>CM051457.1:60176235-60335029 GCA_028274465.1 Plantago ovata
TACGTGGACATTTTCTTGAGTGTCCTTAGTTCGAGTTAAGCCAATAATCACATTTTTGAGAACTTAGCCTTACCTTGGAAGCAAATTCAAAAGTTCGGGTGGAAGTTTTGGAGTCGTTCAAGTGTTTATGATTGACAGAAGCCAAGCCCTTCGCTTGGACTCAGATCCAGATCACGATTTTGGCATTAAAACTCGATTTTCAGTTATTTTTTCTCATTTTCCTTTCACTTTGTAATTGCTTGGGAGAGCTCTTTGAAGCTCCATAGCTCAGACCCATTATCTAGAGGCTTGCTTATCATCAAGAAAGACGTGATTACATCCAATTTCATCTTCATTGTATCTTGATCCGTGAGATTTGGGCATTCCACCGTCTCGTGACAATCGGTGGTAACTTGTATCAATTCTCCTTAATTTGATTCTGATTATGAATGTTTGTTATTGTTATTCATATATGATGTTGTTTGTTTCAAGATCTGTTATGAGTAGCCAATTCACGATTGTTGGTGGTAGAATGTGGACATGATAGCTAGGGTAATGATTATGCTTGTTATGCTTTGAACCATTGCGTAAGATCTAAAGTAGCCAATTACAAATCTTCGAATACAAGGTAGTGACAACCCTTATGGTCGCTTAATACTTCTAGATCATCCATACAATTGGGAGTAGCCAATTCCGTATTTTCGAATGCAAAGCATGTGACAACTTTGTGGTCAATTAATACTTCTCTATTGTATGTTTAAATGTTCATAGCATGATAGCAAGTTGTAACCCATGGTTTGTCATGTCCACTAAGCTACCACCAACATCTTTCTCTATTTGATTTTATCTTCCTCTTGATAGTTTCTGATTTGCATGAGTGTTTGGTTTAATCACACAAACTTGCTTGTTGGATGATTACAATTGTTACGCAATAAACAAAGCTACGTTAGGTCCCAAGAGAACGACACTCGGGAACATCTTACCGCTGAACTAAATCTTTTGTGTAGTGAATAAGTGTTCTTTGGCTACAAACAAATTTAATTGGTGAAAAAACGACAGCATCAGTGCTCCGAGCAAATCAAATAAATTTGTTATTTAGCCAAAGGCAATTCACAACTACAACGAAAACCGTAGTGTAGCAGTAGAATGACCTCGAGTGTCGTTCTCTAAGGACTATAACTAGCTTTATCTATTTAACTAAAGAATATAAAAATAGCAGATGTAAAAGCAAAGGTTTTTCTAACAGATAATGGAGATTGGTGATAGTATGATCCTTCAAAGCATAACGGGTTAATAATCATGCGTAAATTCCTCGGTCTTGCATGGAGATCTTTGATCAATCGGATGTCCTGTTGTAATTATTAAGCACTACGAAGATAAAGATACTGACAAGTCAAGCACTATTGTCCAATTGTGTTCCGTAATTATTCAACACTACGAAGATATAGATGTGCATAGGTCGACGAGGGTCCAATTGTGCATAATAATTAATACAACATACGAGAATATAGGCTGAGCCTGATCAACGAAATAAAGCAATAACACGGAGTATATTGCGCGATATAGCCATTAGCATGATTATCTTCCCTTCGCTAAGAATTCACATACTACCACCAATGATAAGTTTAGCTACTCATAGTTGTCATGCAATCAACAGAAATCATAGAAGAAAACATGTTGAAAGATATATAAAAATAAGTAGAATAAACTGTAAGATACAATGTTACCGAAGGTTGTCAATCTCCGAAAAATTGCGATCCTACAAGCTCCAAACTGCTATGAAAAAGTATCTCCTAAGCTACGAACCCCAAGAACAGGCTTTGGGAAGTCCCTACCTAAAACTACAGAGAAATGTGAGAGAATAGGTATGGAAAAGTATGAATTTCGGAGAAAAACTGAGCAACTATATATAGGCTTCGAAATAGTGTGGGGCGATTCGCCCCACGTCCCGGGCGGTTCGCCCGGGAGTAAATTTCGTGGAATTCCGCGTTTTCGACGCGTTTCTGGATTTCTTCCCCTTTTCGGACTCGGTTTCTGACTTCTAGTGGCCTTCTAACCTCCAGATTCGACCCCTAGACTCCAAATCCTATCCGGAAACCTTCAGATACTCCAAATAGGCTTCTGGAACACCAATTCCTTGTCAACTTCAATATAATTGCCCGGAAATCCTTGTTTTTCAACCAAAACCTGTAAAATAAAATCTAAAGGGAAACGTGACACTATTCTAATAAAATGCACTAAAATATAGCTAAATTAACATAGAGGATAGCTAAAATAGGTGAAAAGGACTCAAATGAAAGTGTAAAATACACATTCATTAAACTCCCCAAACCGAACCTTTGCTTGTCCTCAAGCAACTAAGCTAGACTCTAATGCAAAAAACAATGCAAGACACAAAATGGAGTCTCATGCCAAATAAAATGAACCAATCTACTGAATCTATCAAAAAACATATGAACAAAAACCATATAAATCAAAGCATGAATATAGGTTGAAGAATACCTAGATTGACTTATACACATCCACATAAGCACTTATGTCAAGACAAGATAGTCTCTCGTAACATTCTCTACCTGGACCTAGTCAGTGACGACGTAATGAAGCATGCTAAGATACAAATGGTTGTCCCGTGCCTATGAAACTGAGGACTTACTGCTGTTCACCAAGTTTAAGACTTTCCCTCAAAGAGGTCGAACCAGTACTGGCTCTCATCAAACGAAGGAGGGTTCCCTTTAAAAGATGACACTCCCCTATTCTACCCGTCTCTCAAGCAAAGTCTTAAACTATTCACCACTTCCTGAATAGCAGGACGAGGGTGGTCTAGAACAGATGACACTCAAAAACTAAAAATAGAAAATTACAACACGATTACGAACATTACAAGAATTGGAAAATGAGACACAACACTTTGCTAAACTGCTATTTGGCTTTCTTTTTTGGACCCTTCTTTGCTTTTTTGGGGTCTTTTCTCTTTTTTCTTTTTTTCTTTCCAGTTTCTTTTTGTTTCTCTTTTTTTTTTTCTTTTTCCTGGAATTTTTCTTTCTTTTTTTTTTTTTTGATTTTTTTTTAGCCAGCAGTAGCACAACAAAAAGAAACAAAATGACTCACAATGACTTCCGCAAACCTATTCGAAAGAATAGGTTGGAGTACAAACTTTACGAGAAAGGAAAAATAAACTCACAATACGGAAATGAAAAACGAAAAACAAGTCTAATGATGGTGTAACCCCCTCCCCAAACCTATTCGGAAGAATAGGTTATAAACAAAGGATCACACAACCTCACACTACCTCCTTCCTAGGCATTTAGCAATCTCAAAGCATGGTGAAGACTTGTTGCCTCTTAGGTACATAATTACTCGGAAAAACAACCATAAGACCCTAACATGCATCACCCTATTATAAAGGCCTTCGTGAACCGCAGTAGAGAAAACACCACTAAGTGATGTCGAGACTACCAAGCTTAACTAAGTGCAATACATAAATGTGACAAGCCAAGCGAGAAAAACATCAAACAAATTCATAGAGACGAAGCATATGATTAATGGCATAGTTAGTTAATCTACCCAATAAAAAAGTTCAAAAAATTCGGCAATAAACTCCATATAAAACATGCAAGACTATCCTAGGAAAGCAGTAAAAGTGCAAATGCAAAAATTTTCACGAGCTTATCATATGCAAGATAAGTATAGAGATAACAAGCGATAACCTCCTCCCCAAACCTGAACGTCGTCGCTCGTCCCGAACGTCGATAGTGGATCCAAGGTGAGAGCTAATGCTTGTATAAGTGACCTATAATACTCAATCAAACTCGTGAGATAAAATCTAAAGCGGTAAAGAAAGCGATAAAATCTCAGGGTTGCCTCCTAGATAGCGCCATTGTTTAAAGTCTTTGACTCGACTCCTGTCCGCGCCTAGCTCTTCGTTTTGCGGGTACTAGACTTCCCCTTCACTGATCTCCTCTTCATGCCACGAACCTATGAATAAGAAAGAACATAGGCTGCAAGACCACAGTAGTGAGTAGTGTAAGAATTATCAGGCGGATCAGGTGGATCAGATATGGCTTGCAACACATGTTGCTTGCCATCCACTTCAATAGTGCAAGTTCTTTGGAAGATGTCCATCACGGAGCGTAGCTTAGTCAAGAACGTTCATCCCAGGAGAATGACATCCCCCGTCCCAGGTGGAGACGCCGGCATAACTACAAAATTGGTGTATACAGATGCTTCACGAATCTTGACCAACACATTTTTCACAATGCCTTCGGGTCTCACAAAGGATCCATCCGCCAGTTGCACAATATCCCTATGGTCAGATAGTTTTCCAAGGCTACTCTTCTCAAACACATTCAAAGGGAGCACGTTCGAGTAAGATCCCGTGTCTAGTGTGGCACGAACATCTTCAAGTTCGCCAATCCCGACCTTAACATCGAAACTTTGAGGGAGTGGCTCGGGATTGTCTTGCTTCTTTCCACTCTCATCAGTACCAAGGTCCTTCTCTTCTTCCTTGGCTAGTGGAGGCTCTTCATCCTTGTAACACTCGCACTTAGCAACTTGCTTAATGGTGATTTCCACTGGTTGATCTCCCACCAAGTTGATCGACATGGACCTCTCAGTGCTGCTATGTAACTTCCCTTTCTCTCTACTAGCTCTAGCTTCCAATTGATCCAGACGAGCATTGATCTTTCCCGGATCCTCCTCGTATCTCTTCAAAAACACTTGGGTGAAATCCACCAATTTCTGTAAATTATCCAAGAGAGTTGCTGACTTGGATGTAGATGCTTCGTCCTTAGGAGTAGGATTACTACGGTTTCCCAAATGAACATCTTCTTGCACACCCTACATACCTCGTTGGAGAGAGAAGTTCCGATTAGGCCACTTAGAGTTTGCCTCATTTGATTGGCGAAACCTTCGAACCTATCGCTACTCACACCATTCACTTCATGCATTGGGATCTCCTGGTTTGGTGGGGCCTCAGGTCCACGCCTTTTAACCATTGCTCTTGGATCCTTGGATTGAGATCCTTTAGAAAGCCTTTAGAAACACGCCCACACATCCTCTGCGGTCTCTTCCCAGATAGTACCACGGCATTGGAAATCCACCACCTGTTGACTCTCATATGTGAGTCCATTGTAGAAGTGCTGGACAAGATCAGGAAGCCCAAAACCATGGTGTGGACACTTGTGCATGAGGTCCTTGAACCTCTCGAAAGCGGTGTAGATGGTCTCATTATAGTCCTGTTTGAATCCTGTGATTTGCGCCTTAAGCGCGGTAGTCAATGTGTGAGGAAAGTATTTCTCCATAAAAGCAGAATACACCTTGTTCCAGGTGTCTAGTGATCCGGCTTCCAGAGAGCCTAACCATGCCTTGGCTTTATCACCAAGCCCCATAGCAAAAACCTTCATCCTTAGCTCATCGTCCGTTATCCCTGCTCCGGGCCTTGGAATATTGTTGATAAAATCGTCAATATCATTCAGGTATCCCATAACATCTTCCCTAGCCAACCCATAGAACCTCGGGAGTTGCTGGTACATGCAACTTTTGATTTCCAAATCTCGAGTTGCAGCAGAAAGAACAATAGCCGGACCTCTCATCAGTGCTTTGTTGGGTTGAACCCATGATTTCAAAAGTGGGCGAGCCATCACAAGACCTGAATATCTGTGACAAGCTAGGAAAGGAGTATCAGAGAGAGATTAAATAGGAAAACTAAAACTACTAGAACTAGGAATTGAATGCTGAAAATATAAACAAATTAAACAGAAAAAAGGAGTATAGTCCCCGGCAACGGCGCCAATTTGATGAACGCGCGGATGTCGTGCTCCGAGCAAATCAAATAAATTTGTTATTTAGCCAAAGGCAATTCACAACTACAACGAAAACCGTAGTGTAGCAGTAGAATGACCTCGAGTGTCGTTCTCTAAGGACTATAACTAGCTTTATCTATTTAACTAAAGAGTATAAAAACAGCAGATGTAAAAGCAAAGGTTTTTCTAACAAATAATGGAGATTGGTGATAGTATGATCCTTCAAAGCATAACGGTTTAATAATCATGCGTAAATTCCTCGGTCTTGCATGGAGATCTTTGATCAATCGGATGTCCTATTGTAATTATTAAGCACTACGAAGATAAAGATACTGACAAGTCAAGCACTATTGTCCAATTGTGTTCCGTAATTATTCAACACTACGAAGATATAAATGTGCATAGGTCGACGAGGGTCCAATTGTGCATAATAATTAATACAACATACGAGAATATAGGCTGAGGCTGATCAACGAAATAAAGCAATAACACGGAGTATAATGCACGATATAGCCATTAGCATGATTATCTTCCCTTCGCTAAGAATTCACATACTACCACCAATGATAAGTTTAGGTACTCATAGTTGTCATGCAATCAACAGAAATGATAGAAGAAAACATGTTGAAAGATATATAAAAATAAGTAGAATAAACTGTAAGATACAATGTTACCGAAGGTTGTCAATCTCCGAAGAATTGCGATCCTACAAGCTCCAAACTGCTATGAAAAAGTATGTCCTAAGCTACGAACCCCCAGAACAGGCTCTGGGAAGTCCCTACCTAAAACTACAGAGAAAGGTGAAAGAATAGGTCTGGAAAAGTATGAATTTCGGAGAAAAACTGAGCAACTATATATAGGCTTCGAAATAGTGTGGGGAGATTCGCCTCACGTCGAGTAAATTTCGCGGAATTCCGCGTTTTCGACGCGTTTTTGGATTTCTTCCCCTTTTCGGACTCGGTTTCTGACTTCTAGTGGCCTTCTAACCTCCAGATTCGACCCCTAGACTCCAAATCCTATCCGGAAACCTTCAGATACTCCAAATAGGCTTCTGGAACACCAATTCCTTGTCAACTTCAATATAATTGCCCGGAAATCCTCGTTTTTCAACCAAAACCTGTAAAATAAAATCTAAAGGGAAACGTGACACTATTCTAATAAAATGCACTAAAATATAGCTAAATTAACATAGAGGATAGCTAAAATAGGTGAAAAAGACTCAAATGAAAGTGTAAAATACACATTCATCAGATACTCTTCCAATTCTATTGCCATTTGAGCATTTTTCTCTGTAGCTTCAGCAATTAACTTCTTGAGATGCAATATTTTAGCATCCTTCTTTTCTGACTCAACGCTTAGCAAGACGTACTTTTCAGTAGTTTGCTTAGTCAGAAGTTCAGCATTCTGTAGTTTCTCTTGCTGTTTGCTCAGAGTTTTCTCAAATCTTTCGATTTCTCCTTGAATTCTATCAAGGTCAATGTCATCTTCAGTTTCTAAATCAGAGTCAGAGGTAGGACAATTTACCTGACCGGCCATGAGGCAGAACTCATAGTTTGACACATCTGGATAAGCTTCCATGGCTATCCCACATACTTCCTTGCCAATCTGTACGTTAAGAGTGGCTTCTTCTTCTTCAGTGTCTGAACTTTCTACCTCACTGTCTTCAGAGCTTGTTTCAATGCAAAGAGCATCGATTTTTGCTTGAAGTTTTTTCTTTTCTTCAGCAATCAAAGCCTTCTTGAACTTTTTCTTCTTTTCAGCAGATTTCCCTTTCAGTAAGGGGCAATTTGCTTTGAAGTGTCCAGGCTTTTTGCAATAAAAGCAAAGATCATTGCCAACTGCTGGTTCTTCAGAGGAGTTTGCTTGTTGAGCTTGCTTGTTTAGCGAGCTAGCTTCATTCTTGTATTTATGGTAGCTGTTACCAAGATGCTTTTTCAGCTTCTCTTTTGCTTTTCGTCTTTCAAGTTCCTTACTGATGAATTTCTTCATGTTTCTAACTGCAAGAGCATTTTCATCAGTAGGCTCTTTATCATTCTTCTTTTCAGAAGATGATGGCTTGGCAGCAAGAGCAATGTTTTGCGATTTTTCAGCAAATACACTTTCTCTTTCCTTTGTCTCATAGTTGACAGTAGCAAGATGAGAGAACAACTCGGTTGGAGTGATATTTGGCATTCCTTGATTATAGTAGAAATTCTGAGTGTGAATCCATTCTTGAGTCAGACTTCTAATAATGGTTTTCACCTTTTCAGAATCTGAATAGAAGTTTCCAACTCCTAAGGCAGCCATCTCACTCACTAGAGTTGTGAATCTGAAATCCAAGTCTTCCAGTGACTCATTTGCACCTTGTTTGAAGTTTTGAAACTTCAACTTTAGCACTTCGACTTTGTTTTCCTTGGTTTTGTCAGATCCATCACAAAGATCTTGAACCATTTTCCAAGCTTACTTAGCAGTTTTGGCACCCCACAGTTTGCACTGTATAGTATCTGGAGTAGATCGAATAATGATGTTTCTTCCTTGGCCATCAAGACGGAATCTTTTGGCTTCATCTGAAGTCCATTCCTCTCTTCGTTTTGGAACGACAGTATCGACTGGTTCACCTAAGATAGTTTCCTTTCCAGCCTCTGTGGTTTTGTGAGGAAAACTGATGAACGAGATTGTCAGACTCGAACAATCAAATGAATTTGTTTAAAAGCCAAAGGGAAACTCACAACTACACTGTTGGTCCCTTTAAACAACAAGAAAAGACTAGAGGGGGGGGGTGAATAGTTTTTTCAAACTTTTGTCGTTTAAAACTTTCTCAGCAAGTACTTATTACTTTTCAGTAATGAGGTTGCTGATACTTAACTTTCTCAGCAAGCGTAAGTTACTTTACAGTAGCTTGGTTTGTTGATACTTAAAATCAGAGAGCGGAAGTCTTTGAAACAATAAGTGCTCTTTCAGCAAGTAAAGAGATTTCACCAAGTGAAGTGAGTGACTGTGTACAAACAAATATAATTTGCTGAAAGCTAAATGCAGTAAGTAAATCACACAAACGCTTTTATAGTGGTATCTGAGAGTGGCGTAATCTCTCAACTAATCCACTTTGTCCTTTCTAGGACTGAATCCACTAAGATATGATTGAGGTTCCTTACAATCTCCTATCTAAAGCGATTCAACAGAAACCAAAGCACACTTGCTTTGTCTCCAACCTAAACTAGAGAACTCAACCTTGTTCTCCACCAAACTTGGTACTTTTAATCAGCAAAACTGTGCTCGATTAAGTTCCCCCTGACTATCACGCCTGAAAGGGTGTATTTTCAGTTAGAGAGTTTTGGGGTGAGATGACTTAATTATAACTTATTCAGTTACAACAAGTAATCTAAGAAACACAACTTTGAATACTTTGCAGTAAACAAGTTTGATTGTTTCTGGTGTCAAGACTTGTTCTTGTTCGGAAGAAAGAACACTTAACTAATTTCTTAGCCGAGTTTGTTCTACTTCTTCACAAGTAGCTTTTTCAAGATTTTAAGTCTTGGAACGGATCAATGGCAGTAAGAGTGTTTGAAGGTATGTGAGTTTTAAGCACAAGTGAGAGTTTGATCACGTTGTTGACACACTTCAACTCTTCGCCGGATGACCTCTATTTATAGTGCAAGAAACGAGCCGTTTGAATTTTAAATTCCAAGGCTTTTGATCCTTAACATGTCACTATCTTGCTTTTGTACTTTCAACAGCGTCCTTGTTTGTCTTCTAGTCTTCATGTCCGTCGCGTGTAAGCTTTGCATTTAATGCACATTTGAATAAAATTCAAACAGTAACATTGGAGCGCAAATTCAAGTACTTTCAGCAAGGGGTCACATATGTTTCATCAGCAAGTGGTTAGACTCAGTTTCAGCAAGCACAACCTACTATGTCTTTCAGATTTTCACTTATGCAATGTTGTTGGTGAAGTTTCCACTTTCTGAGCAACACGTGCCTTTGTAGATACAAGTTTTTCAGCAATCTTCAAGTGTTCAGATCTTCTAAATCTTCAAGTCTTCAGATCTTCAATAATCTTCAAGATTCTAAGCGGTTTCTAATTGCTTCAATAGTTTGTTTGTAAAAACAAAGTATATCGTCAGCAAATGCTTCAATAGGTTATTTTCTTTTCAGAAAATAAGATACATCATAAGCTAAAGCATCAATAAGTTATTTTCTTTTCAGAAAATAAAATACATCATACGCTAAAGAAATAACTTATCTAGCACCTAAACTAAGTCTTCAGCAAACGTTCCTCATTTACAATGTCCTTAAAATTCTAAATTCCTATGGACCTTAAGAGTACTAGTTACTGGACTTTCCTTAATTTAGCATGGTTAATTGCTCATCAAGATTACAAGTTTCCTAACAAATTTCCCCCTTTTTGATGTTAGCAATCCATGGCTAAATTAATTGTTACCCTTTTAGAGGTTTTTGATGTTGAATAAATCAGTTGATTAATGCAAGCATACTTGAATAATTAAACAGTAAGCATAAGTAAATTGCATAATCAAAAACCAATAAGAGCCAAAAGTTTCATTGCTGATAGTTATCTTTCAGAAGTTTACATGAAATAGCATAGATAACTTAAACAGAATTAGCAAACAAAAACTTTAACAAAAACTATTACAGGGACTTAAGCTCTTTCAGAGGATTTTCTCAAAATCTCTCTTACACTCTTCTCAGCAAGTGAAGTAAATTCAACACAGTCCTTTTCGTAGTTTTCCAAAAGCCTACGGACTTGTAGTTGAAGAATTCTTGCGTTTTTGCAGGCAGTATGATGATGCTTTTCAGCATTCATTTCCATGTAATTAGTTACCCACAAATGCATGCCCCAATTGCTGGCATGGAGAAGCTGTGTATCTGAAATGTTTTTCGGATGAATCTTTCTTAGCCAGAGACGATGTTCTTCTTGATCCTTAGCAGTGAGATAGAAGTACTCATAAGGAATCAATCCAAGTTTCTTCTTAGGTTTCTTTGTTACTGGGTCAGAGTAGTAAGCGATGCCAGGTGGTTTGATCAGATTTGGTTCTTGTTTGTATGTCTTACCAATGGAAATTCTTCTTACTTGGACCTCGAGATTCAACCATTTCCCAGCAATATTTCTTGGGAGGGATTCTTCCCTTTGCTTTCTTTGGACCTTGAGTTCAATCCATATGAACATTTGATTCAATATGGATGTAGGAAAGAACTCATTCACCAGCAAGTCTTCCAGCTTTAAAATCCAGCAACCATGAATGTTTCTGATTACATTCTGAGTGGTTTCCTCATTGTTGGTCTTTGTGTATTCAATGCCGGAGCCAATAGCAATGTTGGCCAGCCTCTTTTCTTCCTGTCTTTGCCTTCTTCTTCTTGTCTTAGCATTGTCTTGATCTCTTGCTGATGAGTCAGACGAGAAATGCTTTGAGTGGCCAGACGGAGTCAAGGCTGTTAAGGGTCTAGCTCTTATGGCTTGAGCTATTGTTTGATTGTCATCATCTTCATCATCTTCATTCAGATTGTGATGACTTTCAGTATAGCAAAAATCTTGAGTTTCAGCAGCGGTTTTTCTCTTTTTGTTACTTGCTGAATTCAACTCAAATTCTGCTTGCCTTTTAGAACTTTGCTCTTTTTCAGCAAGAGGTTCTATAGGTAGTGGCGCATCAACAGCAAGAGCAGGAGGGGTTTGGTTTCTTTTTCTAGTATTCTTCTTTTCCCCCTTAGACATGGATTGCAACATCGGTGTGATGTGCAGAGAATAAAACTCATTGCAATTTTCAGCAAGAGTGCTTAAACTGTTATACTTCATGATGATTTGTTGTTGGTCAGAAGTCATTCTTGACAACTCTTGTTGAATGCTCATCATGTTCTCTTCATGTCTTTTCTCTGTTGCGGCCTTCTCATCCATAAAAGTTTGTGCCTTTACAAGAGCGGTCTTTGCTAGCTTTAGAGCTTGACTTACATCTTGTTCATAGCTTTTGTGATAAAGACTGATGTCTTTCTGAGCTATGGTCAAAGTAGTAGTGCATCTCAGCACTGTAGCCAAAAATTTTCCAAAGTCAAGTGGGCTCTCAGCAAGCAATGCATCATCTTCAGCTTTGCAGGCATTATGGACTTCCTTTAGTGCTAGAATTCTGGGAGTGAACTCCTCAACTCTTGGGAACGGCACTAAATGAGGTGTTAAGGAATGAACCTTAATTTCTGAAGCAAACTGATCATCACGCATCAGCAATTCTGCTCTTAGACCATCGTCTAAATCATTGATGTAATCAGGAGGAGGAATCTGAACAACTTTTGGGTCTCGCTTGGATTGTTCATCCTCATTTTCTGACAAGTCGTCATCATCCTCAGATTCATCAAGTTGAGCAACTTTTGAACCTTTATCAGTAGCTTCACTTCCTTTTTGTTGAGTGGTTGCTGATGGCAACGCTTCAGACTCAACAAGTGGAGTTTTACCAGTAGTTAGTTGTTTCAATTGAGTTTGGGGCTCAATTACTGGAGTTTCGCCAGTAGTTAGTTTTAATTGAGTATGAGACTCAATTACTGGAGTTTCGCCAGTAGTAAGTGGAAGGGAGGGGACTTCCTTTGTTCTTACTGCTGAAGATTGACCAATTTCTAGATCCTGCGTATGCCTTGCATGGATCAAGAGACTGTTCTGGAGAGCGCGTTGGTAATCTTCATCTTGTTCATCATCATCATCAAGGTTTTCTTTAGTAACCTTGGCATCAGAAACTGGACTTTTGCCATTTTTCAAGGCAACCCTTTTTCTGGCGTATTCTTCTTCACTATCAGCACCTTGCACAGGTGCTTGATTTTCAGCAGCAGCAGGGGGAGATTGAGATTCTTGCTGAGATTGTTGTTGTTCAGCTTGCTGATTTTCAGAATGAGTATTTTCAGCAACTGTTAACTTCAATCCTCCAGCATCAGGACTTGGACCTTGATTGTCATCATCATCATCTTTCTTGTCCTTGGAATCTTTCCCTTCATCATCACTGGGATCAGTGGGAATGTTCTCATCTTCTTCTTCTTCATCATCGTCTGTCAGAATGACTAGCTCCACGTGCTTATATAAAGCAACACTTGTCACTTCCTCTTCCTCATTTATTTTGTGGGGATCAGCCACCATAGGTAAAAATAGACCTTTGAGCATCACAGCTTGTTCAGCTGGAGAGGCACTCTTGAATTTTTCCTTCATATTCTCTCTGATTTGAGCAATCAGAATTGAGCTCATTTGCTGAGAATATGTCATTTCTTCAGGAAGGATGGAGTGGACAAATGTTTCGAGCTTCAGCAGAGAAGATCTCTTTTTCTCGTTTGAAAGATGAAGGTGAAGATCTGAGAAATCCATTCTCCTGTACCTTTGCCAGTTGCAGACGGACTTAGCAACTCTTGACAAAGTTGTCCTTTTGAAGTTCAAGTACAGTTCTTCAGAACTTACTTGATGATCTTCAGTGATGAGTACCACTTCAGTGGACTCCTTTTGAGCCTGAAAAAGAATGTTATTTAGATCAGGATTGGTTTGGAGAATTGTTTTAGAGTTTATGTCTGAAACATGATTTACCTGCTGAGAGTCAGCAAGCTCATGTAGTACAATTTCCATTCCATGAGGAGCTTGAGTAGCATCCTCCATTTGTTCATCCTGAAATAAATTATAGTTAGACACAAGTACTAAGCTGTCAAACTTAGTTTTTATACGAAAATTATTAACTACCTGCTGAGCAGGGAGTGTTGGTTCTGGTGTAGAGGCTTCAGCAACCATCTGACTTGCATCTTGAGAAGTCTGTTGAGATAGTATAATATTAGCAAAAGAACAATTTTCAGAAATTGAAGTTTTACTGATGGTTGAATTAACTACCTGCTGAGGAAGGACAGGTTGTGGCTCAGTCCTTTCAGCATTAGCAGTTTCTTCAGCTTCTTGGACTGTTTCTTTAGCAGACTTCTGGTTTTGCTCTATCTGAGAAAGCTGTGCGGTTTCAGCAATCTCCCTTGTCTCTGAAATGACAAGTTGAGCAGAAGCATCTTGACCTTTGAGCTCACTGCTTGTCATGAAGAGATCAATTGATTTGTTGGATGATTCTTCAATTTCCAACTCCATTTGTTTGCCTAATTCTTCCAGTACAAGCTGGACTTTATCAATTGATGTCTTGGGTGAACTTGGGCCAGTATTCTCAGCATCGTGAGATGCGTCGTTGAATAATGCTTCTTGTGTTTCAGCAACTTCTTGGACTTGAACCATTGCTGTCTCAGCAACTGGTCCTTCAGCAAGTGGTGTTTCAGCAACTTGATGAGTTGCTTGTTCAACAACCATCTTTTCAGCAGCATCAGCAAGTGCCGCCCTTTGCAGATCAGTAGCAGTGTCACTTGCTGGTCTCAAAGTTGGATCATCTAGATTATCTACAATGTAGATATCAGGTTTTTGGGCAGGAATTTCATTTCCACTGCCTTGTGGTCTATTCTCAGTAGAATTATCAATATTAAGTTTATTGTTGAAGGCTTCCGCAAACACTTCAACATTGCTGACATAGGCTTCAGTAATTACCTCAGCAACATCTACTGGCAAATGCATTTCAGCATTTGTCTGGGAATTGACTGAGAGGTCTTGGACATCAGGGACTGACTGGCGAGCCAGTGTTTTCTTCTTTTTGTTGCTCGTCCGTTTCCTCTTAGGTATGGGGTTTGCTGATGACGCTGCAGTCTGAGTGTCATCATCAGCTTTCCTCTTTTTCTTGTTAGATTTCTCCAGTTTCCCAGAGTCATCTATAGTTGCATTTTCAGCAACGGGTGTTGTACACGTACCTTGTTGATTTTCTACAGCAGTTTCATTTGTGTTACCACCACCAACAACAGTTTCATCTCTAAGTTGCTGAGTGGTAACATCTGCAGCTGTTGTATACCTTTCTTGCTGGCTTGTGCTGACAACATTTGCAGTTGTTGTCTTCTTAGTTTTCTTTCCAGCAATCTTAGGTACATTCTTCTTGTAGAAAGATCTTCCCACATTGCATACAGACTTTTTGATTGTCAATCGGTTTCTTAGCTGAATCCTGAAATGTTCAAGGATATAGCATATCTTGATTCCATACATAACTTGAAAGGAAGGTGAGACCTTGTTGTCTTCTACCTTTACCTTAAACTTAGTGACACAATCAACAAGCCTGTTGAAAATGTACTTAGCCCAGTTAAGTTCCGTTTTATTTTCATGGATATGTGATGAACCGCGGATGTCGTGCTCCGAATTCAAGCAAATAATATTTGTTATTAAGCCAAAGGCAATCCACAACTACAACGAAAACCGTAGTGTAGCAGTAGAATGACTCGAGTGTCGTTCTCTCAGGACTATAACTAGCTTTATCAAATCTAATTTAGAATATAAAAACAACAAACAGATAGCAAACGGGTTTTTCTAACAGATAATGGAGATTGGTGATAGTATGATCCTTCAAAGCATAACGGGTCGATAATCATGCATAAATTCCTCGGTCTTGCATAGAGATCTTTGAATCAATCTGGTGTCCTGTTGCAATTATTAAGCACTACGAAGATAATGGGTCTGACAAGTCAATCACTATTGTCCTATTGTGTTCCGTAATTATTCAACACTACGAAGATAAACTCGCGAACAGGTCGACGAGGGTCCAATTGTGCATAATAATTAATACAACATACGAGAATTTAGGTTGTGCCTGATCAACGAAATAAAGCAATGACACGGAGTATAATGCGAGATATAGCCATTAGCATGATTATCTTCCCTTCGCTAAGAATTCACATACTACCACCAACGATAAGTTTAGCTACTCATAATAGGCATGCAATCAACAGAAATCATAGAAGAAAACATATTGAAAGATATATTAAAATAAGTAGACAAAACTGTAAGATACAATGTTACCGAAGGTTGTCAATCTCCGAAGAATTGCGATCCTACGAGCTCCAATCCGCTATGAAAAAGTGTCCCCTAAGCTACGGACCCCCAGAACAGGCTCTGGCAAGTCCCTACCTAAAACTACGGAGAGAGGTGAGAAAGTAGGTCTGGAAAAGTATGATTTTCGGAGAAATCTGAGCAACTATATATAGGCTTCGAATTACTGTGGGGCGGTTCGCCCCACACACCGGGCGGTTCACCCCACATCTGCGGCGGTTCGCCCCTAAGAAAAATTCGCGGAATTCCGCGTTTTCGACGCGTTTTTGGATTTCTTCCCCTTTTCGAACTCGGTTTCTGACTTCTAGTAGCCTTCTAACCTCCAGATTCGGCCCCTAGACTCCAAATCCTATCCGGAAACCTTCAGATACTCCAAATAGGCTTCTGGAACACCAATTCCTTGTCAATATAATTGCCCGGAAATCCTCGAATTTCAACCAAAACCTGTAAAATAAAATCTAAAGGGAAACGTGACACTATTCTAATAAAATGTACAAAAATATAGCTAAATTAACATAGAGGATAGCTAAAATAGGTGAAAAGGACTCGAATGAATGTGTAAAATACACATTCATCAAACTCCCCAAACCGAACCTTTGCTTGTCCTCAAGCAACTATGCTAGACTCTAATACAAAAAACATGCAAGACACAAAATGGAGTCTCATGACAAATAAAATGAACTAATCTACTGAATCTATCAAATAACATATGAACAAAAACCATATAAATCAAAGCATGAATATAGGTTGAAGAATACCTCGATTGACTTATACACATCCACATAAGCACTTATGTCAAGACAAGATAGTCTCTCGTAACATTCTCTACCTGGACCTAGTCAGTGACGACGTAATGAAGCATGCTAAGATTCGAATGGTTGTCCCGTGCCTATGAAACTGAGGACTTACTGCTTTTCCACCATGTTAAGACTTTCCCTCAAAGAGGTCGAACCAGTACTGGCTCTCATCAAACGAAGGAGGGTTACCTATAAAAGATAACACTCCCCTATTCTACCCATCTCTAAAGTAAAGTCTTAAGCTATTCACCACTTCCTGAATGGCAGGACGAGGGTGGTCTAGAACAGATGACACTCAAGACAAAAAAGATAAAAAATAGAAAATTACAACACGACTACGAGCATTAAAAATTGGAAAAGACACAACACTTTGCTAAACTGCTATTTGGCTTTCTTTTTTTGGACCCTTCTTTGCTTTTTTGGGGTCTTTTCTTTTTTTTCTTTTTTTCTTTCCAGATTCTTTTTCTCTTTTTTCTGGAATTTTTTCTTTCTTTCTTTTTTTTTTGATTTTTTTTAGCCAACAGTAGCATAACAAAAAGAGAAATAAAATGACTCACACGACTTCCCCAAACCTATTCGAAAGAATAGGTTGGAGTACAAAATTTACGGAAAAGAAAAATCACGATACGAAAATGAAAAACAGAAACAAGCCTAATGATGGTGTAACCCCCTCCCCAAACCTATTCGGAAGAATAGGTTATAAACAAAGGATCACACAACCTCACACTACCTCCGTCCTAGGCATTTAACAATCTCAAAGCATGGTGAAGACTTGTTGCCTCTTAGGTACATAATTACTCGGGAAACAACCATAAGACCCTAACATGCATCATCCTATTATAAAGGTCTTCGTGAACCGCAGTAGAGAAAACACCACTAAGTGATGTCGAGACTACCATGCTTAACTAAGTGCAATACATAAATGTGACAAGCCAAGTGAGAAAAACCTCAAACAAATTCATAGAGATGAAGCATACGATTAATGGCATAGTTAGTTGATCTACCCAATAAAAAAAAAAGTTCAAAAAATTCGGCAATAAACTCCATATAAAACATGCAAGACTATCCTAGGATGAATGTAGTGAATGCAACCTAAAAAATCTAAGAAAGCAGTAAACGTGCAAATGAAAATGCAGACGGATAAATCATGCAAGGTACTATACTCATCCTACCAATACCAAGCTCCAAACTAACAACATCAGATCACTAAAATCCCATCCCCCCTCATGAAATTAACGCTAGTCCCTAGCAGTAAGAAAATGAGGAAATAAGATGTGATACTAGATGTTACCCCATGGTTTGGCCTCGGTCGGCTGAGTATGTTGTTTGTGAGTTATTAGGCCTGCTCTGGGAGCCTCATATATGATCATCGGGACTTGTGGTAGTGGCGGTAGTTCCATCAATAGATAGGATAGGACCAGTTTGATGAACGTATTTTTGACGCGTTCATCTTGTCTTTTTTACCTTCTTTTGCTATCTTCTAGCCTTGTTTTTTGGTTAGTTTTGTAGAATAGTGTCACGTTTTGTGTTTTCTGCATTTTCAGGCACTTAGGTACGAAACGGCGTTTTTGGATCTAAAAACGAGCCTTTTTGATGGAAAAGATGGCCCCGTTGAAGTTCCCCAATCTCCGTGGCTTGTTCGTGAGTGTTTGAGCATCAATAAGCATTGAGAAGGATGAGTCCAAGGCACCCGAGGGCCGTACGAGGGCAAAAAGATTGAGTTTGAAGACAAAAATCTGCCCAGGAGCCAAGCTAAGCGCCTGGAATAGTGAAGCGCTCCGCTTCATTTTCCCGGAGCTTTGGCACAGCAGCCAAGCGAAGCGCTTGGAGGGCCAAAACGCTTCGCTTGGACTCTCCAAGCGGTCCGCTTGGCAGCGGTTACGTTTTCGGATTTTCCTTCTTAGATCTGATCTTCTGTTACTTTTTGGATACTTTTTGAACTGTAGATTTGTTTTGGAGAGATCCTAAGCCCCAAAACTCAGAGAAAACTCAGATTACATTGTATTTTAGATTGGATTAAAGGTTTTGGCATAGGATTTCATCCATTGTTTCATCTACGGAGAGGTTTTCATCAATACCCACCGATTAGTGACAGCTTGGTGGTAACATTGTATCATTATCTCTTGTCTAGTAGTTCGATTTGATGTATTCTATTTACAATTCATATGATTTGATGTCTATGTTGATGAATATGAGTAGCTAAATCCTTTGTGTTGGTGGTAGAATGTAGAATATGCATGCTATGGGTTATGTTTATGCTTACATGAGATTGTGATTTAATCTTGCTGCAAATTCCTACGTATGATTCTTAGTTGCCTATAAAATATATTCGAATTGAGTATAGTGACAAACTCTTGGTCAATGAAAGCTATAGGATTGTATGTTAGAGATTCGCAGCATGCTAGATAAATGGTGTTAGTGACAAGCACCTCTAAAGTATTGATAGTGGTCTTTTATGATGTGTGTCTTGAAAGTTACTTAGACGAGTTGCTTAGCAGACTTGATCGAAGGTTTTACGCACTGAACTTGTGAGCATATTCGTAACCCATGCATGTGTATTTGATTTCTACCACCAACCGTTTTCCAAACTTGATTACAACAATCTGATTTCTCGTTGCTTTGTTCTAAGAAAGCGATTCTATAACATTTGAACTCGTTGTCTGAAATAACTAGCAAAAACCACAATCAAAGCCACGTTACGTCCCGAGAGAATGACACTCGGGGAAAACTTTCCATTGCACTCTAGTTTGTGTAGTGATAAGTGTTCTTTGGCTTTTAAAATAAATTTAATTGGTGAAAAACGACATCATCAATTTGGCGCCGCTGCCGGGGACTTAACTCCTTTGGTTGGTGTTTTTGTTT
Organism: Plantago ovata; assembly: GCA_028274465.1. Lineage (NCBI taxonomy): Eukaryota > Viridiplantae > Streptophyta > Magnoliopsida > Lamiales > Plantaginaceae > Plantago > Plantago ovata. Next base: position 60,195,570 of record CM051457.1, read on the forward strand.
TGGTTTTTTTCAACCAACATCTCTTTCCCACCCCTTATTTCTTTCTTGATTGAATTGTGTGAAAGTTTTGCGTAACTAACAGAAACTTACAGTTAGTTGAAGGCTTTGTTGTTGGACAGGTATGGAAGAAGTTTGCTTGAACGAAGCTTTCAAAGTCCGGTATGAGACGATAAGGAAAGAGCCGGCGATTTATCTTGAACCGGAGGCTAGGTTATATGAGGTCACTGATGAAATGCTCTATAGCATAGCTACCTTCCGAGATTCACCTTGCGAGAATGCATTACGATTCGTGGTAGAATACCGGCGTGATGTTGGGTTGTTACCACCACGTGATTTGAATGATGATCAGCTCTTGCGTCGGTTGTTTCCATGTGCTCTTACTGGAAAACCCAAGGAATGGTTGAGATCTTTGCCTGGGGGATCACTGAGGAGTTGGCAAGACGTGGTAGACGCCTTTCTTGATCGGTTCCTTTCGCCTAGGGAAAATGAAGAGCTCAAGAAGCGGATAATTGAATTCACTCAGCGGAAGGGAGAAAGGTTCTGCGATGCTCTAGAGAGATTTGAGCTCTACAAGAGCGAATGCCCACATCATCGGTTGAGCGAATATGAACTGATTACTTGTTTTTATCGGGGATTGGATGAAGACTTGCAGTTGGTGATAGATGGTGCATGTGACGGTATGGAGAATTGTACCGTATCCCAAATCAAAGAGGTTTTTGGGAGATTGCTCGTTGCGACACATAACCGTACTCTTGTGCCACCGGTTGACTACTCAGAGATGTATCGAGCACCCAAGCCTATTGCAGTTAGTTCTTATGATGACAACTTCGATTATAAAGTGAAGACATGCTCGGGCGAAAATATTCCATATTACGTCTTTGAGGCTGAAGACTCGCAAGCTCAAGGTGAAGAGGAGTGCTTCTCCGAAGAGGAAGAGGAGGTGTTATCCACTCTAATGAAGGTTTGGGAAAATGTGCTCGAAGTAGCGGGTAAATACCAAGAGGATTTTGAAACTAGAATGGAGTGTGTGTATGAAGTTCTAGGAGAATCTGAGGTCATGCTCGAGTTACTAGAAGAGAAAATGAGTGAGGAATGGGCATCCGAATGCCATGAGCAAGAGGAAAATTCACTGAAATCTCAAGCTGAGCGCTTGGGACAGCCAAGTGGGGGGCTTGAATTTCCAGTAGCTGAAGAAGAAGAAAAAAATTGGGAGTCAGGTGCCAAGCGAAGCGCTTGATAAGCGCTCCGCTTGCGATCTCCCAAGCGGCTCGCTTGGGACCTGGGAGCAGAATCTGAAATTTTCTCCAACCGAGGGAAGATTGAATCTTGAAGGCGAGATAATTGAGGAGCTCAGGACTGATTTGGGAAGTGAAGAAGAGCATGGAGAGAGCTCAAGAGTAGAGGAAGAACTTGAAGAGGCAAACATACTTTTGCGGAGTGGCAAGGAATCAAGACCACCATATCCTTTGATGTATCCTTCTAAAGCTAAATCTTTGCCTAATAATACATGTGATACAGGTGATGATGAGCAGCTGGAAAAGGAGGAGAAAGAAGAAGGGACACCAACTCCCAAGCTCGTTCCCGGAAAGGGAAAGGAAGGTGAGCAAGGGGGTGCACACCAAAAGGAAGGCGAACTTCATAAGCTACATCTTCCATTTCCAGGGAAGGTTAAGGAGGCCAAGAGAGATATTCGAGACTCACCAATATATGGGATCTTGTCAAAAGTAGAGGTGAACGTTCCCCTTTTGGAATTGATTCAAAATATTCCTGCCTACACGAAATTTTTCAAGGAGGTGCGGAGTAATAAGAAAATCTTTCAAAAGGGGGAGGTAGCTGAACTCGAGATGGTTAATTCCGTGAATGAGTTACCTTTGAAACAAAAAGATCCCGGGAGTTTCATCATTAGTATCACCATGGGAAATGGCCGATCTGCAAAAGCAATGCTTGATTTGGGGGCTAGCATTAATCTAATGCCATACTCCATCTACAAGGCGTTGGGGTTAGGAGAAATCCAACCCACGAGCATGGTCGTTCAAATGGCTGATCGGAGTGTGAAACGCCCACTTGGGGTGGTTGAGGATATCCTAGTAAAGGTGGATCGACTCATCGTGCCAACCGACTTCGTGGTAATGGAAACGGCGGATGAGGGAACTAGTGCGAGAAAAGAGCACATAGTGCTTTTTGGCAGATCCTTTATGGCTACCACCAACACTTGTGTTGAAGGGTAATTCGTGTTTCTTTCTAAGTTCGCAATGAGTCGCTATTCTAAGTCTTTCTAGTTCTTCTTGTAGTGTTCCTCTAAGATAGGAAATGAGCCTTCTTGTAGCTTCCTCGTACCTGAAATAGACTAGAGGGGGGGGGGGGTTAGTGTCTCTTGCCCGGTCTGTAAGGTATCAGACCGGAGAGGCGACTTTACGAGTAGGGAGTTGTGAGGCTTCCCTAGTAAGAGTAGTGAAAGTGGTGCTCGGGTGGCGTAGTTAATGCTTACTGTTGAGGAGTAAATGAGGGCCTTTTATACTTGAGACCCTTCATCTTCAGGTCATGTAGGATCACGCCACGTGTACGGCCAGGATTGAGGCCTTCCTCGGCCCAGGCCCATTAAGGAGGTCCGTGGGCCTTGGCCCAGGAGAGCAACCATGGCTGGTCGCTCTGTGGTCCTCGTGCCTTCCTTGTGCGTGGGTGATGCGAGTAGTGTCCTGCTCAGTTTCTGTCAAGGAGCGTTACCTTGACGTAAGGTCTCCTCGAGCCCGAGAGAGATGCTCCTCGAGCCCACTGGCAGCTTTGTCCTTGAGAGGAGCTTATTTTGAGGGTTGTCCTCCCAGTGATGGTCGGACCCTATGTTGGTCGATCCACACCTTAGTGACATACTTGGGTGTGGTTGTGCCCCTTGAGGGACGGCCTATGATGCTTTGTCGCGCTCTTAGACCGCTCCAGTTCGTACATGCGGACTGGACATATTTCAACCCTAACATATGTCCCCCTAGTTTCCAAGTATCTTTGTAGAAGATAGTTGAGGAACTATGTTGAAGTAGAGGTCGAGCAGAGCCTCGACTAGTAGTGGGCGAAAAAAGATTTCCGTATTCGCGCCTTGGTAACTTTCCCTCCTCCTATCTCTCCCTCCCCCCCCCTTTTTATAGGGTGCGAGCAGACGTTGCTCGGACCGTATGAAAAGAGGTATTTTTGCTGGGAAAAGATCGGATCCGGGTAAGTATTCCTTAGTGGAATGGAATGACTTCCTGCCGCTTTTTTGCTTGCAAAGTATCTCGCGGAGAGATACTTGTGTAAAAGGAATCTCGAGAAGAGATATAATCATGTTTTTGCTAGCAAAGTATCTCGCGGAGAGATACTTGTGTAAAAGGAATGGAATGACTTCCTGCCGCTTTTTTGCTAGCAAAGAATCTCGCGGAGAGATACTTGTGTAAAAGGAATCTCGAGGAGAGATGTAATCATGTTTTTGCTAGCAAAGTATCTCGCGGAGAGATACTTGTGTAAAAGGAATGGAATGACTTCCTGCCGCTTTTTTGCTAGCAAAGAATCTCGCGGAGAGATACTTGTGTAAAAAGTAAGAGGAATCTCGAGGAGGGTAGCTACATGGGCAGCTCCTCGATCTCCTGGCACCTGGCCGTCGAGTTTTCGTGGTTCTGAGATTTTTCGCGATGTTGACCCGAGGAGGACAGATCATGGTCGTCGATCCGTCTCCGCGTGTCTCGAGCAGGGTAGTTGTCGCGCAGCGGGTTTATTGCCGTGGTTAGGTAATTCGTCCCGGATTTGGGAGCGTCTTCGAGCCGGAGCGGGAGCGCGGAGGGCAAAAATGGTAATTCGCCAGGCGGCCGCAATCTGGACCGTCGATCTGGGACACGTGGTCGGTCCGGATGGCGCGAGGACATGCGTCGTTTCGTATCCCCGGGATACCCTTCTATAAATAGGTCAACACTCGGTCATTCCACACTTTTCGCAATCCGAACTTTCAGAGCAAATACGAGAGAGCGAGGAACATTTGAGAGATCGACGAGTGTGAGTGATCGCGCCAAGTAGTGTTCGAGGAGCATTTCCGGTGAGTTTCAGGCGAGTTTCAGACAAGTTTTTGACGTTTCCGGCTTCCTTTCCGGTTTCAAACTTCAATCCAGTCAATACCAAGTAAGATTCCGGCCTTGCATTGTTCTTTCTTGCCTTTAATCGCTTGTTTTTGCTTCGAATTGCCTTGAAGTTCCTGCCTTCTTGCTTTTTCTCTTTTCGGTTTTTGCATGTTGTCCCTTTTCTTTGAGTTTTGCCTCCCGGAAACGTTGTAATCTGAGTAATGAACGGTAGATGACGCCTGAGAACGGCAATGGACCTAAAAATCAGTAAACGGACCTTTAAACGGAATTGACCGGAAGTGTTTCGGACCGATTTGGCTTGAGTAGCCATAGAAGTAGATCCCCTTAATTTACTGTATGCCCCTTGTAGCCTCCTCACTAGCGTACGGTTGTAGAAGTAACTGTAGGAAGTCTTTTTGGCGGTTGGTCGCTCTATGCATGCTCTTCGAGTTTGATACATATGCATGTGCTCGCTCTGATTTTGCTGTGTACGTATGTCGTTATGCTGCCCGGTTTTCTACTCATGTTTAGAGCGGTTGGTCGCTCCTTATGTATGCTCCTCGCTCTACTTTTGCTGTAAGTAGAGTAACTTCTTGATTTATTGCGTTCTTTTCTTTTTGAGATTTTTCTCCGTTCGGGAGGTCGAATCCTTAATGAACATACCTAAAAGGACCTCTTGGACTATAACAAACCATCCTAACTTCTTTCTTTGCCCACCTTTAGGATGTCCGAGAGGAGCGACGATAGCCAGAACATTTCGGCCGCCGGTGAGTATGGGAGCGACCATACTACGTCGCCCGATACGTCAGACGTATCGGCGACCTTCCTGGATGAGACGATAGAGGAGGCTGTCGAGGAGCCTCAGCCCGAGCAGGGTGGCGAGCAGGCTGCCGAAGAAGATGAGGAGACCGAGAGTGAGGAGGACCTCTACGAGTTGGTGAGTAGAAAGAGGCGTCGTACCGAGGACGACGATTTTATCGACGACCGTACCGAGGCGGAAGGTGGTCCCCGCAACACCGGTGTATCTGCGGAGTTGATAACTCGCGCTGCCCAAGTCCACGGGCGAAATTACGGGACAGCCGTTAACGTGGTCGCTCCTGAGATCCGGGTCGAGGAGATGGACAACACCGAGAGGCCGGAGTTGGCCTTAGCATTGTATGAAGAGGGTGAGCACTCGGCGAAGCGCGGGAAGGCTTCGATACCCGTTCAAATCATCGATAGTGATGATACGGATGATGAGAGCGAGGAGGACGATGAGGCGACGTCTCCTAGGACTAGTTCCCCTGCAAAGAGGGTTAGATTCCCTCCACAAACAGCTAGGAGAGCTGTAATCACGGACGAGGAGGAGGATGAAGTTCCTCTAACAATTGGAGACACTCATAGGAGTGAAGCTGGTCCGAGTACTAGGTCTCCTTCCTTCTCGGAGGGACAGAGGCGCGCGATCAAGGACGCAAAGAGGTTTGCGCGCGAGGAGGAGACTAGTTACCACACCATAGACCCGACCACCATAGACTTTACATATCCGAGTGGGACTCGAGGACCCAACCCACTCGAGGAGCAGGAGTATGAGATGCGCCTTGCTCAGATGGCCGCTGACAAGAAAAAGGCGGAGCACAGAGCGAGCAGGCCTTCTCGCTCCAAGGCTGCTAAATCGAAGAGGGCCAAGGTTGCCGTGGAGCCAGAGCCAAAAACTACTAAGGCTGCTGAGAAGAAGTTCACCAAGAGTGCTCGCACGGTTGACCTCCCCGATCCTAATGGGGAGAAGAACGAGGACGGGATTATACCGACCACCTCCTCTACCGTCAAGCTCGATGAGGTGCCCACACTCAGGTGGAAGTATTCTCTCCCCGAGAATAAATTTGACATCCTCGTGCCCAAAGAGGATCAGACTTTTTATAATGCTCCCCCGGGGTACATGGCTGTTCACTGCCTCAGCTTGGATCGAGGATGGGTCCTCCCCTTCTGTGATGCTTTTCGCGACATCTTCAACACTTTGGGGATCGCTCCGTGGCAGCTGGTGCCAAGTGCCTTCGGCACTTTAGTTTGTTTTGGAGTCTTTTGCATGAAGCGGGGGATCGAGCTAAATTTCCACAATTTCAACCAATTGTTCCGAGTCTCGATGAGCTCCGGGAACAAGTACTTCTATTACTTCAACGCTCGACCAGGCCTTGGGTTCATCATGGACGCTCCTAGCTCCTCGGGCTACAAGTGGTTCCACAGGTACTTCTACATCAGAAAGAGGAAGTTGCCTAACATGAGCGAGGAGGAGCTGGAGTGGGGAGTGCCCAAGCTGATGTTCAGAGGGAAGATCGCGGACAAGCATCCGTTGCCCGAGGAGTCCGATCCCTGGGTTGCTGAGCTCGAGGAGCAAAATCGGGGACCCCATCCCGAGAAGTATTTTTATTGGGGGTTGGTGCTTCAGCCACTTCCTTACTTGGCGGGTCTTTCACCGTATGCTTACACAGGGTATATCGGGAACCGATATACCCGAAAAGTCCTCTTCGGTAACTAGCTCTTCGCGCTGTTCTTTGCTTTTGTACTTGTACTTTTTTCTTTGCTTGCTTTCTGTTTGTGATGTGTCCTCGCTTTCTTACTTTCCTCGTCGATCGTACTAATTTTTGCTTATTCCCTTGCAGCTTATTGGTTCCAGTGGATCATGTCGAAGACCCTGGCTGCCAAGGAGGAACAAAGGAGGAAACAAAGGTTGGCAAACAAACAGACGAAGATCCTCGGGTCTTTGAACTTGACCCCTCCCCGCAACGCCGCGCATCATCGGGATGCCTTGGTGCAGGAGGGGCTCGATACTCGAGAGAACCCAGTGGAGGCCATCAAGCGGGCCGAGGAGGAAGCCGCCGCGAAGAGGGCGAAGGAAGCAAAGGAGGCCGAGGAGGAGGCCTTGAACACGATCGAGGCGGAGAAGAGGCCGGAGAGGCCCGCCGCGAAGAGGGGAGCGAGGAAGCTCAACCTTGGAGGCAACAACGAGCCTGCCCGCAAGAAGGGTAAGGTGGCCGCTTCGGGGGATGAAGTGAAGCGGCTCATCCAGATGAGCGACCTTGATCGGGCGCACGAGCTCAGCCTGTGCTCGCTCCAGGTAACTATCCTTATACTTTTTTGTTGTAGAATTTCTCTAAGTATAGAATTTTCTCTCCTCGCTAACATTGTTCTCTTTTTGCAGCTCGAGAACTTGAAGGAGGCATATGGCCATGTGGCTGCTGATCGCGCCGATATCGGGGTCGTTATCGAGGACCTCGAGAAGAAGCTGGCTGCCTCGGAGAAAAAGGCCAAGGTCTCGGAGACTGAGGCCGGGAAGCTGAAGCTGAAGGTCGAGGAGCTTGAGAAGGAGCTCTCCCGAGAGAAGTCGAGGAGCAAGAGCTTCAAGGGCGCCTATGCTACTTTGTCCATTTGCATGGAAAAGTTCAAGGCAAGCGTCCTCTCCTTCCTCAAAGGGAGTCGACTTTCTGCTGCTCGCGACTTCATGTCGTCGGTTACATACAAGTTGGCCCTACGAGACGTACAAGTGGCCTCGCGCGAGGAGGGCTTCTTCTCGTGTGTTGGCCAACTAAAGAGGGTCAACATGCTTCCGGCGGACTTCGATCCCGACGACCGCGAGGACCTGCATCCCGGGCGACGCGAGGACCTGACTCCTTACCCAGATGAGGAGATTACCGAGGAGATGCACGAGGCGTGCGAGTTCGGTGAGCTGGTGACCGACCCAGAGGTACCTTATCCCAGCAAGCCAGCCTATCTTCCAGCCTGGGTGCCCGAGTGTCTAAGGAGCGGGATCATCTACCCGTTCGAGAAGGCCGCTCTCCGGAATGCCGCCTGGGTGAAGTTGAGCGATCCGGTCCTCGGGAGGGCTGCTGACTTTGTCGAGCCGGAGCTAACCATGTATCAAAAGGCAATCGAGGAGGCTCGAGCTCAGGAGCGCGACGACCCTGAAGGCCCAGAAGCGAGCACAGTTCGAGGAGGAGATGCCAGCGCGACCACCCCGGTCACAGAATTCACAGACAGCCGTACACGCTAGGATCGGGGAGCCTCCTTGAAGACCGAGTATGCTCGGGTCATGTTGTAATTTTTCCCTTATCAGTACTTGTTTTTATTTTCAAACAATCTTCATTCGGCCCTTTGTGGCGCTCCTCGCAACATCTATGTTTGTAACATAAATTTTCCTGTTGTTGTTTGTTTGCTACTCTTTTCCTTCAATAAAATGCAATGCTCTTCGATTTCTTTATACTTGTATTTTTTCCAAATCCAATTTTTGTTATGACGTATAACTTGGATAGAGTAGTTAAACAAGTATAAGTTAGAATCGAGAACCAATGTTCTTCGCTGCGATCTCTTCGATCTATCGATGCTTCTCGGTCATTTGGATCATTTGAGAAAAGTTTCTAAGTGTTTGAACTTAGAAAAATTTCTAAGTGTTGAGTGAGAAAGACTGGAAGTCTCTCTCCCCGATCACTTCCATCTACTCGCTTTTTCTTCTGTGAGTGGTTTCCTGATCGATCCTCTTATAGAGTTTAGAGCGCGGGGAGGGTTCCCCTTGATCATGGAAATCGAATAGCTTTTCTTAAAGTAAGCTTTCTCGATCGAGTAGTCTTATTTTTTGAGTATAGTAGCTCTATACTTGAACATTTTCTTGTTGAAAGAGACATTGTATTGATTTGTCGGAAATGCAATTACAATGGGGGCTCTTCGGCCAGCTTGCTTACAACAACTTTTTAACGAAAGCAAGAGGTGCCTCTTACTTGGACCAGTGAGGAATCCTCCTCGATCAGTGGACCTTCCACATAAGTTTTCAAAAAGCTTTTTTTCTTGGCAACTTCAAGCGTAGAATCTCTGGAGGTTAGAAGTATTCCATGGATTTTTCAATACCCTTCCCTCCATGTCTTGAAGACGATAACTTCCGTTGGACCTTGCTTCAATTATCTTGTAGGGGCCTTCCCAATTGGGTTGCATCTTCCCAACTTTGCCCAGGATGTCTGCTCTTCGGAGTACTAGGTCTCCTACTTGGAAGTCTCTTTCTCTTACGCCTTGTTGTAGGTCTTCGCGATGAGTGCTTGATATCTGAGGATATTGGCCAAGGCGTTGGTCCTCGCTTCACTGATTGTTTCCAGATCGAAGAGTCTCTCCGTATGATTGTCCTCGGGTTGATACCCTTGGATTCTGAGGGTTTCCACCGCCACTTCTGCTGGTATGACTGCCTCGGACCCATAAACTAGCGAGAAGGGAGTCTCTCTCGTAGCTGTCTTTGAAGTAGTGCGGTATGCCCACACCACTCCATCAAGCTCGTCGACCCAGTCCCTGTTGGTAGCGAACCTCTTCTGCAAGTTGTTGACGAGGATTTTGTTGACGGCTTCTGTTTGCCCATTGGATTGAGGATGTCCCACAGAGGTATACCTCCTCTCGATCTTCATTTCCTTGCACCATTCATTGAATCTTTGGCCGCAAAATTGAGCGCCATTATCCGAGATGAGGACCCTTGGCAAGCCAAATCGACACACGATGTTCCTCCAGACGAAGTTCATAACTCTTTGTTCGGTGATGGTAGATACTGCCTCAACTTCCGCCCACTTGCTAAAGTATTCGACCGCAACGATGATGAACTTCTTTTGACCCGTACCTCTTGGGAAGGGACCGACTATGTCGATGCCCCATATGTCAAAAGGGCAAGTGATGGCGATGGGCATGAGAGGTTTCGCCGGGACGTTGATCAAATTGGCGTGCAATTGACACTCCTCGCACTTTCTCACAAATTGGGCAGCGTCTTCGCGAACAGTGGGCCAGTAGTATCCTTGTCGAATGACTTTTTGCGCGAGGGTTCTTCCTCCGGCGTGGTCGCCGCAACTTCCTCGATGCATCTCTCCAAGAAGTTTTTGAACTTCATGCTCGGCGACGCATCTCAAGTAGACTCCCTCGAAAGACCTCTTGTACAAGTAGTCTCCTTGCATGATGTATCGAGGAGCTTTCCCTTTGATTCTCCTCGCTTCAGCCTTGTCACGAGGAAGGCTTCCATTTTTGAGATATGTTGTTATCTCTTGCATCCAATTCGGTTGATCGTCAATTGCCAAGACGTTTGGCTTTGATGACCATAAAGATGATGCATTGATCCTCATGAGTATCACGTTCCGGGTATCCACTCCTCCGGATGCTGAGGCATACTTTGATAGGGCATCTGCCCTTTGATTGAGATCTCTTGAGAACTTTTCAATCTCACAGCTTTCAAACTTTTGAATTTCTTCCGTGATAGCACTTTTGTACTCAGCTAGTGAGTCTTTCTTGGTTCTGAATTTCCCCGAGATTTGCTTCTCGGCCAGTTGAGAATCGGTGAAGAGATGTAGCTTCTTCACTTCCAATGACTTTGCCATACGTAGAGCGATGAGGATGGCTTCATATTCTGCTTCATTGTTGGAGACCGGGAAACTAAGAGTAACGGCGTACTCTAGTTCAGCCCCTCCGGGACTCTTGAAGTATATTCCTATCCCGCCATTTTTTCCTGACGAGGATCCATCAACATGAAGAATCCAGACGTCTCCGTGGTCGACTAGCTCTTTGGGTTTTGGAGAGACGGTCTCCGCACCCTTTAGCTCGTCGGTTTTCTCGGTCAGGAACACTTCATGCCTCTTCCTTTTGGTTTGGGACATTGCCTTAAGCTCTTTTAAAGCATCCTCCAGAGCTTGCATTGGGTTGTTTTGATGGGGATGCTCTTCGACCATCATCATAGCACTCTTTGTTGCTGAAGAGTTTTCCTCTGAAGTTCCTTTTGAGGGATACTCCACGAGGAAGTCGGCTATGACTTGTGCTTTCTTGGCTACGGGTGCTTGGTAGTCGATGTCGTACTCGCTTAGTTCAATCGCCCACCTTGCCATTCTTCCCGAATTTTCGGGCTTTCCGAGGACTTGCTTGAGAGGTTGCTTTGTCAAAACAACAACCTTGTGAGCCCCAAAGTAGGGTTTTAGCCTCCTTGCCGTATAAACGAGGGCAAAGGAAAGCCTCTCGATATCCATGTACCGCGTTTCAGCCCCGGCAAGTACTTTGCTCAAGTAGTAGATGGGCAAGTGGTCGTTCCCTTGGATTCGCACCAAAACCGAGCTGATAGCTTCCCCGGTTGCTGCTAAGTACAGATAGAGTACCTCTCCGTCCACGGGCTTTGACAATAGAGGAGGAGCGAGTAGGTATTCTTTCAGCTTCTCGAAGGCTTCCTCGCACTCCTTTGTCCACTCGAAGTGGCTGCTCTTTCTCAATACCTTGAAAAAAGGTAGATTTTTCTCGGCCGACCTTGAGATGAACCTACTCAATGCAATTGATTTTCCAACCAATTGTTGCACCTCGTTGATGGACTGAGGTTGGGGAGATCGAGGATGGCCTTTATCTTTTCGGGGTTTGCTTCTATTCCTCTTTCTGTCACCATGTAACCGAGGAACTTCCCCCCTTTGACTCCAAAGGTACACTTCGCCGGGTTGAGCCTCATGCCATACTTTCTCAAGATTGAGAAGCACTTTGCCAGGTAACCTACGTGTTGCTCCTCGGTCTTGCTCTTGACGAGCATGTCATCGACATATACTTCCATTGTTTTACCTAGCTCCTCCTTGAACATCTTGTTGACCAGCCTCTGGTAGGTCGCTCCGGCGTTCTTGAGGCCAAATGGCATCACGTTGAAGCAATACACATTGCCGTTAGCGAAGAAGGCGGTTTTAGGCACGTCATCTTTGGCCATTTTGACCTGGTAGAAGCCCTGGTATGCATCCATGAAGCTCAGGAGGGCGCATCCAGCGGTGGAATCGACAAGCTGGTCGATCCGTGGGAGGGGGTATGGATCCTTCGGGCAAAACTTGTTTAGCCTTGTGAAATTGTTGCACATTCGCCATTTCCCCGGACCTTTCTCCACTAGGACCACATTGCATACCCAGTCCGAGTATCTCACTTCTTTGATGTGGCCAGCTTTAAGAAGTCTTTGTACTTCCGCTTCTATGATGGCATTATCTTCCGCGCTGAAGTCTCTTCGCTTTTCTCTGATGTGGGTGATCGATGGGTCTACGTTCAGACGGTGAACGGCGACACGTGGGTCGATCCCCTTCAGGTCCTCGGTACTCCACGCGAATACATCGTTGTTATCTTTCAAACATTGGATGAGTTTCATCCTGACTTCAGTGGCCATCTCTGTGCCAATTTTTGTGACCTTGTCGGCACTTCCTTCGACAATTTGGATTTCTTCTAGGGCTTCTCTTGCTTCAATTTTGTTTTCCTCAAAGAACTTCTTCTTTTTGGAAGAGGGTGGGACTGGTGGAATCACTTGATACTCCTCGAGCTCCTTAACAGCTCCTACTAGAGTATCTTCGTCTTTCCTCATGGTTGCTTTTCTTCGCCTAAGTGACGGACTTGGCTTTTTCGATTTTCTCTTCACTCGCCGAACCGTGTAGAAACGATAAGGTGCATTGTGAACAAGGGGAGTCTCCTCGGACGATTGTCCGGGGTTGGGTTCTCCAATAGCAACCCTCGAAGTGAACTTGGCAGACAAGGTGTAGCATTCCCATGCTTCTCGTATGTCTCCTACTTCCTGTCCGATTCCCAAAGGAGTGGGGAATTTTAGCTTGTTGTGGACCGTGGACACTACGGCTCGGAATTGAGAGAGAGCGGGTCGCCCTAGGACTGCGAAATAATCGAATGGCATATCGACCACCACGAAAGGAACTTGTTGGGTTACCCTTCTAGGAGCGCTACCCATTGACACTGTGAGGTTGATCATTCCGAGCGGCATGACAGGTTGTCCTCCGAATCCTACCAATGCGCTCCTCACTTCTCTGAGCCCTTCCCTTGGGTTCATGTGCATCCTTTTCAAGGTTCCGGTGAAGATCAAGTTCGCCGAGCATCCAGTATCGACGAGGATTCTACCCAACTTGTAGGATTGAACATCCAAGGACACTACAAGTGGGACGCAAGGATCATAGATGTTGCCTCCTCCAGCATGCTTCAGAGGTATCTCGCTATCATCGAAAGAGATAACGTTGGTTCCCGGCCTCGCGGCTTGAGCATACTTCACATCTCGGACCCTAAGGTTGTCCGCGGTAATCTCCCTTTGATTACGAGTGTCGCCGCCGGCGGGTCCTCCCGCAATTGTGAGAGTGCGGATGCTTCCATTTACAGGGCGGTTCTCATAATTGTTGTAATTATGGATGTCGTCGTCCTGAGGGTTTCCTTGGTAGGGTTGCTCGCTCTCAGTTTGAGGAGGTGGGGGCAGGAGTGCCAGGGGTTCCTCCTTCCGGATGTAGTTAACCAATTGACCGTTACGTATCATCCTCTCAATTTCGTTCTTGAGCTCGACACACTCATCGGAGGTGTGCCCTTTCCCTTTGTGAAACTTGCAAAATTTTTCCGAGTTCTTGTTCCTTTGATTTTCCTTAATCTGGGGTGGCCACGAGACGTCTAGCTTCCTCGAGACTATATAGTTCAAGATGTCGGATCTTGGCCTATTCAAGTCTGTGTAGTTGCTATATCGTCTTGGAGGCGACCTTCTGGGAGGAGACCTCCTGTCTCTGAAATCATTTCTTGAGTTGCCCTCCTTGATCAACCCAAACTTTTGCTCTTTCCTCTGCTTCCCGGGATTTTGTGGGCGAGGAGGGTACTCTTTCTCTTTTTCTTTTTCTTTCCCTTTTTCCTTGGGAAGATTGGTTCTCACTGTGACCGTTCTTCGGAATTCCTCGGCTTCGAGGAAGTCCTTGCAAACTTTGGCAAGTTGTGCTTCATTCTCTATACACGATGCTGAGAGTACATCTTGGAATCTGATATTGGTAGTGTTACCATATAAGTATTCCTTCCTCTCATTGATCGAGTGATCCTCGACTTGGAGGGCTGCTTCATGAAAGTGGTTGATGAAGTCCCTCAAGTCTTCATTGTTTCTCTGGACAATTTCGGCCAAGTACCTCACCCGTCTCTTGGCGTTCATCACTTTCTCGAAACGCTTAGAAAACTCCTTACAGAGGTCTCTATATGATTTGATAGATCGGTGAGGAAGGCGCGACCACCATTTCATGGCTTCTCCGGAAAGGTTAGCCGGGAAGAGGAGTGCCTTAGTCCTTGAGTCATGACCGTAGGCATCCATTTTAGTGCCAAATCTTACCAAGTAGTCCTTCGGACAACTTGTTCCATCATAGCTTTCGAAGGTGGGAAAGCCTCTTTCAATTTTAGCTTCGTGGTTCCGGATCTCATCGCACAAAGGGCTCGGATCTTGGTCTTGCTCTCTCTCTTGGACAGTTCCACGAAGAGTCTCTATCTGAGCATCAAGTGCGGATTTCCTCGCGTTGAGTTCCTCCAGAGTGAGCCTCCTCCCCGTGATCGGATCGACCAGGGGGGTTACCTCAGCTATTGTTCTCAACGCTTGATTCTCTTCCACTGCTTCTTGTTGGTTTTGAGGAGTTACCTGGTTGGGGGTAACTTGATTGGGGAGAGCGGGTGGTGTAGCGACCACCTGAGCTCTGTTTTCTTGTTGCGATACATTTTGCAATGATGCCCTTATCCTTCTATCAATCAGGTCTCTCAAATCATCCGGGGCACCTTGTGGTCCTAACCTCGATTGGATTCTTGATGGTCCAAGTCGAGATTGGATCGGCCTGGTGTTGGCTCTCGAATGTGCTTCATCTTGTGCAACAGGTGCTCTTGCTTGAGATTGACGAGGAGCGACCAATGTAGCCCGAGGTTGCTCTTGTACCGGTGCTTGTGGCTCTACTGGAGCTTGTATCTCGGTATTAACCTTAATAGCCTCATTACCTCCGACATATCCTTGTAAAGTAAGAAGGAATAGACCGTATTGAGCTTCGCCCATCCCGAAATCTGATGGTCGGACGACACGTCCATCAGGAAGGGTGAAGGTCAATGCGGCCGGTTGAGGAGGATTCACTGCCACGGGAGGTTGGTTGATTGCTACCGGATGAGGCTGCCCCCTAGACTCGGCGTTATTTGCGACTCTCAAAGCTCCATAGGCGTTTCCTACCGGGACTCCTTGCGGGTTATTTTCCCCGGATGTCTCATTTTGGGAGTGAGTGACATTAGTAAATGCCCCCTCCGTGTAATCCCGGTTCCTCGCAACATTGTTATTTCTTGGCTCCCTCGGAACATCCTCCGTTCCTCCTCCGCGACCGTTATTATAGGGACGGCCTCTAGGTCGAGGAGGATTTGCGGGTGGTGCATTAGCAAGACGGTTGCTTCTTCTGGGAGGCATATTCGTGAAGTGTCACGAGGAGGAAAGTGGCTCGACCAGTAGGGCAAGGAATGACCTTTTGTGTCGATTCCCACAGACGGCGCCAAATGTTGAAGGGTAATTCGTGTTTCTTTCTAAGTTCGCAATGAGTCGCTATTCTAAGTCTTTCTAGTTCTTCTTGTAGTGTTCCTCTAAGATAGGAAATGAGCCTTCTTGTAGCTTCCTCGTACCTGAAATAGACTAGAGGGGGGGGGGTTTAGTGTCTCTTGCCCGGTCTGTAAGGTATCAGACCGGAGAGGCGACTTTACGAGTAGGGAGTTGTGAGGCTTCCCTAGTAAGAGTAGTGAAAGTGGTGCTCGGGTGGCGTAGTTAATGCTTACTGTTGAGGAGTAAATGAGGGCCTTTTATACTTGAGACCCTTCATCTTCAGGTCATGTAGGATCACGCCACGTGTACGGCCAGGATTGAGGCCTTCCTCGGCCCAGGCCCATTAAGGAGGTCCGTGGGCCTTGGCCCAGGAGAGCAACCATGGCTGGTCGCTCTGTGGTCCTCGTGCCTTCCTTGTGCGTGGGTGATGCGAGTAGTGTCCTGCTCAGTTTCTGTCAAGGAGCGTTACCTTGACGTAAGGTCTCCTCGAGCCCGAGAGAGATGCTCCTCGAGCCCACTGGCAGCTTTGTCCTTGAGAGGAGCTTATTTTGAGGGTTGTCCTCCCAGTGATGGTCGGACCCTATGTTGGTCGATCCACACCTTAGTGACATACTTGGGTGTGGTTGTGCCCCTTGAGGGACGGCCTATGATGCTTTGTCGCGCTCTTAGACCGCTCCAGTTCGTACATGCGGACTGGACATATTTCAACCCTAACAACTTGCTTGGAGCTTCGAGGGAAGAAGATCACTATGGAAGTGCTCGGAGATAAGGTACAGATTGAACAATACAAACAGGTATACGCTCCTGACTCTGAAGAAGCTATAATTGAAGAGCTTAAATTTGTTGATTGCTATGAACCCGTTTCTTGCGATTCTTACTTTGCTCATCATATTAGTGACCCTTTAGAAGCCGCCCTCACTATGACCCTTGAAAAAGATTATGTAACTGAAGAAGTCCTAGCTATGACAGCCCTCCTAGATAATGCACCCGAAATTCCTCTAGGAGAAGAAGTAGAAGAGTCTCTAGGAATAGATGAGGAAGAAGGAGTGACCCCTCCACCTAGTGAACCAACCCTTGAGCTTAAACCATTACCAAGCCATTTGAAATATGTCTTCCTAGGAGAGAATGAGTCTAAACCTGTAATCATATCTTCTAAGCTTGGTAAGGAGGAAGAGGCTAAGTTAGTGGAGGTGTTGAAAAGAAACACCGGAGCCATAGGATGGAGCATAGGTGACATCAAGGGTATAAGCCCGGTGCAATGTACCCACAAAAAAGCCTTAGAGGAAGATGCGAAACCTGTTAGGCAACCACAACGTAGGCTAAACCCAGCTATGCAAGAAGTTGTGAAGAAAGAGGTGCTTAAACTCCTAGATGCTAAGCTCCCGATAGCAAATGGGTTAGTCCCGTCCATGTAGTCCCTAAGAAGTCGGGTATCACGGTCGAAGCAAATGATAAAGGGGAATTAGTACCCGTTAGGAAAATAACGGGGTGGCGTATGTGCATCGATTATAGGAAATTGAATTCTGCCACAAAGAAAGACCATTTTCCTTTACCATTTATTGATGATATGCTTAACCGCCTAGCTGAGCAAGAGTTCTATTTTTTCTTGGATGGTTTGTCAGGTTTCTACCAGATTCCTATAGCTACCGAGGACCAAGAGAAGACCACCTTCACATGTCCTTTCGGCACTTTCGCATACCGTAGGATGCCCTTCGGATTGTGCAATGCTCCGGCCACTTTCCAACGTTGCATGCTCTCCGTCTTCTCCGACATGGTGAATAAATTTGTTGAGGTATTTATGGATGATTTTTCTGTTTACGGTGATTCATTTGATGATTGTCTTGATAAACTTGATCATGTCTTAAGGAGGTGTATTGAATGTAATCTTACCTTGAGTTGGGAAAAGAGTCACTATATGGTTAAAGAGGGAATTGTGTTAGGACATGCTATTTCTAAAATAGGGATAGAGGTAGACAAAGGGAAACTTGAAATCATTGAAAAGTTACCTCCACCTACTTGTGTGCGTGAATTCCAATCCTTCCTTGGGCATGTAGGCTTCCATAGGATATTTATCAAAGATTTCTCTAAGATAGCTAAGTGCTTGAGTAACTTGCTTGCTAAAGATGTTCCCTTCGAATTCACACAAGAATGTCTTGACGCTTTCCACACACTTAAGGAGAAACTCTTAACAGCCCCTATTGTAGTCTCTCCGGACTGGAAAATTCCTTTTGAAATTATGTGTGATGCTTCTGACTATGCTATGGGTGCTGTTCTTGGTCAAAAGGTTGATAACTGTTTCAGAGTGATTTACTATGCTAGTAAGACCTTAGATGCTGCTCAGATTAATTATACTACCACTGAGAAAGAATTCTTAGCGGTTATTTTTGCTCTAAGTAAATTCAGGTCCTATATTACTGGGTACAAAGTTTTTGTTCACACTGACCATGCAGCTCTCAAGCATTTGATTGCTAAGCGTGAAACCAAGCCCCGCTTGATGCGTTGGGTACTTCTTCTCCAAGAGTTCAAAGTGGAGATAATTGATAAAAGTGGCAAGGAAAATCTAGTGGCGGACCACTTGTCCCGGTTGCCAAACATTCCACAAGATGACACACCCGTCCCAGATGATTTGCGCGATGATCAGTTGATGCGCATAGAGTTGGAACCATGGTACGCCGATATCGTTAACTTCTTAGCCACAAATGTGATGCCAACCCATCTCTCTGGACCTGAACGGCGTTCACTTGTGAGGAAATGTCGTCATTACATATGGGATGACCCGTACTTGTTCCGCAAGGGAGGAGATGAAGTCTTGCGGAGGTGTGTACCCGAGAAAGAGCAATTGTCGATACTGAGATTCTGCCATGAGTTAGAATGTAGAGGGCATTATAGTGGCCAAAAGACCGCTCGCAAGGTGCTTCAATCCGGGTTCTTTTGGCCCAGCTTGTTTGAATATGCGCGCTCATTTGTGGCGCAATGTGACTCATGCCAACGGAGTGGCAACATTGGCAAGCAACAAGAGATGCCCCAGCAAGGTAACTTAGTTGTTGAGCCTTTTGATGTTTGGGGTATAGACTTTATGGGACCATTCCCTAATAGTAATGGGTACGAATATATCTTGGTTGCGGTCGACTATGTCACCAAATGGGTAGAGGCTGTTCCCACCCAGACTAATGATGCCAAGGTTGTACTCTCTTTTCTTCGTGATGTGATCTTCAATAGGTTTGGGACCCCGAGGTCCATTATCAGCGATGGGGGAGCTCACTTTGTGAACAAGGTCTTCGCTAATCTCATGAAGAAGTACGGGGTGACACATTTCGTTGCTACTCCATATCATCCTCAAACATCTGGCCAAGTGGAAGTGAGCAATCGGCAAATCAAGAAAATCTTGGAGCGGGTGGTCAAACCCTCGAGGAAGGATTGGTCCACCAAGTTGCCAGATGCACTATGGGCATATAGGACTTCGTTCAAAATGGTGATTGGTACCACTTCCTACCGGCTTGTGTACGGGAAAGCTTGCCATCTACCCGTGGAGTTAGAGCATAGAGCACTTTGGGCTATCAAGCAATTGAACATTGATATGGAGAAAGCCGGTGAAGAAAGACTTTTGCAACTCACCGAGCTAGATGAGCTAAGAGTGAAAGCCTTCGAAAGTGGTAAGATATACAAGGAACGAGCAAAGAGGTATCATGATAGAGGCATCATCCGCAAGGATTTAGTCCCAGGTCAAAAGCACTCCTCTTCAACTCTCGGTTGCGACTTTTTCCTGGAAAACTCCGTTCTAGATGGGACGGACCATTTGAAATTGTCCAAGTAGCACCCCATGGTGCTGTGGAACTCTTGGACAACAAAATCGGACCTACCTTCAAGGTCAATGGAAAGAGAGTTAAGCCGTACCTAGAGCCTCTCGAGTCGACTCATGAAGTGGAAGTTGACTTGGTCGAGGTACCTATTGTATCTTAGTTCATTTCATTAGTTTCTTGCACTCTTTATTTGCTTTTGTAGTTGTGGCCTGTGTGCCTTTTGTCGTGATTCGTTTAGTCTAGTGTTTGTCTTGGTGCCTTAGGTGATTAAGATAGGAAAAAACATCGAAAATCTGGAAACAGAGCCAAGCGAAGCGCTTGGCAAGCCCAAGCGGTCTGCTTGGAATTCCAGTAAGAATTTCATTCTTACTGGAATTTCAAGCGGAGCGCCTGGAGCCTCCCAAGCGCTCCGCTTGACAAGCGGACCGCTTGGCGGGGACCCTGTACCCAGATTTTCCTCGTTTTTTCCATTCTTCTCACCTTTGCGCACCCGTTTTCACTTGTTTCTTGAGTCCTTTCAGGTACTACTCATATATAGGAGATTGGACACGAACCTTTATCTCAGGGAAGTGTACTTTCAATCCAATTTTTCCTTTTCATTCAACTTTTCTTTGATCGAGGACGAGCAAAAGTTTAGGTTTGGGGAGGGGGTATTGGATTTTCAGTACTATATGCTTGTGTGGTTCGTACATGCCTGATTTTACTCAAGTTCATGTGATTTGTCGTGTTTTTTCAAATTTTTGCATGCATATCATCCATAGATTAGTTGTTGCACGTTGTTGTGTGTGGAGTTTATTGCCAAGTCTTTTGAACATTTTTATTGAGTAGACTAAGTGTTTATGACCAGTGATCATATGTTGCATCACTTTGCAAGAAGTTTGAGGCTTGTCTCGCTTGGTTTGTCACATTCGCATGTGCACTAGTTAAGCTTAGTAGTCTCGACATCACCTTGAGTGGTGTTTCCTCTGCTGCGGTTCACGATGACCTTATTAAATGATGCATGTTAGAATCTATGGTTGTAACCCGTGTAATTATGTACGTAAGAGGCGACAAGTTCTTCACCTCG
This sequence comes from Plantago ovata, assembly GCA_028274465.1. NCBI lineage: Eukaryota > Viridiplantae > Streptophyta > Magnoliopsida > Lamiales > Plantaginaceae > Plantago > Plantago ovata. The sequence goes on from CM051457.1 coordinate 60,215,850, forward strand.
ATTAGAGATTGCCAAATGCCTAGGAAGGAGGTAGTGTGAGGTGTGCGATTCCTTGTATTAAACCTATTCTATCGAATAGTTTTGGGGAGGGGGTTGCTTCATTATACTTGTCTTTCGTCTTTGAGTCGTTGTAAAGTTTTCTTTTTCTTTTTATTTTTTTTTTGTGTCCCAACCTATTCTTTCGAATAGGTTTGGGGAGGTTTCTTTGTAAAAGAGTCTTTCCTTTTTCTTTTTCGTCTTTGTGCTCAAATCTATTCTTTCAAATAGGTTTGGGGAGGTGTTTTTTACACTTAGTACTGCTGCTTGCCCCTATATATAAAAATAAAAAAAAAAAAAAAAAAAGAAGAGAAAGAGAAAAAGAAAAGAAGAAGAAAAGAAAAATAAATATAAAAAAAAAGAGAGAAAAAAAAAAAAGAAAGAAAATAAAGACTAAGACCCAAAAGCAAAAGAAGGGTCGTTGCAAGCCAAAAGCAGTCTCGTAGTGTCAAGTGTCATGTAAATATTTTGTCCTTGTAAAGTATCGAGTTGTAAATTCTATCTTTAGTTTCATGTCGCCTTTGTCCAAGGCCTGTTCTTGACCACCCTCGTCTTGCTATTCAAGAAGTGGTTGAAAGAGGCTAATTCTTGAGAGTCTGGGTAGAATAGGGGAGTGTTATCTTTCTAAGGGAACCCTCCTTCGTTTGATGAGAGCCAGTATTGGTTCTCCCTCTCTCGAGGAAAAGTCTCGCTTGGTGAACAGTTGTAAGCCCTCGGTTTCATAGGCACGGGGCAATTGTAGTATGATAACATGCATCATTTTTCAACCTACTTGCATGTCATGCTCATTTGGTTTTGTTCATAAGCATTTGGTAGATTCAATAGATTAGTTCACTTTACTTGGCATGAGACTCCTTTTGTGTTGCATTTAGGATAGTTTGTTGCTTGAGGACAAGCAAAGGTTTGGTTTGGGGAGTTTGATGAATGTATTTTTTACGCGTTCATCTTGTCTTTTTACCTTCTTTTGCTATCTTCTAGCCTTGTTTTTTTGTTAGTTTTGTAGAATAGTGTCACGTTTTGTGTTTTTTGCATTTTCAGGCACTTAGGTACGAAACGGCATTTTTGGAGCTAAAAACGAGCCTTTTTGATGGAAAAGATGGCCCCGTTGAAGTTCCCCAATCTCCGTGTCTTGTTCGTGAGTGTTTGAGCATCAATAAGCATTGAGAAGGATGAGTCCAAGGCACCCGAGGGCCGTACTAGGGCAAAAAGATTGAGTTTGAAGACAAAAATCTGTCCAGGAGCCAAGCTAAGCGCCTGGGATAGTGAAGCGCTCCGCTTCATTTTCCAGGAGCTTTGGCACAGCAGCCAAGCGAAGCGCTTCGCTTGCCAAGCGCTCCGCTTGGACTCTCCAAGCGGTCCGCTTGGAAGCGGTTACGTTTTCGGATTTTCCTTCTTAGATCTGATCTTCTGTTACTTTTTGGATACTTTTTGAATTGTAGCTTCGTTTTGGAGAGCTCCTAAGCCCCGAAACTCAGAGAAAACTCAGATTACATTGTATTTTAGATTGGATTAAAGGTTTTGGCATAGGATTTCATCCATTGTTTCATCTACGGAGAGGTTTTCATCAATACCCACCGATTAGTGACAGCTTGGTGGTAACATTGTATCATTATCTCTTGTCTAGTAGTTTGATTTGATGTATTCTATTTACAATTCATATGATTTGATGTCTATGTTCATGAATATGAGTAGCTAAATCCTTTGTGTTGGTGGAAGAATGTAGAATATGCATGCTATGGGTTATGTTTATGCTTACATGAGATTGTGATTCAATCTTGCTGCAAATTCCTACATATGATTCTTAGTTGCCTATAAAATATATTCGAATTGAGTATAGTGACAACTCTTGGTCAATGAAAGCTACAGGATTGTATGTTAGAGATTCGCAGCATGCTAGATAAATGGTGTTAGTGACAAGCACCTCTAAAGTATTGATAGTGGTCTTTTATGATGTGTGTCTTGAAAGTTACCTAGACGAGTTGCTTAGCAGACTTGATCGAAGGTTTTACGCACTGAACTTGTGAGCATATTCGTAACCCATGCATGTGTATTTGATTTCTACCACCAACCGTTTTCCAAACTTGATTACAACAATCTGATTTCTCGTTGCTTTGTTCTAAGAAAGCGATTCTATAACATTTGAACTCGTTTTCTGAAATAACTAGCAAAAACCACAATCAAAGCCACGTTAGGCCCCGAGAGAACGACACTCGGGCAAAACTTGTCATTGCACTCTAGTTTGTGTAGTGATAAGTGTTCTTTGGCTTTTAAAACAAATTTAATTGGTGAAAAACGACATCATCACAATTCAACCATCTGTATCATCATTGTCCCTATTGTCTTCATTGTCACTACTGTCACGCACATCGTCACTGGTAGAGTTGCAGTGTCGAAGGGAATCTTCAAGATTGGCCGCCTCTGTTATGGAATCTTCCACCCGGTTTCTCTCCAACAGGTTGTGAACTGTTGAAGGGGAAAGGGCAGTGGTATCAGGACCTCCCCCTCCAGCGTTTTACACCCCAAGGAGGGTACAGCGAGCTGCTCGGGTATTCAGAGGTTGTCTTCCATGTTTTCCAATGTCGACCACATTCTCTACAGTTGATGCTCCCGATGTCTATATGATGCTCTCTTTAGAAGCAGGCAAGGGGCACCCCAACAAGGTGTTGGGTACCCATGTCATTATGCATCGGAACCAAGCTAGCGCTTCGGAACCTTCTAGCAACTGCGAACTCATGATTGTATCCGTCGCGGCGAGAATGACCCGGTGCCTTCCAGTTCACTCGAACTTTGCAGTCCTTGTGATGGATTGCTGACGTAATAATGGTTTCTGTCCCTTCGGTGGTGCATGAATAGGCATAGGAGTCCTCACTCCAGGTGTACTCTAGCTCCTCCTCTTGGGTAATCCACGACGTTGTTGCAAAACCCCTTGGCTCGAACGCACATCCAACGAGGTCACCCTTCTTGACATGGTTGTGATTGTTCCCCCTCCAATTCTACACAACAATCATACGGGAATGCTCCTTTCCCTTGGTATGGTTCCTACAAACAGTAGTTAGTACCTCGTATGACACAAAACTGACTCAAGCATATGCTAGTGTAAGAACGAAACACACAAGTGATAAAATCATCAATCGAGCTCCCCAAACCGTAATGTCTAGCCTAGCTTCTTCATCATGCAACATACCAACGTAACTACTACATGCAATACATCACATTATGCTCTTACTAGACAACCAATATCCTTGATAACAAGGCTTAATTCATACCGTAGTAGTGAAAAATTCTACCATCATAAATCCTCATACTCAACAATAAAGCATTCTATCGTCAAATCCACCAACATTACCCCAATAAACACAATCATAAGCAAGAAATCAAAGATAAAGACATATTGCATAACAAGATATATCATCTAGTAGCAAAATACCCAAATCAACAATCCAAGCAAAATTGAGCATGCAATTGATAGTAAATAACATGGGGCGGTTCGCCCAACACGGGGCGGTTCGCCTCTGGTGCGGGGCGGTTCGCCTCCCACGTGGGGCGGTTCGCCCCGTGCTCCCCGATACGGGGAGACGGTTCCTGTCGTCAGAAAATGCGGTTTTAATCCCCGAAACCAATTTTTTCAAAAAACCACTCGAAAAATCTCACTCAAACATAAGCATATACGACACAGACATGAACAAATTCGCATACGAGAAGCAAATAGTTCAAGGATGAATGCATGCAAAAAAAGCAGTAAGGAAAGCGATAAAAATTCCGGGTTGCCTCCCGGATAGCGTCATTGTTTAAAGTCTTTGACTCGACTCCTATCTGCGCCTATCTCTTCTTTTTGCGGGTACTAGGCTTCCCCTTCATTGATCTCCTGTTCATGCCACGAACCTGTGAATAAGAAAGAATATAGGCTGCAAGACCACAGTAGTGAGTAGTGATAGAAATATCGGGCGGATCAGGTGGATCAGATATGGCGTGCAACACGTGTTGCTTGCCATCCATTTCAATAGTGCAAGTTCTTTGGTAAATGTCCATCACGGATCGTAGTTTAGTCAACAACGTTCACCCTAAGAGTATGACATCCTCCGTTCCAGGTGCAGACGCCGGCATAACTACAAAATTGGTGTAAACAGAAGCTTCACCAATCTTGACCAACACATTTTTCACAACTCCTTCGGGTTTCATAAATGATCCATCCGCCAGTTGCACAATAGCTCTTTCCTCAGATAGTTTTCCATGGTTACTCTTTTCAAACACATTCAAAGGGATTATGTTTGATTAGGATCCCGTGTCTAGTGTGGCACGGACATCTTCAAGCTCCCCAATCCCTACCTTAACATCGAAACTTTTAGGGAGTGGTTCGGGATCCTCTTGCTCCTCATCACTTGTGTTAGAACCAAGGTCTTTCTCTTCTTCTTCAGCCTATAGAAGTTCTTCCTTCATGCAAGACTCGCACCTAACAACCTTCTTCATGGTGATTTCGTCAGGTAGATCACCAGCCAATGTAATGGCATTTGACTTCACAGTGTTGCTAGGCAGTTTGCCTTGTTCGCTACTTGCTCCTCGGTCGATCAACTCTTGCATCTTTTGATGGGCAAGCCTAGTGCTCTCTTCCAACCTATCAAGCCTTGCCCTAGTCTTCTCGGAATCTTCTTCATAACGTTTGAGAAAACTTTGGGTGTGATCAACCATCTTTTGCAAGTTCTCCATCAGTTGAGCTGACTTCGACTTCGGTGGCTCTTTCGGAGCGGGATTTTCGCAGTGGTCATTACCATAGTTTAGCCTACTACGGTCTTGGTTAGGGCCATAAGTTTGGTTAGCCGGTGCATATTCTTGATTGTTTCGGAATCCTCTTCTCCAAAATCCACCTCGAGGATTCCTACCGTCTTGTCCGTGGCTAACTTCTTGAGTACCAAACTCCGTAGCAAAGGCTTCTTCTTCGCCTCCTCGAGCCCAGTTGCCATCATCGTATGCCAGCTCCGATCTACACATATGAGCCCCATGTCCATAGTTCTTGCATATTCGGCATACTTCGTTTGAAACAATTGTTCCGGTGGCGCTCTTGAGGACTTGCTTCAATTCGTTGGTAAACAACTCGAATTGATCCCCATTCCCACTATACATAGGGGCTTCTTGAGTCGGTGGAGCTTCAGGTCCACGTCTCCTAACCATTGCTCTTGGATCCTTGAACTGCGAACCCTTAGCAAGCCTTTCGAAAACTGCCCAGACGGCTTCTGCGGTTTCCTCCCAAATATTGCCTCGGCATTGGAAATCCACCACTTGTTGGTTCTCGAAGGTTAGTCCATTGTAGAAGTGTTGGACTAAGTCAGAAAGTTCAAAACCATGGTGAGGCACTTGTTCGTGGGATCTTGGAACCTCTCAAACGCGGTGTAGATGGTCTCATCATAGTCCTGCTTGAATCCAGTGATCTGCGCGTTAAGCGCGGTAGTCAAGGTGTGAGGGAATTATTTCTCCATGAAAGCTGAAAAAACCTTCTCCCAAGTGTCCAGCGAGCCTGCTGGTAGAGAACTCAACCATGACTTGGCTCTGTCGCCAAGTCCCATAGCAAAAACCTTCATTCTCAACTCGTCCGTTGTTATTTCAGCTCCGGGTCGTGGGAGTTGGTTGACGAAATCATCGATATCATGCAAGTACACCATCACATCTTCCCTTGATAAGCCATAGAACCTCGGAAGTTGTTGGAATGCGTGGTTCTTGATCTCCAGATCTCGGGTTGCAGACGAAAGAACAATCGCCGGTCCCCTCATACGATCCTTGGTGGGTTGAACCCAGGCTTTCAGTGGTCTAGCTTCTGCCATTCCATCGATTTCCTTGAAAAGAATGTGTAGAGATTCAGAGAAATCGGTATCCTCTATTTCCTCTAGTGCGCGCCTTTCAAGTAGTCGCCTTCTTTGGTGGTAGACTCTGTCGATCTCAGCAATTGAATCAGCAAGCGGTGTTCCTGCAGAACGTGTATGCGGCATACACTATCTGTAAAAGACTGGGAAAGCAGTATCAGAGAGAGATTAAAAAGGAAAACTAAAGCTAGTAGAATTAGGAATCTAAAGCTGAAAATATAAACAAATTAAACAGAAAAAAGGAGTATAGTCCCCGGCAGCGGCGCCAATTTGATGAAACGTGGAATTGTCGGGTCCCGATGAATAATCAAATAAATTTGTTATTTAGCCAAAGGCAATTCACAACTACAACGAAAACCATAGTGTAGTAGTAGAATAACCTCGAGTGTCGATCTCTAAGGACTATAACTAGCTTTATCAAATCTAATTTAGAATATAAAAACAGCAAACAGATAGCAAAGGGGTTTTTCTAACAGATAATGGAGATTGGTGATAGTATGATCCTTCAAAGCATAATGGGTCGATAATCATGCATAAATTCCTCGGTCTTGCATAGAGATCTTTGAATCAATCTGGTGTCCTGTTGCAATTATTAAGCACTACGAAGATAATGGGTCTGACAAGTCAATCACTATTGTCCTATTGTGTTCCGTAATTATTCAACACTACGAAGATAAACTCGCTAACAGGTCGACGAGGGTCCAATTGTGCATAATAATTAAAACAGCATACGAGAATTTAGGCTGTGCCTGATCAACGAAATAAAGCAATGACACGGAGTATAATGCGCGATATAGCCATTAGCATGATTATCTTCCCTTCGCTAAGAATTCACATACTACCACCAACGATAAGTTTAGCTACTCATAATAGGCATGCAATCAACATAAATCATAGAAGAAAACATATTGAAATATATATTAAAATAAGTAGACAAAACTGTAAGATAAAATGTTACCGAAGGTTGTCAATCTCCGAAGAATTGCGATCCTACGAGCTCCAATCCGTTATGAAAAAGTGTCCCCTAAGCTACGGACCCCCAGAACAGGCTCTGGGAAGTCCCTACCTAAAACTACGGAGAGAGGTGAGAAAGTAGGTCTGGAAAAGTATGATTTTCGGAGAAAACATAGCAACTATATATAGGCTTCGAATTACTGTGGGGCGGTTCGCCCCACACACCGGGCGGTTCGCCCGGTGTGGGGCGGTTCGTCCCCGAGAAAAATTCGCGGAATTCCGCATTTTCGACGCGTTTTTGGATTTCTTCCCCTTTTCGGACTCGGTTTCTGACTTCTAGTAGCCTTCTAACCTCCAGATTCGGCCCCTAGACTCCAAATCTTATCCGGAAACCTTCAGATACTCCAAATAGGCTTCTGGAACACCAATTCCTTGTCAACTTCAATATAATTGCCCGGAAATCCTCGAATTTCAACCAAAACCTATAAAATAAAATCTAAAGGGAAACGTGACACTATTCTAATAAAATGTACTAAAATATAGCTAAATTAACATATAGGATAGCTAAAATAGGTGAAAAAGACTCGAATGAAAGTGTAAAATACACATTCATCAATATGCATCAGCAATGGCCATCTTCTCAGGCCTACTTGGTCAATTCCTCCAACGTGGGAGTCAAGAACTTTTATTAGTAGCAGAGCTACTAGACCGAGTGAATGGCAGAGATGCTTTCTCTTAACGTGCTTTGTCCAAGTCACGGGAGCTATCTTGCCTTTCTTCATTTTCTCATTTCTGACGTCACTGTAGAAAGCTTCAATTTCCTCGTCAGTGGCAGTGACGTCATCTTCAGTTCCAGTGGTTGGAATCTGAAATATCTCCGCTAAATCATCCCATTTCAGGACGATTTGCGTGTTCTGAACATAAGTAAGGATCACTTTTTCAGTGACTCCTTTACTGTCTATAAGGGACTGGATTTCTCCATTGTTGTAGAATTCCATTGTATCAATCATGCTCACTTGCTTACTGCGAGCAGAGATAAAGTTCATGAGGCCTTGCTGCTTGATAAACTCAAGCGCCTCTTCATTTTCGTCATCGAGTTCTTGTTCATAAAAGTACCTAATGTACTTTTCTTTTGCAAACCCTCCCCATTGCATCAACATCTCACACTTTGCAGTGTCAAGATATGACGGAGGCATAGGTTTTTCTGAGATTCGGTCGTTTTTCAACATAACTTTCGTTGTGTTTGTACCCGGAGTAGTCACCGGAGCAGTGCGTGTTTCAGCACTGTCAACCTTTGACGACTTTGAGGACTTAGATAACTGTCTCTTGGGAGCCATTTCTTATATAGAGTAAGAGAATGTGTACGAAAAGAGATAGTTTGCTTTTTGACCGGAGGTACAGTAGATTCAGGCTAAAATTCACAGAGAAAGGAAATGTGAGTTAAAGAATTTTGTCATTTCTCTAACTCCTTCTTTATCTAGTGTCTCTGGTGTGTGAGAAACTCAATCGATTTGAGCTCTCAACAAGGGTAAAACAGAGAAACACTGGAGTTAGTGGAGCCTTTGCATTGAATGCGTAGTGGCCCACTAACTAAAACCGAAAGAGCACTCTCTCTCTTTGTTTTGTTAGCCGTTAGATAAGTAACTCCTTTTAATCAATGGCCACGATTGAATTTCATGTCATGATTATTGCGAGTTTATCTGTGCCAGTTTAACGTCACAAATTGATTTTACCGAGTTTTAAGGGATAGATTGCTTGCTGAAATAAACAAGAATCTTTTCAGCGAGTTTCAATTAACAACCTAGATACTTGCTGAAAGTTCCCCCTTTCTTAGATATCTCATAATTTTAAAAGATATTTCTGATTTCTCGTATCAGTAAATTCTTTTGTACTTGAGACATCCTTTGGTAAAATCTGAGAGATGATCTTTGCTCTTTTTCTGAGTTCCCGTCTCAGAAAATTCCTTTGATACTTGAATACCTGTTTCAGTATCTTTGATTGTCTGAGTGCCTGTCTCAGCAATCCTTAAGCTTCTTTCTCTTACTGAGTGCCTGTCTCAGCAAGTGATCAAGTTTCCTAACAAATACCCGTTTTGAAGGAATTACTTGCTGAATGCCTGTTTCAGCAAACATGTAGTGACCTATCATTTCTTAGAAGAAATCAGTGACTTTGGCTTGCTGAATACCTGTTTCAGCATTCTGCCAATTGTATCCTTTATTGAGGTAGTTCAATCAATCCAAGGTTATACCTTAGCATTGCGAACCTATTATCCGGTAGGGGCTTGGTAAAGATATCAGCAAGCTGATCATCAGTGCCAACTTTCACAACCTCAATATCACCTTTTTCCACATGATCTCTAATGAAATGATGTCTAATATCAATGTGCTTAGTCCTAGAGTGAAACTTAGGATTTTTCGTAATTGCAATAGCACTTGTATTATCACAAAAGATTGGTGTTTTCTTTGCAGAAATACCATAATCTCTTAATTGTTGCTGAATCCATAGGATTTGAGCTGTGAAACAACCAGCTGCAATGTATTCAGATTCAGTAGATGAATTGGCAACACATGTTTGCTTCTTGCTGAACCATGATATTAATCTAGTACCCAAAAACTGACAAGTTCCAGAGGTACTTTTTCTATCAAGAGTTGATCCTCCATGATCAGCATCAGAATAACCAACCAATTCAAGTCCAGAATCTTTAGGATACCATAATCCAACATTGACTATACCTTTAACATATTTCAGTATCTTGATTGCCTTTTTGTAGTGTGATTCTCTTGGATCAGATTGGAATCTTGCACACACACAAACAACATACTGAATGTCAGGTCTACTTGATGTTAGATACAACAAGGAACCAATGAGCTTCCTATACTTGTGTTCTTCAACACTTTTGTCCTCTTTAGTATAGCCCAAATTGGTACCAACACTCATAGGGATCTTTTCAGGTTTCTCATCCTCTTTGATCCTAAACTTTATGAGCATTTCTTTCGCATACTTTGCTTGATTTATGAATATTCCATCTTTTAGTTGCTTGACTTGCAATCCTAGGAAATAATTCAATTTTCCCATCATACTCATTTCAAACTTATTTGTCATGAGTTTGGAAAACTCATCACAAAGTTGCTTGTCCTTAGATCCAAAAATTATGTCATCCACATAAATTTGAACTAAGAGTATTTTACCATCATGGTTCATGGTAAATAAAGTTTTGTCAACTTCACCTTTCTTTAAACCATTTTCCAGCAAGAACTTAGCCAAGATATCATACCATGCTCTTGGTGCTTGCTTTAGACCATATACAGCTTTCTGAAGCTTGTATACCATCTTGATTTCTGAGGGAAGTTCAAAGCCATGGGTTGTTCTAGGTAGAATTCTTCAACAAGTTCACCATTTAAGAATGCACTTTTAACATCCATTTGGTAAACAATGAAGTCATTGTGAGCAGCAAATGCTAAGAAAAGCCTAATTGCATCCAATCTTGCAACTGGTGCATAAGACTCATCATAGTCCAATCCTTCAGTCTGATAGTAACCTTGAGCAACTAAGCGTGCTTTACTTCTTGTTACTTCACCAGACTCGCTCAGCTTGTTTCTGAACACCCACTTTGTACCAATAGCTTTCTTGTCTTCAGCAAGTGGCACAAGTTTCAAGACTTTGTTTCTTTCAAATTGATCCAGTTCTTCTTGCATTGCCTTTATCCATTCAGAATGCTTTAAAGCTTCTTCTATGGTTTTAGGTTCAATTTCTGAAACAAAGCAAGAGAACAATGATTCTACTTCTACGACAATTGCTTCTTCAGCAAGTCCATGAGTACCTTTGGATCTAGTCACTTGGCGTTTATTAATATCGCCAATCATATCCGTAGAGGGATGATCTCTAATCCATTTATTAACAGGTTTTCTGTTTGTTGGATCAGGATATGTTTGCTCATCAGCATGTGACTCTTCAGTATATACTTGTTCAGTACTACTGGGAATTTGTGTCTCTGCTGAGATTTGTTCATCAGCAACTACTTGTTCAGCATTGCTAGATTGAGGTATTTCATCAGCAGGCACTGGAGATTGCGTAATTTCAGCAACTTCCGGAGCAACCGCGTCTTTTGCTGGAAATTCTTTGTCGTGAACTATATTTATCTTGTCATGACTCGGGGGAGGAGAGTCATTGTCAGAATCATCATTTAGTTCAGTTGACTTGATTTGCCTAGCATCAGATTCAGTTCTTTGCTCATGTATGATTAGCTTTTTCATACATTCTGATATTTCTTCTTTAGCAGGCACACCTTGTGACTTTTCGTAGAATACAACATGCACTGATTCTTCAATCTTTTGTGCCTTTTTGTTGTAAACTCTATAAGCTTTACTATGCAAGGAGTAGACGAGAAATATCGCTTCGTCTGCCTTTGGTTGAAATGTTCTTAGGTATTCTCTACCATTATTAAGAATGAAACACTTGCAACCAAATACTCTTAGATGAGTGATGTTAGGAGGTCTTCCAACAAACAATTCATAAGGAGTTTTGTTGTATTCCTTAGTAATCAAACATCTGTTTTGAGTATAACAGGCGGTATTAATCGCTTCAACCCAATAAGCCTCACTTATTTCAGTGTCAGCAAGCATTGTTCTTGCGGCTTCTTTTAGGGTACGATTCTTCCGTTCAGCAACACCATTTTGCTGTGGTGTTCTTACTGAGGATAACTGATGTTGTATACCTTTTGAGGTACCATATTCAGTTATGTACTGGTTTACAAACTCAGTACCATGGTCTGTCCTTATGACTTTTACCTTGTCATTTTTCATGACTTCAAGCTTATTCAGCAAGTTAGGTATTTCAGTCTTGGTTTCAGATTTGTGCTTGATGAATACTACCCAAGTGAATCTTGAATAGTCATCTACCACGACTAGACCATACTTCTTACTGGCATAGCTTGTTGAAGAAGATTCAAACAAGTCCATGTGCAAGAGTTGTAAAGGTTTTGTAGTTGACAGTACTGCCTTGTTCTTGAAAGAAGATTTGGTTTGCTTTCCTTGCTGACATGGCATGAAACGCATAGAATTCCAACGCAGAAAACTATTAGCTATTTCGTTCCAGGCTCTCAATGATCCTTCTAGGTGATACGTAAGCCATTCCTTAGCCGGTCCTCTCATAGCTCCACCAAACGTGCATATGCAAATCTGTTCAGGTGATAGAAGAATTCTCTCCTCATTCATACAAGGAAGCCTCAACACACCGACCTCAAATGTCTCCAAGAATTCTCTAGGATTCCCAAATCCATCGTATGTGGGAAGGATGGAGTAGTACGAAGGGTCGACATAAAAATTCTTGCAATCTTTATCCAAGGCTATACAAGACCTTCCAGGTTTTTCATACAACAACTGGAACAAATGCTTCCTATAAGCATCTCCATCATTGTCCCCACCAGCTTCACAATGCAAGCTATACTATGATATATACAAAACTCAACTAAGAGCACAAGCACACAAAGTAACAAAGAAATAGGGGGAAAGAAATGAGATAAGAAAGTGAATTTGGTAAGAAACAAAAGTTAAACACTAAACCAAAGGAGTTAAGTCCCCGGCAACGGCGCCAAATTGATGATGTCGTTTTTGCACCAATTAATTTTGTTTGTAGCCAAAGAACACTTATTCACTACACAAAAGATTTAGTGCAGCGGTAAGATGTTCCCGAGTGTCGTTCTCTTGGGACCTAACGTAGCTTTGTTTCGTGCGTAACAATTGTAATCAACCAACAAGCAAGTTTGTGTGATTAAACCAAGCACTCATGCAAATCAGAAACTATCAAGAGGAAGATAAAATCAAATAGAAAAAGATGCTGGTGGTAGCTTAGTGAACATGACAAACCATGAGTTACAACTTGATATCATGCTATGAACATTTAAACATACAATAGAGAAGTATTAATTGACCACAAAGTTGTCACATGCTTTGCATTCGAAAATACGGAATTGGCTACTCCCAATTGTATGGATGATCTAGAAGTATTAAGCGACCATAAGGGCTGTAACTACCTTGTATTCGAAGATTTGTAATTGGCTACTTTAGATCTTACGCAATGGTTTAAAGCACAACAAGCATAATCATAACCATAGCTATCATGTCCACATTCTACCACCAACAATCGTGTCCTTGGAATTGAGATAAAAATACTTATAAGGAATCAAGCCATATTTCTTCTTTGACTTCTTGGTTAAAGGATCACTGTAGTAAGCAACATCAATCGGCTTGATTAAATCAGCCTCTTTCTTCATTAACTTGCTGATTGAAGTTCTTCTTACTAAGACTTCCAGATTCAGCCATTTTGAAGCAATGTTTCTTGGGTAAGGAGGGGGATCCATTTCTTTTCTTTGCACTTTTAATTCAATCCAAGTGTGATGAACAGTTGGATTGTGGCGGTCCAACTAATCAAATAAATTTGTATTTAGCCAAAGGCAATTCTCAACTACAACGAAAACCGTAGTGTAGTAGTAGAATAACCTCGAGTGTCGATCTCTAAGGACTATAACTAGCTTTATCTAATTTAACTTGAGAATATAAAATAGCAGACGACTTAGCAAAGGTTTTTCTTAACAGATAATGGAGATTGGTGATAGCATGGTCATTCAAAGCATAACGGGTTAATAATCATGCATAAATTCCTCGGTCTTGCATGGAGATCTTTGATCAATGAATTGTCCAGTTGTAATTATTCAACATTACGAAGATATAGATTTAGATAGATCAAAAGATCAATGAATTGTCCAATTGTGTTCCGTAATTATTCAACACTACGAAGATAGAGATTTAGATAGATCAAAGAAATAAAGCAATAACTCAGAGTATAATGCGCGATATAGCCATTAGCATAATTATTAACCCTTCGCTAAGAAATCACATACTATCACCAACGAGAAGTTTAGATACTCATAGTTGTCATGCAATCAACAGAAATCATACCACGAATGAATGAAAACATGATGAAAGATATATAAAAATAAGTAGAAAAACTGTAAGATATAATGTTACCGAAGGTTGTCAATCTCCGAAGAATCGCGATCTTACAAGCTCCAAAATGCTAAGAAAAAGTATCTCCTACGCTAAGAACGCCCAGAACAGGCTCTGGAGAATTCCTACCTAAAACTACAGAGAAAGGTGAGAGAAAAGGTCTGGAAAAGTATGAAAAACGGAGAAAACTGAGCAACTATATATAGGCTTTCGAATTGTGTGGGGCGAAGGGCCCCACACACCGGGCGATTCGCCTGGTGTGGGGCGATTCGCCCCACATCCCGGGCGACTCGCCCGAGAGTAAATTTCGGCCCTGAACGCGTTTTCGACGCGTTTTTGGATTTCTTCCCCGTTTCGGACTCGGTTTCTGCCTTCTAGTGACCTTCTAGCCTCCAGATTCGGTCCCTAGACTTCAAATCCTATCCGGAATCTTTCAGATACTCCAATTAGGCTTCTGGAACACCAATTCCTTGTCTACTTCAATATAATTGCCCGGAAAACCTCGTTTTTCAACCAAAACCTGTAAAATAAAAACTAAAGGGAAAGGTGACACTATTCGAATAAAATGCACTAAAATACAGCTAAATTAGCATAGAGGATAGCTAAAATAGGTGAAAAAGACTCAAATGAAAGTGTAAAATACACATTCATCAAACTCCCCAAACCGAACCTTTGCTTGTCCTCAAGCAACTAAGCTAGACTCTAATGCAAAAAACAATGCAACACACAAAATGGAGTCTCATGCCAAATAAAATGAACTAATCTACCGAATCTATCAAAAACATATGAACAAAAACCATACAAGTCATAACATGAATATAGGTTGAAGAATGCCTCGATTGACTCATATACATTCACATAAGCACTTATGTCAAGACATGATAGTCTCTCGTAACATTCTCTACCTGGACCTAGTCAGTGACGACGTAATGAAACATGTTAAGGTACCAATGGTTGTCCCGTGCCTATGAAACTGAGGACTCACTACTGTTCACCAAGTTAAGACTTTTCCTCAAAGAGGTCGAACCAATACTGGTTGTCATCAAACGAAGGAGGGTTCCTTATAAAACATAACACTCCCCTATTCTACCTATCTCTCAAGCAAAGCCTTAAGCTTTTCACCACTTCCTGAAAGGCAGGACGAGGGTGGTCTAGAACAGATGACACTCAAAAATAAAAGAAAAGATAGAAAATTACAACACGATTACGAACATTACAAGAATTGGAAAATAATACACAACACTTTGCTAAATTGCTATTTGGCTTTCTTTTTTTGGACCCTTCTTTGCGTTTTTGGGGTCTTTTTTTCTTTTTTTTTCTTCCTTTTTTTTCTTTTTTTTCCTGGAATTTTTTCTTTTTCTCCTTTTTTTCGATTTTTTTAGCCAGTAGTAGCACAACGAAAAAGAAATAAATATTCACAAACGACCTCCCCAAACCTATTCGAAAGAATAGGTTGGAGTACAAAATTTACGAAAAAGGAAAATAAACTCACAACACAGAATTTGAAAAACGAAAAACAAGTCTAATGATAGCGTAACCCCCTCCCCAAACCTATTCGGAAGAATAGGTTACAAACAAAGGATCACACAACCTCACACTAGCTCCTTCCTAGGCATTTAGCAATCTCAAAGCTTGGTTAAGACTTGTTGCCTCTTAGGTACATAATTACTCGGGAAAACAACCACAAGACCCTAACATGCATCATCCTATTATAAAGGCCTTCGTGAACCGCAGTAGAGAAAACACCACTAAGTGATGTCAAGACTACCAAGCTTAACTAAGTGCAATACATAAATGTGATAAGCCAAGCGAGAAAAACCTCAAACAAATTCATAGAGATGAAGCATACGATTAATGTCATAGTTAGTTGATCTACCCAATAAAAAAGTTCAAAAAATTTGGCAATAAACTCCATATAAAACATGCAAGACTATCCTAGGATGAATGAAGTGAATGCAACCTAAAAACTAAGAAAGCAATAAACGTGCAAATGCAAATGAAAGGTTTCACGAGTAATCATAAACAAAGCAAGTATACGAATACCCAACGATAACCCCCCCCCCCCCCAAACCTGAACGTCGTCGCTCGTCCCGAACGTCGAAAGTGGATTTAAGGTGAGAGCTAAACTTGTACCTGTAACTATAGTACTCAAAGAAACTCGTGAGAAACCAAAAACATACGAAATTATAAAATAAAACAAAATGATATGCATGCAATAAAGCGGTAAAAAAAGAGCGATAAAAACTCCGGGTTGCCTCCCGGATAGCGCCATTGTTTATAGTCTTCGACTCGACTCCTTCTTGCGCCTAGCTCTTCTTCTTGAGGGTACTAGACTTCCCCTTCATGGATCTTCTCCTCATGCCACGAACCTGTGAATAAGAATGAACATAGACAGCAAGACCACAGTTGTTAATGGTGTGAGAAGTATTGAAGTGATCAGGTGGATCAGATATGGCTCGCAACACATGTCGCTTGCCATCCACCTCAATGGTGCGAGTCCTTCGGTAGATGTCTATCACGGAGCGTAGTTTGGTCAAGAACGTTCGCCCCAAGAGAACAACATCCCCCATCCCAGGTGTAGACGCCGGCATAACTACAAAATAGGTGTACACAGAAGCTTCACCAATCTTAACCAATACGTTCTTCATAACGCCTTCAGGTCTCACAAAGGATCCATCCGCTAGTTGCACAATGGCCTTATGCTTCGAAATCTCTCCAAGGCCACTCTTCTCAAACACATTCATGGGTAGCACATTCGAGTAAGATCCCGTATCTAGTGTAGCACGGACGTCATCGAGACTACCAATCCCAACCTTAACATCAAAGCTATCAGGAATTGGTTCAGGATCCTTAGGTCCTTCATTACTTACATTGAGTCCCATATCTTTATCTTCCTCCTTGGCCAATGGAGGCTTGTCTTTTGCACCACACTCGCATGCAGCAACTTGCTTAATGGAGATTTCCAGTGGAAGATCTCCCACCAAGTTGATCGACATGGACCTCTCAGTGCTGCCATGTAATTTCCCCTGCTCTCTACTAGCTCTAGCTTCCAATTGATCCAGACGAGCATTGATCTTTGCCGAATACTCCTCGTATCTCTTCAAAAACACTTGGGTGAAATCCACCAATTTCTGTAAATTATCCAAGAGAGTTGCTGACTTGGATGTAGATGCTTCGGCCTTAGGAGTAGGATTACTACGGTTTCCCCAGTGAACATCTTCTCATGATAGATCTGATCTACACATATGAGCCCCATGCCCATAATTCTTGCACACCCTACATACCTCGTTGGAGAGAGATGTTCCGATTAGGCCACTTAGAGCATGCCTCAACTGATTGGCGAAACCTTCGACCATCGCCACGCACACCATTCACTTCATGCATTGGGATCTCCTGGTTTGGTGGAGCCTCAGGTCCACGCCTCCTAACCATTGCTCTTGGATCCTTGGACTGAGATCCTTTAGCAAGCTTTTCGAAACACACCCACACATCCTCGGCGGTCTCTTCCCAGATAGTACCACGGCATTGGAAATCCACCACCTGTTGACTCTCATATGTGAGTCCATTGTAGAAGTGTTGGACAAGATCAGGAAGCTCAAAACCATGGTGTGGATGATGTACCGAGAGTTGTCGGGTCCCGATTAATCAAATAAATTTGTTATTTAGCCAAAGGCAATTCACGAATACAAAGAAAACCGTAGTGTAGCAGTAGAATGACCTCGAGTGTCGTTCTATAAGGACTATAACTAGCTTTATCAGATCTAATTTAGAATATAAAATTAGCAGACGGAATAGCAAAGGTTTTTCTAACAGATAATGGAGATTGGTGATAGTATGATCCTTCAAAGCATAACGGGTTAATAATCATGCGTAAATTCCTCGGTCTTGCATGGAGATCTTTGATCAACCAATTGTCCTGTTGTAATTATCAAACACTACGAAGATATAGATACTGATAAGTCAACACTATTGTCCAATTGTGTTCCATAATTATTCAACACTACGAAGATATAGATATGCATAGGTCGACGAGGGTCCAATTGTGCATAATAATTAATCAACATACGAAAATATAGGTTGTGCCTGATCAACGAAATAAACCAATAACACGGAGTATAATGCGCGATATAGCCATTAGCATGATTATCAACCCTTCGCTAAAAATTCACATACTACCACCAACGATAAGTTTAGCTACTCATAGTTGTCATGCAATCAACAGAAATCATAGAAGAAAACATGTTGAAAGATATATATAAAAATAAGTAGAATAAACTGTAAGATACAATGTTACCGAAGGTTGTCAGTCTCCGAAAAATCGCGATCTTACAAGCTCCAAACTGCTATGAAAAAGTGTCTCCTAAGCTACGAACCCCCAGAACAGGCTCTGGGAAGTTCCTACCTAAAACTACAGAGAAAGGTGAGAGAATAGGTCTGGAAAAGTATGAATTTCGGAGAAAAACTGAGCAACTATATATAGACCTCGAATTTGTGTGGGGCGAAGGGCCCCACACACCGAGCGATTCGCCTGGTGTGGGGCGATTCGCCCCACGTCCCGGGCGATTCGCCCGGGAGTAAAATTTGCGGAATTCCGCGTTTTCGATGCATTTTTAGATTTCTTCCCCTTTTCGGACTCGGTTTCTGACTTGTAGTGGCCTTCTAACCTCCAGATTCGACCCTAGACACGAAATCCTATCCGGAAACCTTCAGATACCCCAAATGGGCTTCTGGAACACCAATTCCTTGTCAACTTCAATATAATTGCCCTGAAATCCTCGTTTTTCAACCAAAACCTGTAAAATAAAAATTAAAGGGAAATGTGACACTATTCTAATAAAATGCACTAAAATATAGCTAAATTAACATAGAGGATAGCTAAAATAGTTGAAAAAGACTCAAATGAAAGTGTAAAATACACATTCATCAGTGGACACTTGTGCATGAGGTCCTTGAACCTCTCGAAAGCGGTGTAGATGGTCTCATCATAGTCCTGTTTGAATCCAGTGATTTGCGCCTTAAGCGCGGTAGTCAATGTGTGAGGAAAGTATTTCTCCATAAAAGCAGAATACACCTTGTCCCAGGTGTCTAGTGATCCGACTTCCAGAGAGCCTAACCATGCCTTGACTTCACCAAGCCCCATAGCAAAAAGCTTCATCCTCAGCTCATCATCCGTTATTGATGAACCGAGAGTTGTCGGGTCCCGATTAATCAAATAAATTTCTTATTTAGCCAAAGGCAATTCACGACTACAAACAAAACCGTAGTGTAGCAGTAGAATGACCTCGAGTTTCGTTCTCTAAGGACTATAATTAGCTTTATCTATTTAACTAAGAATATAAAAAACAGCAGACGTAAAAGCAAAGGTTTTTCTAACAGATAATGGAGATTGGTGATAGTATGATCCTTCAAAGCATAACGGGTCAATAATCATGCGTAAATTCCTCGGTCTTGCATGGAGATCTTTGATCAATCGAATGTCCTGCTGTAATTATTAAGCACTACGAAGATACAGATACTGACAAGTCAATCACTACTGTCCAATTGTGTTCCGTAATTATTCAACTCTACAAAGATATAGATTTGCATAGGTCGACGAGGGTCCAATTGAGCATAATAATTAATCAACATACTAGGATTTAGACTGAGCCTGATCAACGAAATAAAGCAATAACACCGAGTATAATGCGCGATATAACCATTAGCATGATTATCTACACTTCGCTAAGAATTCACATACTACCACCAACGATAAGTTTAGCTACTCATAGTTGTCATGCAATCAACAGAAATCATAGAAGAAAACATGTTGAAAGATATATAAAAATAAGTAGAATAAACTGTAAGATACAATGTTACCGAAGGTTGTCAGTCTCCGAAGAATCGCGATCTTACAAGCTCCAAACTGCTATGAAAAAGTGTCTCCTAAGCTACGAACCCCCAGAACAGGCTCTGGGAAGTTCCTACCTAAAACTACAGAGAAAGGTGAGAGAATAGGTCTGGAAAAGTATGAATTTCGGAGAAAAACTAAGCAACTATATATAGGCTTCGAAATAGTGTGGGGCGATTCGCCCCACACACCGGGCGATTCACCCGGTGTGGGGCGATTCGCCCCACGTCCCGGGCGGTTCGCCAGGGAGTAAATTTCGCGGAATTCCGCATTTTCGACGCGTTTTTGGATTTCTTCCCCTTTTCGGACTCGGTTTCTGACTTCTAGTGGCCTTCTAACCTCCACTTTCGACCCCTAAACTCCAAATCCTATCCGGAAACCTTCAGATACTCCAAATAGGCTTCTCGAACACCAATTCCTTATCAACTTCAATATAATATCCCGGAAATCCTCGTTTTTCAACCAAAAACTGTAAAATAAAATCTAAAGGGAAACGTGACACTATTCTAATAAAATGCACTAAAATATAGCTAAATTAACATAGAGTATAGCTAAAATAGGTGAAAAAGACTCAAATGAAAGTGTAAAATACACATTCATCAAACTCCCCAAACCGAACCTTTGCTTGTCCTCAAGCAACTAAGCTAGACTCTAATGCAAAAAACAATGCAAGACACAAAATGGAGTCTCATGCCAAATAAAATGAACCAATCTACTGGATCTATCAAAAAACATATGAACAAAAACCATATAAATCAAAGCATGAATATAGGTTGAAGAATACCTCGATTAACTTATACACATCCACATAAGCACTTATGTCAAGAAAAGATAGTCTCTCGTAACATTCTCTACCTGGACCTAGTCAGTGACGACGTAATGAAGCATGCTAAGATACGAATTGTTGTCCCGTGCCTATGAAACTGAGGACTTACTGTTGTTCACCAAGTTTAAGACTTTCCCTCAAAGAGGTCGAACCAGTACTGGCTCTAATCAAACGAAGGAGGGTTCCCTATAAAAGATAACACTCCCCTATGCTACCCATCTCTCAAGCAAAGCCTTAACATATTCACCACTTCCTGAATGGCAGGACGAGGGTGGTCTACAACAGATGACACTCAAAACAAAAGACAAAAAATAGAAAATTACAACACGATTACGAACATTACAAGAATTGGAAAATGAGACACAACACTTTGCTAAACTGCTATTTGTCTTTCTTTTTTTCGATTTTTCCTTTTTCTTAGCCAGCAGTAGCATAACAAAAAGAGAGAAAATGACTCACACGACATCCCCAAACCTATTCGAAAGAATAGGTTGGAGTACAAAATTTACGGAAAGGGAAAAATAAACTCACGATACGGAAATGAAAAATGAAAAACAAGTCTAATGATGGTGTAACCCCCTTCGCAAACCTATTCGGAAGAATAGGTTATAAACAAAGGATCACACAACCTCACACTACCTCCTTCCTAGGCATTTAGCAATATCAAAGCATGGTGAAGACTTGTTACCTCTTAGGTTCATAATTACTCGGGAAAACAACCATAAGACCCTAACATGCATCATCCTATTATAAAGGCCTTCGTGAACCGCAGTAGAGAAAACACCACTAAGTGATGTCGAGACTACCAAACTTAACTAAGTGCAATACATAAATGTGACAAGCCAAGCGAGAAAAACCTCAAACAAATTCATAGAGATGAAGCATACGATTAATGGCATAGTTGGTTGATATACCCAATAAAAAAGTTCAAAAATTTCGGTAATAAACTCCATATAAAACATGCAAGACTATCCTAGGATGAATGTAGTGAATGCAACCTAAAAAATCTACGAAAGCAGTAAACGTGCAAATGCAAATGCAGACGGATAAAACATGCAAGGTACTATACTCATTCTACCAATACCAAGCTCCAAACTAACAACACTAGATCACTTAAATCCCATCCCCCCTCATGAAATTAACGCTAGTCCCTAGCAGTAAGAAAATGAGGAAATAAGATGTGATACTAGATGTTCCCCCATGGTTTGGCCTCGGTCGGCTGAGTATGCTGTTTGTGAGTTATTGGGACTGCTCTGGGAGCTTTATAGGGTGTCATCAGGTCTTTTGGTAGGCGTGGTAGTTTCAATTATAGGTCGGATAGGAACAACTCCTCCATTAGTATCATCATTGCCCGTATGGCCTTCATTGTCACTACTGTCATGCACATCCTCACTAGTAGAGTTGCAGTGTCGAGTAGAATTCTCAAGATTATCCGCCGCTGTGATGGAATCCTCCATCCTGTAGCCCTCCAATAGGATGTGAACTGTTGAAGGGGAAAGAGCAGTGGTATAAGGACCTCCCCCTCCAGCGTTTTACACCCCGAGGTGGTTACAGTAAGCTGCTCGGATACTCAGAAGTCTTCTACCATCTTTTCCAATGTCGACCACATTCTCTACGGTTGATCCGACCGATGTCTATATGATGCTCCCTTTAGAGGCAGTCAAGGGGCACCCCAACGAGGGGCTGGGCACCCATGTCATTATGACTTGGAACCAAGCTAGCGCTTCGGAACCTTCTAGCAACTGCGAACTTGAGATTGAATCCGTCGCGGCTAGATTGTCCCGGTGCCTTCCAGTTCACTCGAACTTTGCAGTCCTTGTGATGGATTGCTGACGTAATAATGGTTTCTGTCCCTTCGGTGGTGCATGAATAGGCATAGGAGTCCTTACTCCAGGTGTACTCTAGCTCCTCCTCTTGGATAATCCACGACGTTGTTGCAAAACCCCTTGTCTCGAATGCACATCTAACGAGGTCACTATTCTTGACATGGTTGTAATCGATCCCCCTCCAATACTTCATAGTAATCATACGGGAATGCTCCTTTCCCTTGGCATGGTTCCTACAAACAACAGTTAGTACCTTGTATGACACAAAACTGACTCATGCATATGCTAGTGTAAGAACGAAACGCACAAGTGATAAAATCAACAATCGAGCTCCCCAAACCTTTAATGTCTAGCCTAGCTTCTTCACTATGCAACATACCAATGTAACTACTACATGCAATACATCACATTATGCTCTTACTAGACAACAAATATCCTAGATAACAAGGCTCAATTCATACCATAGTAGCGAAATTCTAGCATCATAAATCCTCATACTCAACAATTAAGCATTCTACCATCAAATCCATCATCATTACATCAATAAACACAATCATATGCAAGAAATCTAAGAAAAAGATAAATTGCATAACAAGATATATCATCTAGTAGAAAAATTCCCAAATCAACAATCCAAGCATAATTGAGCATGCAATTGATAGTAAATAACGTTTCTAATCACACAAACAACCTACCCATGCATCAAATAAGCATAATTGAAGCTCAAATTAGAAAACCCCCAAATTCGAAAATTAGGGTTCATAAGAAGATACCTCAGATCTGAAAATCTAATGCATTAGGACGAAATCTGTTCGGATGAAAAGATAGATCATGTAATAGGATTCGATTGAAGCTAAAGAACACTAAATTTGGTCAAGAAATGAAGAAGTTATGATGTTTTGAAGTAATTTTCGCAAGTTTCGAATTTTGGGGAGGAAGGATGATGAAAATATGAAGAAATGAGGAGAGAAGGGGGAGACCCGCGTTTTAGGTCTTGTGAGACCGTGGGGCGAGTCGCCCCATGCGGGGCTATTCGCCCCCCGCTCCCCGATGTGGAGAGATGGTCCTTTCGTCAGAAAACGCGGTATTTAATCCCCGAAACCAATATTCTCATAAAACCACTTGAAAAATCTCACTCAAACATAAGCATATACGACACAGACATGAACAAATTCACATATGAGAAGCAAATTGTTCAAGAATGAATGCATGCAAAAAAGCAGTAAAGAACGCGATAAAAATTCCAAGTTGCCTCCCGAATAGCGTCATCGTTTAAAGTCTTTGACTCGACTCCTGTCTGCGCCTAACTCTTCTTTTTGCGGGTACTCGGCTTCCCCTTCATTGATCTCCTCTTCATGCCATGAACCTGTGAATAAGAAAGAACATAGGCTGCAAGACCACAGTAGTGAGTAGTGTAAGAATTATCAGGCGGATCAGGTGGATCGGATATGGCTTGCAACACGTGTTGCTTGCCATCCACTTCAATAGTGCAAGTTCTTTGGTAGATGTCCATCACGGAGCGTAGCTTAGTCAAGAACGTTCGTCCCAAGAGAATGACATCCCCCGTTCCAGGTGCAGACGCCGGCATAACTACAAAATTGGTGTATACAGAAGCTTCACCAATCTTGACCAACACATTTTTCACAACGCCTTCGGGTCTCATAAAGGATCCATCCGCCAGTTGCACAATAGCCCTATGCTCAGATAGTTTTCCAAGGTTACTCTTTTCAAACACATTCAAAGGGAGTATGTTTGAGTAGGATCCCGTGTCAAGTGTGGCATGGACATCTTCAAGCTCACCAATCCCTACCATAACATCGAAACTTTTAGGGAGTGGCTCGGGATCCTCTTGCTCCTCATCACTTCCGTCAGAACCAAGGTCCTTCTCTTCTTCCTTAGCCTGTAGAAGTTCTTCCTTCTTGCAACACTCGCACTTAGCAACCTTCTTGATGGTGATTTCGTCACGTAGGTCACCAGCCAATGTAATGGAATTCGACTTCTCAGTGTTGCTAGGCAGTTTGCCTTGTTCCCTACTTGCTCCACGGTCGATCAATTATTGCATCTTTTGGTGGGCAAGCCTAGTGCTTTCTTCCAACCTATTAAGCCTTGCCCTAGTCTTCTCAGAATCTTCTTCATAACGTTTGAGAAAACTTTGGGTGTGATCAACCATCTTTTGTAAGTTCTCCATCAGTTGAGCCGACTTCGACTTCGGTGGCTCTTTCGGAGCGGGGTTTTCGCAGTGATCATTACCATAGTTTAGCCTACTACGGTCTTGGTTAGGGCCATAAGTTTGGTTAGCCGGTGTATATTCTTGATTGTTTCGGAATCCTCTTCTCCAAAATCCACCTCGAGGATTCCTACCGTCTTGTCCGTAGCTAAATTCTTGAGTACCAAACTCCGTAGCAAAGGCTTCCTCTTCGCCTCCTCGAGCCCAGTTGCCATCATCATACGCAAGCTCCGATCTACACATATGAGCCCCATGCCCATAGTTCTTGCATATTCGGCATACTTCGTTCGAAACAGTTGTTCCAGTGGCGCTCTTGAGGACTTGCTTCAATTCGTTGGTAAAGCACTCGAATTGATCCCCATTCCCCCTGTACATAGGGGCTTCTTGGGTCCTTGAACTGCGAACCCTTAGCAAGCCTTTCGAAAACTGCCCAGACGGCTTCTGCGGTTTCCTCCCAAATATTGCCTCGGCATTGGAAATCCACCACTTGGACTAGGTCAGAAAGCTCAAAACCATGGTGAGGGCACTTGTTCGTGAGATCTTGGAATCTCTCAAACGCGGTGTAGACTGTCTCATCATAGTCTTGCTTGAATCCAGTGATTTGCACCTTTACTGCGGTAGTCAAGGTGTGAGGGAAGTATTTCTCCATGAAAGCTGAAAAACCTTCTCCCAAGTGTCCAGCGAGCCTGCTGGTAGAGAACTCAACCATGACTTGGCTCTGTCGCCAAGTCCCATAGCAAAAACCTTCATCCGCAACTCATCCATCGTTATTTCAGCTCCAGGTCGTGGGAGTTGGTTGACGAAATCATCGATATCGTGCAAGTACCCCATCACATCTTCCCTTGATAAGCCATAGAACCTCGAAAGTTGTTGGAACGCGTGGTTCTTGATTTCCAGATCTCGAGTTGCAGACGAAAGAACAATCGCCGGTCCCCTCATACGATCCTTGGTGGGTTGAACCCATGCTTTCAGTGGTCTAGCTTTTGCCATTCCGTCGATTTCATTGAAAAGACTGTGTAGAGATTAATCAGAGAAATCGGTATCCTCTATTTCCTCTAGTGCACGCCTTTGAAGTAGTCGCCTTCTTTGGTGGTAGACTCTGTCGATCTCAGCAATTGAATCAGCAAGCGGTGTTCCTTTAGATCGTGTATGTGGCATAAACTATCTGTAACAGACTAGGAAAGCAGTATCAGAGAGAGATTAAAAAGGAAAACTAAAACTACTAGAATTAGGAATTGAATGCTGAAAATATATAAATAAATTAAATAGAAAAAAGGAGTATAGTCCCCGGCAACGGCGCCAATTTGATGAACGTGGGTTTGTCGGGTCCCGATTCAATCAAATAAATTTTTTATTTAGCCAAAGGCGATTCACAACTACAACGAAAACCGTAGTGTAGCAGTAGAATGACCTCGAGTGTCGTTCTCTAAGGACTATAACTAGCTTTATCTATTTAACTAAGAATATAAAAACAGTAGACGTAAAACCAAAGGTTTTTCTAACAGATAATGAAGATTGGTGATAGTATGATCCTACAAAGCATAACGGGTCAATAATCATGCGTAAATTCCTCGGTCTTGCATGGAGATCTTTGATCAATCGAATGTCCTGTTGTAATTATTAAGCACTACGAAGATACAGATACTGACAAGTCAGTCACTATTGTCCAATAGTGTTCCGTAATTATTCAACACTATGAAGATATAGATATGCATAGGTCGACGAGGGTCCAATTGAGCATAATAATTAATCAACATACATGGATTTAGGTTGAGCCTGATAAACGAAATAAAGCAATAACACGGAGTATAATGCGCGATATAGCCATTAGCATGATTATCTACCCTTCGCTAAGAATTCACATACTACCACCAACGATAAGTTTAGCTACTCATAGTTGTCATGCAATCAACAGAAATCATAGAAGAAAACATGTTGAAAGATATATAAAAATAAGTAGAATAAACTGTAAGATACAATGTTACCGAAGGTTGTCAGTCTCCGAAGAATCGCGATCTTACAAGCTCCAAACTGCTATGAAAAAGTGTCTCCTAAGCTACGAACCCCCAGAACAGGCTCTGGGAAGTTCCTACCTAAAACTACAGAGAAAGGTGAGAGAATAGGTCTGGAAAAGTATGAATTTCGGAGAAAAACTAAGCAACTATATATAGGCTTCGAAATAGTGTGGGGCGATTCGCCCCACACACCGGGCGATTCGCCCGGTGTGGGGCGATTTGCCCCACGTCCCGGGCGGTTCGCCAGGGAGTAAACTTCGTGGAATTCCGCATTTTCGACGCGTTTTTGGATTTCTTTCCCTTTTCGGACTCGGTTTCTGACTTCTAGTGGCCTTCTAACCTCCAGATTCGACCCCTAGACTCCAAATCCTATCCGAAAACCTTCAGATACTCCAAATAGGCTTCTGGAACACCAATTCCTTGTCAACTTCAATATAATTGCCCGGAAATCCTCGTTTTTTAACCAAAACCTGTAAAATAAAATCTAAAGGGAAACGTGACACTATTCTAATAAAATGCACTAAAATATAGCTAAATTAACATAGAGGATAGCTAAAATAGGTGAAAAAGACTCAAATGAAAGTGTAAAATACACATTCATCAGGGGGCGATTCGCCCCCCGCTCCTTGATGTGGGGAGACGGCCATTTCGACAAAAAAACGCGGTTTTTAATTCCCGAAACCAATTTTTTCCAAAAACCACTCGAAAAATCTCACTCAAACATAAGCACATACGACACAGAGATGAACAAATTCACATAAGAGAAGCAAATTGTTCAAGTATGAATGCATGCAAAAAAGCAATAAAGAAAGCGATAAAAATTCCGGGTTGCCTCCCGGATAGCGTCATTGTTTAAAGTCTTTGACTCGACTCCTGTCTGCGCCTAACTCTTCCTTCTGCGGGTACTAGACTTCCCCTTCATGGATCTCTTCCTCATGCCACGAACCTGTGAATAAGAGAGAACATAGGCTGCAAGACCACAGTAGTGAGTAGTGTAAGGAATATCAGGCGGATCAACTCTTTCATCTTTTGGTGGGCAAGCCTAGTGCTCTCTTCCAACCTATCAAGTCTCGCTCTAGTCTTCTCAGAATCTTCTTCATAACGTTTGAGAAAACTTTGGGTGTGATCAACCATCTTTTGCAAGTTCTCCATCAGTTGAGCCGACTTCGACTTCGGTGGCTCTTTCGGAGCGGGGTTTTCGCAGTGATCATTACCATAGTTTAGCCTACTACGGTCTTGGTTAGGGCCATAAGTTTGGTTAGCCGGTGCATATCCTTGATTGTTTCGGAATCCTCTTCTCCAAAATCCACCTCGAGGATTTCTACCGTCTTGTCCGTAGCTAGCTTCTTGAGTACCAAACTCCGTAGCAAAGGCTTCCTCTTAGCCTCCTCGAGCCCAGTTGCCATCATCATACGCAAGCTCCGATCTACACATATGAGCCCCATGCCCATAGTTCTTGCATATTCGGCATACTTCGTTCGAAACAGTTGTTCCAGTGGCGCTCTTGAGGACTTGCTTCAATTCGTTGGTAAAGCACTCGAATTAATCCCCATTCCCCCTATACATAGGGGCTTCTTGAGTCGGTGGAGCTTCAGGTCCACGTCTCCTAACCATTGCCCTTGGGTCCTTGAACTGCGAACCCTTAGCAAGCGTTTCGAAAACTGCCCAGATGGCTTCTGCGGTTTCCTCCCAAATATTGCCTCGACATTGGAAATCCAAAACTTGTTGATTCTCGAAGGTTAGTCCATTGTAGAAGTGTTGGACTAGGTCAGAAAGTTCAAAACCATGGTGAGGGCACTTGTTCGTGAGATCTTGGAACCTCTCAAACGCGTAGATGGTCTCATCATAGTCCTGCTTGAATCCAGTGATTTGCGCCTTTAGCGCGGTAGTCAAGGTGTGAGGGAAGTATTTTTCCATGAAAGCTGAAAAAACCTTCTCCCAAGTGTCCAGCGAGCCCGCTGGTAGAGAACTCAACCATGACTTGGCTCTGTCGCCAAGTCCCATAGCAAAAACCTTCATCCTCAACTCATCCGTTGTTATTTCAGCTCCGGGTCGTGGGAGTTGGTTGACGAAATCATCGATATCGTGCAAGTACCCCATCACATCTTCCCTTGATAAGCCATAGAACCTCGGAAGTTGTTGGAATTCGTGGTTCTTGATTTCCAGATCTCGAGTTGCAGACGAAAGAACAATCGCCGGTCCCCTCATACGATCCTTGGTGGGTTGAACCCATGCTTTCAGTGGTCTAGCTTCTGCCATTCCGTCGATTTCCTTGAAAAGATTGTGTAGAGATTCAGAGAAATCGGTATCCTCTATTTCCTCTAGTGCACGCTGATGGAAGTGGATTTGTCGAGTTCCGGTTCAGCAAATAATATTTGTTATTATGCCAAAGGCAATCCACAACTACAACGAAAACCGTAGTGTAGTAGTAGAATGACTCGAGTGTCGTTCTCTCAGGACTATAACTAGCTTTATCTATTTAACAAGAGAATATAAAACAGCAGAAAGATAGCAAAGGGGTTTTCTAGCAGATAATGGAGATTGGTGATAGTATGATCCTTCAAAGCATAACGGGTCGATAATCATGCATAAATTCCTCGGTCTTGCATGGAGATCTTTGAATCAATCTAGTGTCCTGTTGCAATTATTAAGCACTACGAAGATAATGGGTCTAACAAGTCAATCACTATTGTCCTAATGTGTTCCGTAATTATTCAACACTACGAAGATAAACTCGCGTACAGGTCGACGAGGGTCCAATTGTGCATAGTAATTAATACAACATACGAGAATTTAGGTTGTGCCTGATCAACGAAATAAAGCAATAACACGGAGTATAATGCGCGATATAGCCATTAGCATGATTATCTTCCCTTCGCTAAGAATTCACATACTACCACCAACGATAAGTTTAGCTACTCATAATAGGCATGCAATCAACAGAAATCATAGAAGAAAATATGTTGAAAGAATATAAAAATAAGTAGAATAAACTGTAAGATACAAAGTTACCGAAGGTTGTCAATCTCCGGAGAATTGCGATCCTATAAGCTCCAATCTGCTATGAAAAAGTGACCCCTAAGCTACGAACCCCCAGAACAGGCTCTGGGAAATCCCTACCTAAAACTACAGAGAGAGGTGAGAAAGTAGGTCTGGAAAAGTATATTTTTCGGAGAAAACTGAGCAACTATATATAGGCCTCGAATTACTGTGGGGCGGTTCGCCCCACACACCGGGCGGTTCGCCCCGGAGAGTTTTTCGCGGAATTCCGCATTTTCGACGCGTTTTTGGATTTCTTCCCATTTTCGGACTCGGTTTCTGACTTCTTGTGGCCTTCTAACCTCCAAATTCGGCCCCTAGACTCCAAAGCCTATCCGGAAACCTTCAGATACTATAAATAGGCTTCTGGAACACCAATTCTTTGTCAACTTCAATATAATTGCCCGGAAATCCTCGAATTTCAACCAAAACCTGTAAAATAAAATCTAAAGGGAAACGTGACACTATTATAATAAAATGCACTAAAATATAGCTAAATTAACATAGAGGATAGCTAAAATAGGAGAAAAAGACTCGAATGAAAGTGTAAAATACACATTCATCAAACTCCCCAAACCGAACCTTTGCTTGTCCTCAAACAACTAAGCTAGACTCTAATGCAAAAAACATGCAAGACACAAAATGGAGTCTCATGCCAAATAAAATGAACTAATTTACTGAATCTACCAAAAAACATATGAACAAAAACCATATAAATCAAAGCATGAATATAGGTTGGAGTATACCTCGATTGACTTATACACATCCACATAAGCACTTATGTCAAGGCAAGATAGTCTCTCGTAACATTCTCTACCTGGACCTAGTCAGTGACGACGTAATGAAGCATGCTAAGATACGAATGGTTACCCCGTGCCTATGAAACTGAGGACTTACTGCTGTTCCATCATGTTAAGACTTTTCCTCAAAAGAGGTCGAACCAGTACTGGCTCTCATCAAACGAAGGAGGGTTCCCTATAAAAGATAACACTCCCCTATTCTACCCATCTCTCAAGTAAAGTCTTAAGCTATTCACCACTTCCTGAATGGCTGGACGACGGTGGTCTAGAACAGATGACTCTCAGGACAAAAAAGATAAAAGATAAAAAACACGACTACGAACATTACAAAAAATGGAAAAATAAGACTCAACACTTTGCTAAACTGCTATTTGGCTTTCTTCTTTGGACCCTTCTTTGCTTTTTTGGGGTCTTTTCTTTTTTTCTTCCCAGATTCTCTTTTTTTCGTTTTCTTTTTCTCTTTTTTTTCTGGAATTTTTTCTTTCTTTTTTTTGATTTTTTTTCTAGCCAGCAGTAGCATAACAAAAAGAGAAATAAAATGACTCACACGACTTCCCCAAACCTATTCGAAAGAGTAGGTTGGAGTACAAAATTTACGAAAAAAAAAGAAAAATAAACTCACGATACGAAAATGAAAAAAACAGAAACAAGTCTAAGATGGTGTAACCCCCTCCCCAAACCTATTCGGAAGAATAGGTTATAAACAAAGGATCACACAACCTCACACTACCTCCTTCCTAGGCATTTAGC
Organism: Plantago ovata; assembly: GCA_028274465.1. Classification (NCBI taxonomy): domain Eukaryota; kingdom Viridiplantae; phylum Streptophyta; class Magnoliopsida; order Lamiales; family Plantaginaceae; genus Plantago; species Plantago ovata. Next base: position 60,247,066 of record CM051457.1, read on the forward strand.
AACCTCATAGCATGGTGAATACTTGTTGCCTCTTAGGTACATAATTACTCGGGAAAACAACCATAAGACCCTAACATGCATCATCCTATTATAAAGGCCTTCGTGAACCGCAGTAGAGAAAACACCACTAAGTGATGTCGAGACTACCAAACTTAACTAAGTGCAATACATAAATGTGACAAGCCAAGCGAGAAAAACCTCAAACAATTTAATAGAGATGAAGCATACGATTAATGACATAGTTAGTTGATCTATCCAATAAAAAAGTTTAAAAAATTCGGCAATAAACTCCAAATAAAACATGCAAGACTATCCTAGGATGAATGTAGTGAATGCAGTGAATGCAACCTAAAAAACTAAGAAAGTGGTAAACGTGCAAATGCAAATGCAGACGGATAAAGAATGCGAGGTACTATACTCAGCCTACCAATGTCAAGCTCCAAACTAACAATACTAGATCACTTAAATCCCATCCCCCCTCATGAAATTAACGCTAGTACCTAGTAGTAAGATAATGAGGAAATAAGATGTGGTACTAGATGTTACCCCATGGTTTGGCCTCGGTCGGCTGATTGTGCTGCTTGTGAGTTATTGGAACTGCTCCGGGAGCTTTATAGGGTGTCATCAGGTCTTCTGGTATGCGTGGTAGTTTCAATTATAGGCCGAATAGGAACAACTCCTCCATTAGTATCATCATTGCCCGTATGGCCTTCATTGTCACTACTGTCACGCACATCCTCACTAGTAGAGTTGCAGTGTCTAGTAGAATCCTCAAGATTAGCCGCCGCTGTTATGGAATCCTCCATCCTGTAGCCCTCCAATAGGATGTGGACTGTTGAAGGGGAAAGGGCAGTGGTATCCGGACCTCCCCCTCCAACGTTTTACACCACGAGAAGGTTACAGTAAGCTGCTCGGATACTCAGAAGTCTTCTACCATTTTTTCCAATGTCGACCACATTCTCTACGGTTGATCCGACCGATGTCTATATGATGCTCCCTTTAGAGGCAGGCAAGGGGCACCCGAACAAGGTGCTGGGTACCCATGTCGTTATGTATTGGAATCAAGCTAGCGCTTCGGAACCTTCTAGCAACTGCGAACTCATGATTGAATCCGTCGCGGCGAGAATGTCCCGGTGCCTTCTAGTTCACTCGAACTTTGCAGTCCTTGTGATGGATTGCTGACGTAATAATGGTTTCTGTCCCTTCGGTGGTGCATGAATAGGCATAGGAGTCCTTACTCCAGGTGTACTCTAGCTCCTCCTCTTGGATAATCCACGACGTTGTTGCAAAACCCCTTGGCTCGAACGCACATCCAACGAGGTCAACCTTCTTGACATGGTAGTGATTGTTCCCCCTCCAATTCTTCACAGCAATCATACAGGAATGCTCCTTTCCCTTGGTATGGTTCCTACAAACAGCAGTTAGTACCTCGTATGACACAAAACTGACTCATGCATATGCTAGTGTAAGAGCGAAACACACAAGTGATAAAATCAACAATCGAGCTCCCCAAACCGTAATGTCTAGCCTAGCTCCTTCATCATGCAACATACCAATGTAACTACTACATGCAATACATCACATTATGCTCTTCCTACACAACCAATATCCTAGATAACAAGGCTCAATTCATACCATAGTAGCGAAAAATTCTGCCATCATAAATCCTCATACTCAACAATTAAGCATTCTATCGTCAAATCTACCAACATTACATCAATAAACACAATCATATGCAAGAAATCAAAGATAAAGACATATTGTATAACAAGATATATCATCTAGTAGCAAAATCCCCAAATCAACAATCCAAGCAAAATTCTAATCACACAAACAACATACCCATGCATCAAATAAGCATAATTGAAGCTCAAATTAGAAAACCCCCAAATTCGAAAATTAGGGTTCTAAGGATGATACCTCAGATCTGAAAATCTAATGCATTAGGACGAAATCTGTTCGGATGGGAAGATAGATCATGTAATAGGCTTCGATTTAAGCTAAAGAACACTAAATTTGGTCAAGAAATGAAGAAGTTATGAGATTTTGAAGATGAAATCGCGATCTTCGGTTTTTGGGGAGAAGGAATGATGAAATATGAAGAAAATGAGGTAAAGGGGAAGAAATCCGCGTTTTTGAAGTTCCGGAGCCGTGGGGCGGTTCGCCCCGTGCTCCCCGATGCGGGGAGACGGTTCCTGTCGTCAGAAAATGCGGTTTTAATCCCCGAAACCAATTTTTTCAAAAAACCACTCGAAAAATCTCACTCAAACATAAGCATATACGACACAGATATGAACAAATTCGCATACGAGAAGCAAATAGTTCAAGAATGAATGCATGCAGAAAAGCAGTAAAGAAAGCGATAAAAATTCCGGGTTGCCTCCCGGATAGCGTCATTGTTTAAAGTCTTTGACTCGACTCCTGTCTGCGCCTATCTCTTCTTTTTGCGGGTACTAGGCTTCCCCTTCATTGATCTCCTGTCCATGCCACGAACCTGCGAATTAGAAAGAATATAGGCTGCAAGACCACAGTAGTGAGTAGTGAAAGAAATATCTGGCGGATCAGGTGGATCAGGTATGGCTTGCAACACGTGTTGCTTGCCATCCACTTCGATGGTGCAAGTTCTTTGGTAGATGTCCATCACGGAGCGTAGTTTAGTCAAGAACGTTTGCCCTAAGAGTATGACATCCCCCGTTCCAGGTGCAGACGCCGGCATAACTACAAAATTGGTGTAAACAGAAGCTTCACCAATCTTGACCAACACATTTTTCACAACTCCTTCGGGTCTCATAAATGATCCATCCGCCAGTTGCACAATAGCCCTTTGCTCAGATAGTTTTCCAAGTTTACTCTTTTTAAACACATTCAAAGGGATTATGTTTGCGTAGGATCCCGTGTCTAGTGTGGCCCGGACATCTTCAAGCTCACCAATCCCTACCTTAACATCGAAACTTTTAGGGAGTGGTTCGGGATCCTCTTGCTCCTCATCACTTGCGTCAGAACCAAGGTCCTTCTATTCTTCCTTAGCCTGTAGAAGTTCTTCCTTCTTGCAACACTCGCACTTAACAACCTTCTTGATGGTGATTTCGTCGGGTAGATCACCAGCCAATGTAACGGCATTCGACTTCACAGTGTTGCTAGGCAGTTTGCCTTGTTCCCTACTTGCTCCTCGGTCGATCAACTCCTGCATCTTTTGAGGGGAAAGCCTAGTGCTCTCTTCCAACCTATCAAGCCCTGCCCTAGTCTTCTCGGAATCTTCTTCATAACGTTTGAGAAAACTTTGTGTGTGCTCAACCATCTTTTGTAAGTTCTCCATTAGTTGAGCCGACTTCGACTTCGGTGGCTCTTTCGGAGCGGGGTTTTCGCAATGATCATTACCATAGTTCAGCCTACTACGGTCTTGGTTAGGGCCATAAGTTTGGTTAGCCGGTGCATATCCTTGATTGTTCCGGAATCCTCTTCTCCAAAATCCACCTCGAGGATTCCTACCGCCTTGTCCGTAGCTAACTTCTTGAGTACCAAACTCCGTAGCAAAGGCTTCCTCTTCGCCTCCTCGAGCCCAGTTGCCATCATCGTACGCCAGCTCCGATCTACACATATGAGCCCCATGCCCATAGTTCTTGCATATTCGGCATACTTCATTCAAAACAGTTGTTCCGGTGGCGCTCTTGAGGACTTGCTTCAATTCGTTGGTAAAGCACTCGAGTTGATCCCCATTCCCCCTATACATAGGGGCTTCTTGAGTCGGTGGAGCTTCAGGTCCACGTCTTCTAACCATCGCTCTTGGGTCCTTGAACTGCGAACCCTTAGAAAGCCTTTCGAAAACTTCCTAGACGGCTTCTGCGGTTTCCTCCCAAATATTGCCTTGGCATTGGAAATCCACCACTTGTTGGTTCTCGAAGGTTAGTCCATTGTAGAAGTGTTGGACTAGGTCAGAAAGTTCAAAACCATGGTGAGGGCACTTGTTCGTGAGATCTTGGAACCTCTCAAACGCGGTGTAGATGGTCTCATCATAGTCCTGTTTGAATCCAGTGATTTGCGCCTTTAGCGCGGTAGTCAAGGTGTGAGGGAAGTATTTTTCCATGAAAGCTGAAAAAACCTTCTCCTAAGTGTCCAGCGAGCCTGCTGATGAATGTGTATTTTACACTTTCATTCGAGTCTTTTTCACCTAATTTAGCTATCCTCTATGATAATTTAGCTATATTTAGTACATTTTATTAGAACAGTGTCACGTTTCCATTTAGATTTTATTTTATAGGTTTTGGTTGAAATTCGGAGATTTACGGGCAATTATATTGAAGTCTACAAGGAATTGGTGTTCCAGAAGCCTATTTGGAGTATCTGAAGGTTTCCGGATAGGATTTGGAGTCTAGGGGTCGAATCTGGAGGTTAGAAGGCCATTAGAAGTCTGAAACCGAGTCCGAAAAGGTGAAGAAATCCAAATCCGCGTCGAAAAACGCGGAAATTCCGCGAAATACTGGGGGGGCGAACCGCCCCAGCACTCGGGCAAACCGCCCCAGAAGAATTTCGGGGCTATATATAGTTGCGAGTTTTCTCTCCGAAAATCATATCTTTCCAAGCCTACTTTCTCACCTCTCTCTATAGTTTTAGGGAGGAACTTCCCGGGGCCTGTCCTGGGAGTTCCATAGCTTAGGGGATACTTTTTCATAGCAGATTGGAGCTCGTAGGACCACAATCATCCGGAGATTGACAACCTTCGGTAACTTTGTATCTTACAACTTTTATCTACTTATTTTATTCTTCTTTCAATATGTTTTCTTCTATGATTGCTATTGATTGCATGCCTTTATGAGTAGCTAAATTTATCGTTGGTGGTAGTATGTGAATTCTTAGTGAGGGAAGATAATCATGCTAATGGCTATATCGTGCATTATACTCCGTGTCATTGCTTTATTTCGTCGATCAGTTGAAACCAAAATTCTCGTATGTTGTATTGATTATTATGCATGCTTGGACACTTGTCGACCAATCAGACCAATTATCTTCGTAATGTTGAATGATTACGGAACACAATAGGACGTTAGATGTTGACAAGTCAGACCCTTATTATCTTCGTAGTGCTTAATACTTGCAACAGGACAAAAGATTGATTCAAAGATCTCTATGCAAGACCGAGGAATTTATGCATGATTATCGACCCATTATGTTAAGAAGGACCATACTATCACCAACCTCCATTATCTGCTTGAAAACCCCCTATTGCTTTCTATCTGCTGTTTTATATATTCTTAATTAGATTTGATTAAGCTAGTATAGTCCCGAGAGAACGACACTCGAGTCATTCTGCTACTACACTACGGTTTTCGTTGTAGTTGTGGATTGCCTTTGGCTATTACAAATTTATTTGACTAAATCTGACACGTTCGTCACCTGCTGGTAGAGAACTCAACCATGACTTGGCTCTGTCGCCAAGTCCCATAACAAAAACCTTCATCCTCAACTCATCCGTTGTTATTTCAGCTCCGGGTCGTGGGAGTTGGTTGACGAAATCATTGATATCGTGCAAGTACCCCATCACATCTTCCGTTGCTAAGCCATAGAACCTCGGAAGTTGTTGGAATGCGTTGTTCTTGATTTCCAGATCTCGGGTTGCAGACGAAAGAACAATCGCCGGTCCCCTCATACGATCTTTGGTGGGTTGAACCCATGCCTTCAGTGGTCTAGCTTCTGCCATTCCGTCGATTTCCTTGAAAAGAATGTGTAGAGATTCAGAGAAATCGGTATCCTCTATTTCCTCTAGTGCGCGCATTTCAAGTAGTCGCCTTCTTTGGTGGTAGACTCTGTCGATCTCAGCAATTGAATCAGCAAGCGGTGTTCCTGCAGAACGTGTATGCGGCATACACTATCTATAACAGACTAGGAAAGCAGTATCAGAGAGAGATTAAAAAGGAAAACTAAAAGTAATAGAATTAGGAATTGAAAGCTGAAAATATAAACATATTAAACAGATAAAAGGAGTATAGTCCCCGGCAACGGCGCCAATTTGATGGAAGCGGATTTGTCGAGTTCTGGTTCAGCAAATAATATTTGTTATTATGCCAAAGGCAATCCAGAACTACAACGAAAACCGTAGTGTAGTAGTAGAATGACTCGAGTGTCGTTCTCTCAGGACTATAACTAGCTTTATCTATTTAACAAGAGAATATAAAACAACAGACAGATAGCAAAGGGGTTTTCTAGCAGATAATGGAGATTGGTGATAGTATGATCCTTCAAAGCATAACGGGTCGATAATCATGCATAAATTCCTCGGTCTTGCATGGAGATCTTTGAATCAATCTAGCGTCCTGTTGCAATTATTAAGCACTACGAAGATAATGGGTCTGACAAGTCAATCACTATTGTCCTAATGTGTTCCGTAATTATTCAACACTACGAAGATAAACTCGAGTACAGGTCGACGAGGGTCCAATTGTGCATAGTAATTAATACAACATACGAGAATTTAGGCTGTGCCTGATCAACGAAATAAAGCAATAACACGGAGTATAATGCGCGATATAGCCATTAGCATGATTATCTTCCCTTCGCTAAGAATTCACATACTACCACCAACGATAAGTTTAGCTACTCATAATAGGCATGCAATCAACAGAAATCATAGAAGAAACATGTTGAAAGAATATAAAAATAAGTAGAATAAACTGTAAGATACAAAGTTACCGAAGGTTGTCAATCTCCGGAGAATTGCGATCCTACAAGCTCCAATCTGCTATGAAAAAGTGTCCCCTAAGCTACGAACCCCCAGAACAGGCTCTGGGAAGTCCCTACCTAAAACTACAGAGATAGGCGAGAAAGTAGGTCTGGAAAAGTATATTTTTCGGAGAAAACTGAGCAACTATATATAGGCCTCGAATTACTGTGGGGCGGTTCGCCCCACACACCGGGTGGTTCGCCCGGTGTGGGGCGGTTCGCCCCGGAGAGTTTTTCGCGGAATTCCGCGTTTTCGACGCGTTTGTGGATTTCTTCCCCTTTCCGGACTCGGTTTCTGACTTCTAGTGGCCTTCTAACCTCCAGATTCGGCCCCTAGACTCCAAATCATATCCGGAAACCTTCAGATATTCCAAATAGGCTTCTGGAACACCAATTCCTTGTCAACTTCAATATAATTTCCCAGAAATCCTCGAATTTCAACCAAAACCTGTAAAATAAAATCTAAAGGGAAACGTGACACTATTCTAATAAAATGCACTAAAATATAGTTAAATTAACATTGAGGATAGCTAAAATAGGTGAAAAAGACTCGAATGAAAGTGTAAAATACACATTCATCACACGCCTTTGAAGTAGTCGCCTTCTTTGGTGGTAGACTCTGTCGATCTCAGCAATTGAATAAGCAAGCGGTGTTGCTTTAGGTCGTGTATGTGACATACACTATCTGTAACAGACTAGGAAAGCAGTATCAGATAGAGATTAAAAAGGAAAACTAAAACTAATAGAATTAGGAATTGAATGCTGGAAATATAAAAAAATTAAACCAATTGTGCATAATAATTAATCAACATACGAAGATATAGGTTGTGCCTGATCAACGAAATAAAGCAATAACACGGAGTATAATGCGCGATATAGCCATTAGCATGATTATCAACCCTTCGCTAAGAATTCACATACTACCACCAACGATAAGTTTAGCTACTCATAGTTGTCATGCAATCAACAGAAATCAAAAGAAAACATGTTGAAATATATATAAAAATAAGTAAAATAAACTGTAAGATAAAATGTTACCGAAGGTTGTCAGTCTCCGAAGAATCGCGATCTTACAAGCTCCAAACTTCTATGAAAAAGTGTCTCCTAAGATACGAACCCCCAGAACAGGCTCTGGGAAGTTCCTACCTAAAACTACAGAGAAAGGTGAGAGCATAGGTCTGCAAAAGTATGAATTTCGGAGAAAAACTGAGCAACTATATATAGGCCTCGAATTTGTGTGGGGCGAAGGGCCCCACGTCCCGGGCGATTCGCCCGGGAGCTTTTTTCGGGAATTTCCACATTTTCGACGCGTTTTTGGATTTCTTCCCCTTTTCAGACTCGGTTTCTGACTTCTAGTGGCCTTCTAACCTCCAGATTCGACCCCTAGACTCCAAATCCTATCCGGAAACTTTCATATACTCCAAATAGGCTTATGGAACACCAATTCCTTGTCAACTTCAATATAATTGCCCTGAAATCCTCATTTTTTAACCAAAACCTGTAAAATAAAAACTAAAGGGAAACGTGACACTATTCTAATAAAATGCACTAAAATATAGGTAAATTAACATAGAGGATAGCTAAAATAGGTGAAAAAGACTCAAATGAAAGTGTAAAATACACATTCATCAGTTATCCCTGCTCCGGGCCTTGGAAGATTGTTGATAAAATCGTCAATATCATTCAGGTATCCCATAACATCTTCCCTAGCCAACCCATAGAACCTCGGGAGTTGCTGGAACATGCAACTTTTGATTTCCAAATCTCGAGTTGCAGCAGAAAGAACAATAGCCGGACCTCTCATCAGTGCTTTGTTGGGTTGAACCCATGATTTCAAAAGTGGGCGAGCCATCAAAAGACCTGAATATCTGTGACAAGCTAGGAAAGGAGTATCAGAGAGAAAAAATAAAAACAACTAAAACTAGGAATTGAATGCTGAAAATATAAATAAGCTAAACAGAAAAAAGGAGTATAGTCCCCGGCAACGGCGCCAATTTGATGAACGGTTGGATTGTCGCGGTCCAACTAATCAAATAAATTTGTATTTAGCCAAAGGCAATTCTCAACTACAACGAAAACCGTAGTGTAGCAGTAGAATAACCTCGAGTGTCGATCTCTAAGGACTATAACTAGCTTTATCTAATTTAACTTGAGAATATAAAATAGCAGACGACTTAGCAAAGGTTTTTCTTAACAGATAATGGAGATTGGTGATAGCATGGTCATTCAAAGCATAACGGGTTAATAATCAAGCATAAATTCCTCGGTCTTGCATGGAGATCTTTGATCAATGAATTGTCCAGTTGTAATTATTCAACACTACGAAGATATAGATTTAGATAGATCAAAAGATCAATGAATTGTCCAATTGTGTTCCGTAATTATTCAACACTACGAAGATACATATTTAGATAGATCAAAGAAATAAAGCAATAACTCAGAGTATAATGCGCGATATAGCCATTAGCATAATTATTAACCCTTCGCTAAGAAATCACATACTATCACGAACGAGAAGTTTAGCTACTCATAGTTGTCATGCAATCAACAGAAATCATACCACGAATGGATGAAAATATGATGAAAGATATATAGAAATAAGTAGAAAAACTGTAAGATACAATGTTACCGAAGGTTGTCAATCTCCGAAGAATCGCGATCTTACAAGCTCCAAACTGCTAAGAAAAAGTATCTCCTAAGCTAAGAACCCCTAGAACAGGCTCTGGAGAATTCCTACCTAAAACTACAGAGAAAGGTGAGAGAAAAGGTCTGGAAAAGTATGAAAAACGGAGAAAACTGAGCAACTATATATAGGCTTTCGAATTGTGTGGGCGAAGGGCCCCACACACCGGGCGATTCTCCTGGTGTGGGGCGATTCGCCCCACATCCCGGGCGACTCGCCCGGGAGTAAATTTCGGCCCAGAACGCGTTTTCGACGGGTTTTTGGATATCTTCCCCTTTTCGGACTCGGTTTCTGCCTTCTAGTGACCTTCTAGCCTCCAGATTCGGTCACTAGACTTCAAATCCTATCTGGAATCTTTCAGATACTCCAATTAGGCTTCTGGAACACCAATTCCTTGTCTACTTCAATATAATTGCCCGGAAAACTTCGTTTTTCAACCAAAACCTGTAAAATAAAAACCAAAGGGAAACGTGACACTATTCTAATAAAATGCACTAAAATACAGCTAAATTAAAATAGATGATAGGTAAAAAGGTGAAAAAGAATCTAATGAAAGTGTAAAATACACATTCATCAAAGTGTACATTTGATTCAGTACAGCAGTTGGAAAGAAATCATTGACCAACAAATCTTCCAGCTTTAAGACCCAACAACCATGTAGGTTTCTGATCACATTTTGAGTTGTTTGTTCGTTGCTGGTCTTTGTGTATTCAATGCCAGAGCCAATGGCAATGCTGGCTAGCCTCTTTTCTTCCAGTCTTTGCCTTCTTCTTCTTGACTTAGCATTTTCTTGATCTTTTGCTGAATATCTTGAGTCAGAAGAGAATGTTTGGAATGGCCAGAAGGAGTTAAGGTTGTAATTGGTCTAGCTCTTATTGCTTGAGATATTGTTTGGTCATCATCATTATCATCATCTTCATTCAGAGCTTGATGACTCTCAGTGTGACAGTATTCTTGAGTTTCAGCAGATGTCTTCTCCTTTTCGGATTTGCTGAATTTCGCTGAATTTCTCTCAGAATCTGTTTCAGCTCGTTTCTTTGAACTTTGCTCTCTTTCAGCAAGAGGTTCTCTGGGAGGTGGACTAGGCAGTATAAATGGCGCTTCAGCAGGGGTTTTCTTTGCTCTTGAAAATTTTCTTTGTTTATCTTCCCCCTTAGTCATGGATTGCATCATTGGTTGAATGTGCAGAGAGAAAAACTCATTGCAATTTTCAGCAAGTTTACTTAGGCTATTGTACTTGAGAATTATTCCTTGCTGATCAGTAGTCAGCGTGGACAGTTCTTCTTTAATACTCACCAAATTCTCCTCATGTCTGCGCTCATTGTCGACTTTTTCTTCAATGAAAGGTCTGAGCCTTTTTCAATGCAGTTTTGCCAGTTTGAGTGCTTGACTGACATCTTCTTCATAGCTTTTATGATGTAGACTTATGTCTTTCTGAGCTATTGTAAGAGAAGTAGTGCGTTTCAGCACAGTAGCCAGTATCTTGCCAATATCAAGCGGACTCTCAGCAAGCAGTGCATCATCCTCTTCTTGGCATGATTTGTGAACAGCCATAAGTGCCTTAATTCTTGGGGTAAAATCCTCAACATTATTTAACGGCACTAGAGAGGGAGTGATTGAATGAGCTTTGATCTCAGTAGCAAATTGATCATCATTTCTCAGTAAACGACTTCTTTCAGCATCTCCTTCATCATGTTCAAGAGATGGAGGAGGAATTGCAACCACTGTGGGTTCAATTTTCTTTGTCAGTTCTTCTTCATTTGCTGAGAAGTTGAAGAGATCTTCTTTGTCATCAGATTCATCAAGGCCAGCAACCTTGGTCCCTAAATCTTTAGCTTCAATCACTTGTGGTTGAGTGGTTGCTGAGGGCAACTCTTTTGACTCAACAACTGGAGTTTCACCAGCAGTAAGTGGAAGGGAGGGGACTTCCGTGTTCTTTACTCCTGAAGATTGAGCAATGTCTAGATTCATGTGTATGCCTAGCATGAATCTGTAGACTGTTTTGGAGTGCTCTTTGATAATCTTCATCCATATCTTCATCATCAAGGTTTGGATCAGTGACCTTGGCATCGAGTAAAGCTAACTCGGCATCAAAAAGCTTGTTTTTGCCTAAGTGCATTTCAGCACGCTTTCTGGCGTACTCTTCTTCAGTTTCAGCAACTTGTTCAGTTGCTTGAGTACTTGTCTCAGCAGGAGCGGATTCTTGATGCTGACTGGGAGTTTGGTCAGCTTGCTGATTTTTAGTAACTTGATGTTCAGTCTCAGCAACTGTCAGCTTAACTCCACCAGCCTCAGGACTAGGACCTTGATTGTCATCATCATCATCCTTTTTGTCCTTGGAATCTTTTCCTTCATCATCACTAGTATCTTTTGGGGTATTTTCATCCTCTTCTTCTTCATCATCGCCCGTTAGTATAACTAACTCGAGATGTTTGTACAGAGCAACGCTAGTTACTTTCTCTTCCTCATTGATTTTGTGGGGATCAGCCACCACGGGTATAACAGAACCCTTGAGCATCACAGCTTGTTCAGCTGGAGAGGCACTCTTGAATTTTGCTTTCATATTTTCTCTGATTAGAGCAATCAGACTGGAGCTCATTAGCCGAGAATATGTCAGCTCTTCTGGAAGTACGGAATGTACAAAGGACTCGAGTCTCAGTAAAGAGATTCTCTTTTTCTCGTTGGACAGATGAAGGTAAAGATCAGAGAAATCCATCCTTCTGTACCATTGCCAGTTGCTGACAGATTCAGCAACTCTGGTCAAGGTATTCCTTTTGAAGTTCGAGTAAAGTTCTTCTGAACTTACTTCCAAATCTTCAGTGGTGTGAACCACTTCAGTGGTCTCCTTTTGAGCCTGAAAAAGAATAAAATTAAATTCGGGAAGGTTTTGGAAAATAGTTTTAGAGTCTAAAACTGGAACATGATTTACCTGCTGAAGTTCAGCAAGCTCATGTTGCACACTTTGTTGTGCTGGCACTATTTCCATTGCTTCAGGAGCTTGAGCAGCATCCTTGAATTGTTCATCCTGAAATAATTTTAAGTTAGATACAAGTACTAAGTTGTCAAACTTAGTAGATTTACCAAAAACTTCATCTACCTGCTGAACAGGAGTTGTGGATTCTGGTGCAGAAGTTTCAACAATATTCTGACTTGTATCTTGAGAAGTCTGTAAGGAAACAATGATATCAGCAAAAGATATAGTTTCAGATATTGAAGTTTTGCTTATGTCTGCGTTAACTACCTGCTGAAGAAGGGCAGGTGGTGACTCAGTACTTTCAGTAATGACAACATCTTCATTATCTGGGACTTGTTCTTCAACAGACTTCTTTTCTTGCTCTATTTGAGAAGGCTGTGCAGATTCATCAATCTCCCTTGTCTCTGAATTGACAAGTTGAGCAGAGACATCTTGACCTTTAAGTTCACTGCTTGTTATGAACAGGTCTACTGACTTGCTGGAGGTGTCATCAATCTCCAATTCCATTCGCTGGCTTAATTCTGTCAGCACCAGTTGGACTTTGTCAATAGATGTTATTGGTGAACTCGGTCTAATATTCTCAGCATCACGAGATGCGTCGTCGAATAGTGTCTCTTGTGGTGTTTCAGCAACCTCTGGGACTTGAACCATTGCAGTCTCAACAACTGGTTCTTCAGCAATTGCAGCTTCAGCAACTTGATGAGTTGCTTGTTCAGCAACCATCTTTTCAGCAGCATTGTCAGCAAGTGCCGCACTTCTCAAATCAGCAGCAATATCACTTGCTGGTTCCAGACTATGGTCATCGGGATTATCTACAATGTAGATATCAGAGACTGGGGCAGGAATTTCATTTCCACTGCCTTGTGGTCTTATTTCAGCAGATGTATCAATGTTGGGTTGATTGTTGAAGGCTTCTGCAAACACTTCAACAACTTCTACTGGAGTGGCTTGCATTTCAGCAACCACTGGAGCATCATCTGAAAGATCATGGACAATTAGAACGGACTTATGTGCCGTTTTTTCTTTCTTGGGTAAGTCTTTGTCTGTTTCTTCTTGGGAATGGGGTCGGCTGATGACGCTGCAGTTTGAGTGTCATCATCAACTTTCCTCTTTTTCTTCTTAGATTTGTCACTGGGTGCATTAGTTTCAGCAACCGTAGTGGCTCCAGCAGCAACATCTCCAGCTGTTGCATTCTCAGCAACGGCTGTTGTACACTTACCTTGTTGATCACCATCTGCAGCAGTTGCATTCATGGACAGATTTTCAGTCTCAGCAACATTTGCAGCTGTTGTATACCTGTCTTGCTGACCAACACTGACAACATTTGCAGCTGTTGTCTTCTTTGACTTCTTGTCAGCAAGCTTAGGTCCATTCTGCTTGTAGAAGGCTCTTCCCACATTGCATACTGATTTCTTAATCGACAATGGTTTTCTCAGCTGAATCCTGAAGTGTTCAAGGATATAGCATATTTTCAGTCCATACATTACTGGGAAAGTAGGTGAGACTGTGTTGTCTTCAACCTTTACCTTGAACTTAGTAACACAATCAACAAGTCTGTTGAAAAGTACTTAGCTCAGTTGAGCTCTGTTCTGTTCTCATGGATATGCATCAGCAATGGCCACCTTCTCAAGCCAACTTGGTCTATTCCTCCAACTTGGGAGTCTAAGACTTTGATTAGTAGCAGAGCTACTAGACCAAGCGAATGGCAGAGATGTTTCATTTTTACGTGCTTTGAGGTCCAAGTCACGGGAGCAATCTCTCCTTTCTTCATCTTTTCATTTCTGACATCACTGTAGAAGGCTTCTACTTCTTCATCAGTGGCAGTGATGTCATCTTCAGTTCTAGTAGTTGGAATCTGAAAGATGTTGGCTAAATCAATCCATTTCAGGATGATATGCACACCTTGAACTGTGGTAGAAATCACTTTTTCAGTGACTCCTTGTGCATCAGTGAGAGTTTGGATTTCTGCATTATTGTAGAATTCCATAGTATCTAACATACTCACTTTCTCAGGGCGAGCAGTTATTATGAAAAGAAGGCCTTGTTGAATTATCAGATTCAACGCCTCTTCATTTTCCTCATCTAGTTCTTGTTCATAGAAGTATCTAATATACTTCTCCTTGGCGAATCCGCCCCATTGCATCATCTGTTCACACTTTGCAGTGTCAAGATATGCAGGCGGCATGGGTCTTTCGGTGATTCTGTCGTTTTTCAACACAATTTTCACTGTGTTGGTTGCCGGAATTTCAACCGGTGTAGTGCTTTTCCCAGCACTATCAGCTTTGGACGATTTTGAGGTCTTGGAGGACTGTCTCTTTGGAGCCATTTCTTATATAGTGGGAGAAATGTACGAAAAAGATAACTTGCTTTTTGACCGGAGGTACAGTGAATTCAGGGCACAGGCTATAAAATTTGCAGAGAAAGGAAATGTGAGTTAAAGAATTTTGTCTTTCTCTAACTCTTTGTTTATATAGTATCCCTGTTGTGCGAGAAGCTCAACGGTTTTGAGTTCTCAGCAAGGGTAAAACAGAGATTCATCTGCGTTAGTGGAGCCTTTGCATTAAATGCGTAGTGGTCCACTAACAAAAACCGTCAGAGCACACTTTCTTTCTGTGATATCAACACTTAGATCAAAAACTGCTTTAAATCAATGGCCACGATTGTGTTTCATGTCATGATTCACAACGAGTGTATCGGTGCCACGATTAACGTCACAAATAAATTTTACCTTGATTCACGAGATTTGATCCTTTTTACCCCAGCGCTAATTGCTTGCTGAAGTAAATGAGAATCTTTTCAGGGATTTTGGAAAAATTGACTTTGGCACTTACCTTTTTAGGTAACAGGCCTTATATTTGCTGAAAATTTTCCTCTTAATCAAATATCTCATATTTCTTCAAGTTAAAAGACATTTCTGAGTTCCCGTTTCAGCAAATTCTTTTTATGTTGATATATCCTTTGGTAAAATCCGAGAAGTGTTCTTGCTCTTTGCTGAGTTTCCGTCTCAGGTTTTTCCTTTGATACTTGAATACCTGTTTCAGTATCTTTGATTGTCTGAATGCCCGTTTCAGCAATCCTTAGAGTTTTTCTCTTATTGAGTGCCCGTCTCAACAAGTGATCAAGTTTCCTAACAAATACCCGTTTTGAAGGAATTACTTGTTGAATGCCTGTTTCAACAATCATGTTGTGAACTATCATTTCTTTTAGAAAAAATCAGTGGAAGGAACTTTATACATGTAAGCATACTTTGACTTGTTGAATGCCTGTTTCAGCAATCTGCCAATTGTATCCCTTACTATTGAGGTAATTCAATCAATCCAAGGTTATACCTTAGCATCGCAAACCTATTATCTGGTAGGGGCTTGGTAAAGATATCAGCAAGTTGATCATCAGTACCTACTTTCACAACCTCAATGTCTCCTTTTTCCACATGATCTCTAATGAAATGATGTCTAATATCAATGTGCTTTGTCCTTGAGTGGAACTTAGGATTTTGCGTGATAGCAATAGCATTTGTATTATCACAAAAGATTGGTGTTTTCTTTGCAGAAATACCATAATCTCTTAATTGTTGCTGAATCCATAGGATTTGAGCTGTGCAACAACAAGCCGCAATGTACTCAGAGTCAGTAGATGAATTGGCAACACTGGTTTGCTTCTTGCTGAACCATGATATTAATCTAGTACCTAGAAACTCACAAGTTCCAGAAGTACTTTTTCTATCAAGAGTTGATCCTCCATGATCAGCATCAGAATAACCAACCAATTCCATTCCATAATCTTTAGGATACCATAATCCAACATTGACTGTACCTTTGACATATTTCAGTATCTTAAGTGCCTTTTTGTAGTGTGATTCTCTTGGATCAGATTGGAATCTTGCACACACACAAACAACATACTGAATGTCAGGTCTACTTGCTGTTAAATACAACAAGGAACCAATGAGCTTCCTATACTTGTGTTCTTCAACACACTTATCTTCTTTAGTATAGCCCAATTTGGTACCAACACTCATAGGGATCTTTTGAGGTTTTTCTTCCTCTTTGATCCTAAACTTTATGAGCATTTCCTTTGCATACTTTGCTTGATTTATGAATATTCCATCTTTGAGTTGCTTGACTTGCAATTCTAGGAAATAATTCAATTTACGCATCATACTCATTTCAAACTTGTTTGTCATGAGTTTGGCAAAATCATCACAAAGTTGCTTGTCCTTAGATCCAAATATTATGTCATCCACATAAATCTGAACTAAGAGTAGTTTACCATCATGGTTCATGGTAAACAAAGTTTTGTCAACTTCACCTTTCTTGAAACCATTATCCAGCAAGAACTCAGATAAAGTATCATACCAAGCTCTTGGTGCTTGCTTTAGACCATATACAGCTTTCTGAAGCTTGTATACCATCTTGGTTTCTGAGGGAAGTTCAAAGCCAGGGGGTTGATCAAAGTAGACTTCTTCAGCAAGTTCACCATTTAAGAATGCACTTTTAACATGCATTTGATAAACAATGAAGTCACTGTGAGCAACAAAGGCGAAGAAAAGTCTAATTGCATCCAATCTTGCAATTGGTGCATAAGACTCATCATAGTCCAATCCTTCAGTCTGATAGTAACCTTGAGCAACTAAACGTGCTTTGTTCCGTGTTACTTCACCAGACTCACTCAGCTTGTTTCTGAACACCCACTTTGTACCAATTGCTTTCTTGCCGTCAACAAGGGGTACAAGTTTCCAGACTTTGTTCCTTTCAAATTGATCCAGTTCTTCTTGCATTTGCCTTGATCCATTCAGAATGCTTTAAAGCTTCTTCTATGGTCTTGGGTTCAATTTCTGAAACAAAGCAAGAGAACAAAGCTTCTACTTCTACGACATTTGCTTCTTCAGCAAGTTCATGAGTAGTAGATACTTTGGATCTAGTCACTTGGCGTTTGTCAATATCACCAATCATATCCGTAGAGGGATGATGTCTAATCCATTTATGAACAGGTTTTCTGCTCTTTGGATTTGGATAAGTTTGCTCATCAGCATGTGACTCTTCAGTATGTACTTGCTCAGTATTCCTGGTATTTTGTTGTGTCTCTGCTGAGATAGGTTCATCAGCAACTGCTTGTTCAGCATTGCTAGTTTGTGGTAACTCGTCAGCAGGCACAAGAAGTTGCATTGTTTCAGCAACATCCGGAGCAACTGCGTCTTTTGCTGGAAATTCTTTGTCATGAACTATATTTATCTTGTCATGACTCGGGGGAGGAGAGTCATTGTCAGAATTATCATTTAGTTCAAATGACTTGACTTGCCTAACATCAGATTCAGTTCTTTGCTCGTGTATGAGTAACTTCTTCATACAATCTGATATTTCTTCTTCAGCAGGCACTCCTTGTGACTTTTCATAGAATACAACATGTACTGATTCTTCAATCTTTTGTGCCTTTTTGTTGTAAACTCTATAAGCTTTACTATGCAAGGAGTAACCAAGAAATATCGCTTCGTCTGCCTTAGGTTGAAATGTTATTAGGTATTCTCTACCATTGTTAAGAACAAAACACTTACAAGCAAATACTCTTAGATGGGTGATGTTAGGAGGTCTTCCAACAAATAACTCATAGGGAGTTTTGTTGTATTCCTTAGTAATCAGACATCTGTTTTGAGTATAACAGGCGGTATTAATAGCTTCAACCCAGTAAGCTTCACTTATCTCAGTGTCAGCAAGCATTGTTCTTGCAGCTTCCTTTAGGGTGCGATTCTTCCTTTCAGCAAAACCATTTTGTTGTAGTGTCCTTACTGAGGATAATTGATGTTGTATGCCTTTTGAAGTGCAATACTCAGTTATGTACTGGTTCACAAACTCAGTACCATTGTCTGTCCTTATGACTTTTACCTTGTCATTTTTCATGACTTCAAGCTTATTCAGCAAGTTAGGTATTTCAGTCCTTGTTTCAGACTTGTGCTTGATAAATACTACCCAAGTGAATCTTGAATAGTCATCTACCACCACCAGACCACACTTCTTACCAGCATAGCTTGTTGAAGAAGATTCAAACAAGTCCATGTAAAAGAGTTGTAAAGGTTTTGTAGTTGACGGTACTGCCTTGTTCTTAAAAGAAGATTTGGGTTGCTTTCCTTGCTGACATGCATTACAAACACCATCCTTCTTGAAAGTAACCTTAGGTAATCCAACTACAAGTGCCTTTTTAGACAGCTTATTCAGCGTCTTGAATTTTAGGTGACTTGTTCGTTTATGCCATAACCATGCTTTTCAGCAAGGTAATCATGATCTGAGACAAGGCATTTTTCAACGATTGCTGAAGACCAATCTACAGTGTACAAACCTCCTGATCTTCTAGCAACCATAATAACCTTCTTCCTATCAAAGTCTATAAGTTTACATTCATCACTTTTGATTTTGATGAAGTATCCTTTATCAGCGAATTGACTCATGCTGAAAAGGTTAAACTTAAGATTTTTGACATAAAGAACTCCCGAAATGGTAATGCATCCTAACTTCACGTCACCATAACCTTTTGTAGAACCAAAGCCTCCACCAGCAAACCTTATTGTTGGACCTTTAGACCACCGTTTATAAGGTTATTCTTGTTGCCCGTCATATGCTTTCCACAACCACTGTCAAAGTGCCAGATTGCATTGTTTGTCTCCGTGGCTGAAGTCTGCACAATCCAGAGCAAACAAGTTAATTATCCAATATTGGATGTCCATTAACATGTTCAATAATGCGTCCAGTGGAAATCCAAGTCTTAAGTTTTTCAACTTTGACTTGTTTTCTACTTGCTGAGGAACTAGGAGGTTTTTGTAAGAAAATACGGTCAGAGTTACCCCTAGGGTACGCAGCGGAATTTCAAAAAATTTCTTAACATGCAGGTTAATTGATCATGTATATACTGTATATATTAAACACGTCAATTAGAAGACTTACAATACTCCAAAAGCAAGCACAGGTACCAAGTCTTCGTAATAGTCCGGTGTATCTTCTCCTTCGTCGAAGTCGAAGATATCTGCAATACTTTGATTATCTGCAAGACAATAAAAGTTAGTTTCCAGCTCCTAGAA
Organism: Plantago ovata; assembly: GCA_028274465.1. NCBI lineage: Eukaryota > Viridiplantae > Streptophyta > Magnoliopsida > Lamiales > Plantaginaceae > Plantago > Plantago ovata. Next base: position 60,266,503 of record CM051457.1, read on the forward strand.
CCTCAACCTTGGTATCCACGGATGAACAGCCTATCGGAAAGAATGCTAGGATATTCTTTGTGTGGCCAAGAAGATGGGGCGGCGGTTTTCCTCCGGTGAGGGGTGGCGCGCGCGTGGCTATGTATGGAGGTAGGGGAGAGCTTTTATTTTCTCTAAGAAACTGGTAGAAAGAATGATATAAAATCTGTCTGTTGAATCAACCATGATAAAAGCTCTCTAATAGTCTACTATATATAGTAGTCAATAGAAGCCTAATGAATAATCAATTAGACTTGATAAAGGAATAAGAATCTAATTCTTATCGCACTAGGAAACAAATTCAAGTCTAGATTCATTCCCAATCAAGTTAGAACTCAATCAGGAAAATCTAACTTATCCCTTGGACTTCTAATAGAGGAAGGAGTCGAACTCCTCCCCCTACTCCATCTCGCGCGCGCGCGTCTCCCATTGGTGATAGGTGGGTCCTGATTTTGGGACCCACTTATAGTTCTAAGGCAATTCAAACTCTAAGTAGATTTTGCTCATGTGCATATATTAATTCTAAATTAGCATATCCTTTCAAATCAAACCTCTATTATATTTCTAAAATATAATCTCTAATTGTATTTACATAAAATACAATTAGTCAGCCAATTCAACTAATAATTCCAAATCATTAATTGAGCCACAAATTATTATAATTAATTCCAAATCAATTATAATCCATCAATCACAATTAATTCCAAATTAATTGCGATTCCATCTTCAAGGATATTCGGATAAGCTGAATCACCACATAGTGTGACCCATAGGGCCTCATTGTATTAAGCAAGTCCTAGACTAGGCAAAATGGAATTCCTAGACGGTTCCATTTGCAATATTAATACACGAGGACGTTTGAGAGGTTTCTCAAAGCAAACCCTTTCGTTGTGAAGTTTGTTGCGCTCAACGCGGCGATGGTAACGTCCCTTCATCTGACTGACTCGAATGCATCTAGGATCGATGAAGTGTCTATCCCAATAATACATCCACGGGCGTCTTCAGTGAGTTGCATGGTGAATTCAATATCTATTATGACTACCATAATAATATTGATACGCTGGCCAGCGGTTTTACCAATCACAACTATGAACGACTATGAGCAGTGCTCTCCTGTGCTACACATGAGAGATGAATCCTTCACAGAAACACTTATCATCCCCATTTGTGTGTAGCCATAATCCTGGATCATGTCTTGGGTCAACTGCTTATTCAGAGCTGACATCGACGGGTCCACCAAGGATATGGGGCAACAAATGTGATGTTAAAGTCCTGTAAGTCCAAAGGATGACTGGCATCACTTCGACAACTTACCAGTTCCCATAGACACTTCGGTGTGGAGTATACATCGATGGGAGTGTCCGGTGGGTACTTCCATTGTTCGGTAATCATCCTTCGAACAACTATGCGCAGTTATGGGAATTTTTCTTGATTGTCCAACAATCCGTTCCGTGGCCGTGGGATCGGCTCACACTTGCTCCAACAAGTATAACCTCCACGCATACTAGTCTCAGTTGGTTCATTCAGACCCCTACATCCGAGATGAACCTCGACTAGGGAGAGTTTGGGATAGATGATAACTCACATAGCTCCCACTATCTGTGTGATCGGTCATCTATCCGAGAGGACATGTTTAATATCAATAGAGACAGGAATAGAGATATGACATGTTGTATGCCTGGTGTAATATAAATATGAAAGCGATACTCAATAGTCAAACAACAAACATATATCATATTACGTTGAACTGTGTAATAGTACATATATGCCCTTAATAAGGGCTGCATGCTCTTAATAAAGACTGTCTCTAGGACATATATACTATCAATCTCCCACTTGGACTAGAGCCAGTCACCTTTATGCTTAATACCCAGATTAGCATAATGTCTTAAGTGGACATCCACTGATAAGACCTTGGTGAAAGGATCTGCCACGTTGTCCGTGGTAGAGACACGTTCTATACTAACTTCTCCTCTATCAATAATCTCACGTATAACGTGATACTTTCTAAGTACATGTTTGTTCTTGTTTGTAGATCTAGGCTCCTTGGCTTGAGCGACGGCGCCCGTATTGTCACAATAAATCGTTATTGGACTAGGAGCAGGAACAACCCTCAATTCCTTCAAGAACTCTGAAATCCAGACAGCTTCTTTAGATGCTTCTGATGCAGCAATGTACTCGGCTTCTGTGGATGAGTCAGCAATCGTGGCTTGCTTAGAACTCTTCCAACAGATAGCTCCTCCATTCAATTTGAATACGTATCATGTATGTGACTTAAAGTCATCAGGATCTGATTCAAATCCAGCGTCGACATAACGAGACATCTTTAATTCTGGTTCTCCACCAAACACCAAGAACATCTCCTTAGTCCGTCGAAGGTACTTAAGAATGTTCTTTACAGCAGTCCAGTGAGGTACTCTTGGATTCTGTTGGTGTCGACAAGTGACACTAAGCGCATATGCCACATCGGGCCTTGTGCAATTCATTGCATACATTATAGACCCTACTGCCGAAGCATAGGGCACACGACTCATTGCATTTCTCTCTTCATCAGTTTTAGGACTATCCTTAATGATAAGACGATCCCATGCCTAGTTGGGAGAAAGCCTCTCTTTGAGTCGTCCATCTTATAACGCTTCAGTATTTTTTCGATGTAGGTGGACTGTGTCAATCCTAACATCCTCTTGGATCTATCTCTCTAGATCCTTATCCCTAGGATGTAGTTCGCTTCACCCAAGTCCTTCATTGAGAAGGTACTTGATAACCAAACTTTAGTCACTTCTAGCATAGAGACATTGTTTTCCCATGATCAAAATGTCATCAACATAGATGATCATGAAAACGACTCCCTTGTCGCTGTGCCTAGTGTAGACACAGGGATCTTCTACGCTTCTGACGAAGTCAAACGATTTGACAGCTTCATCAAAGCGGATATTCCATCTCCTAGACGCTTGCTTTTTCCCATAGATGGATCTCTGTAATTTGCATACAGCAGTTGGCCTGGTTTTACTAATAAAACCTTTCGGCTGTACCATATAGACCTCTTCCTCAAGGTTGCCATTGAGGAAGGCAGTCTTTACATCCATCTCCCAGATCTCATAATCATAGTAGGCAGCTATTGCAAGTAGAATTCGAATAGACATCAATTTTGCTACCGGTGAAAAGGTTTAATCGTAATCGATGTCATACCTTTGCGTGTAGCCTTTCCCCACAAGTCTAGCCTTGTGCGTTTGTACCTTGCCATTGGCATCTGTCTTTCGTTTAAAGACCCATTTGCACCCAATAGGTCTAACCCCTTGGGGCAATTCTACCAAGCTCCAAAACTTGGTTCAGGTACATGGAGTCCATTTCCAATTCCATGGCCTCTTGCCATTTGTCTGAGTCAATATCAATTATTGCCTCTTTGTAGGTCTCGGGATCTTCCCGATCTGATAAGCCGACATCAAGTTCACTGATGTCTTCTATCATAAGGCTTTGCTTCTGAGGTCCTTTTAGGATCCTCTTCGACCTACGGAGCTCGACTGGTTCTGGTGCTTTTCTTTTCTGGCTTCGTGTAACACGAACATTATTAGTGGGCACTGATGCATTTGGTCGCGCGCCGCGACCCTGTTCCCTAGCGGGAGGCTGCTCTTGTGCAACTTGTTGCACAGGTTGATTGACAACGGGTTCTATTGGTGTGGTTTCAACTGTTGATCTAATCACAGGACTCCCACTGACTATGACATGCCTAGCAAGTGTCATATCATTACCCTTGTCTGCTTCGAAAGCTCCCACTGAACTTCAGTCCAAATCTGAAGATTTAGAGAACTCATGTTCGCGCGTGTCAAAGTCTTGAATTTCTTCAAGTTCTATCATGTCATCTAACCTCTCTTCTTCGAGGTATTCTGCTTCTAAAAACTTGACGTTTCTAGATACTATCACCTTCTGATCTTCAGCATGATAGAATTCATAGCCTCTGGTCTGACGAGGATAGCCTATGAAATATACTTTGACACCCTTGGCATCTAACTTATCAGTGAGCATCAGTTTGACTATTGCAGGACAGCCCCAAGGTCTAAGATAGCCCAGTGAGGGCTTCTTTCCTTTCCATAACTCATAAGGAGTTTTCTCCACTGATTTAGATGGTACACGGTTCAGAATGTAGATTGCATTTTGTAGCGCATATCCCCATAGATATTTTGGAAGAGTCGAGAATCCAATCATTGATCTCACCATGTCTAACAGGGTTCGATTCCTTCTCTCAAACACACCATTTAATTGTGGTGTTCTAGGAGGGGTCCATTGCGATTGAATTCCATTTTTCTTCAAGTAGTCGATAAATTCTTCACTATTCACCTCCTCGATCTGATCGAAGAGTGACTATCCTTAGGTTCAATTCATTCTCGACCTCATTCCTAAACTCCTTGAATTTCCCAAAGGTCTCGGATTTATTCTTCATAAGATAAATATATCCATACCTTGAGAAATCGTCAGTAAAAGTAACGAAGTAAGGATAACCCCCACGCGTATGGACTTTAAAAGGTCCACATACATCGGTATGTATGAGCTCTAAGCAGCGAGTGGCACGAACACCTTGTCCAACAAAAGGTTTGTTCGTCATCTTACCCTTAACACATGATTCACATGTACCATATGATTCAAAATCAAATGGTTCTAAGTAGTCCAACTTCCTTAGTCTTTGAATCCGTGTTTCATTGATATGGCCTAGCCGACAATGCCATAGATAAGATGGATTATTCTTCTTACTTGAAGACGGTTGTTTGTTATGTATTTGAAATAAAGGTAGACTACTTTGCAAAATATATAAACCATTCACTAAGCGAGCTTTTCCATAATACTGGTCATTTAATGAAAAATAACAAGTATTATTAGCAAATCAAAAGGAAAAACCCAAATTGTCCAACAATGGAATGGAAACAATATTTTTCACAATGGATGGAACAAAATAAACGTTATCAAGTTCTAAACATTGTTCCGAAGGTAAATCTATCTTGCAGCGTCCAACGCGTTTGGCTTCAACTGGATTGTCGTTCCCAACATGCAAGTCGATTTCACCTTGCTTGACTAGCATGTGATCAATTAGCCCCTGCACATTATTACAAATGTGTGAGCCACAGGCTGTATCTAATACCCAACCATTGGAGTCAAAAGTAGTCATGTTCATTTCAATAACAAACATACCTGAGCTAGAAGCCGGTGGCTTTTTAGCTTGATCTGCCCTCAGCTTAGGGCAATCTTTCTTCCAATGTCCTTTCTGCTTACAGAAAAGACATTCATCTGTGCGTACCGTTCCGCTTCTCTTGAACTTCCTTTTCTTGTTCAGACGCTTAGGCTTATCACTCGAAATGTTAGCCTTGGCTCCCGACTTTCCCTTACCCTTAGCACCTTTGTTTCTCGGGTTTGGGTTAGACGGTTGCCCAACATACATGATCGACTTTTCCTTCTTAGGAAGAGTTTGATCATATGTCTTCAGCTGATTATGGAGTTCGGGCAGTGTGACGTCCTTCGCATTCATCGTGTAGTTAATGATGAACTGCGAATACGAACTCGACAATGATTGAAGGACAAAGATCACCATGATTTTATTCTCCAGCTTGACACCAGCATCGGCAAGCTTCTCAAAGAGACCAATCATTTTGAGAACATGCTCATACATGTTTCCTCCTTCATTGAGCTTGCATCTGTGTATCTCTTTGATCAAATTAAATTCAACACTTCTAGCTGTCGTCTTAAAGAGCGACTCAAGATGCTTCAGCATCTCATACGGCAACATGCTTTCATGTTGCCTCTGCAGCTCATTGCTCATTGCCGCCAGCATAATACACTGCGCGGATCTAGCATCCTCATCATGCTTATCAGACTTTGCCTTGTTGGCTTGATTCCAAGCAGCAACCTGATCGGCAGTCTGATTTTCGGGGCACACGGGAATGACCTCGTCCAAGACGTACTCAATCTTTTCGTACCTCAACACCAAACGTATATTCTTGATCCAATCTAGGAAGTTTGGTCCGGTCAAAATTTGCTTCTCTAAGACAGCACGGAGCGAGATACTCGCCATTTTGGTTTTCCTAAGGAGAAATAGTATAGACCGAAAAATATAAATCAACTATTGAAATACTATTTCTAAATACACAGTCAACATAACTAAACAACAAGGTCCTTTAGCTGTTTAGCTCCCGCTATTTTCACATATGCTTGCCCCCAAAACAAACATACGGGTAATGTCCAACAAGTTACCGTAGTGGCCAAGATCCAAATCCATACTATGCTATACTCCAACGGGGGCTGGTCGCATAGCATAATATGACCGGTAGGACTATCCAATTGCGTCACGCAACTCTTGGGTGTTAAATCTAATTTAACCCGATGCTCTACATATTGTACCCATCGAGGTCGCTAGATACAATATGCAGTAAGTTATAACCATAGGCTTATTCTAATCTGACGATCACTGCGAGTCTGCAAGACGAGGTCGCCAATACAGGAAAACGCAATGAAAGTTCAGAATTAAAGCACCCATGGAAAGCATCTCAGATTTACATACATATATATATTTCTGCACTTATATTGGTTGGGGCTTGTAGCTTGAGGGTTGTTATCAGTCATCTACAAACAAATAAGGGCGCCGCCTACCCATCATGCATGAGCGGTCTATACGTAATGGATGCGGCCTATCCATTCTAGTTCTAAAAGCGGTCAAGCACATAATGGGCGCCGCCTACCCATACATAACATATGCGGTCCGACAAATAAGAGGGCGCCGCCTACCCTCGCATGCATAGCGGTCGAACGGAGAGTAAAATACATGGTATTTAAATATGCATTGTCAAACAATAGCATATCGAGCAAACAAACAAGTAGTAGCCTATGTGGATGCCAAATGACTTCATAACTTCATTATGAAAATTATAATCCCATACTTATAATCTCTATGAAAAAATTGAAAAATTGGACTAGATTGAAAAATTGAAAATTCTATTGACCAGGTAGCAATTTTTGAAAACCCGAAGGACTCAATTGTAATTTTCGAAACCTCGGAGATGTCAAATTTAAAATTCTAAAGTAGAAGGACTTATTTGCAATAAACAATAAATTGATAAATCACAAATAAGCCCCTTAACTTTATACTAATTAAATTTAACTCCTCTAGTTACAAATAATTACAATTAAATCATAAATTTAAATTTAATCACGCAGGCGGCCGCCATCTGCGTCGCGCAGGCGGTCGGTCGATATATATATATATTTAATTTATTTTTTTTTTGAAAAATTATAAATTCTAAATTTATATAAAAACAAACTTTTGAAAATCGAATTAATCATAGAATCAATTGCATCCACATAAAATACAAAATCATACAACATATACACGTAATCAATTAACCTGGCTCTGATACCACTGTAATAAAATACGGTCAGAGTTACCCCTAGGGTACGCAGCGGAATTTAAAAAAAATTCTTAACATGCAGGTTAATTGATCATGTATATACTATATATATTAAACACGTCAATTAGAAGACTTACAATACTCCAAAAGCAAGCACAGGTACCAAGTCTTCATAATAGTCCGGTGTATCTTCTCCTTCGTCGAAGTCGAAGATATCTGCAATACTTTGATTATCTGCAAGACAATAAAAGTTAGTTTCCAGCTCCTAGAACCTCAACCTTGGTATCCACGGATATACAGCCTATCGAAAGAATGCTAGGATATTCTTTGTGTGGCCAAGAAGATGGGGCGGCGGTTTTCCTCCGGTGAGGGGTGGCGCGCGCGTGGCTATCTATGGAGGTAGGGGAGAGATTTTATTTTCTCTAAGAAACTGGTAGAAAGAATGATATAAAATCTGTCTGTTGAATTAACCATGATAAAAGCTCTCTAATAGTCTACTATATATAGTAGTCAATAGAAGCCTAATGAATAATCAATTAGACTTGATAAAGGAATAAGAATATAATTCTTATCGCACTAGGAAACCAATTCAAGTCTAGATTCATTCCCAATCAAGTTAGAACTCAATCAGGAAAATCTAACTGATGAACCGGATTTGTCGGGTTCCGGTTCAGCAAATAATATTTGTTATTTAGCCAAAGGCAATCCACAACTACAACGAAAATCGTAGTGTAGCAGTAGAATGACTCGAGTGTCGTTCTCTCAGGACTATAACTAGCTTTATCTATTTAACTGGAGAATATAAAACAGCAAACGTAATAGCAAAGGGGTTTCTAACAGATAATGGACATTGGTGATAGTATGATCCTTCAAAGCATAACGGGTCAATAATCATGCGTAAATTCCTCGGTCTTTCATGGAGATCTTTGATCAATCTAATGTCCTGTTGCAAATATTAAGCACTACGAAGATAATGATTCTGACAAGTCAATCACTATTGTCCTAACGTGTTCCGTAATTATTCAACACTACGAAGATAAACTCGCGTATAGGTCGACGAGGGTCCAATTGTGCATAATAATTAATACAACATACGAGAATTTAGGCTGAGCCTGATCAACGAAATAAAGCAATAACACGGAGTATAATGCGCGATATAGCCATTAGCATGATTATCTTCCCTTCGCTAACAATTCACATACTACCACCAACGATAAGTTTAGCTACTCATAGTAGGCATGCAATCAACAGAAATCATAGAAGAAAACATGTTGAAAGATATAAAAAAATAAGTAGAATAAACTGTAAGATACAATGTTACCGAAGGTTGTCAATGAAGAATTGCGATCCTACAAGCTCCAAACTGCTATGAAAAAGAGTCCCCTAAGCTACGAACCCCCAGAACAGGCTCTGGGAAGTTCCTACCTAAAACTACAGAGAGAGGTGAGAAAGTAGGTCTGGAAAAGTATATTTTTCGGAGAAAACTGAGCAACTATATATAGGCCTCGAATTACTATGGGGCGGTTCGCCCCGGAGACTTTTTCGCGGAATTCCGCATTTTCGACGCGTTTTTGGATTTCTTCCCCTTTTCGGACTCGGTTTCTGACTTCTAGTGGCCTTCTAACCTCCAGATTCGACCCCTAGACTCCATATCCTATCCGGAAACCTTCAAATACTCCAAATAGGCTTCTGGAACACCAATTCCTTGTCAACTTCAATATAATTGCCCGGAAATCCTCGATTTTCAACCAAAACCTGTAAAATAAAATCTAAAGGGAAACGTGACACTATTCTAATAAAATGCACTAAAATATAGCTAAATTATCATAGAGGATAGCTAAAATAGGTGAAAAAGACTCAAATCAAAGTGTAAAATACACATTCATCAAACTCCCCAAACCGAACCTTTGCTTGTCCTCAAGCAACTAAGCTAGACTCTAATGCAAAAAACATGCAAGACACGCAATGGAGTCTCATGCCAAATAAAATGAACTAATCTACTGAATCTATCAAATAACATATGAACAAAAACCATATAAATCAAAGCATGAATATAGGTTGAAGAATACCTCGATTGACTTATACACATCCACATAAGCACTTATGTCAAGACAAGATAGTCTCTCGTAACATTCTCTACCTGGAACTAGTCAGTGACGACGTATTGAAGCATGCTAAGATACGAATGGTTGTCCCGTGCCTATGAAACTGAGGACTAACTGCTGTTTCACCATGTTAAGACTTTTCCTCAAAAGAGGTCGAACCAGTAATGGCTCTCATCAAACGAAGGAGGGTTCCCTATAAAAGATAACACTCCCCTATTCTACCCATCTCTTAAGTAAAGTCTTAAGCCATTGACCACTTCCTGAATGGCAGGACGAGGGTGGTCTAGAACAGATGACACTCTAGACAAAAAAGATAAAAAATTACAACACGATTACGAACAAAAATTGGAAAATAAGACACAACACTTTGCTAAACTGCTATTTGGCTTTCTTTTTTGACCCTTCTTTGCTTTTTTGGGGTCTTTTCTTCTTTATTTTTTTTTCTTTTTTTTTCTTTCCAGATTCTTTTTTCTTTTTCTTTTTCTCTTTTTTTTTCTGGAATTTTTCTTTCTTTCTTTTTTTTTCGATTTTTCGTTTTTCTAGCCAGCAGTAGCATAACAAAAAGAGAGAAAATGACTCACACGACTTCCCCAAACCTATTCGAAAGAATAGGTTGGAGTACAAAATTTACGGAAAAGAAAAAACAAACTCACGATACGGAAATGAAAAACGAAAACAAGTCTAATGATGGTGTAACCCCCTCCCCAAACCTATTCGGAAGAATAGGTTATAAACAAAGGATCACACAACCTCACACTACCTCCTTCCTAGGCATTTAGCAATCTCAAAGCATGGTGAAGACTTGTTGCCTCTTAGGTACATAATTACTCGGGAAAACAACCATAAGACCCTAACATGCATCATCCTATTATAAAGGCCTTCATGAACCGCAGTAGAGAAAACACCACTAAGTGATGTCGAGACTACCAAGCTTAACAAAGTGCAATACATAAATGTGACAAGCCAAGCGAGAAAAACCTCAAACAAATTCATAGAGATGAAGTATACGATTAATGGCATAGTTGGTTGATCTACCCAATAAAAAAGTTCAAAAAATTCGGCAATAAACTCCATATAAAACATGCAAGACTATCCTAGGATGAATGTAGTGAATGCAACCTAAAAAATCTTAGAAAGCAGTAAACGTGCAAATTCAAATGCAGACGGATAAAACATGCGAGGTACTATACTCATCCTACCAATACCAAGCTCCAAGCTAACAATACTAAATCACTTAAATCCCATCCCCCCTCATGAAATTAACGCTAGTCCCTAGCAGTAAGAAAATGAGGAAATAAGATGTGACACTAGATGTTACACCATGGTTTGGCCTCGGTCGGCTGAGTATGCTGCTTGTGAGTTATTGGGACTGCTCTGGGAGTCTTATATATGATCATCGGTACTTGTGGTAGTGGCGGTAGGTCCATTGATAGATCAGATAGGACCAATTCAACCATCTTTATCATCATTGTCCCTATTGTCTTCATTGTCACTACTGTCACGCACATCGTCACTAGTAGAGTTGCAGTGTCGAAGGGAATCTTCAAGATTGGCCGCCTCTGTTATGGAATCTTCCACCCGGTATCTCTCCAACAGGTTGTGAACTATTGAAGGGGAAAGGCCAGTGGTATCAGAACCTCCCTCTCCAATGTTTTACACCGCGTGGAGGTTACAGCAAGCTGCTCGGATATTCAGAGGTTGTTTTCTGTTTTTTCCTATGTCGACCACATTCTCTATAGTTGATGCTCCCGATGTCTATATGATGCTCCCTTTAGAGGCAGGCAAGGGGCACCCCAACGAGGGGTTGGGCACCCATGTCATTATGTTTTGGAACCAAGCTAGCGCTTCAGAACCTTCTAGCAACTGCGAACTCCTGATTGAATCCGTCGCGGCGAGAATGTCCCGGTGCCTTCCAGTTCACTCGAACTTTGCAGTCCTTGTGATGGATTGCTGACGTAATAATGGTTTCTGTCCCTTCGGTGGTGCATGAATAGGCATAGGAGTCCTTACTCCAGGTGTACTCTAGCTCCTCCTCTTGGGTAATCCACGACGTTTTTGTAAAACCCCTTGGCTCGAACGCACATCCAACGAGGTCACTCTTCTTGACATGGTTGTATCGATCCCCCTCCAGTACTTCATAGAAATCATACGGGAATGCTCCTTTCCCTTGGCATGGTTCCTACAAACAACAGTTAGTACCTCGTATGACACAAAACTGACTCATGCATATGCTAGTGTAAGAACGAAACACACAAGTGATAAAATCAACAATCGAGCTCCCCAAACCTTAATGTCTAGCCTAAATTCTACATCATGCAACATACCATTGTAACTACTACATGCAATACATCACACTATGCTCTTACTAGACAACCAATATCCTAGATAACAAGGCTCAATTCATACCATAGTAGCGAAAAATTCGAACATCATAAATCCTCATACTCAACAATTAAGCATTCTACCATCAAATCCACCATCATTACACCAATAAACACAATCATATGCAAGAAATCAAAGATAAAGACATATTGCATAACAAGATATATCATCTAGTAGCAAAATTCCCAAATCAACAATCCAAGCAAAATTGAGCATGCAATAACACTTCTAATCACACAAACAACATACCCATGCATCAAATAAGCATAATTGAAGCTCAAATTAGAAAACCCCCAAATTCGAAAATTAGGGTTCTTAGGATGATACCACAGATCTGAAAATCTAATGCATTAGGACGAAATCTGTTCGGATGAAAAGATAGATCATGTAGTAGGCTTCGATTTAAGCTAAAGAACACTAAATTTGGTCAAGAAATGAAGAAGTTATGAGATTTTGAAGATGAAATCGCGATTTTCGGTTTTTGGGGAGGAGGAATGATGAAGATATGAAGAAAATGAGGTAAAGAGGAAGAATCCGCGTTTTTGACTTACTGGAGCCGTGGGGCGGTTCACCCCTGGTGCGGGGCGAGTCGCCCCACACGGGGCGATTCGCCCCCCACGGGGGCGGTTCGTCCCGTGCTCCCCGATGCGGGGAGACGGTTCCTGTCGTCAGAAAACGCGGTTTTAATCCCCGAAACCAATTTTTTTTTAAAAACCACTCGAAAAATTTCACTCAAACATAAGCATATACAAACACAGGCATGAACAAATTCGCATACGAGAAGCAAATAGTTCAAGAATGAATGCATGCAAAAAAGCAGTAAAGAAAGCGATAAAAATTCCGAGTTGCCTCTCGGATAGCGTCATTGTTTAAAGTCTTTGACTCGACTCCTGTCTGCGCCTATCTTTTTTTTTTGCGGGTACTAGGCTTCCCCTTCATTGATCTCCTCTCCATGCCACGAACCTGTGAATAAGAAAGAATATAGGCTGCAAGACCACAGTAGTGAGTAGTGAAAGAAATATCAGGCGGATCAGGTGGATCAGATATGGCTTGCAACACGTGTTGCTTGCCATCCACTTCAATGGTGCAAGTTCTTTGGTAGATGACCATCACGGAGCGTAGTTTAGTCAAGAACGTTTGCCCTAAGAGTATGACATCCCCCGTTCCAGGTGCAGACGCCGGCATAACTACAAAATTGGTGTATACAGAAGCTTCACCAATCTTGACCAACACATTTTTCACAACGCCTTCGGGTCTCATGAAGGATCCATCCGCCAGTTGGACAATAGCCCTATGCTCAGATAGTTTTCCAAGGCTACTCTTTTCAAACACATTTAAAGGGAGTATGTTTGAGTAGGATCCCGTGTCTAGTGTGGCACGGACATCTTCAAGGTTACCAATCCCTACCTTAACATCGAAACTTTTAGGGAGTGGCTCGGGATCCTCTTGCTCCTCTTCACTTTCGTCAGAACCAAGGTCCTTTTCTTCTTCCTTAGCATGTAGAAGTTCCTCCTTCTTGCAACACTCGCAATTAGCAACCTTCTTGATGGTGATTTCGTCAGGTAGATCACCAGCCAATGTAATGGCATTCGACTTCTCAGTGTTGCTAGGCAGTTTGCCTTGTTCCCTACTTGCTCCTCGGTCGATCAACTCTTGCATCTTTTGATGGGCAAGCCTAGTGCTCTCTTCCAACCTATCGAGCCTTGCCCTAGTCTTCTCGGAATCTTCTTCATAAAGTTTGAGAAAACTTTGTGTGTGATCAACATCTTCTGCAAGTTCTCCATTAGTTGAGCCGACTTCGACTTCGGTGGCTCTTTCGGAGCGGGGTTTTCGCAGTGATCATTACCATAGTTTAGCCTGCTACGGTCTTGGTTAGGGCCATAAGTTTGGTTAGCCGGTACATATCCTTGATTGTTTCGGAATCCTCTTCTCCAAAATCCACCTCGAGGATTCCTACCGTCTTGTCCGTAGCTAACTTCTTGAGTACCAAACTCCGTAGCAAAGGCTTCCTCTTCGCCTCCTCGACCCCAGTTGCCATCATCGTATGCCAGCTCCGATCTACACATATGAGCCCCATGCCCATAGTTCTTGCATATTCGGCATACTTCGTTTGAAACAGTTGTTCCAGTGGCGCTCTTGAGGACTTGCTTCAATTCGTTGGTAAAACACTCGAATTGATCCCCATTCTCCTATACATAGGGGCTTCTTGAGTCGGTGGAGCTTCAGGTCCACGTCTCCTAACCATTGCTCTTGGGTCCTTGAACTGTGAACCCTTAGCAAGCCTTTCGAAAACTGCCCAGACGGCTTCTGCGGTTTCCTCCCAAATATTGCCTCGGCATTGGAAATCCACCACTTGTTGGTTCTCGAAGGTTAGTCCATTGTAGAAGTGTTGGACTAGGTCAGAAAGTTCAAAACCATGGTGAGGGCACTTGTTCGTGAGATCTTGGAATCTCTCAAACGCAGTGTAGATGGTCTCATCATAGTCCTTCTTGAATCCAGTGATTTGCGCCTTTAGCGCGGTAGTCAAGGTGTGAGGGAAGTATTTCTCCATGAAAGCTGAAAAAACCTTCTCCCAAGTGTCCAGCGAGCCTGCTGGTAGAGAACTCAACCATGACTTGGCTCTGTCACCAAGTCCCATAGCAAAACCTTCATCCTCAACTCGTCCGTTATTATTTCAGCTCCGGGTCGTGGGAGTTGGTTGACGAAATCATCGATATCGTGCAAGTACCCCCATCACATCTTCCCTTGATAAGCCATAGAACCTCGGAAGTTGTTGGAATGCGTGGTTCTTGATTTCCAGATCTGGGGTTGCAGACGAAAGAACAATCGCCGGTCCCCTCATACGATCCTTGGTGGGTTGAACCCATGCTTTCAGTGGTCTAGCTTCTGCCATTCCGTCGATTTCCTTGAAAAGACTGTGTAGAGATTCAGAGAAATCGGTATCCTCTATTTCCTCTAGTGCACGCCTTTCGAGTAGTCGCCTTCTTTGGTGGTAGACTCTGTCGATCTCAGCAATTGAATCAGCAAGTGGAGTTCCTTTAGATCGTGTATGTGGCATACACTATCTGTAACAGACTAGGAAAGCAGTATTAGAGAGAGATTAAAAAGGAAAACTAAAACTAATAGAATTAGGAATCGAAAGCTGAAAATATAAACAAATTAAACAGAAAAAAGAAGTATAGTCCCCGGCAACGGCGCCAATTTAATGAACGCGGATTTGTCGGGTTCCGGTTCAGCAAATAATATTTGTTATTTAGCCAAAGGCAATCCACAACTACAATGAAAACCGTAGTGTAGCAGTAGAATGACTCGAGTGTCGTTCTCTCAGGACTATAACTAGCTTTATCTATTTAACTAGAGAATATAAAACAGCACACGTAATAGCAAAGGGGTTTCTAACAGATAATGGAGATTGGTGATAGTATGATCCTTCAAAGCATAACGGGTCAATAATCATGCGTAAATTCCTCGGTCTTGCATGGAGATCTTTGATCAATCTAATGTCCTGTTGCAAATATTAAGCACTACGAAGATAACGATTAAGACAAGTCAATCACTATTGTCCTAACGTGTTCCGTAATTATTCAACACTACGAAGATAAATTCGCGTATAGGTCGACGAGAGTCCAATTGTGCATAATAATTAATACAACATACGAGAATTTAGGCTGAGCCTGATCAACGAAATAAAGCAATAACACGGAGTATAATGCGCAATATAGCCTTTAGCATGATTATCTTCCCTTCGCTAAGAATTCACATACTACCACCAACGATAAGTTTAGCTACTCATAATAGGCATGCAATCAACAGAAATCATAGAAGAAAACATGTTGAAAGATATAAAAAATAAGTAGAATAAACTTTAATATACAATGTTACCGAAGGTTGTCAATCTCCGAAGAATTGCGATCCTACAAGCTCCAAACTGCTATGAAAAAGAGTCCCCTAAGCTACGAACCCCCACAACAGGCTCTGGGAAGTTCCTACCTAAAACTACAGAGAAAGGTGAGAAAGTAGGTCTGGAAAAGTATGAATTTCGGAGAAAATATGAGCAACTATATATAGGCCTCGAATAAGTGTGGGGCGGTTCGCCCCACACACCGGGCGGTTCGCCCGGTGTGGGACGGTTCGCCCCACGTCTGGGGCGGTTCGCCCCGGAGACTTTTTCGCGGAACTCCGCATTTTCGACGCGTTTTTGGATTTCTTCCCCTTTTCGGACTCGGTTTCTGACTTCTAGTGGCCTTCTAACCTCCAGATTCGACCCCTAGACTCCAAATCCTATCCGGAAACCTTCAGATACTACAAATAGGCTTCTGGAACACCAATTCCTTGTCAACTTCAATATAATTGCCCTGAAATCCTCGATTTTCAACCAAAACCTGTAAAATAAAATCTAAAGGGAAACGTGTAACTATTCTAATAAAATTCACTAAAATATAGCTAAATTATCATAGAGGATAGCTAAAATAGGTGAAAAAGACTCAAATGAAAGTGTAAAATACACATTCATCACTTATCCCTTGGACTTATAATAGAGGAAGGAGTCGAACTCCTCCCCCTACTCCATCTCGCGCGCGCACGTCTCCCAAGGGTGATAGGTGGGTCCTGATTTTGGGACCCACTTATAGTTCTAAGACAATTCAAACTCCAAGTAGATTTTGTGCATATATTAATTCTAAATTAACATATCCTTTCAAATCAAACCTCTATTATATTTCTAAAATATAATCTCTAATTGTATTTACATAAAATACAATTAGTCAGGCAATTCAACTAATAATTCCAAATCATTAATTGAGCCAAAAACTATTATAATTAATTCCAAATCAATTATAATTCATCAATCACAATTAATCCCAAATTAATTGCGATTCCATCTTCAAGGATATTCGGATAAGCTGAATCACCACATAGTGTGACCCATAGGGCCTCATTGTATTAAGCAAGTCGTAGACTAGGCGAAATGGAATTCCTAGACAGTTCCATTTGCAAACCCTTTCGTTGTGAAGTCTGTTGCGCTCAACGCGGCGATGGTAACGTCCCTTCATCTGACTGACTCGAATGCATCTAGGATCGATGAAGTGTCTATCCCAATAATACATCCACGGGCGTCTTCAGTGAGTTGCATGGTGAATTCAATATCTATTATGACTATCATAATAATATTGATACGCTGGCCAGCGGTTTTACCAATCACAACTATAAACGACTATGAGCAGTGCTCTCCTGTGCTACACATGAGAGATGAATCCTTCACAGAAACACTTATCATCCCCATTTGTGTGTAGCCATAATCCTGGATCGTGTCTTGGGTCAATTGCTTATTCAGAGCTGACATCGATGGGTCCACCAAGGATATGGGGCAACAAATGTGATGATAAAATCCTGTAAGTCCAAAGGACGACTGGCATCACTTCGACAACTTACCGGTTCCCATAGACACTTCGGTGTAGAGTATACATCGATGGGAGTGTCCGATGGGTACTTCCATTGTTCGGTAATCATCCTTCGAACAACTATGCGCAGTTATGGGAACGTTACTTGATTGTCCAACAATCCGTTCCGTGGCCGTGGGATCGGCTCACACTTGCTACAACAAGTATAACCTCCACGCATACTAGTCTCAGTTGGTTCATTCAGACCCCTACATCCGAGATGAACCTCGACTAGGGAGAGTTCGGGATAGATGATAACTCACATATCTCCCACTATCTGTGTGATCGGTCATCTATCCGAGGGGACATGTTTAATATCAATACAGACAGGAATAGAGATATGACATGTTGTATGCTTGGTGTAATATAAATATGAAAGCGATACTCAATAGTCAAACAACAAACATATATTATATTACGTTGACCTGTGTAATAGTACATATATGCCCTTAATAAGGGATGCATGATCTCTAGGACATATATACTATCAGTTTTGAGCCGAAAGACTTTTGAATCGTGCTGATCAAATCCACTTTCTGATGTGGTGTCTTACTCGGTTGACCTTTTGCTGAACATACTTTTCAGTAAGTTCTTTTCCGGCAAGGTTCCTTCTAGCCCTAGTGTTTTGAGTTTTGTTAGAACTCTTAGGCTTTGTTTTATTCATCTCTTTGAAGTATCCTTGCTGACTTTGTTTATACTCATGAAAAAGTTTGACTTTGCTTGGTTTTGAAACCGAGTCCACTTTTCGGAGAATGCCGAGCTTTTGTCTCAGCAACCTTACTTGATTCATGTTTGTCAGCAAAGGTCTTCTGATTACTTTTACTAATCTTGTCTTTTGTCTTAACAAATTGCTTTTCAGCAACTTGTTTGGCGGAATTCTTTACACCATCTTTTTTCTTTTAAAGTCTTGTTACTTTGAGTAGCAACAGCGGGCTTTACGGTCATAGGTACTTGATTGCATTTTTCAGCAACCTTAGATTGACCAATCTGATCGAGTTCTGGTTGACCACTATCAGTTGCGCGTACAAAGGTGATTGGTGATTTGTCGTTACTCAAGATTATTACGTCATCACCTTCATACGTTGCACCTAAACCTTCTTTCTGAGATGGATCTCTCAGATAAGAGTTTAGTTCAGTCAGCGTATTACTTGCATCAGCATAAGCTTTGAAATTGATTTTCATCTTTTTCATTTCTTGTATTTCAGCAAGTAACTTTAGAATTGAGGACTGATACTCTTCCAATTCTATTGCCATTTAAGAATTCTTCTCTGTAGCTTCAACAATCAACTTCTTGAGATGCAATATTTCAGCATCCTTCTTTTCTGACTCTTCTTTCAGCAAGACGTACTTTTCAGTAGTTTGCTAGGTCAGAGTTTCAGCATTTTGTAGTTTCTCTTGCTGTTTGCTCAGAGTTTTCTCAAACCTTTCGATTTCTTCTTGAATTCTATCAAGGTCAATATCATCTTCACTTTCTGAGTCAGAGTCAGAGGTAGGACTGTTTACCTGACCGGCCATTAGGCAGAATTCATAGTTTGACACATCTGGATAAGCTTCCATAGCTATTCCACAAACTTCCTTGCCAATCTCTACGTCAAGAGTGGTTTCTTCTTCTTCAGTGTCTGAGCTTTCTACCTCACTGTCTTCGGAGCTGGTATCAATGCACAACGCATCGATTTTTGCCTAAAGCTTCTTCTTTACTTCACCAGTAAAAGCCCTTTTGAACTTCTTTTTCTTTTCAGCAGATTTACCTTTCAGTAAAGGACAATTTTCTTTGAAGTGTCCAGGATTTTTGCAGTAAAACCAAAGATCATTTCCAACTGCTGGTTCTTCAGAGGAATTTGCTTCCTGAGCCTGCTTGCTGAGCGAGCTAGCCTCATTCTTGTATTTATGGTAGTTATTACCAAGATGCTTTTTCAACTTCTCTTTTGCTTTTCGCCTTTCAAGTTCCTTACTGATGAATTTCTTCATGTTTTTAACAACTAAAGCATTTTCATCAGTAGGCTCTTTATCATTCTTCTTTTCAGAAGATGATGGCTTTGCAGCAAGAGCAATGTTTTGCGATTTTTCAGCAAACACATTTTCTCTTTGCTTTGTCTCGTAGTTGACAGTAGCAAGATGAGAGAACAACTTTGTAGGTGTGATGTTTGGCATTCCTTGATTATAGTAGAAATTCTGAGTATGGATCCATTCTCTGTTCAGACTTCTGATAATGGTTTTCACCTTCTCATAATCTGAGTAAAGATTTCCAACTCCTAAGGCAGCCATCTCACTTACTAGAATTGTGAATCTGAAGTCCAAGTCTTTCAGTGACTCATTTGTACCTTGTTTAAAGTTCTTGAACTTTAACTTCAGCACTTCGAGTTTGTTTTCCTTGGTTTTATCAGATCCAGCGCAAAGATCTTGAACCATTTTACAAGTTCCTTAGCAGTTTTGGCACCCCACAGTTTGCACTTTATAGTATCCGGAGTTGATCGAATGATGATGTTTCTTGCTTGGCCATCAAGACGGAATCTTTTGGCCTCGTCGGAAGTCCATTCCTCTCTTGGTTTTGGAACGGCGGTGTCAGCCGGTTCTCCTAAGATAGTTCCCTTACCAGCGGGATCCGTGGTTTTGTGAGGAAAGCTTCTCTCAAGTTTAATGATCTTGATAGGTCCATCATTTATGACAGTGACCATTTCATCACTAATGGCCTCAAGATGTAGCATCTGTTGTTTCGCCATTTTTCATAGTTTTCCAGCTTCAGCAAGGGAGCGTCTCCTAAAGACATCCGGTCAGCAAAAGCTACCAAACTGATCAAGTGAGAGTGATTTACGGAAAGCACCTAAGGGGATCTAGGTTCAGTGCTGAAGTTAAAGAACCTCGCTCTGATACCACTTGTTGGTCCCTTTAAACAACAAGAAAAGACTAGGGGGGGGGGGGGTGAATAGTCTTTTCAAACTTTCGTCGTTTAAAAACTTTCTCAGCAAGAGCTTATTACTTTCAATAATGAGTTTGCTGATACTTAACTTTCTCAGCAAGTACTAGTTACTTTTCAGTAACGAGTTTTACTGGTACTTTAAAAACAGAGTGCGGAAGTCTTTATACAATAAGTGCTTTTCAGTAAGTGCTAGTTTCAGCAAGTGAGCAGAGTGATAGTGTACAGATAGATAAGCTTGCTGAAAACTAAATGCAGTAAAGTAAATCACACAAACACTTTTTATAGTGGTATCTGAGAGTGGCGTAATCTCTCAACTAATCCACTTTGTCCTTTCTAGGACTGAATCCACTAAGATAAGTTTGAGATTCCTTACAACACCTATCTAGAGCGATTCTTCAGAAACCAAAGCACGCTTGCTTTGTTTCCAACCTAACTAGAGAACGAAACCTTGTTCTCCACTAAACTTGGGACTTATAATCAGCAACACTATGCTTGATTAATTCCCCTTGAATTTCACGCCTGAAAAAGGGTGTTTATCAGTTAGAGAGGTTTGAGATGAGATGACTTGAGTATAACTTATTCAGCTATAACAAGTAATCTAAGAAACAAAACTTTGAATACTTTGTAGTAAACAAGTTAAGTTGTTTCTGGTGTCAAAACTTGTTCTTGTTCGAAAGAAAGAACACTTAACTAATTTCTTAGCCGTGAATGTTCTACTTCTTCACAAGTAGCTTTTGTTTCAAGCTTTAAGTCTTGGAACGGATCAATAGGCAGTAAAGAGTAAGGAAGATGAGTGTTTTAAGCACAAGTGAGAGTTTGATCACGTTGTTGACACACTTCAACTCTTTGCCGGATGACCTCTATTTATAGTGAATCAAGGGAGCCGTTTGAATTTCAAATTCTAAGGCTTTTGTTCCTTAAGATGTCACTATCTTGCTTTTGTACTTTCAGCAGCGTCCTTCATTTGTCTTCTAGTCTTCATGTTCTTCGCATGCTTACTTTTGCATTTAATGTTCATTTGAATGAAATTCAAATATGACCGTTGGAGCGAAAATGCAAGTATTTTCAGCAAGGAGGTGACACATGTATTTCAGCAAGTGGTCAGTCTCAGTTTCAGCAAGCACAACCTACTCTGTGATATAGATTTTCACTTATGCAAGTTGTTGCTGAAATTTCCACATTCTGAGCAACATATGCCTTTGTAGATACCATCTTCAGAAATCTTCTTAAGTCTTCAGTCTTCGAATTCTTCAAGTTTCTGAACAGTTCTAGTGCTTCAATAGTTTGTTTGTAAAAACGAAGTACATCATCAGCAACCTAAAGCACGTAACTAGTACCTACACTAAGTCTTCAGCAAACGTTCCTCTTTTACAATGTCCTTAAAATTCTAAATTCTATGGACCTTAAGAGTACTAGTTACTGGAGTTTCCTTAATTTAACATGGTTAATTGCTCATCAAAATTTACAAGTTTCCTAACAAGGCTCGAAAGGAGAGTAATGAAGCGGTTCTCATCACAAAAGTCCATGAAGTTAGTTCTGAAAAACTTTACTCCTACTTCAAAAGAAACACTTTGACTAGAGTTGCTAAGTCTGTCAGCAACTGACAAAGGTACAAAAGGATGGACTTCTCAGACCTTCACATCCATCTATCAAATGAAAAGAAGAGAAATTCTCTCTCTCAACTCGAGACGTTTGTACACTCCATATTTCCTGAAGAACTCTTATATTCTCAGCACATGAGTGCAAATCTGATTACCACAATCTGAGAGAATATGAAAGCTAAGTTCAAGAATGCCTCTCCAGCTGAACATGTTGTGATGCTCAAGGGTTCCTTTGTACCCATGGTGGCTGATCCCCACAAAATCAGTGAGGAAGAAGAGGTTACAAGTGCTGCTAAGTACAAACATCTTGAGTTGGTAATACTAACGGATGATGATGAAGAAGAAGAGGATGAAAATATCATTAAAGACACAAGTGATGATGAATCCAAGGATTCTAAGGAAAGGAAGGACGATGATGATGATAATCGAGGTCCTAGTCCGGATGCTGGCGGAGTAAAGTTGTCAGTTGCTGATCAAGGAGATCAAGTCGATGCTGAAAATTAGCAAGATGAACAACCTCTCAGTCAGCAACAAGAATCTGCTCCAACTCTTGCTGAGAAAATTACTCCAGCAACTGAACAAGTTGCTGAGACAGAGGAAGAGTACGCCAGAAAGTGGTCTGAAATGCCTAAAGGCAAAGCTAAGCTTTCTGATGCCGAGTTAGCATTACTCGAAGCTAAGGTCACTGATTCAAACCTTGGAGAAAATGAAGAAGTGGATGAAAATTACCAAAATGAATTACAAAATAGTCTACAGATTCACGACAGACACACTAACATCTTGATATTGCTCAATCTTCAGGAGTGAACAATAGGGAAGATTCCTCCCTTCCACTTACTACTGGTGAAACTCCAGTTGTTGAGTCAAAAGAGTTGCCTTCAACAACCACTCAACCAAAAGTAACTGTGGCTAAAGATTCAGGTGTCAAGGTTGCCGGCCTTGATGAACCTTTTGAGGAAGAAGATTTGTCTGATTTCTCAGCAAATGACGAAGAAAAGACCAAGAAAGCTGAACCCAAGTTGGTTGAAATTCCTCCAGCATCACTCATTAATGATGAAGGAGATATGGAGAGAAGTCGCTTGCTGAGAAACGACGATCAAATTGCTATAGAAATCAAAGCCCACTCACATACTCACTCTTTAGTACCATTTCCAAATATTGAGGAGTTTACTCCAAGAATTAAATCACTAATGGTTGTTCACAAAGCATGCCAAGAAGAGGATGATGCCCTGCTTGCTGAGAGTCCACTTGACATTGGAAAGATACTGACTACTGTGCTGAGACACACTACTACACTTACCATAGCTGATGACAGTGTTTTTTACACTTTTATTTGGTTCTTTTTCACCAATTTAGCTATTCTCTTGCATGCATTTTAGTTCATTTTATTAGAATAGTGTAACGTTTCTATTTCTTTGTTATTTTCAGGTTTTAGGTGAAAATCGCACTTTTGGATGTGAATTATGGGTAAACATTGAAGTTTTGGTGCAACGCGATCACCCGTGGTGTGTCAAGGAGTACCGGGACGTGTTTCCAGGCCTAAAGACTGTGTTTCGGAGCTCAAAACCGTTCCCAAGGCCAAGTAGAACATGAAAGATTCGAGATATCTTGTATGAGGCGGAAACGGTAGTTCATTCGGAGTTCGGATGAAGATTTTGGAGCCTTTGAAGTGAAATCTGGAAGTTCCATTTGCATAGTCTCAGTATTTTGGGCACTTGTCTTTCATACGATATTGGGTTGGGATGAGGTTACAACCTACGCGTAGCTAACTCGAAGAGCTATCCAACGGTAGGTCTTACATGCCAAACCGAGATCGGACGATCCCGAAATCCTTGTCTGAACTTAGAGGAAAAATTGGCGAACTTGCTGCCCATGCCAGGCGGTCAGCCTTGTGCGTTCCGGAAGCCCACGCGATATTTTATATAAAAGTGTCGAATTTTCATATCTTCATTCGTACTTTTGTAGACATAAACCCTAGAGCTTGTTCTGGGTTTTCTTTGACTTAGAACTACTTTTTCTTAGCGATTTGGAGCATCAAGGTAGAGATTCGGACATCTATTGATCTGACCTTGCTAGATCTTTATGAGTTTAGAAATTCACCGGAGATTGACAACCCTCGGTGGTAACTTTTTATCTCACTATTTTTGCTCTCTATCTTTCAATTCAACCATGTTTTCATCTATGATTTCTATTGTTGATTTCGTTTTTGATATGAATAGCTAAATATGTAGTTGGTGATAGTATGTAAAATTCGTAGCTAGGGTTCATATTATGCATGATTGAGTTTCTGAATCTTTTGCTTGTAGATTTGTGATACTGGAATCTTTGATCCGACTAAGCCAACTATCTTCGTATTAAAAGTGTTAGAAACACTAGGACAATTCAAGATCATCCTTTTTAGTATTTACAATTATCAAGTACTGCTTGCACTAAGCCTGACAACCTTAGCCAAGTATTAGTATAGATAAGAGCTTTTAAAATACATGTCAAAACCTGTTTTTTGGTGTTTGTTCTGATCGAGCATTTGGGAGGAAACCTTGCGACAGTA
The DNA here is from genome assembly GCA_028274465.1 of Plantago ovata. Lineage (NCBI taxonomy): Eukaryota > Viridiplantae > Streptophyta > Magnoliopsida > Lamiales > Plantaginaceae > Plantago > Plantago ovata. The sequence goes on from CM051457.1 coordinate 60,290,900, forward strand.
TCCTATCCGAATGGAGAGTTGTCTGATATGGTAAAAACAATTCCCACAACAAGATCAGTTCGAATTACTTTTAAAGCAGTATGTGTTGCACTTTCATGCATAATTAAAACCCGATGCTTAGAATGAGCATTACTATCACCAGCTCTCGTTGTATATCGTTAAGTAAGTTAAGTTTGTTTACTGAATTATATAATAGTTATTGTAGTTAAAGCTAGTTAAGTCCCTAGAGATCGACACTCGAGGTCATCTTACCTCTGCACTACGTGTTTTGTGTAGTTGTGAGTTTCCCTTTGGCTAAAACAAATTCATTTGATTGTTGGAGTCTGACAATCTCGTTCATCAAATTGGTGTCGTTGCCTGGGACTTTTACTCCTTTTTACTCTTTAGCTTATTTGTATTTTCAGCATTCAACTCCTAGGATAAGTGATCTTTGTTTGTCTAGATTAGTGATTGATTTCCAGATCTTGGTGGGTTCTAACAGGACTGAATTTTGGTTGTGAGTTACTCCTGTCACAGATATCCAGGTTTTGTGATGGCTCGCCCACTTTTGAAATCATGGGTTCAACCCAACCGGGAACGGATGAGAGGTCCAGCTATTGTCCTTTCTGCTGCTACGCGTGATTTGGAGATTAAAAATCACATGCTCCAGCAGCTTCCGAAATTCTATGGGATGGCTAAGGAGGATGTTATGGGATTCTTGAACGACATTGAGGATTTCATAAACAATCTCCCAAGGCCTGGAGCAGGAATTACGGATGATGAGTTGCGAATGAAGGTTTTTGCTATGGGACTCGGTGATAGAGCAAAAGCATGGTTGGGCACTCTGGAGGCTGGATCACTCGACACCTGGGGGAAGGTGTTTTCTGCTTTTATGGAGAAATATTTTCCCCATACCTTGACTACCGCACTGAAGGCACAAATCAGCGGTTTCAAGCAAGATTATGATGAAACCATCTACACTGCTCTAGAGAGGTTCAAGGACCGCAAGAACAAGTGCCCACACCATGGGATGGATATCTCTGATCTAGTTCAGCACTTCTACAATGGGGTCACCTATGAGAGCCAACAGATGGTAGATTTCCAGTGCCATGGGAATATTTGGGAGGAGACCGCCGAGGATGTGTGGGCGTGTTTTGAGAGGCTTGCGAAGGGGTCTCAGTTCAAGGATCCAAGAGCCATAGGTAAGAGGCTTGGAATTAAAGTTCCAGCAAAACTTGAGGTTCAGGTGAATGGTGTGAGCGGCGAAAGGTTTGATGATTTCGCCAATGAGATGAGGCAAGTTCTGAAGATCTCAATCGGAACATCTCTTTCCAATGAGGTTTGTGGGGTGTGTAAGAACTATGGGCATGGGGCTCATATGTGTAGATCAGATCTAGCACGCGAAGGTGTTTACTGGGTAGATCGTAGTAGTCGCAACTACGGAAACGACCATTGTGAAAATCCTGCTCCTAAGGCCGAAGCATCTCAATCCAAGTCTGCTACTCTCTTGGATAATTTACAGAAATTGGTAGATTTCACCCAGGGATTTCTGAAACGATACGAGGAGGATTCAGAAAAGACAAGGGGTCGGCTTGATCAGTTGGAGGAAAGTACTAGGCTTGCGCATCAAAATATGCAGGAGTTGATAGACCGTGGAGCAAGTAGGGAGGAAGGGAAGTTTCCCAAAAACACAGAGAAATCAATGTCTATCACTTTTGTAGGAGACCTTCCTGTTGAGATCACTATTAAAAAGGTTGTTGAGTGCAAGTGTTGTGCACAAGGTGAGCCCCCACTGGCCAAGGAGGAAGATAAAGGCCTGGGATTTCAGGTGAGTGATGAGGAAAATGAAGATCCTGAACCAATTCCTTATAGCTTTGATGATAAGGTTGGGATTGGTGGTCTCGATGATGTCCGTGCTACACTTGATACGGGAGCATTCTCTAATGTGCTCCCAATGAATGTGTTCGAGCAGAGTGGTCTGGGAGAGCTGGAGAAACACAAGGCCATTGTGCAGTTAGAAGATGGATCCTTCGTGAGACCGGAAGGCATTGTTAGGAACGTGTTGATGAGGATTGGTGACACTTCAGTTTACACCAATTTCGTTGTGATGCCGGCATCAAGATATGGGATGAGTGATGTAGTTCTCTTGGGACGAGCCTTCTTGACCAAGGTGCGCTCCATGATCAACACCTACCGGGGAACCTGTACTATTGAGGTAGATGGCAAGCAACATACGTTGCAAGCCATTTCTGATCGTCATCCGCAGTTGATTGATTCTCACCCCATAGGTTTTTTTGGCCCTGCTGTATTTGTTCATTCTCATTCTCAGGTACTAGGTATGAGGAAGATATCCATGAAGGGGAAGGCTAGTACCCGTCTTGGTAGGAACTGAAGAAGATGAAGAAGTCGAGTCAGAGACTCATAAACAATGGCGCTTTCCGGGAGGCAACCCGGAGTTTTATCGCTTTCTTGCATTGCATGCATACATTGAACATTTTGTTTTTGTTGTGTTTTTGGTGATAAAATAGGTGAAAATTTGGTATTTTTTGCGTTCGGGGAACAAAAGTTGGGCGCCAGGACTCTGCCCCTCCCAGGCGGACCGCCCCTCACACGGGGCGATGCGTCTGGGAGAGGCAGCCTGCCCCTCCGCTCTGGTGGCCCCAGGCTGACCGCCCCTCACACGGGGTGGTGCGCCTGTGGACACAAGTGCCTCAGATGTTCGGATTTTCATCCGGACACCTCTTTTTGTCCCCGATTGCAACAATATTAATGTTTTTACCCATTTTATCATCCGTTTTGGTTTCTCACGAGTTTCCTTGATTGATACAGGTTATAGGTACACGTATAGCTCTCACCCCACATCCACTTTCGACTTTCGGGACGAACCACGAAGTTCAGGTTAGGGGGGTTATCTCTGGGTATTTCAATAACTTATTTTTCTCATATGAGCTCGTGAAAACCTTTCTTTGCACGTTTACTGGTTTCTTAGGATCGAGTATGTACACATGCATTCATCCTTAGTCTAGTTTTGCATGTTGTTGTGTGGAGTTTATTGCCAAGTATTTAGAACTTTTTTATTGTATAGATTAAGTGTTTTGGACCGTTGACCATGCATTGCATTTCTATGGAATAGTTTGAGGTTTGTCTCTCTTGGTTTATCATATTCGTATGTGCACTAGTTAAACTTGGTAGTCTCGACATCACTATGTGGTGTTTTCTCTATTGCGGTTCACGAAGGCCTTATAAAATGTTGCATGTTAGAGTCTATGGTTGTATTCTCGTGTAATTATGTACCTAAGAGGCAACAAGTCTTCACCTTGCTTTTGGAGATTGCTAAATGCCGAGGAAGGAGGTAGAGTGAGGTGTGTTATCCTTTGTTTGAAACCTATTCTAACGAATAGGTTTGGGGAGGGGGTTACCATTGTTATGACTTGTCTTTCGTCTTGTTGAGTCATGTAGAGTTTGTTTTTCTTCTTCTTTTTGAGTTTGTGCTCCAACCTATTCTTTCGAATAGGTTTGAGGAGGTCGTTGTAGAGTCATTGTTATTTCTTTTCATTGTTTCTACTCCTGGCTATATACAAAAAAAAAAAAAAAAAAAGAAAAAAATGGAAAAATAAAAAAATCTATTCCAGAAATATGGAAAAATAAAAAAAAGAACAAAAAAAAAAAAGAAAAGAAAAAAAAAGAAAAAAAGAATAAGACCCAAAAAACAAAAGAAGGGTTCAAGCAATCCAAAAAGCAGTTTTAGCAAATCGTTGCATTATTTTTCAGCTTTTGTAGTTGTTTAAAATTGAGTTGTAAATTCTTCCTTGTGTTTTCGTGTCGCCTAGTCCAAGGCCTTTTCTAGACCACCCTCGTCCTGCCATTCAGGAAGTGGTGAAGAGTCTTTTCTCTAAGAGTCGGGTAGAATAGGGGAGTGTTGTCGTTTAAGGAACCCTCATTCGTTTGATGAGAGCTAGTTTTGGTTCAACCTCTCTTGAGGAAAACTCTCACTTGGTGAACAGTAGTAAGCTGATGAACGTTTATTTGACACTTTCATTCGAGTATTTTTTCACCAATTTAGCTATCCTCTATGTTAATTTAGCTTTATTTTAGTGCATTTTATTAGAATAGTGTCACGTCTCCCTTTAGTTTGCATTTTACAGGTTTTGAGTGAAAAACGTGGTTTTCCAGGCAATTATATTGAAGAGAACGAAGAATTGGTGTTCCGGGGACATTTTTGGAGTATCTAGAAGATTCCGGATAGGATTTGAAGTCTAGGGGTCGAGTCTGAAGGCTAAAAGGTCATTAGAAGGCAAAAACCGAGTCCGAAAAGGAAAACAAATCCAAAAACGCGTCGTTTGCCGACTGCACCTCCCGGGCGATTCGCCCGGGACGTGGGGCGTTTCGCCCCACACCAGGCGATTCGCCCGGTGTGTGGGCTGTCTCGCCCCACACCTTCCGAACCACTATATATAGTTGCTCAGTTTTCTCCGTTTTTCATACTTTCTCAGACCTTTTTTCGCACCTTTCTCATTAGTTTTAGGTAGGAATTCTCCAGAGCCTGTTCTGGGGATTCTTACCATAGGAGATACTTTTTCTTATCGATTTGGAGCTTGTGAGATCGCGATTCTTCGGAGATTGACAACCTTCGGTAACATTGTATCTCATATTTTTTCTATTCATATTTATTTATCTTTCAGCATGCTTTCATTCAATCTTGCTATGATTTCTGTTGATTGCATGACATCTATGAGTAGCTAAATCTATTGTTGGTGATACTATGTGATTTCTTAGCGAAGGGTTAGTAATTATGCTGATGGCGGTAAAGCGAATCAGACTCTGAGTTATTACTTTATTTCTTTGATCTATCTAAGCCCTCTATCTTCGTAGTGTTGAATAATAACGGAACACATTGGACAATTCATGATCAAAGATCTCTATGCAAAACGATCGGGTACTTCATGCATGATTATTAACCCACTATGCTTTGAATGATCATACTATCACTAACTTCCGTTATGTTGATAAGAAAAACCAGTGCTAAGTCGTCTGTTGATTTTATAGTTTAAGTTAGATTAGATAAAACTAGTTATAGTTCTTAGAGATTGACACTCGAGGTTATTTTTACTACTACACTACGGTTTTTGTTGTAGTTGTGAATTATTGCCTTTGGCTAAATACAAATTTATTTGATTAATTAGAATCTGACAAATTTCGGTTCATCAAATTGGCGCCGTTGCCGGGGACTATACTCCTTTTTTATGTTTAGATTTTATATATTTTCAGCATTCAATTCCTAGTTTTAGTTTTTTTTATTTTTTCTATTTGATCTCTCTGATACTCCTTTCTTAGCTTGTCACAGATAGTGTATGCGAAGTACACGATCTAGGGGAACACCGCTTGCTGAATCAATCGCTTAAATCGACAAAGTCTACCACCAAAGAAGGCGACTACTTCGAAGACGTGAACTAGAGGAAATAGAGGATACCGATTTCTCTGAATCTCTACACAGTCTTTTCAAGGAAACCGACGGAATGGCAGAAGCTAGACCACTGAAGGCATGGGTTCAACCCTCCAAGGATCGTATGAGGGGACCCACGATTATTCTTTCGTCTGCAACTCGAGATCTGGAAATCAAGAACCACGCGTTCCAACAACTTCAGAGGTTCTATGGCTTAGCAAGGGAAGATGTGATGGGGTACTTGCACGATATCGATGATTTCGTCAACCAACTCCCACGACCCGGAGCTGAAATAACAACGGATGAGTTGAGTATGAAGGTTATTGCTATGGGGCTTGGCTATAGAGCCAAGTCATGGTTGAGTTCTCTACCGGCGGGCTCGCTGGACACTTGGGAAAATGTTTTTTCAGCTTTCATGGAGAAATACTTTCCCCACACCTTGACTACCGCGCTTAAGGCGCAAATCACTGGGTACAAACAAGACTATGATGAGACCATCTACACCGCGTTTGAGAGGTTCCAAGACCTCATGAACAAGTGCCCTCACCATGGTTTTGAGCTTTCGGATCTTGTCCAACACTTCTACAATGGACTAACCTTTGAGAACCAACAAGTGGTGGATTTCCAATGCCGTGGCAATATTTGGGAGGAAACCGCGGAAGCCGTCTGGGCGGTTTTCGAAAGGCTTACTAAGGGTTCGCAATTCAAGGATCCAAGAGCAATGGTTAGGAGACGTGGACCTGAAGCTCCACCTACTCAGGAAGCCCCTGTGTATGGGGGAAATGGGGATCGATTCGAGTGCTTTACCAACGAGTTGAAACAAGTCCTCAAGAACTCCGCAGGAATAGCTATGTCAAACGAGGTTTGCCGTATATGCAAGAACTATGGGCATGGAGCTCATATGTGTAGATCGGAGCTTGCATATGATGATGGCAATTGGGTTCAAGGAGGCGAAGAGGAAGCATTTGAATCTCGTTCAAATGAACATTAAATGCAAAGCATGCACGCGAAAGACATGAAGACTAGAATACAAATAAAGGACGCTGCTGAAAGTACAAAAGCAAGATAGTGACATCTTAAGGAACAAAGCCTTAGAATTTGAAATTCAAACAGCTCCCTTGATTCACTATAAATAGAGGTCATCCGGCAAAGAGTTGAAGTGTGTCAACAACGTGATCAAACTCTCACTTGTGCTTAAACTCACATACCCTTCAAACACTCTTTACTGCCATTGATCCGTTCCAAGACTTAAAGCTTGAAAAAGCTACTTGTGAAGAAGTAGAACATACACGGCTAAGAAATTAGTTAAGTGTTCTTTCTTTCAAACAAGAACAAGTCTTGACACCAGAAACATTCAAACTTGTTTACTGCAATGTATTCAAAGTTTTGTTTCTTAGATTACTTGTTGTACCTGAATAAGTTATAATCAAGTTATCTCATCCCAAACCTCTCTAACTGAACATACACCCCTTCCGGCGTAAAATTCAGGGGGAACTTAATCGAGCATAGTGTTGCTGATTAAAAGTCCCAAGTTTGGTGGAGAACAAGGTTTCGTTCTCTAGTTAGGTTGGAAATGAAGCAAGTGTGATTTGGTTTCTGTTGAATCGCTCTAGATAGGTGTCGTAAGGAACCTCAAACTTGTCTTAGTGGATTCAGTCCTAGAAAGGACAAAGTGGATTAGTTGAGAGATTACGCCACTCTCAGATACCACTATAAAAGTGTTTGTGTGATTTACTTACTGCATTTAGTTTTCAGCAAAGCATATCTATCTGTACACAATCACTCTTTTCACTTGCTGAAACTATCACTTACTGACAAAGCACTTATTGTACAAAGACTTCCGCTCTACGATTTTAAGTATCAGCAAAACTCGTTACTGAAAAGTAACTAGTGCTTGCTGAGAAAGTTAAGTATCAGCAAACTCATTACTGAAAAGTAATAAGTCCTTGCTGAGAAAGTTTTTAAACAACGAAAGTTTGAAAAGACTATTCACCCCCCCTCCCTCTAGTCTTTTCTTGTTGTTTAAAGGGACCAACAAAGGATGGGTTCAACCCACCAAGGATCGTATGAGGGGACCGGCGATTGTTCTTTCGTCTGCAACTCGAGATCTGGATATAAATAACCACGCGTTCCAACAACTTCCGAGGTTCTATGGCTTAGCAAGGGAAGATGTGATGGGGTACTTGCACGATATCGATGATTTCGTCAACCAACTCCCATGACCCAGAGCTGAAATAACAACAGACGAGTTGAGGATGAAGGTTTTTGCTATGGGGCTTGGCGACAGAGCCAAGTCATGGTTGAGTTCTCTACCGGCGGGCTCGCGGGACACTTGGGAAAAAGGTTTTTTCAACATTCATGGAGAAATACTTCCCTCACACCTTCACTACCGCGCTTAAGGCGCAAATCACTGGGTTCAAACAAGACTATGATGAGACCATCTACACCGCGTTTGAGAGGTTCCAAGACCTCATGAACAAGTGACCTCACCATGGTTTTGAGCTTTCGGATCTTGTCCAACACTTCTACAATGGACTGACCTTTGAGAACCAGCAGGTGGTGGATTTCCAATGCCGTGGCAATATTTGGGAGGAAACCGCGGAAGCCGTCTGGGCGGTTTTCGAAAGGCTTGCTAAGGGTTCGCAATTCAAAGATCCAAGAGAAATGGTTAGGAGACGTGGACCTGAAGCTCCACCTACTCAGGAAGCCCTTATGTATGGGGGGAATGGGGATCGATTCGAGTGCTTTACCAATGAGTTGAAACAAGTCCTCAAGAACTCCGCTGGAACATCCATGTCAAACGAAGTTTGCCGAATATGGAAGAACTATGGGCATGGAGCTCATATGTGTAAATCGGAGCTTGCATATGATGATGGCAATTGGGTTCAAGGAGGCGAAGAGGAAGCCTTTGCTGCGGAATTCGGTACTCAAGAAGCTAGCTACGGACAAGATGGTAGGAATCCTCGAGGTGGATTTTGGAGAAGAGGGTTCCGGAACAATCAAGGATATGCACCGGCTAGCCAAACTTATGGCCCTTACCAAGACCGTAGTAGGCTTAACAATAGTAATGATCACTGCGAAAATCCTGCTTCCAAAGAGCAACCGAAGTCGAAGACAGCTCTACTGATGGAGAACTTGCAAAAAATGGTTGATCACACCCAAAGTTTTCTCAAGCGTTATGAAGAAGATTCTGAAAAGACTAGGGCGAGGCTTGATCGATTGGAAGAGAGCACTAGGCTTGCCCATCAAAAGATGCAAGAGTTGATTGACCGTGGAGCAAGTAGGGAGCAAGGGAAGTTTCCTAGCAACACTGAGAAGTCGATGTTCATTACCTTGGTGGGTGATCTTCCCGTTGAAATCACCATCAAGAAGGTTGCTAAGTGTGAGCATTGCAAGGATGAAGATGATAGTGTATATGTCCTAGAGACAGTCCTTACTAAGGGCATGGTGCCCTTATAGAGGGCATATATGTACTATTACACAGGTCAACGTAATATAATATATGTTTGTTGCATTTTACTATTGAGTATCGCTTTCATATTTATATTACACCAGGCTGCAGCATGTCATATCTTTATTACTGTCTGTATTGATATTAAACATGTCCCCTCGGATAGATGACCGATCACACAGTTAGTGGGAGCTATGTGAGTTATCATCTATCCCAAACTCTTCCTAGTCGTGGCTCATCTCGGATGTGGGGTCTGAATGAACCTGACAAGACTAGTATGCGTGGAGGTTATACTTGTTGGAGCAAGTGTGAGCCGATCCCATGGCCACGGAAAGGATTGTTGGACAATCGAGAAACGTTCCCATAACTGCGCATAGTTGTTCGAAGAAGCTTTATCGAACAATGGAAGTACCCACCGGACACTCCCATCGATGTATACTCTACACCGACGTGTCTATGGGAACCGGTGAGTTGTCGAAGTGATGACATTCGTCCTTTGTACTTACAGGACTTTATCATCACATTTGTTGCCCCATATCCTTGGTGGACCCGTCGATGTAAGCTCTGAATAAGCAGCTGACCTAAGACACGATCCAGGATTATGGCTAAATACAAATGGGGGTGATAAGTGATTCTGTGAAGGATTCATCTCTCAAGTGTAGCACAGGAGAGCACTGCTCATAGTCTGCATAGTTGTGTTGGTAAAGTCACTGGCCAGTGCAAATGATATATTATGATGGTCATAAGTATATCTTAACCAAGCAACTCCCTGAGACGCCCGTGGATGTATTATTGGGATAGACACTTCATCGATCCTAGATACATTCGAGCAAGTCAGATGAAGGGACGTTACCATCGCCGCGTTGAGCGCGACAGGCTTCGCAACGAAAGGGTTAGCTTTGAGAAATCTCTCAAACGTCCTCACGTATTAATATTGCAAATGGAACCGTCTAGGAATTCCATGTTGCCTAGTCTAGGACTTGCTTAATACGGTGAGGCCCTATGGGTCACACTATGTGGTGATTCAGTCTATCAGAATATCCTTGAAGATGGAATCGCAATTAATTTGGAATTAATTGTGATTGATGGATTATAATTGATTTGGAATTAATTATAATATTTGGTGGCTCAATTAATGATTTTGAATTATTAATTGAATTGGCTAATTAATTGTATTTTATGTAAATACAATTAAAGATTATATTTTGGAAATATAATGGAGGTTTGATTAGAAAGGATATGTTAATTTAGAATTAACATATGCACTTGGGCAAAATCTACTTGGAGTTTGAATTGCCTTAGAACTATAAGTGGGTCCCAAAATTGGGACCCACCTACTGTCCCTAGGAGGCGCGCGCGCGCGCATGATGGATAAGGGGAAGGAGTTCGACTCCTTCCTCTATTAGAAGTCCATGGGATAAGTTAGATTTTCCTGATTGAGTTTTAATTTGATTGGGAATGAATCTAGACTTGATATTGGTTTCCTTGTGCGATAAGAATTAGATTCTTATTCCTTTACGAAGTCTAATTGTTTATGTTTTAGGCTTCTATAGACTACTATATATAGTGGACTATTAGAGAGCTTTTTACAGATGATTTCTGAACAATCAATTCTTAGAGAATTATTCTACCCAGTTTTCTTAGAGAAAATAAAAATTTCTCCCCTCCTCCACAAAGCCACACGCGCGCGCCACCGGAGGAATCGCCGCCCCGTCTTCGTGGTCACACAGAATATCCTAGCATTTTGCCGATAGGCTGTTCATCCGTGGATACCAAGGTTGAGGTTCTAGGAGCTGGAAACTAACTCTTATTGTCTTGCAGATATAAGGAGCATTGTAGATATCTTCGACTTCGACGAAGGAAAAGATACACCGGATTATTACGAAGTCTTGGAAGCTGCTTTGGAAGTAAGGTTAGTCTTCTAATTGACGTGTTTATATATATACGACATATGCATAATCAATTAACCTGTATGTTAAGAAAATTTTTGAAATTCCGCTGCGTACCCTAGGGGTAACTCTGACAGTATTTTCTTACAGTGGTATAAGAGCCAGGTTAATTGATTACGTATATACGCATATATATTGTACGATTTTGTAGATATGTGGATGCAATTGATTCTATGATAAATTCGATTTTCAAAAGTTTTATTTTTTTTTATATAAATTTAGAATTTATATTTTTTCAAAAAAAAAAAATTAAATATAAATATATTTTTCGGACCGGGCCGCCAGCGCGACGCAGGCGGCGGCCGGCGCCTGCGGCGCCGCGGGCGCCGGGCGCCTACAACCGCGGCGCCGGGCGCCCGGGGCCGCTGGCACCGGGGGGACTAGGACCCGTCCCACGTTTTCAAAAAAAAAATTTATATATATTTTCGGGTTGGACCCAAAATCGAATTTTTGAAAGTTTTGAGGATTGAATTTTATATTTGGAATATAAATATGATTTAATTGTAATTGTTTTAAACTGGAGGGGTTAAATTTAATTAGTATAAAGTTAAAGGGCTTATTTGTAATTTATCAATTTATTATTTATTGCAAATTAGTCCTTCTACTTTTGAATTTTAGATTTAACACCTCTAAGGTTTTTAAAATTATAATTAAGTCCTTCGGGTTTTCGAAAATTTCTACTTGGTCAATAAAATTTTCGATAATTCAATCTAGTCCAAATTTTAAATTATTTCATAGAGATTATAAGTATGGGATTATAATTTTCATAATGAAATTATGAAGTCTTTTCTCATCCACATAGGCTACTACTTGTTTCATATGCTCTATATGCTATTGTTTGACAATGCATGTTTAAATACCATGTTTTTACATTCCGTTCGACCGCTATGCATGCGAGGGTAGGCGGCGCCTTCTTATATGTCGGACCGCACGTTTATGTATGGGTAGGCGGCACCCATTATGTGCTTGACCGCGTTTAGAACTAGAATGGATAGGCGGCATGCATTACGTGTAGACCGTTCATGCATGATGGGTAGGCGGCGCCCTTATTTGTTTGTAGATGACTGATGACAACCCTCAAGCTACAAGCCCCAACCAATATAAGTACAAAAAAAATAAAAATATATATATATATATATATATATATATATATATATATATATATATATATATATATATATATATATATATATATATATATATATATATATATATATATATATATATATATATATATATATATATATATATATATATATATATATATATATATATATACATATATATATGTATGTATGTATTTCTGAGATGCTTTCCATAGGGTGCTTTAATTCTGAACTTTCATTGCGTTTTCTTGTATTGGCGACCTCGTCCTTACAGACTCGCAGTAATCGTCGGATTAGAGTAAGCCTATGGTTATGACTTACTGCATATTGTACCTAGCGACCTCGATAGGTACAATATGTAGGGCATCGGGTTAAATTATATTTAACAACCAAGAGTTGCGTGACGCAATTGGATAGTCTTACTAGTCCTACCAGTCATATTATGCTATGCGACAAGCCTTCGTTGGAGTATGGCATAGTATGGATTTGGATATTGGCCACTACGGTAACTTGTTGGACATTACCCGTATGTTTGTTGTGGGGGCAAGCATATGTGAAAATAGTGGGAGCTAAACAGCTAAAGGACCTTGTTGTTTAGTTATGTTGACTGTGTATTTAGAAATAATATTTTAATAGTTGATTTATTATTTTTGTTCTATATTATTTCTTCTTAGGATATTAGATATGGCGAGTATCTCGCTCCGTGCTGTCTTGGAGAAGCAAATTTTAACCGGACCAAACTTCCTAGATTGGATCAGGAATATACGTTTGGTGTTGAGGTACGAAAAGATTGAGTACGTCTTGGACGAGGTCATTCCCGTGTGACCCGAAAATCAGACTGCCGATCAGGTTGCTGCTTGGAATCAAGCCAACAAGGCAAGGTCTGATAAGCATCTTGAGGATGCTAAATCCGCGCAGTGTATTATGCTGGCGGCAATGAGCAATGAGCTGCAGAGGCAACATGAAAGCATGTTGCCGTATGAGATGTTGAAGCATGTTGAGTCGCTCTTTAAGACGACAGCTAGAAGTGTTGAATTTGATTTGATCAAAGACATACACAGATGCAAGCTCAGTGAAGGAGGGAACATGTCTGAGCATGTTCTCAAAATGATTGGTCTCTTTGAAAAGCTTGCCGATGCCGGCGTTAAGCTAGAGAACAAGATCATGGTGATCTTTGTCCTTCAATCATTGCCGAGTTCGTATTCGCAGTTCATAATTAATTACACGATGAATGCGAAGGACGTAACACTGCCTGAACTTCATAATCTGCTGAAGACATATGATCAAACTCTTCCTAAGAAGGAAAAGTCGATCATGCTTGTTGGGCAACCGTCTAACTCAAACCCGAAAAGCAAAGGTGCTAAGGGTAAGGGAAAGTCGGGAGCCAAGGCTAACACTTGTAGTGATAAGCCTAAGCGTCCAAACCAGAAAAGGAAGTTCAAGAGAAGCGGAACGGTACGCACAGATGAATGTCTTTTCTGTAAGCAGAAAGGACATTGGAAGAAAGATTGCCCAAAGCTTAGGGCAGATCAAGCTAAGAAGTCATCAGCTTTTGGCTCAGGTTTGTTTGTTATTGAAATTAACATGACTACTTTTGACTCCAATGGTTGGGTATTAGATACAGACTGTGGCTCACACATTTGTAATAATGTGCAGGAGCTAATTGATCACAGGCTAGTCAAGCGAGGTGAAATCGACTTGCATGTTGGGAACGACAATCCAGTTGAAGCCAAACGCGTTGGACGCAACAAGATAGATTTACCTTCGGGACAATGTTTAGAACTTGATAATGTTTATTTTGTTCCATCCATTGTCAGAAATATTATTTCCATTCCATTGTTAGACAATATGGGTTTTTCCTTTCGATTTGCGAATAATACTTGTTATTTTTCATTAAATGATCAGTATTATTGAAAGGCTCGCTTGGTGAATGGTTTATATATTTTGCAAAGTAGTCTACCTTTATTTCAAATACATAACAAACAACCGTCTTCAAGTAAGAAGAATAATCCATCTTATCTATGGCATTGTCGGCTAGGCCATATCAATGAAACACGGATTCAAAGACTAAGGAAGCTGGACTACTTAGAACCATTTGATTTGAATCATATGGTACATGTGAATCTTGTGTTAAGGGTAAGATGACGAACAAACCTTTTGTTGGACAAGGTGTTCGTGCCACTCGTTGCTTAGAGCTCATACATATCGATGTATGTGGACCGTTTAAAGTCCATGCGCGTGGGGGTTATCCTTACTTCGTTACCTTTACTGACGATTTCTCAAGGTATGGATATATTTATCTTATGAAGAATAAATCCGAGACCTTTGGGAAATTCAAGGAGTTTAGGAACGAGGTCGAGAATGAATTGAACCTAAGGATAGTAACTCTTCGATCAGATCGAGGAGGTGAATACCTTAGTGAAGAATTTATCGATTACTTGAAGGAAAATGGGATTCAATCGCAATGGACTCCTCCTGGAACACCAAAGTTAAATGGTGTGTCTGAGAGGAGGAATCGAACCCTGTTAGACATGGTGAGATCAATGATTGGATTCTCGACTCTTCCAAAGTATCTGTGGGGATATGCACTACAAACTGCAATCTACATTCTGAATCGTGTACCATCTAAATCAGTGGAGAAAACTCCTTATGAGTTATGGAAGGGAAAGAAGCCTTCACTAGGCTATCTTAGACCTTGGGGCTGTCCTGCGATAGTCAAGCTGATGCTCACTGATAAGTTAGATGCCAAGGGTGTCAAAGTATATTCCATAGGCTATCCTCGTCAAACGAGAGGCTATGAATTCTATCATGCTGAGGATCACAAGGTGATCGTGTCTAGAAACGTGAAGTTTTTAGAAGCTGAATACCTCGAAGAAGAGAGGTTAGATGATGTGATAGAACTTGAAGAAATTCAAGACTTTGACACGCGCGAACATGAGGTCTCTAAATCTTCTGATTTGGACTCAAGTTCAGTGGGAGCTTTCGAAGCACACAAGGGTGATGATATGACACTTGCTAGGCATGTCATAGTCAGTGGGAGTCCTGTGATTAGATCAACAGTTGAAACCACACCAATAGAACCCAACTTGTGCAACAAGTTGCACAAGAGCAGCCTCCCGCATGGGAACAGGGTCGCGCCCAACGGCCAGCTGCATCAGTACCCACTGATAATGTTCGTGTTACACGAAGCCTGAAAAGAAAAGCACCAGAACAAGTCGAGCTCCGTAGGTCGAAGAGGATCCTAAGAGGACCTCAGAAGCAAAGCCTTATGATAGAAGACATCAGTGAACTTGATGTCAGTTTATCAGATCGGGAAGATCCCGAGACCTACAAAGAGGCAATAATTGATATTGACTCAGACAAATGGCAAGAGGCCATGGAATTAGAAATGGATTCAATGTACCAGAACCAAGTTTGGAACTTGGTAGACTTGCCCCAAGGGGTTAGACCAATTTGGTGCAAATGGGTCTTTAAACGAAAGACAGATGCCGATGACAAGGTACAAACGCACAAAGCTAGGCTTGTGGCGAAAGGCTACACGCAAAGGTATGGCATCGATTACGATGAAACCTTTTCACCAGTAGCAAAATTGAAGTCCATTCGAATTCTACTTGCGATAGCTGCCTACTATGATTATGAAATCTGGCAGATGGATGTACAGACAGCCTTCCTCAATGGCAACCTTGAGGAAGAGGTCTATATGGTACAGCCGGAAGGTTTTATTAGTAAAACCAGGCCAACTGTTGTATGCAAATTACAAAGATCCATCTATGGGCTAAAGCAAGCTTCAAGGAGCTGGAATATCCGATTTGATGAAGCTGTCAAATCGTTTGACTTCATCAGAAGCAAGGAAGATCCCTGTGTCTATGCGAGACACAGCGACAAAGGAGTTGTTTTCATGATCATTTATGTAGATGACATTTTGATCATGGAAAACAATGTCTCTATGCTAGAAGAGACTAAAGTTTGGTTATCAAGTTCCTTCTCGTGAAGGACTTGGGTGAAGCGAACTACATCCTAGGGATCAAGATCTTTAGAGATAGATCCAAGAGGATGTTAGGAATGACACAGTCCACCTACATCGATAAAATACTGAAGCGTTATAAGATGGACGACTCAAAGAGAGGCTTTCTCCCAGCTAGGCATGGGATTGTCTTATCAGTTAAGGATGGTCCAAAAACTGATGAAGAAAGAAATGCAATGAGTCGTGTGCCCTATGCTTCGGCAGTAGGGTCTATAATGTATGCAATGAATTGCACAAGGCCCGATGTGGCATATGCGCTTAGTGTCACTTGTCGACACCAACAGAATCCAGGAGTACCTCACTGGACTGCTGTGAAGAACATTCTTAAGTACCTTAGACGGACTAAAGAGATGTTCTTGGTGTTTGGTGGAGGACCAGAAGTAAAGATGTTTGGGTATGTCGACGCTGGATTTGAATCAGATCCTGATGACTTCAAGTCACAGACAGGATACATATTCAAATTGAACGGAGGAGCTGTCTGTTGGAAGAGCTCTAAGCAAGCCACGGTTGCTGACTCATCCACAGAGGCCGAGTACATTGCTGCATCAGAAGCATCGAAAGAAGTTGTCTGGATTTCAGAGTTCTTGAAGGAATTGAGGGTTGTTCCTGCTCCCAGTCCAATAACGATTTATTGTGACAATACGGGCGCCGTCGCTCAAGCTAGGGAGCCTAGATCTACAAACAAGAACAAACATGTACTTAGAAAATATCACGTTATACGTGAGATTATAGATAGAGGAGAAGTTAGTATAGAACGTGTCTCCACCACGGACAACGTGGCAGATCCTTTCACCAAGGTCTTATCAGTGGAAGTCCAATTAAAACATTATGCTAATCTGGGCCTTAGGCATAAAGGTTACTGGCTCTAGTCCAAGTGGGAGATTGATAGTGTATATGTCCTAGAGACAGTCCTTAATAAGGGCATGGTGCCCTTATAGAGGGCATATATGTACTATTACACAGGTCAACGTAATATAATATATGTTTGTTGCATTTTACTATTGAGTATCGCTTTCATATTTATATTACACCAGGCTGCAGCATGTCATATCTTTATTACTGTCTGTATTGATATTAAACATGTCCCCTCGGATAGATGACCGATCACACAGTTAGTGGGAGCTATGTGAGTTATCATCTATCCCAAACTCTCCCTAGTCGTGGTTCATCTTGGATGTGGGGGTCTGAATGAACCTGACAAGACTAGTATGCGTGGAGGTTATACTTGTTGGAGCAAGTGTGAGCCGATCCCATGCCCAGGGAACGGATTGTTGGACAATCGAGAAACGTTCCCATAACTGCGCATAGTTGTTCGAAGAAGCTTTATCGAACAATGGAAGTACCCACGGGACACTCCCATCGATGTATACTCTACACCGACGTGTCTATGGGAACCGGTGAGTTGTCGAAATGATGCCATTCGTCCTTTGTACTTACAGGACTTTATCATCACATTTGTTGCCCCATATCCTTGGTGGACCCGTCGATGTAAGCTCTGAATAAGCAGCTGACCTAAGACACGATCCAGGATTATGGCTAAATACAAATGGGGGTGATAAGTGATTCTGTGAAGGATTCATCTCTCAAGTGTAGCACAGGAGAGCACTGCTCATAGTCTGCATAGTTGTGTTGGTAAAGTCACTGGCCAGTGCAAATGATATATTATGATGGTCATAAGTATATCTTAACCAAGCAACTCCCTGAGACGCACGTGGATGTATTATTAGGATAGACACTTCATCGATCCTAGATACATTCGAGCAAGTCAGATGAAGGGACATTACCATCGCCGTGTTGAGCGCGACAGGCTTCGCAACGTAAGGGTTAGCTTTGAGAAACCTCTCAAACGTCCTCTGATGAATGTGTATTTTACACTTTCATTCGAGTCTTTTTCACCTATTTTAGCTATCCTCTATGTTAATTTAGCTATATTTTAGTACATTTTATTAGAATAGTGTCAAGTTTCCCTTTAGATTTTATTTTACAGGTTTTGGTTGAAATTCGAATATTTCTGGGCAGTTATATTGAAGTTGACAAGGAATTAGTGTTCCAGAAGCCTATTTGGAGTATTTGAAGGTTTCCGGATAGGATTTGGAGTCTAGGGGTCGAATCTGGAGGTTAGAAGGCCAATAGAAGTCAGAAACCGAGTCCGAAAAGGTGAAGAAATCCAAAACCGCGTCGAAAAACGCGGAATTCCGTGAAAAAGCCGGGGGGCGAACCGCCCCAACCTGCGGCGAACCGCCCCAGAGTTTATTCGGGGCCTATATATAGTGCTCAGTTTTCTCTCCGAAAATCATCTCTTTCCAGACCTACTTTCTCACCTCTCTCTATAGTTTTAGGTAGGAACTTCCCGGGGCTTGTCCTGGGAGTTCTGTAGCTTAGGGGATACTTTTTCATAGCAGTTTGGAGCTCGTAGGACCGCAATTATCCAGAGATTGACAACCTTCGGTAACTTTGTATCTTACAGTTTCATTCTACTTATTTTATTATATTCTTTCAACATGTTTTCTTCTATGATTTCTGTTGATTGCATGTCTATTATGAGTAGCTAAACTTATCGTTGGTGGTAGTATGTGAATTCTTAGCGAAGGGAAGATAATCATGCTAATGGCTATATCGCGCATTATACTCCGTGTCATTGCTTTATTTCGTTGATCAGTTGTAACCAAATTCTCGTATGTTGTATTGATTATTATGCACAATTGGACACTAGTCGACCATCAGACCAATTATCTTCGTAGTGTTGAATAATTACGGAACACATTAGGACAATCGTGATTGACTAGTCAGACCAAATTATCTTCGTAGTGCTTAATACTTGCAACAGGACACTAGATTGATTCAAAGATCTCTATGCAAGACCGAGGAATTTATGCATGATTATCGACCCGTTATGTTAAGAAGGACCATACTATCACCAATCTCCATTATCTGCTAGAAACCCCCTATTGCTATCTGTCTGCTGTTTTATATTCTCTTGATTAAATAGATAAAGCAAGTTATAGTCCTGAGAGAACGACACTCGAGTCATTCTACTGCTACACTACGGTTTTCGTTGTAGTTGTGGATTGCCTTTGTCTTAATAACAAATTTATTTGACTGAACCGGGACCTGACAAATCTTCGTTCATCAAATTGGCGCCGTTGCCGGGGACTATACTCCTTTTTTCTGTTTAATTTGTTTATATTTACAGCTTTAGATTCCTAATTCTTTTAGTTTTAGTTTTCCTTTTTAATCTCTCTCTAATACTGCTTTCCTAGTCTGTTTCTAATCACCTTTCCTAGTCTGTTTCAGATTATGTATGCCGCATACACGTTCTGCAGGAACACCGCTTGCTGATTCAATTGCTGAGATCGATAGAGTCTACCACCAAAGAAGGTGACTACTTGAAAGGCGCGCACTAGAGGAAATAGAGGAAACCGATTTCTCTGAATCTCTACTTAGTCTCTTCAAGGAAATCGACGGAATGGCAGAAGCTAGACCACTGAAGGCATGGGTTCAACCCACAAAGGATCGTATGAGGGGACCGGCGATTGTTCTTTCGTTTGCAACCCGAGATTTGGAGATCAAGAACCACGCATTCCAACAACTTCCGAGGTTCTATGGCTTATCAAGGGAAGATGTGATGGGGTACTTGCACGATATCTATGATTTCGTCAACCAACTCCCACGACCCGGAGCTGACATAACGGATGAGTTGAGGATGAAGGTTTTTGCTATGGGACTTGGCGACAGAGCCAAGTCATGGCTGAGCTCTCTTCCAACAGGCTCGCTGGACACTTGGGAAAAGGTTTTTTCAGCTTTTATGGAGAAATACTTCCCTCACACCTTGACTACCGCGCTTAAGGCGCAAATCACTGGATTCAAGCAGGACTATGATGAGACCATCTACACCGCGTTTGAGAGGTTCCAAGATCTCACGAACAAGTGCCCTCACCATGGTTTTGAACTTTCCGACTTAGTCCAGCACTTCTACAATGGACTAACCTTCGAAAACCAATAAGTGGTGGATTTCCAATGCCGAGGCAATATTTGGGAGGAAACCGCAGAAGCCATCTGGGCAGTTTTCAAAACTCTTGCTAAGGGTTCGCAGTTCAAGGACCCAAGAGCAATGGTTAGGAGACGTGGACCTGAAGCTCCACCGACTTAAGAAGCCCCTATGTACAGGGGGAATGAGGATCAATTCGAGTGCTTTACCAATGAATTGAAGGAAGTCCTCAAGAGCGCCACCGGAACAACTGTTTCGAACGAAGTATGCCGAATATGCAAGAACTATGGGCATGGGGTTCATATGTGTAGATCGGAGCTGGCATACGATGATGGCAACTGGGCTCGAGGAGGCGAAGAAGAAGCCTTTTCTACGGAGTTTGTCACTCAAGAAGTTAGCTACGGACAAGACGGTAGGAATCCTCGCGGTGGATTTTGGAGAAGAGGATACCGTAACAATCAAGGATATGCACCGGCTAACCAAACTTATGGACCTAACCAAGACCGTAGTAGGCTAAACTATGGTAATGATCACTGCGAAAACCCCGCTCCAAAAGAGCCACCGAAGTCGAAGTCGGCTCAACTGATGGAGAACTTGCAGAAGATGGTCGATCACACACAAAGTTTTCTCAAACGTTATGAAGAAGATTCCGAGAAGACTAGGGAAAGGCTCGATAGGTTGGAAGAGAGCACTAGGCTTGCCCATCAAAAGATCCAAGAGTTGATCGACCGAGGAGCAAGTAGGGAGCAAGGCAAACTGCCCAGCAACACTGAAAAGTCATTGCCCATTAACTTAGTGGGTGATCTACCTGTTGAAATCACCATCAAGAAAATTGCTAAGTGCGAGAGTTGCAAGAGGGAACTGCCCCCACAAGCCGAAGAAGAAGAAAAGGACCTTGGTACTAACAAGAGTGAAGAGGAGCAAGAGGATCCCGAGCCACTCCCTCAAAGTTTCGATGTTAAGGTCGGGATTGGGGAGCTTGAAGATGTCCGAGCCACACTAGACACAGGATCCTACTCTAATGTGCTCCCTTTGAATGTTTTCGAGAAAAGTAACCTTGGAGAACTAATTGTACATAAGGCTATTGTGCAACTAGCGGATGGATCCCTTGTGAAACCAGAAGGCGCTGTGAAGAATGTATTAGTCAAAATTGGTAAAGCCTCTGTCCATACCAATTTTGTAATTATGCCAGCATCAGCACCAGGAACGGGGGATGTGATACTCTAAGGACGAACATTCTTGACTAAGCTTCGCTCCGTGATGGACATCTACCAAAGGACTTGCACTATCGAAGTGGATGGCAAGCAACATGTGTTGCAAGCCATATCCGATCCACCTGATCCACCCGATACTTCTAACACTATTGATTACAGTGGTCTTAACGTCTATGTTCACTCTTATTCACAGGATCAAAGCACGGGAAGGAGACTCATGAAGGGGAATTCTAGTACCCTCAGAAGGAAAAGATAGGCGAAGACAGGAGTCGAGTCAGAGACTTTAAACAATGGTGCTATCCGGGAGGCAACCCAGGGTTTTTATCGCTTTCTTTACCGCTTTATTGCATGCATTCATACTTGAACAATTTGCTTTTCATATGTGAATTTGTTCGGATCTGTGTCGTATGTGCTTATGTTGTGTTTGAATGCGACTTTTCGAGTGATTTTTTGAGGAAAATGATTTTTCGGGGACTAAAAACTTTTTCGGGGACTAAAAACCGCATTTTTTCAAAAAAACCTTCGTCTCCCACCTAGGAGTGGGGGGCGAATCGCCCCACGTCCAGAGCGCGCGCGCGCGCTCCTGACGCGCGGGGCGGTTCGCCCCGCACGGGGCGGTCCGCCCCAGGTGTGGGGCGAACCGCCCCACACCACCAGATTGTAAAAAAACGGGGGTTTCTTCCCCAAACCCCCATTTTCCTCCATTTTCATCTTCCAAACTCCAAAATTTCCTCCATATTCAAAATAACTTCAAATCTTCATAACTTCTTCATCTCTCCATCATTTTGTGTGTTCTTTAGCTTCATTCGAAGCCCGTTACGTGCTCTATCATTCTACCCGAACAAATTTCTTCCTAGCTCATTCAATTTCCGGATTTGAGGTATTATCACATGAACCCTAATTTTTACAATTTGGGGATTTTTTGATTTATGCTTCAATTAGGCATGTATGATGTATGGGTTGATGATTTATGTGATTAGATTCGTTATTCATTGTCAATTACATGTTAAATTAGGCTTGGTTTGATGATTTGGGATTTTTGCTAATTGGATGATATATGTCTTGTTAGGAAAATGTCTCTCTTACTTTCATTCCATGTTTACACATGTGTTTATTGATATGAAATTGATGGATGTATTGGTAGAGTGCATGATTGATGAGATTGAGGATTTATTCTAGATTTTGAACTTTGTGATTCAAGGCATTTGTTGTTAGCAAGAGCATAATGTGATATGTTATTGTAGTAGTTACTTTGATATGTTGCGTAATGAATTAGCTAGACTAGGCTCTGGGTTTTTGAGGAGTTGGATTTTTGAGAATTTTACTCGTTTGTTCACTCGTATATTTACATACGCATAGGTCTATTTTGCATCGTACAAGATACTAATTGATGTTTGTAGGAATCATGGCACCGAGGACAAGGAGAGCCGGCTCTAGCAAAAAGGGGAAGGGAGTGGCATCAAACTCCCAACCATCTCACGATTTGTACGAGTTGTCTGCCGCTGCGCTAGAGGTGCGACAAAGGCTAGAGGCGGAGATGGCCGACGGAGGAAGGTCGGTCATCCCAGATAGGAGGATTGACATTCCTGAGTCCGCGGAGGATAGAGCGGGATATAGGACGCTGTCACGTTTGGGGTCACAAAGGAATTAGGCATGGTATAGTTCCGACAGGTTCAAAGGGTACGACGAGAGCCTCCTCCGAGATTTCTACACTGGATACACGGATCTCGACGAGAAGAATGGGGTGCTAGTCCGAGGCCTGATTATACCATGGAACCCAGAGTACATTTCTTCCTTCATCCATTTCGGGAACCCGGAATTCACAGAAAGCGACCACGCCTACTTGTATTCGAGGATCACTAGGGGGATAGGGAGACACATCACCGACGTGATCTGCAACAGGGAGTACCGATATCCGGAAGTTGGGGCAGCACCTGGACGGATCAGTTATAGCGACCTTAGCATCGAAGGTAAGGTGATGATGAAATTTTGCATCTCCGACTTGATCCCGAGGAAGAATGACACATGGATTCAGCCCTACTACGCCGAGCTCCTCTACTGCCTCATAGACGGACATCAGATCGACATAGGGCACATTATGTACGAGGAGTACGAGCGCCACTGGGAAAATAAGAGGAAGCCTTTCATCTTCCCGAGCTTCATCACAGCCTACTGCATATATCATGGGGTCGACGATATTGAGGAGGGGGATTGCGAGGTCGCTGCCCTTTCACCCTCGACCATTGAGGTACAGCTCAACAGGTATCAGTTGAGGAACCCCACAGCAGCCGCTGCTGATGTAGGAGCACCATTCCAGCCAAATGATTCCGATCATGAGGATGCTATGGAGGCCGATGTTGGCGAAATTCCTATCCCAGATATTCCGTTTGTCCATCAAGCACCGCATGCACCAGCTGGAGCACCACAGGGGTCTGGAGGATTTGACTTCTCCGAATTCCGTACCTACCTCGACAGCCGTTTCGACAGAATTGATGCCAACAACGCGGCCATGCGAAAAGACATCGACAGGCACATTGTCCAGCACAACCGTGATTGGGAGATATTCGAGGAGCATCGCCGAGAGGATAGGCAGCACATGTGGGAGCAGCAACAGCTCATCCAGCAGCAGCAGGAAGCTCTACGACAGTCCAATGAGCTCATGAATGACATGTGGAGTGACTTTTATGGGGACTACCATCCCGATGATTAGTCCTTCAACATGTCCACTCTCAGCCGACCGAGGCCAAACCCTTCGGTAACATCTAGTATCACTTCTTATTACTCATTCTCTTTTGCTAGGGGCTAGCTTAAGAATCGTAAGGGGGATGGGATGTGAACCATGATGTTAAGTATTGTTTGGCTTTGTGTCGATTAGTATCTTGTTCTTTGTTTGCATTTGCATTTGCACGTTTACTGCTTTCTTAGATTTTTTAGGTTGCATTTCACTACATTCATCCTAGGATAGTCTTGCATGTTTTATATGGAGTTTATTGCCGTATTTTTTGAACTTTTTTATTGGGTAGATCAACTAGCTATGCCATTAATCGTATGCTTCATCTCTATGAATTTGTTTGAAGTTTTTCTCGCTTGGCTTGTCACATTTATGTATTGCACTTAGTTGAGCATGGTAGTCTCGACATCACTTAGTGGTGTTTTCTCTACTGCGGTTCACGAAGTCCTTTATAATAGGATGATGCATGCTAGGGCCTTATGGTTGTTTTCCCGAGTAATTATGTACCTAAGAGGCAACAAGTCTTCACCATGCTTTGAGATTGCTAAATGCCTAGGAAGGAGGTAGTGTAAGGTTGTGTGATCCTTTGTTTATAACCTATTCTTCCGAATAGGTTTGGGGAGGGGGTTACACCATCATTAGACTTTTTTCTGTTTTTCATTTTCGTATCGTGAGTTCATTTTTTCCTTTTCCGTAAATTTTGTACTCCAACCTATTCTTTCGAATAGGTTTGGGGAAGTCGTGTGAGTCATTTTGTTTCTCTCTTTGTTATGCTACTGCTGGCTAGAAAAAAAATTGAAAAAAAAAGAAACAAAAAAAATTCCAGAAAAAAAGAGAAAAAGAAAAAGAAAAAAGAATCTGGAAAGAAAAAAAGAAAAAAAAGAGAAGACCCCAAAAAAGCAAAGAAGGGTCCAAAAAAGAAAGCCAAATAGCAGTTTAGCAAAGTTTTGAGTCTTTTCCATTTTTGTAATGTTCGTATTCGTGTTTTTATCTTTCTTTGTCTTGAGTGTCATCTGTTCTAGACCACCCTCGTCCTGCCATTCAGGAAGTGGTGAATAGTTTAAGACTTTACTTGAGAGATGGGTAGAATAGGGGAGTGTTATCTTTTATAGGGAACCCTCCTTCGTTTGATGAGAGCAAGTACTAGTTCGACCTCTTTTGAGAAAAAGTCTTAACATGGTAGAACAGCAGTAAGTCCTCAGTTTCATAGGCACGGGACAACCATTCGTATCTTAGCATGCTTCATTACGTCGTCACTGACTAGGTCCAGGTAGAGAATGTTACGAGAGACTATCTTGTATTGACATAAGTGCTTATGTGGATATGTATAAGTCAATCGAGGTATTCTTCAACCTAAATTCATGCTTTGATTTATATGGTTTTTGTTCATATGTTATTTGGTAGATTCAGTAGATTAGTTCATTTTATTTGGCATGAAACTCCATTTTGTATCTTGCATGTTTTTTGTATTAGAGTCTACCTTAGTTGCTTGAGGACAAGCAAAGGTTCGGTTTGGGGAGTTTGATGTGTATTTTACACTTTCATTCGAGTCTTTTTCACCTATTTTAGCTATCCTCTATGTTAATTTAGCTATATTTTAGTACATTTTATTAGAATAGTGTCACGTTTCCCTTTAGATTTTATTTTACAGGTTTTGGTTGAAATTCGAAGATTTCTTGGCAATTATATTGAAGTTGACAAGGAATTGGAGTCTAGGGGTCGAATCTGGAGTATCTGAAGGTTTCCGGATAGGATTTGGAGTCTAGGGGTCGAATTTGGAGGTTAGAAGGCCACTAGAAGTCAGAAACCGAGTCCGAAAAGGTGAAGAAATCTAAAACCGCGTCGAAAAACGCGGAATTCCGCGAAAAAGCCAGGGGGCGAACCGCCCCAACCTGCGGCGAACCGCCCCAGAGTTTATTCGGGGCCTATATATAGTGCTCAGTTTTCTCTCCAAAAATCATATCTTTCCAGACCTACTTTCTCACCTCTCTCTATAGTTTTAGGTAGGAACTTCCCGGGGCTTGTCCTGGGAGTTCTGTAGCTTAGGGGATACTTTTTCATAGCAGTTTGGAGCTCGTAGGACCGCAATCATCCGGAGATTGACAACCTTCGGTAACTTTGTATCTTACAGTTTTATTCTACTTATTTTATTATATTCTTTCAACATGTTTTCTTCTATGATTTCTGTTGATTGCATGCCTATTATGAGTAGCTAAACTTATCGTTGGTGGTAGTATGTGAATTCTTAGCGAAGGGAAGATAATCATGCTAATGGCTATATCGCGCATTATACTCCGTGTCGATTCTTTATTTCGTTGATCAGTTGTAACCAAAATTCTCGTATGTTGTATTGATTATTATGCACAGTTGGACACTAGCCGACCATCAGACCAATTATCTTCGTAGTGTTGAATAATTACGGAACACATTAGGACAATCGTGATTGACTAGTCAGACCAAATTATCTTCGTAGTGCTTAATACTTGCAACTGGACACTAGATTGATTCAAAGATCTTTATGTAAGACCGAGGAATTTATGCATGATTATCGACCCGTTATGTTAAGGAGGACCATACTATCACCAATCTCCATTATCTGCTAGAAACCCCCTATTGCTATCTGTCTGCTGTTTTATATTCTCTTGATGAAATAGATAAAGCAAGTTATAGTCCTGAGAGAACGACACTCGAGTCATTCTACTGCTACACTACGGTTTTCGTTGTAGTTGTGGATTGCCTTTGGCTTAATAACAAATTTACTTGACTAAACCGGGACCTGACAAATCTCCGTTCATCATCCTCACGTATTAATATTGAAAATGGAACCGTCTAGGAATTCCATGTTGCCTAGTCTAGGACTTGCTTAATACGGTGAGGCCCTATGGGTCACACTATGTGGTGATTCAGTCTATCAGAATATCCTTGAAGATGGAATCGCAATTAATTTGGAATTAATTATAGTATTTGGTGGCTGAATTAATGATTTGGAATTATTAATTGAATTGGCTAATTAATTGTATTTTATGTAAATACAATTAAAGATTATATTTTGGAAATATAATGGAGGTTTGATTAGAAAGGATATGTTAATTCTAAATTAACATATGCACTTGGGCAAAATCTACTTGGAGTTTGAATTGCCTTAGAACTATAAGTGGGTCCCAAAATTGGGACCCACCTACTGTCCCTAGGAGGCGCGCGCGCGCACATGATGGATAAGGGGAAGGATTTCGACTCCTTCCTCTATTAGAAGGTCAAGGGATAAGTTAGATTTTCCTGATTGAGTTTTAATTTGATTGGGAATGAATCTAGACTTGATATTGGTTTCCTTGTGCGATAAGAATTAGATTCTTATTCCTTTACGAAGTCTAATTGCTTATGCTTTAGGCTTCTATAGACTACTATATATAGTGGACTATTAGAGAGCTTTTTACAGATGATTTCTGAACAATCAATTCTTAGAGAATTATTCTACCCAGTTTTCTTAGAGAAAATAAAAAGCTCTCCCCTCCTCCACAAAGCCACACGCGCGCACCACCGCCGGAGGAATCGCCGCCCCATCTTCTTGGTCACACAAAGAATATCCTAGCATTCTTCCGATAGGCAGTTCATCCGTGGATACCAAGGTTGAGGTTCTAGGAGCTGGAAACTAACTCTTACTGTCTTGCAGATATAAGGAGCATTGTAGATATCTTCGACTTCGACGAAGGAGAAGATACACCGGATTATTACGAAGACTTGGAAGCTTCTTTGGAAGTAAGGTTAGTCTTCTAATTGACGTGTTTATATATATACGACATATGCATAATCAATTAACCTGTATGTTAAGAAATTTTTTGAAATTCCGCTGCGTACCCTAGGGGTAACTCTGACCGTATTTTCTTACAGAAGAACCCCCGCTAGCCAAGGAAGAAGATAAGGACCTTGGTTCTGATGAGAGTGAGGAGGAGCAAGAGGATCCCGAGCCAGTCCCTCAAAGTTTCGATGTTAAGGTCGGAATTGGTGAACTTGAAGATGTTCGTGCCACACTAGATACGGGATCTTACTCTAATGTGCTCCCAATGAATGTGTTCGAGAAGTGTAGCCTTGGAAAACTATCTGAGCATAAGGCTATTGTGCAATTGGCGGATGGATCCTTTGTGAGACCTGAAGGCGTTGTGAAGAACGTATTGGTTAAGATTGGTGAAGCTTATGTGTACACCAACTTTGTAGTTATGCCGGCGTCTACACCTGGGATGGGGGATGTTGTTCTCTTGGGGCGAACGTTCTTGACTAAGCTACGCTCCGTGATAGACATCTACCGAAGGACTTGCACCATTGAGGTGGATGGCAAGCGACATGTGTTACGAGCCATATCTGATCCAAATATTCACTTCGATGCTTCTCACACAATTAACTATTTTGGTCTTGATGTCTATGTTCATACTCATTCACAGGTTCGTGGCATGAGGAGGAGATCCATGAAGGGGAAGTCTAGTACCCTCAAGAAGAAGAGCTAGAGAAAGAAGAAGTCGAGTCAAAGACTATAAACAATGGCGCTATCCGGGAGGCAACCCGGAGTTTTTATCGCTTTTTTACCGCTTTATTGCATGCATTCATACATTGAACAATTTGCTTTTCTTTATGTGAATTTGTTCGTTTATGTGTTGTTTTGTGCTTATGTTTGTGCTTGAGTGAACTTTTTCGAGTGTTTTTAGTAAGGAGAATGGGTTTCGGGGATTAAAAACTGAGTTTTTTGGAAAGATTTCGTCTTCCTACCTATGGAGGTTGGGGGGCGAGTCGCCCCACATGGCGAGAGAACTTCACGCTCTCTGGACGTGGGGGGCGATTCGCCCCGCACGAGGCGAGTCGCCCCACACACGGGGCGGTTCTCCCCACACCATCTGAAGGTACAAAAACGGGAGATAGCTCTTATTTCCTCATTTCTCCATCTTCTTCACTCTCTTACTCCCAAAATTCCCAAAAAATCAAAATTTCTTCAATCTTTCATAAAACCTTCAATCTTCCACCAAATTTTGTGTTCTTTAGCTTCAATCGAAGCCCATTACGTGCTCTTTCTTTTCATCCGAACAAATTTCTTCCTAGCTCATTCATTCGTCGGATCTGAGGTAATCTCATATGAACCCTAATTTTTCAAATTTGGGGGTTTTTTGATTTATACTTCAATTAAGCTTATATGATGTATGGGTTGATGATTTGTGTGATTAGAAACGCTATTCATTATCAATTGCATGTTCAATTATGCTTGGTTTGTTGGTTTGAGAATTTTGCCTACTAGATGTCTATGTCTTAAGGTGCAATGCTTTTTTTCCTTCCATTCCATGTTTAAGGATGTGTTTGTTGACGTGATAATGATAGGCATAATGGTAGAATGCTTGATTGATGAGTTTGAGGATTTATGATGCTAGAATTTTTGCTACTATGGTATGAATTGAGCCTTATGATTTAAGGCTATTTGTTGTCTAACAAGAGCATAATGTGATATGTGCATGTCGAAGTTATATTGGTATGTTGCATGTTGGTTCTAAAAGTAGCTAGACTAGACATGGAGGTTTTGAGGAGTTCGATTGTTGTAGTTATCACTGGTGTGTTTCACTCTTGCATTCGCATATGCATAAGTCTTTTTTGTGTCATACAAGATACTAATTGATGTTTGTAGGAACCATGCCTCCACGAGACAAGAAGAAAGCTGGCTCGTCCAAGAGCAAGAAGGGGAAGGGGGTAGCATCAAGCTCCTAGCCTTCCCACGAGCTTTTCGAATTATCTCTTGCCGCAATCGACGTCCGACAGAGGCTCGAAGCGGAGATAGCTCAAGGTGGGCGATCAACTATACCGGACAAAAGGATTGACATTCCGGATGGACTTGCTAACAGGCCAGGTTACATGACGCTCTCCCGTCTGGCAAGGAAAAGGAATTGGGGTTGGTTTACTTCCAACCGATTCAAGGGGTACGATACGAGCCTCCTCCATGAGTTCTATGTTGGGTACACTGATCTTGAGGAGAAGGAGGGGGTACTCGTTCGAGGCGTAATTGTGCCATGGACGTCGGCCTCCATTTTGGGGTACAGGAGTTCACCAGAAGAAACCACTCCTACGTGTATTGGAGGGCCACTAGGGGGATCGGAAGTGGCATCACAGATGTGATTTGCAACAAGGAATATGTGTATCCAGATACCGGGGCACAACCTAGATGGATCCATCAGAGTGACCTTAGTATCGAGGCTAAGGTGGTTATGAAATTCTGCATTTTCAACTTGATCCCTAGAATGAATGACACGTGGGTACAGCCGAATTATGCTGAGCTCCTCTACTGCTTGATAGGCAAGCATCGAATAGACATTGGTCAGATCATGTATGCCGAATATGAGCGTCATTGGGAGAAGAAGAAGAAGCCCTTCATTTTTCCGAGCTTCATCACAACATAATGCAAATATCACGGGGTTGAGGACATTGATGAGGGGGATTGCGCGGTCGCTACCCTTTCCCCTTCAACTATTGATGTGCAACTGAGTAGGTATCAAATGAAGAACCCCACAGCTGCTGCTGCTGATGTTGAAGCTTCCCTCCAACAGACTGATTCTGACAATGATAATGATTATGAGGATGCTATGGAAGCTGACGATGGCCGAGTTCCTATCCCCGATATTCCCTTTGTCCGTAGAGCACCACATGCACCGCCTCAAGTACCACATGAGTCTCAAGGTTTTGACTTCTCTGATTTTCGGGCCCACTTCGATGCTAGTGTTGCAGCCTTGACCACTACTGTCGAAGGGATGCGACATGACCTTGATGGACACATTGCCCAACGCAACCGCGATTGGGAGATAATTTAGGAGCATCGCCGGAATAAGAGGGAGATAATGTGGGAGCAGCAACAGCTCATCCGTCAGCAACAGGAGGCCCTGCAGCAGTCCAATGATCTCCTGTCTGACATGTGGAGAGACTATTATGGGGATTACAATCCCGATAATTAGTCTTTTCACATGTCCGCTCTCAGCCGACCGAGGCCAAACCGTTCGGTAACATTTAGTATCACTTTTTATTAACTCATTCTCTTTTTCTAAGGACTAGCTTAAGTTTCATGAGGGGGATGGGATGTGAACCATGATGTTAAGTATTGTTTGGCTTTGTGATGTTGAGTATGGTATCTTGTTTTTTGTTTGCATTTGCACGTTTACCGCTTTCTTAGTATTTAGTTGCATACACTACATTCATCCTAGTATAGTCTTGCTTGTTTTATGTGGAGTTTACTGCGAGTTTATTGCCAAATTTTTTGAACATTTTTATTGGGTAGATTAACTAATTATGACATTAATCATATTCTTCATCTCTATGAATATGTTTGAGGTTTTTCTCGCTTGGCTTGTCACATTTATGTTTGCACTTAGTTAAGCTTGGTAGTCTCTGATGAATGTGTATTTTACACTTTCATTCGAGTCTTTTTCACCTAATTTAGCTATCCTCTATGTTAATTTAGTTATATTTTAGTACATTTTATTAGAATAGTGTCACGTTTCCTTTTACATTTTATTTTACAGGTTTTGGTTGAAATTCGGAGATTTACGGGCAATTATATTGAAGTCTACAA
Organism: Plantago ovata; assembly: GCA_028274465.1. Lineage (NCBI taxonomy): Eukaryota > Viridiplantae > Streptophyta > Magnoliopsida > Lamiales > Plantaginaceae > Plantago > Plantago ovata. The sequence continues at coordinate 60,322,373 of CM051457.1, forward strand.
GGAATTGGTGTTCCAGAAGCATATTTGGAGTATCTGAAGGTTTCCGGATAGGATCTGGAGTCTAGGGGCCGAATCTGGAGGTTAGAAGGCCATTAGAAGTCTGAAACCGAGTCCGAAAAGGTGAAGAAATCCAAATCCGCGTCGAAAAACGCGGAAATTCCGCGAAATACTGGGGGGCGAACCGCCCCGTGTCTCGGGCGAACCGCCCCAGAGATATTTCGGGCCTATATATAGTTGCGAGTTTTCTCTCCGAAAATCATATCTTTCCAAGCCTACTTTCTCACCTCTCTCTATAGTTTTAGGTAGGAACTTCCCGGGGCCTGTCCTAGGAGTTCCATAGCTTAGGGGATACTTTTTCATAGCAGATTGGAGCGCGTAGGATCACAATCATCCGGAGATTGACAACCTTCGGTAACTTTGTATCTTACAACTTTTATCTACTTATTTTATATTCTTTCAATATGTTTTCTTCTATGATTGCTATTGATTGCATGCACATTATGAGTAGCTAAATTTATCGTTGGTGGTAGTATGTGAATTCTTAGCGAGGGAAGATAATCATGCTAATGGCTATATCGCGCATTATACTCCGTGTCATTGCTTTATTTCGTTGATAAGTTGAACACCAAAATTCTCGTATGTTATATTGATCATTATGCACACTAGGACACTTGTCGGCCAATCAGACCAAATTATCTTCGTAGTGTTGAATGATCACGGAACACAATAGGACGTTAGTTGTTGACAGGTCAGACCCATATTATCTTCGTAGTGCACAATACTTACAACAGGACCCAAGATTCATTCAAAGATCTCTATGCAAGACCGAGGAATTTATGCATGATTATCGACCCATTATGTTAAGAAGGACCATACTATCACCAACCTCCATTATCTGCTTGAAAACCCCCTATTGCTTTCTATCTGCTGTTTTATATTCTCTTGATTAAATAGATAAAGCTAGTTATAGTCCTGAGAGAACGACACTCGAGTCATTCTGCTACTACACTACCATTTTCGTTGTAGTTGTGGATTGCCTTTGGCTAATTACAAATTTATTTGACTGAATCCGACACGTTCATCAGTCTCGACATCACTCAGTGATGTTTTCTCTACTGCGGTTCACGAAGGCCTTTATAATAGGATGATGCATGTTAGGATCTTATGGTTTTTTTCCCGAGTAATTATGTACCTAAGAGGCAACAAGTCTTCACCTTGCTTTGAGATTGCTAAATGCCTAGGAAGGAGGTAGTGTGAGATTGTGTGATCCTTTGTTTGCAACCTATTCTTTCGAATAGGTTTGGGGAGGGGGTTACGCTTTCATTAGACTTGTTTTTCGATTTTGAGTGTGTGTTGTGAGTTTATTTTCCTTTTTCGTAAAGTTTGTACTCCAACCTATTCTTTCGAATAGGTTTGGGGAGGTCATTTGTGTGTCATTTTAATTTCTTTTTCATAGTGCTACTGCTGGCTAAAAAAAGAAAAAGAAAAACATTCCAGGAAAAAAGAAAAAATTCTGGAAAAGAAAAAAAAAAGAAAAAAAAGAAAAGACCCCAAAAAAGCAAGGAAGGGTCCAAAAAAAAGAAGCCAAAAAGCAGTTTAGCAAAGTGTTTGTCTCATTTTTCAATTCTTGTAATGTTCGTAATCGAGTTGTAATTTTTGTCTTTTGTTTATTTGAGTGTCATCTGTTCTAGACCACCCTCGTCCTGCCATTCAGGAAGTGGTGAATAGCTTAAGGCTTTGATTGAGATATGGGTAGAATAGGGGAGCGTTATCTTTTTTAGGGAACCCTCCTTCGTTTGATGAGAGCCAGTATTGGTTCGACCTCTTTGAGGAAAAGTCTTAACTTGGTAAACAGTAGTAAGTCGTCAGTTTCATAGGCACGGGACAACCATTCGTATTTTAACATGTTTCATTACTTCGTCACTAACTAGGTCCAGGTAGAGAATGTTACGAGAGACTATCTTGTTTGACATAAGTGCTTATATGAATGTGTATGAGTCAATCGAGGCATTCTTCAACCTATATCCATGTTATGATTTGTATGGTTTTTGTTCATAAGTTTTTGATAGATTCAATAGATTAGTTCATTTCATTTGGCATGAGACTCCATTTTTTGTGTTGCATTGTTTTTTGCATTAGAGTCTAGCTTAGTTGCTTGAGGACAAGCAAAGGTTCGGTTTGGGGAGTTTGTTGAACGTGTATTTTACACCTTCAATCGAGTCTTTTTTCACCTATTCTGCTATCCTCTATGTTAAGTTAGCTATATTATAGTGCATTTTATTAGAATAGTGTCATGTTTCCCTTTAGTTTGCATTTTATAGGTTTTAGGTGAAAAACGTGGTTTTCCGGGCAATTATATTGAAGAGAACGAAGAATCGGTGTTCCGATAACATTTTTGGAGTATCTAGAAGATTCAGGATAGGATTTGAAGTCAAGGGGTCAAGTCTGAAGGCTAAAAGGTCACTAGAAGGCAAAAACCGAGTTCGAAAAGGAAAAGAAATCCAAAAACGCGTCTCTCGCCCACTGGACTCCCGGGCGATTCGCCCGGGATGCGGGGCGATTCGCCCCACACCAGACGATTCGCCCGGTGTGTGGGGCGACTCGCCCCACGCGTGCCGAACTCCTATATATAGTTGCTGTTTCTCTACGATTTTTCATACTTTCTCAGACCTTTTTTCATACCTTTCTCATTAGTTTTTGGTAGGAATTCTCCAGAGCCTGTTCTGGGAATTCTTAGTACAGGAGACAATTTTTCTTATCGATTAAGAGCTTGTGAGATCGTGATTCTTCGGAGATTGACAACCTTCGGTAACATTGTATCTCACGATTTTTTCTATTTATATTTATATATCTTTCAACATGTTTTCATTCAATCTTGCTATGATTTCTGTTGATTGCATGACATCTATGAGTAGCTAAATCTATCGTTGGTGATAGTATGTGATTTCTTAGCGAAGGGTTATTAATTATGCATGATGGCGGTAATACGAATCAGACTTTGAGTTATTGCTTTATTTCTTTGATCTATCTAAGCCCTATATATAGTTGCGAGTTTTCTCTCCGAAAATAATATCTTTCCAAGCCTACTTTCTCACCTCTCTCTATAGTTTTAGGTAGGAACTTCCCGGGGCCTGTCCTGGGAATTCCATAGCTTAGGGGATACTTTTTCATAGCAGATTGGAGCGCGTAGGATCACAATCATCCGGAGATTGACAACCTTCGGTAACTTTGTATCTTACAACTTTTATCTACTTATTTTATATTCTTTCAATATGTTTTCTTCTATGATTGCTATTGATTGCATGCACATTATGAGTAGCTAAATTTATCGTTGGTGGTAGTATGTGAATTCTTAGCGAGGGAAGATAATCATGCTAATGGCTATATCGCGCATTATACTCCGTGTCATTGCTTTATTTCGTTGATAAGTTGAACACCAAAATTCTCGTATGTTATATTGATCATTATGCACACTAGGACACTTGTCGGCCAATCAGACCAAATTATCTTCGTAGTGTTGAATGATCACGGAACACAATAGGACGTTAGTTGTTGACAGGTCAGACCCATATTATCTTCGTAGTGCACAATACTTACAACAGGACCCAAGATTCATTCAAAGATCTCTATGCAAGACCGAGGAATTTATGCATGATTATCGACCCATTATGTTAAGAAGGACCATACTATCACCAACCTCCATTATCTGCTTGAAAACCCCCTATTGCTTTCTATCTGCTGTTTTATATTCTCTTGATTAAATAGATAAAGATAGTTATAGTCCTGAGAGAACGACACTCGAGTCATTCTGCTACTACACTACGGTTTTCGTTGTAGTTGTGGATTGGCTTTGGCTAATAACAAATTTATTTGACTGAATCTGACACGTTCATCAAATTGGCGCCGTTGCCGGGGACTATACTCCTTTTTTCTATTTAATTTGTTTTATTTACAGCTTTAGATTCCTAATTCTTTTAGTTTTAGTTTTCCTTTTTAATCTCTCTCTGTTTTCCTATTTGTCTCAAATCACTTTTCCTAGTCTGTCACAGATTGTGTATGCCGCATACACGTTCTGCAGGAACACCGCTTGCTAATTCAATTGTTGAGATCGATAGAGTCTACCACCAGAGAAGGCGACTCCTTTTCAAGGAAATCGACGGAATGGCAGAAGCTAGACCACTGAAGGCATGGGTACAACCCACCAAGGATCGTATGAGGGGACCGGCGATTGTTCTTTCGCCTGCAACCCGAGATCTGGAAATCAAGAACCACGCATTCAAAAAACTTCCGAGGTTCTATGGCTTATCAAGGGAAGATGTGATGGGGTACTTGAACGATATCGATGATTTCGTCAACCAACTCCCACGACCCGGAGCTGACATAACAACGGATGAGTTAAGGATGAAGGTTTTTGCAATGGGACTTGGCGACAGAGCCAAGTCATGGCTGAGTTCTCTACCAGCCGGCTCGCTGGACACTTGGGAAAAGGTTTTTTCAGCTTTCATGGAAACATACTTCCCACACACTCTGACTACCGCGCTTAAGGCGCAGATCACTGGATTCAAGCAAGACTATGATGAGACTATCTACACCGCGTTCGAGAGGTTCCAAGATCTCACGAACAAGTGCCCTCACCATGGTTTTGAACTCTCCGACCTAGTCCAACACTTCTACAATGGACTAACCTTTGAGAACCAACAAGTGGTGGATTTCCAATGCCGAGGCAATATTTGGGAGGAAACCGCAGAAGCCGTCTGGGCAGTTTTTTAAAGGCTTGCTAAGGGTTCGCAGTTCAAGGACCCAAGAGCAATGGTTAGGAGACGTGGACCTGAAGCTCCACCGACTCAAGAAGCCCCTATGTACAGGGGGAATGGGGATCAATTCTAGTGCTTTACCAACGAATTGAAGCAAGTCCTCAAAAGCGCCACCGGAACAACTGTTTCGAACGAAGTATGCCGAATATGCAAGAACTATGGGCATGGAGCTCATATGTGTAGATCGGAGTTGGCATACGATGATGGCAACTGGGCTCGAGGAGGCGAAGAAGAAGCCTTTGCTACGGAGTTTGGTACTCAAGAAGTTAGCTACGGACAAGACGGTAGGAATCCTCGAGGTGGATTCTGGAGAAGAGGATACCGTAACAATCAAGGATATGCACCGTCTAACCAAACTTATGGACCTAACCAAGACCGTAGTAGGCTTAACTATGGTAATGATCACTGCAAAAACCCCGCTCCGAAAGAGCCACCGAGTCGAAGACGACTCTACGGATGGAGAACTTACAGAAGATGGTCGATAACACACAAAGTTTTCTCAAACGGTATGAGGAGGATTCCGAGAAAACTAGGGAAAGGCTCGATAGGTTAGAAGAGAGCACTAGGCTTGCCCATCAAAAGATGCAAGAGTTGATCGACCGAAGAGCAAGTAAAGAACAAGGCAACACTGAGAAGGTCGTTAGGTGCGAGTGTTGCATGAAGGAAGAACTTCTACAGGCTGAGGAAGAAGAGGAGGACCTTGGTTCTGACACAAGTGATGAGGAGCAAGAGGATCCCGAACCACTTCCTAAAAGTTTCGATGTTAAGGTAGGGATTGGTGAGCTTGAAGATGTCCGTGCCACACTAGACACGGGATCCTACTCAAACATAATTCCGTTGAATGTGTTTGAAAAGAGTAACCTTGGAAAACTATCTGAGGAAAGGGCTATTGTGCGACTGGCGGATGGATCATTCATGAGACCCGAAGGCGTTGTGAAAAATGTGTTGGTCAAGATTGGTGAAGCATCAATAAACACCAATTTCGTAGTTATGCCGGCATCTGCACCTGGGACGGGGGATGTCATACTCTTAGGGCAAACATTATTGACCAAGCTACGCTCAGTAATGGACATCTACCAAAGAACTTGCACCATTGAGGTGGATGGCAAGCAACACGTATTACAAGCCATACCTGATCCACCGGAACCGCCTGATATTATTACTCACTATTGTGGTCTTGCAGCCTATATTCTTTCTTATTCACAGGTTCGTGGCATGGAAATAAGATCAATGAAGGGGAAGACTAGTACCCGCAAAAAGAAGAGATAGGCGCAGACAGGAGTCGAGTCAAAGACTTAAAACAATGACGCTATCCGGGAGGCAACCCGGAATTTTTATCGCTTTCTTTACTGCTTTTCTGCATGCATTTCATTTTTGAACTATTTGCTTCTCATATGCGAATTTGTTCATGTGTGTGTCGTATATGCTTTTGTTTGAGTGAGATTTTTCGAGTGCTTTTTTGAAAAAATTAGTTTTGGGATTTAAACCGCATTTTCTGACATCGGGACCCATCTCCCCGCATTGGGGAGCAAGGGGCCGAACCGCCCCACTTGGGGGGCGAACCGCCCCACACGTGGGGCGAACCGCCCCACAGTCCCAGATCTTAAAAAACGCGGATTTCAACCCAAAATCATTATTTTCTTCATTCTTCTTCATCCATACTCCCAAAAAACCCGAAAAGTGCGATTTTGCTTCTAAATCTTCATAACTTCTTCGTTTCTTGACCAAATTGAGTGTTCTTTAGCTTATTTCGAAGCCTATTACATGATCTATCATCCTTACCGATCAGATTTCATCCTAATTCATTATATTTGCAGATCTGAGGTATCATCTTTAAGAACCCTAATTTTCGAATTTGGGGGTTTTCTAATTTGAGCTTCAATTATGCTTGTTTGATGCATGGGTATGTTGTTTATGTAATTAGACATGTTATTTACTATCAATTGCATGTTCAATTTTGCTTAAATTGTTGATTTGGGTATTTTGCTATTAGATGATATATCTTGTTAAGCATTATGTCTTTATCTTTGATTTATAGCATATGGATATGTTTATTGGTGTAATGTTGGTGGATTTGACGATAGAATGCTTATTAGTTGAGAATAAGGATTTATGCTGTTGAATTTTTGCGCTGCTATGGTATAAATTGAAACCTTGTTATCAAGGTTATTGGTTGTCTAGTAAGAGCATGATGTGATGTATTGCATGTAGTAGTTACGTTGATATGTTGCATGATGAAGTAGCTAGGCTAGACATTGCGGTTTGGGGAGTTTGATTATTGAATTTATCACTTGTGTGTCTCGCTTCTACACTAGCATATATATTTGAGTCTGTTTTGAGTCGTACGAGGTGCTAATCGCTGTTTGTAGGTACCATACTAAGGGAAGGGAGTATTTCCGTATGATTGCTGTGAAGAACCATGTCAAGGAAGGTGATCTCGCTAGATGTGCTTTCGAGCCAAAGGGTTTGGCAACAACGTCATGGATTATCCAAGAGGAGGAGTTAGAATACACCTGGAGTAAGGACTCCTATGCTTATTCATGCACCACCGAAGGGTCAGAAACCACTATTATGTCAGCACTCCATCACGAGGACTACAGAGTTCGAGTGAACAGGAAGGCACCGGGACATTCTAGAAACGACGGATTTGATCTTGAGTTCGCAATTGCTAGAAGGTTCCGAAGCGCTAGCTTGGTTCCAAAACGTAACGACATGGGTACACAGTCCCTCGTTGGGGCACCCCTTGCCTGCCTCTAAAGTGAGCATCATATTGACATTGGTCGGAGCAACAGTGGATAAAGTGGTCAAAATTGGAGAAAAAGGTAGAAGACTTCTGAGTCTCCGAACAGCTTACTGTAACCTTCTCGAGGTGTAAATCGTTGGAGGGGGAGGTCCTGATACCACTGCCCTTTCCCCTTCAACAGTTCACATCCTATTGAAGGGCTACATGATGGAGAATTCCATAACAACGGCGGCTAATCTTGAGAATTCTACCTGCCACTGCAACTCTACTAGCGATGATGATGATGACAGTAGTGACAATGAAGGCCATACGGGCAATGATGACTCTGATAGAGGAGTTGATCCTGACCGGCCTAAAAATGGAACTACCGCAACCATCAGAAGACCTGATGTCACACTATGAAACTCACAGAGGAGGCCCAATAAATCACAAGCAGCATACTCAGCCGACCGAGGCCAAACAATGGGGTAACATCTAGTATCACATCTTATTTCCTCATTTCTTACTGCTAGGGACTAGCGTTAATTTCATGAGGGGGGATGGGATTTAAGTGATCTGATGTTGTTAGTTTGGAGCTTGGAATTGGTAGGATGAGTATAGTACCTCGCATGCTTTATTTGTCTGCATTTGCATTTGCACGTTTACTTCTTTCTTAGATTTTTTAGGTTGCATTCATCCTAGGATAGTTTTGCACGTTTTTATATGGAGTTTATTGCCGAATTTTTTGAACTTTTTTATTGGGTAGATCAACTAGCTATGCCATTAATCGTATGATTCATCTCTATGAATTTGTTTGAGGTTTTTCTCGCTTGGCTTGTCACATTTATGTATTGCACTTAGTTGAGCTAGGTAGTCTCGACATCACTTAGTGGTGTTTTCTCTACTGCGGTTCACGAAGGCCTTTATAATAGGATGATGCATGTTAGGGTCTTATGGTTGTTTTCCCGAGTAATTATGTACCTAAGAGGCAACAAGTCTTCACCATGCTTTGAGATTGCTAAATGCCTAGGAAGGAGGTAGTGTGAGGTTGTGTGATCCTTTGTTTATAACCTATTCTTCCGAATAGGTTTGGGGAGGGGGTTACACCATCATAGACTTAATTCTGTTTTCATTTTTCGTACCGTGAGTTTATTTTTCCTTTTTTCGTGAATTTTGTACTCCAACCTATTCCTTCGAATAGGTTTGGGGAAGTCGTGTGAGTCATTTTGTTTCTCTTTTTGTTATGCTACTGCTGGCTAGAAAAAAAATCGAAAAAAAAAAGAGAAAAAATTTCAGAAGAAAAAAAAAGAAAAAGAAAAAAAGAATCTGGAAAGAAAAAAAGAAAAAAGAGAAGACCCCAAAAAAGCAAAGAAGGGCCCAAAAAAGAAAAGTCGAATAGCAGTTTAGCAAAGTATTGAGTCTTTTCTATTTTTCGTATTGTTCGTAATTGTGTTTTTCTATTTTTTATCTTTTTTTCGTCTTAAGTGTCATCTGTTCTAGACCACCCTCGTCCTGCCATTCAGGAAGTGGTGAATAGCTTAAGACTTTACTTGAGAGATGGGTAGAATAGGGGAGTGTTATCTTTTATAGGGAACCCTTCTTCGTTTGATGAGAGACAGTACTGGTTCGACCTCTTTTGAGGAAAAGTCTTAACATGGTGGAACAGCAGTAAGTCCTCAGTTTCATAGGCACGGGGCAACCAGTCGTATCTTAGCATGCATCATTACGTCGTCACTGAGTAGGTCCAGGTAGAGAATGTTACGAGAGACTATCTTGTCATGATATAAGTGCTTATGTGGATGTGTAGAAGTCAATCGAGGTATTCTTCAACCTATATTCATGTTTTGATTTATATGGTTTTTGTTCATATGTTATTTGATAGATTCAGTAGATTAGTTCATTTTATTTGGCATGAAACTCCATTTTTGAGTCTTGCATGTTTTTTGTATTAGAGTCTAGCTTAGTTGCTTGAGGACAAGCAAATGTTCGGTTTGGGGAGTTTGATGAATGTGTATTTTACACTTTCATTCGAATCTTTTTCACCTAATTTAGCTATCCTCTATGTTAATTTAGAGATATTTTAGTACATTTTATTAGAATAGTGTCACGTTTCCTTTTAGATTTTATTTTACAGGTTTTGGTTGAAATTCGGAGATTTACGGGCAATTATATTAAAGTCTACAAGGAATTGGTGTTCCAGAAGCATATTTGGAGTATCTAAAGGTTTCCGGATAGGATCTGGAGTCTAGGGGCCGAATCTGGAGGTTAGAAGGCCATTAGAAGTCTGAAACCGAGTCCGAAAAGGTGAAGAAATCCAAATCCGCGTCGAAAAACGCGGAAATTCCGCGAAATACTGGGGGGCGAACCGCCCCGTGTCTCGGGCGAACCGCCCCAGAGATATTTCGGGCCTATATATAGTTGCGAGTTTTCTCTCCGAAAATCATATCTTTCCAAGCCTACTTTCTCACCTCTCTCTATGGTTTTAGGTAGGAACTTCCCGGGGCCTGTCCTGGGAGTTCCATAGCTTAGGGGATACTTTTTCATAGCAGATTGGAGCGCGTAGGATCACAATCATCCGGAGATTGACAACCTTCGGTAACTTTGTATCTTACAACTTTTATCTACTTATTTTATATTCTTTCAAGAGGGGGTGATTGTAATGCCCCAGATTTCAGAAGCTTAAAAGGGTTGAGAACGCTACTCATACCAACAAGGTGCACCTTTCTTTTCGGAAATCCACCTAGAAGAACTTCAGAGTTAAGCGTGCTTGCTCTGGAGCAATTCTAGGATGGGTGACCCACTGGGAAGTTCCCGGTGTGCGCACGAGTGAGGACAAAGTGCGCGGACTAGAACCCGTGTTGGTCTGTGGGGCCAGCATATCACCCCGGAGAGCACCCATGAGTAACCTTGCCGGCCTGTTGGGCTGGGTCTCGGCCCGTTAGTGGGTCGGGTCGTTACAAGAAGGAATCGCACACCTCACACTACCTCCTTCCTAGGCATTTGGCAATCTCTAATCGAGGTGAAGAACTTGTCGCCTCTTACGTACATAATTACATGGGTTACAACCATAGATTCTAACATGCATCATTTTATATGGCCATCGTGAACCGCAGTAGAAGAAACACCACTCGAGGTGATGTCGAGACTACTAAGCTTAACTAGTGCTCAAGTGAAAGTGACAAACCAAGCGAGACAAGCCTCAAACTACTTGCAAAGTGATGCAACATATGATAATGGTCATAAGCACTTAGTCTACACAATAGAAAAGTTCGAAAGAACTTGGCAATAGACTCCACACAACAACGTGCAACAACTAATCTATGGGTGATATGCATGCAAAAATTTGAAAAAACACGACAAATCACATGAACTTGAGTAAAATCTGGCATGTACGAACCACACAAGCATATAGTACTGAAAATCCAATACCCCCTCCCCAAACCTAAACTTTTGCTCGTCCTCGAGCAAAGAAAAGTTGAATGAAAAGGAAAAATTGGATTGAAAGTACACTTCCCTGAGATAAAGGTTCGTGTCCAATCTGCTATATATGAGTAGTACCTGAAAGAACTCAAGAAACATGTGAAAAGGGGTGCACAAAGGTGAGAAGCATGGAAAAAACGAGGAAAATCTGGGTACAGGGTCCAGGCGGACCGCTTGGCGGGAGCCAAGCGGTCCGCTTGTCAAGCGGAGCGCTTGGGAGGCTCTAGGAGCTCCGCTTGAAATTCCAGTAAACTTTTTGAATTACTGAAGATTCAAGCGGACCGCTTGGCCCTTCCAAGCGCTTCGCTTGGCTCTGTTTCCAGATTTTCGATATTTTTTCCTATCTTAATCACCTAAGGCACCAAGACAAACACTGGACTAAACGAATCACGACAAAAGGCACACATGCCACAACTACAAAAGCAAACTAAGAGTACAAGAGTCATAAGTCACAACATCATACAACCAAATCGAAACGAAAAGAGTTTCAACCAACAATAGTAAACAAGCCAAAATAACGATAATATAAAAATACTACCGATAAATGTGGCCTCTGTCGGCTGTGTCCCTAGGAGAAGGGGTCGTAGGGGGTGTTAGGAAAGGCACTCCCACAACCACCGGTCTGATCATAGAAAGGATACCCGGAATTCGGCGAGCTAGGGCATCATGGCGGTCATCATCTCCTCTTGGTGGGCTCTCCAACGCCTAGTCCTCTACTCGAGCGGCTTCCCAACGCTGATCTAAACGCCCTCGGAAATCATCCCAACGCTGCTCCTCCATCACACGGAAGTCCTCCCACCTCTTGTCTTCGCGCTCCTCAAAATCCCGGGAATTGCTCGGTAAGCTGGTCGACTGAGCCCCAACATGGTGGTTTGGAAGTTCCCAACTGATCGACCAAGATCTGGTTGAACTCCGAGAAGTCGAAGCTTCCTTGTCCGGCCGTAGGTGGAGGTGGAGGAGGTGTGTCACATAGCGCGTAACTCTTGGTTGCATGGGTTTCTCCTTGCTGAATGCACCAAGTCCCGAACATCTCATTGTACGTATCAATGTTGGTGGATTTCTTTGGCTTGCTGTCCAGTACGAGGTGGGAACTCGGCCTCCTTGCACATGCCCGTGATCAAGTTACCAAAGGCAAGCTCCCGGTTTGCATTACGGCGGCACTTGAATTCCTCGAAGATGACGATGCCAGAGATTGAGAGGCAAATCATGCAGAGAGCATGGACTAGGGATCCGTAATAGGACTGAACCTCGGAATCATGGTTTGCTAGGAATCAGATTGGCTTGAACGAACTTCAAACATCATCCTTGCCTCGAAGGTGAGATCGTTGTGGCGCAAAACCCGGGGTTCATCAGGCAATTCAAAATCTTCCACGGTAATGCCATTCAGTATCTCCATGGGTAAATGATCAGACTCCCGGTCGGAGACATAGAGCTCCGCGGGATCAAATCTCTCGTTGGATGTAGGCTGGCGGTTTGGATCCCGCCCAGTGGCCTATCCAATCGCATAATGAAGCTAGTGATGCCAAAGGAGCGTAAACCGACCCCAACACCGCGGACGGGAACCTCACCGGTCCGTTCATTGTAGTCCGTGAAGGCAATGTAGAAGTCCTCCATACTGTTGGTCCCAATTTGGCATGACTT
>CM051457.1:60335129-60395072 GCA_028274465.1 Plantago ovata
AACGAACCACACAAGCATATAGTACTGGAAAATCCAATACCCCCTCCCCAAACCTAACTTTTGCTCGTCCTCGAGCAAAGAAAAGTTGAATGAAAAGGAAAAATTGGATTGAAAGTACACTTCCCTGAGATAAAGGTCGTGTCCCATCTCCTATATATGAGTAGTACCTGAAAGGACTCAAGAAACAAGTGAAAAGGGTGGCAAAGGTGAGAAGAATGGAAAAAACGGGAAAATCTGGGTACAGGGTCCAGGCGAGCTTGGCTGGAGCCAGCGGTCCGCTTGTCAGCGGGCGCTGGGAGGCTCCAGCGCTCGCTTGAAATTCCAGTAAACTTTTTGAATTATGAAGTTCAAGCGGACCGCTTGCCCTTCCAAGCGTTCGCTTGGCTCTGTTTCCAGATTTTCGATTTTTTTCCTATCTTAATCACCTAAGGCACCAAGAAAACACTGACTAAACGAATCACGACAAAAGGCACACAGGCCACAACTACAAAAGCAAATAAGAGTACAAGAGTCAAAGTCACAACATCATACAACCAAATCGAAAGAAAAGAGTTTCAACCAACAATAGTAACAAGCCAAAAAAACGATAATATAAAAATACTACCGATAAATGTGGCCTCTGTCGGCTGGTGTTCTAGGAGAAGGGGTCGTAGGGGGTGTTAGGAAAGGCACTCCCACACCACCGGTCTGATCATAGAAAGGATACCCCGGAATCGGCGAGCTAAGGCATCATGGCGTTCATCATCTCCTCTTGTGGGCTCTCCAAGCCTAGTGTCCTCTACTCGAGCGGCTTCCCAACGCTGATCTACACGCTTGGTAATCATCCCAACGCTGCTCCTCCATCACACGGAAGTCCTCCCACCTCTTGACTTCGCGCTCCTCAATCCCCGGAATTGCTCGGTAAGCTGGGTCGACTGAGCCTCCAACATGGTGGTTTGGAAGTTCCCAACTGATCGACCAAGATCTGGTTGAACTCCGAGAAGTCGAAGCTTCCTTGTCCGGCGTAGGTGGAGGTGGAGGAGGTGTCACATGGCGCGTAATCTTGGTTGCATGGGTTCTCCTTGCTGAGTGCACCAAGTCCCGAACATCTCATTGTACGTATCAATTTGATGGATTCTTTGGCTTCTTGTCCAGTACGAGGTCGGGAACTCCGGCCTCCTTGCACATGCCGTGATCAAGTTACCAAAGGCAAGCTTCCGGTTTGCATTACGGCGGCGCTTGAATTCCTCGAAGATGACGATGCCAGGAGTGAGAGGCAAATCATGCAAGAGAGCATGGATAGGACTCCGTAATAGGACTGAACCTCGGAATCATGTGTGCTAGGAATCAGATTGGCTTGAACGAACTTCAACATCATCCTTGCCTCGAAGGTGAGATCGTTGTGGCGCAAAATCCGGGTGGTTCATCAGGCAATTCAAAATCTTCCACGGTAATGCCCTTCAGTATCTCCATGGGGTAATGATCAGACTCCCGGTCGTAGACATAGAGCTCCGCGGGATCAAATCTCTCGTTGGATGAGGCTGGCGGTTTGGATCCCGCGCCGTGGCCTATCCAATCGCATAATGAAGCTAGTGATGCTCAAAGAGTAAACTCGACCCCAACACCGCGGACGGGAACCTCACCGGTCCGTTCATTGTAGTCCGTGAAGGCATGTAGAAGTCCTCCACTACTGCTTGGTCCCAATTTGGCATGACTTCGCCATAGTACTTCCACCCTCGCTCAGTAATGAGCTTGTTGAGCTCTCTGGCACCATCCAACTCGCTCTCACCAGCCGTGAAGCGAATGCTCCTCTCAGAAATGTACGTGTGCTTGTGGACATGGAAACTCGCTTCGAATTGCCTTGCCCTCCCCGATTGGCGATACTCGCCGGGTGTGGCCATTTGTTGGGCACTCGAGGTCCCTTCTCCCCTTGATCTCTTGGTTCTTCTCAAATTGTACCTAGAATAATCTTATTAGATAACTTCAAGAGACAATGAGAATTGACTTGACTCCTAGACTCCAATACTCACTCAAGTAATCTCATGGTGAGTTGAGGGCTTGCTAAAGTTCATTTGAACAAATCGAGAAGCTTTAACACTTCGTTACGATAAATCCATACGAATCTAAACCAAGCAAACAAACTCTCCAATTGAATTACCCAACCAATCCAACACATTCTCATGCAATCACAACATCACCATAATCATAACATAACTCAAATTCAAGGCTAACAATCATCAAACAATTATATAGCAAAAATTCGAGCAATAGAATTCATCATAAATCAAGAGGAGCAAAATTCGAATTTAGACATCACATCTAGTAAGAAACATGCTCAACAATCATCATCAAACTCTAATTCACCATTGCATAACACAATTGAAGCTAATTAAGATAAAATCCCAAATTCAAGAAAGTTAGGGTTCATGAGAGGTACCTTTGATTCCTTGTTATGGATGCTTCAAACGTGAAATTTGATCGGTTTAGATGATAGAGGGGGTGATGGACTTTCTAAAGTGCACAAGATTGCAAGAATTGGTGGAGAATTGAGAGAGATTGAGATTTTGGGATGCTAAATCGGCAATGGAGGAAGAAAAACGAAGTGGGGAGCTTTGATGCACAAGTGCTCCGCTTGGCTTTCTTAAGGAAAGCCAAGCGAAGCGCTTGGGCCGTCCCAAGCGAAGCGCTTGGCAAGCGGTCCGCTTGGGACCTGCCAAGCGCTCCGCTTGGATTTCCAGTAAGAATGAAATTCTTACTGGAAATCCAAGCGGACCGCTTGGGCTTGCCAAGTGGTTCGCTTGGGACCTGAAGCTCCCAAATCCATTTTTTTTCCGACTTTTGCTAAATTTTCACCCCAAAAACCTTGTCTAATCAACGAAACAAAATTTTAAACGTGCTCCTAATCTATATGCAAGTACCTACAACCTCGGGTTGCCTCCCGAGAAGCGCCTTCGTTTAAAAGTCGTTGGCTCGACTCTTCACAACTCATGCGGAATTGATTTCGCCTCGGGTACTAGACTTCCCCATCCAATTGCCTCTCAAAGCATCAATTCCATGCACATCTTGACGAACATAAAGTGGACCAAAAAATCCTACAAGTTCGTTAGTATCAACATAAGCACATGAATCAACAATGGCTCGCAACGTATGTTGCTTGCCATTTACCTCAAAGTGACATGTTCGGCGATACATGTCTATGACCATATGCACTTTGTTGATGAAGGCTCTACCCAAGAGAACCAGCTTAGCAGAAGATGTAGGCATAACGATGAAATTAGTCTTCACCACTACACCGGCAACCCTCACCGCCAAGTTCTCAATCACACCCAACGGCTTTTTCATGGACCCATCCGCTAATTGCACCATGCATTTCATAGGTCTCAAGCCAGACAAACCCGACTCTTCATACACGTTCAAGGGTATAACATTCACACCCGCTCCCGTGTCTAGAGTTGCTACTATTCCGTCCTTCTTCCCCAAGCCGATTTCAACATCGAAGCTCTCTTGGATGGGCACTTCCACCATATCGACCATCTCATCCTCAGACGATGAGTTTTCTTTCACCTCTTCAACTATCGCATCAGATTGTGCGACAACTTCCTCTTCCATAACCACCTTAGGAGTCTCAACCTCCTTACTCACCTTGCAAGTTTCAGTTATCTTGCAACTTGGCACCTCAACTAGTGCATTGTCTCTCACAACCGTGATCTCCACGGGCAAATCAGTCACCACGGTTATGGCCATAGCCTTCTCCGTGTTCCCGGGAAACTTCCCTTGCTCTCTACTAGCCCCCCTATCTATCAGCTCTTGCAACTTCTTATGGAGGTTGCTACTACTAGCCTCAAGCTTCTCAAACCGCTGATTGTTAGTAGCTTCATTACGATAGTAATGCTCCATAAACTTATTCGTCTTCAACACAAGATCGTTGAGAGAAGAGACAAGAGGTGAAGGAAGCCCCCCTCCACCTTGTGGTCCCGAACTAGCAACCTGAGGTGGAGGTGTAGGATTAGAAGGCGGTGCTCCTTCATACCAATTGTTCCCATAGCTAAGACGACTTCTATCTTGATTAGGCCCATAGGCATTTTGATCTGGGTTATGAAGATAACCACGGTTGCCTTGATTCTGGTACCCACCTCGGGGTCCACGGTTTTGTGGCCTCATATTGCCATACCCTTGCCCGTAGTTCACATCTCCAACTACTTGCTCTCCCTCAGCAGCATACACTTCTTGACGGACATCGTTCGTGATATATTGCTCTCTAGCAAATTCAGAACGGCATAAATAGGCCGGGTGCCCATAGTTCTTGCACACACCACAAACTTCCGTAGAAGGAGAAGGAATGCTTTGCCTCAAAGCTTTCTTCACTTCATGGGCGAAACCATCGACGGCATTTTGTTCTACCACTACCTTGGCCTCACCTCTTTGCTCCTTTTGGAGCACACGAGCCCTCACATTCCGGTTTTGGGAATTCCGGTACATCATGTCCAGCTTCACTTGAGCTTGAGAAGGAAGCAACTCCCCCATACTACCTCCACAAATACTATCCACTTGAGATTGAATCTCGGGATGTAAACCATTGTAAAAGAATTGGAGAAGCTGACCTTTATCATACCCGTGATGTGGGCATCGATGATGCAACCCCATGAATCGATCATAGGCCTCGTGGAAAGGCTCATCATACCTCTGCTCGAAGGAGCTAATTTGGCTCTTCATAGCCATCGTCTTGGAAGCGGGGTAGTAACACTCCATGAACTTATCAAAACAAAGATCACATGTTGCCAAAGACCCGGCCTCCAAAGTATTAAGCCAAGCCTTTGCACGATCACCTAGCCCCATAGAAAAGACCTTCAAACGGAGATCATCATCCGTAACACCAGCTCCTGGTCGCCCAAGATGGAGAACAAAATTCTCGAGCTCATTCAAGAACCCAATCACGTCCTCATTAGCCATCCCATAGAATTTGGGAAGTTGTTGGAACATGTGATTCTTGATCTCCAAGTTCCTTGTGGCATCATTGAGGACAATTGCTGGTCCTCTAGCCCCAACCGTAGGCTTAGTAAGTGTACGTATAGGCCGCTCCGCCATTTCACCTTCCAAGTAAACAGATTCAAGAATTGGCTCCAAAAGATAAGAAGAAGACTCTTCCCGAATACCAGAAGTGGAAGCTCTAGATGCTACTTCTTCAAACTCGAGATTCAAATTCCTCCTTCTCCTTTGAAACAAACAATCGATCTCGTCTTCAAAAGGTTCAATAATAGGTCCACCCGTTCGGGTTCTAGGCATGCACTCACCTGAAATGAAGAGTAGTGAGTTTCCAAGTCAAAAAGAAACAGAAGCAGAAATGAGACAAAGAAGAGATGTTGGCTGAAAAAACCAAAACAAAAACACCAACCAAAGGAGTTAAGTCCACGGCAGCGGCGCCAAATCGATGATGTCGTTTTTCACCAATTAAATTTGTATAAAAAGCCAAAGAACACTTATCACTACACAAACTAGAGTGCAATGGCAAGTTGTCCCCGAGTGTCGTTCTCTCGGGACCTAACGTGGCTTTGTTTGTGGTTTTTGCTAGTTATTTCAGACAACGAGTTCAAGTTCTTGTAGAATTGTTTTCTGAGAACAAAGCAACGAGGGTTACGAATATGCTCACAACTTCAGTGCGTAAAACCTTCGATCAAGTCTCCTAAGCAACTCGTCTAGGTAACTTTCAAGACACACATCATAAAAGACCACTATCAATACTTTAGAGGTGCTTGTCACTAACACCATTTATCTAGCATGCTGCAAATCTCTAACATACAATCCTATAGCTTTCATTGACCAAGAGTTTGTCACTATACTCAATTCGAATATATTTTATAGGCAACTAAGAATCATATGAAGGAATTTGCAGCAAGATTGAATCACAATCTCATGTAAGCATAAACATAACCCATAGCATGCATATTCTACATTCTACCACCAACACAAAGGATTTAGCTACTCATATTCATCAACAGACATCAAATCATATGAATTGTAAATAGAATACATCAAATCAAACTACTAGACAAGAGATAATGATACAATGTTACCACCAAGCTGTCACTAATCGGTCGGTATTGATGAAAACCTCTCCGTAGATGAAACAACGGATGCAATCCTATGCCAAAACCTTTAATCCAATCTAAAATACAATGTAACCTGAGTTTTTCTCTCAGTTTTGGGGCTTAGGAGCTCTCCAAAACGAAGCTAGTGTTCAAAAAGTATCCGAAAAGTAACAGAAGATCAAATCTAAGAAGGAAAATCCGAAAACGTAACCGCTGCCAAACGGACCGCTTGGAGAGTCCAAGCGGAGCGCTTGGCAAGCGAAGCGCTTTGGCCCTCCAAGCGCTTCGCTTGGCTTTTGTGGCAAAGCTCCTGGAAAATGAAGCGGAGCGCTTCACTATTCCAGGCGCTTAGCTTGGCTCTTGGGCAGATTTTTGTCTTCAAACTCAATCTTTTTGCCCTCGTACGGCCCTCGGGTGCCTTGGACTCATCCTTCTCAATGCTTATTGATGCTCAAACACTCACGAACAAGCCACGGATATTGGGGAACTTCAACGGGGCCATCTTTTCCATCAAAAAGGCTCGTTTTTAGCTCCAAAAACGTCGTTTCGTACCTAAGTGCCTGAAAATGCAGAAAACACAAAACGTGACAGTATTCTACAAAACTAACCAAAAAACAAGGCTAGAAGATAGCAAAAGAAGGTAAAAAAGACAAGATGAACGCGTCAAAAATACGTTCATCACAGGACACTAGATTGATTCAAAGATCTCCATGCAAGACCGAGGAATTTATGCATGATTATCGACCCGTTATGCTTTGAAGGATCATACTATCACCAATCTCCATTATCTGCTAGAAAACCCCTTTGCTATCTGTCTGCTGTTTTATATTCTCTTGTTAAATAGATAAAGCTAGTTATAGTCCTGAGAGAACGACACTCGAGTCATTCTACTACTACACTACGGTTTTCGTTGTAGTTGTGGATTGCCTTTGGCATAATAACAAATATTATTTGCTGAACCGGAACTCGACAAATCCGCTTTCATCAAATTGGCGCCGTTGCCGGGGACTATACTCCTTTTTTCTGTTTAATTTGTTTATATTTTCAGCTTTAGATTCCTAATTCTAGCTACTAGTTTTAGTTTTCCTTTTTAATCTCTGATACTGCTTTCCTAGTCTGTTACAGATAGTGTATGCCGCATACACGATCTGCAGGAACACCGCTTGCTGATTCAATTGCTGAGATCGACATAGTCTACCACCAAAGAAGGCGACTACTTGAAAGGCGCGCACTAGAGGAAATAGAGGATACCGATTTCTCTGAATCTCTACACAATCCTTTCAAGGAAATCGACGGAATGGCAGAAGCTAGACCACTGAAAGCATGGGTTCAACCCACCAAGGATCGTATGAGGGGACCGGCGATTGTTCTTTCGTTTGCAACTCGAGATCTGGAAATCAAGAACCACGCATTCCAACAACTTCCGAGGTTCTATGGCTTATCAAGGGAAGATGTGATGGGGTACTTGCACGATATCGATGATTTCGTCAACCAACTCCCACGACCCGGAGCTGACATAACAACGGATGAGTTAAGGATGAAGGTTTTTGCTATGGGACTTGGCGACAGAGCCAAGTCATGGCTGAGTTCTTTACCAGCAGGCTCGCTGGACACTTGGGAGAAGGTTTTTTCAGCTTTCATGGAGAAATACTTCCCTCGCACCTTGACTACCGCGCTAAAGGCGCAAATCACTGGATTCAAGCAGGACTATGATGAGACCATCTACACCGCGTTTGAGAGGTTCCAAGATCTCCCGAACAAGTGCCCTCACCATGGTTTTGAGCTTTCTGACCTAGTCCAACACTTCTACAATGGACTAACCTTCGAGAACCAACAAGTGGTGGATTTCCAATGCCGAGGCAATATTTGGGAGGAAACCGCAGAAGCCGTCTGGGCAGTTTTTGAAAGGCTTGCTAAGGGTTCACAGTTCAAGGACCCAAGAGCAATGGTTAGAAGACGTGGACCTGAAGCTCCACCGACTCAAGAAGCCCCTATGTACAGGGGGAATAGGGATCAATTCGAGTGCTTTACCAACGAATTGAAGCAAGTCCTCAAGAGCGCCACCGGAACAACTATTTCGAACGAAGTATGCCGAATATGCAAGAACTATGGGCATGGGGCTCATATGTGTAGATCGGAGCTGGCATACGATGATGGCAACTGGGCTCGAGGAGGCGAAGAAGAAGCCTTTGCTACGGAGTTTGGTACTCAAGAAGTTAGCTACGGACAAGACGGTAGGAATCCTCGGGGTGGATTTTGGAGAAGGGGATTCCGAAACAATCAAGGATATGCACTGGCTAACCAAACTTATGGCCCTAACCAAGACCGTAGTAGGCTGAACTATGGTAATGATCACTGCAAAAACCCCGCTCCGAAAGAGCCACCGAAGTCGAAGTCGGCTCAACTGATGGAGAACTTGCAAAACATGGTTGATCACACACAAAGTTTTCTCAAACGTTACGAAGAAGATTCTGAGAAGACTAGGGCAAGGCTTGATAGGTTGGAAGAGAGCACTAGGCTTGCCCATCAAAAGATGCAAGAGTTGATCGACCGGGGATCAAGTAGGGAGCAAGGCAAGCTGCCTAGAAACACTGAGAAGTCGATGTCCATTACCTTGGTGGGTGATCTGCCTGTTGAAATCACCATCAAGAAGGTTGCTAAGTGCGAGAGTTGCAAGAGGGAAATGCACCCACAAGGAGAAGAAGAAGAGAAGGACTTTGGTACTAACAAGAGTGAAGAGGAGCAAGAGGATCCCGAACCACTCCCTCAAAGTTTCGATGTTAAGGTCGGGATTGGGGAACTTGAAGATGTCCGAGCCACACTAGACAGGGGATCCTACTCTAATGTGCTCCCTTTGAATGTTTTCGAGAAGAGTAACCTTGGAGAACTAATTGTGCATAAGGCTATTGTGCAACTGGCGGATGGATCCCTTGTGAAACCCGAGGGCGTTGTGAAGAATGTATTAGTCAAGATTGGTGAAGCTTCTGTTTACACCGATTTTGTAATTATGCCGGCGTCAGCACCTGGAACGGGGGATGTCATACTCTTAGGACGAACATTCTTGACTAAGCTACGCTCCGTGATGGACATCTACCAAAGAACTTGCACTATTGAAGTAGATGGCAAGCAACATGTGTTGCAAGCCATATCCGATCCACCTGATCCACCTGATACTTCTAACACTATTAATTACAGTGGTCTTAATGTCTATGTTCATTCTTATTCGCAGGATCGAGGCATAGGAAGGAGATTCGTGAAGGGGAAGTCTAGTACCCTCAAAAAGAAAAGCTAGGCAAAGACAGGAGTCTAGTCAGGGACTTTAAACAATGGCGCTATCCGGGAGGCAACCCGGGGTTTTTATCGCTTTCTTTACTGCTTTTTGCATGCATTCATTCTTGAATTATTTGCTTCTCATATGCGAATTTGTTCATGTCTATGTCGTATATGCTTATGTTTGAGTGAGATTTTTCGAGTGGTTTTTTGAAAAAATTGGTTTCGGGGATTAAAACCGCATTTTCTGACGACGGGAACCGTCTCCCCGCATCGGGGAGCACGGGGCGAACCGCCCCGCACCAGGGCCGAACCGCCCCACGGCTCCAGATCTTCAAAAACGCGGATTTCTTCCCCTTTACCTTATTTTCTTCATATTTCATCATTCCTCTTCCCCAAAAACCGAAAATCGCGATTTTACATTCAAATCTTCATAACTTCTTCATTTCTTGACCAAATTTAGTGTTCTTTAGCTTAAATTGAAGCCTATTACATGACTATCATCCCATCCGAACAGATTTCGTCCTAATGCGTTAGATTTCCAGATCTGAGGTATCATCCTAAGAACCCTAATTTTCGAATTTGGGGGTTTTCTAATTTGAGCTTCATTTATGCTTATTTGATGCATGGGTATGTTGTTTGTGTGATTAGACATGTTATTTACTATCAATTGCATGCTCAATTTTGCTTGAATTGTTGATTTGGGAATTTTGCTACTAGATGATATATCTTGTTATATAATGTCTTTATCTTTGATTTCTTGCATATGATTGTGTTTATTGGTGTAATGATGGTGGATTTGACGATAGAATGCTTAATTGTTGAGTATGAGGACTTATGATGGTAGAATTTTTCGCTACTATGA
This sequence comes from Plantago ovata, assembly GCA_028274465.1. Classification (NCBI taxonomy): domain Eukaryota; kingdom Viridiplantae; phylum Streptophyta; class Magnoliopsida; order Lamiales; family Plantaginaceae; genus Plantago; species Plantago ovata. The sequence continues at coordinate 60,345,330 of CM051457.1, forward strand.
TATGAATTGAGCCTTCTTATCAAGGATATTGGTTGTCTAGTAAGAGCATAATGTGATGTATTGCATGTAGTAGTTACATTGGTATGTTGCATGATGAAAAAGCTAGGCTAGACATTACGGTTTGGGGAGCTCGATTGTTGATTTTATCACTTGTGTGTTTCGTTCTTACACTAGCATATGCATGAGTCAGTTTTGTGTCATACGAGGTACTAACTGTTGTTTGTAGGAACCATACCAAGGGAAAGGAGCATTCCCGTATGATTGTTGTGAAGAATTGGAGGGGGAACAATCACTACCATGTCAAGAAGGGTGACCTCGTTGGATGTACGTTCGAGCCAAGGGGTTTTGCAACAACGTCATAGATTATCCAAGAGGAGGAGCTAGAGTACACCTGGAGTAAGGAGTCCTATGCCTATTCATGCACCACCGAAGGGACAGAAACCATTATTACGTCAGCAATCCATCACAAGGACTGCAAAGTTCGAGTGAACTGGAAGGCACCGGGACATTCTCGCCGCGACGGATTCAATCTTGAGTTCGCAGTTGCTAGAAGGTTCCGAAGCGCTAGCTTGGTTCCAATACATAATGACATGGGTAACCAGCATCTTGTTGGGGTGCCCCTTGCCTGCCTCTAAAGAGAGCATCATATAGACATCGGGAGCATCAACTGTAGAGAATGTGGTCGACATAGGAAAAAATGGAAGATAACCTCTGAATACCCGAGCAGCTCGCTGTAACCTCCTTGGGGTGTAAAACGCTGGAGGGGGAGGTCCTGATACCACTGCCCTTTCCCCTTCAACAGTTCACAACCTGTTGGAGAGATACCAGGTGGAAGATTCCATAACAGAGGCGGCCAATCTTGAAGATACCCTTCGACACTGCAACTCTACCAGTGACAATGTGCGTGACAGTAGTGACAATGAAGACAATAGGGAAAATGATGATACAGATGGTTGAATTGATCCTATCCGATCTTTTGATGGAACTACCGCCAATACCACAAGTCCCGATGATCATATATGCGGCTCCCGGAGCAGTTCCAATAACTCACAAGCAGCATACTTAGCCGACCGAGGCCAAACCATGGGTTAACATCTAGTATCACATCTTATTTCCTCATTTTCTTACTGCTAGGGACTAGCGTTAATTTCATGAGGGGGGATGGGATTTAAGTGATCAGATGTTGTTAGTTTGGAGCTTGGTATTGGTAGGATGAGTATACTATCTCGCATGCTTTATCCGTCTACATTTGCATGTGCACGTTTACTACTTTCTTAGATTTTTTAGGTTGCATTCACTACATTCATCCTAGGATAGTCTTGCATGTTTTATATGGAGTTTATTGCCGAATTTTTTTTGAACTTTTTTATTGGGTAGATCAACCAACTATGCCATTAATCGTATGCTTCATCTCTATGAATTTGTTTGAGGTTTTTCTCCCTTGGCTTCTCACATTTATGTATTGCACTTAGTTAAGCTTGGTAGTCTCGACATCACTTAGTGGTGTTTTCTCTACTGCGGTTCACGAAGGCCTTTATAATAGGATGATGCATGTTAGGGTCATATGGTTGTTTCCCGAGTAATTATGTACCTAAGAGGCAACAAGTCTTCACCATTCTTTGAGATTGCTAAATGCCTAGGAAGGAGGTAGTGTGAGGTTGTGTGATCCTTTGTTTATAACCTATTCTTCCGAATAGGTTTGGGTAGGGGGTTACACATTCATTAGGCTTGTTTCTCTTTTTGTTATGCTACTGCTGGCTAGAAAAATCGAAAAAAAGAAAGAAAGAAAAAAATTCCAGAAAAAAAGAGAAAAAGAAAAAAGAAAAAAAAGAATCTGGAAAGAAAAAAAGAAAAAAAAAGAGAAGACCCCAAAAAGCGAAGAAGGGTCCAAAAAAGAAAGCCAAATAGCAGTTTAGCAAAGTGTTTTGTCTTTTCCAATTCTTGTAATGTTCTTAATCGTGTTTTTCTATTTTTTATCTTTTTGTCTTGAGTGTCATCTGTTCTAGACCACCCTCGTCCTGCCATTCAGGAAGTGGTGAATAGTTTAAGACTTTACTTGAGAGATGGGTAGAATAGGGGAGTGTTATCTTTTGTAGGGAACCCTCCTTCGTTTGATGAGAGCCAGTACTGGTTCGACCTCTTTTGAGGAAAAGTCTTAACATGGTGGAACAGCAGTAAGTCCTCAGTTTCATAGGCACAGGGCAACCATTCGTATCTTAGCATGCTTCATTACGTCGTCACTGACTAGGTCCAGGTAGAGAATGTTACGAGAGACTATCTTGTCTTGACATAAGTGCTTATGTGGATGTGTATAAGTCGATCGAGGTATTCTTCAACCTATATTCATGCTTTGATTTATATGGTTTTTGTCCATATGTTTTTTTGGTAGATTCAGTAGATTAGTTCATTTTATTTGGCATGAGACTCCATTTTGTGTCTTGCATGTTTTTTGCATTAGAGTCTAGCTTAGTTGCTTGAGGACAAGCAAAGGTTCGGTTTGGGGAGTTTGATGAATGTGTATTTTACACTTTCATTCAGGTATTTTTCACATATTTTAGCTATCCTCTATGTTAATTTAGCTATATTTTAGTGCATTTTATTAGAATAGTGTCACGTTTCCCTTTAGATTTTATTTTACAGGTTTTGGGTGAAAATCGAGGATTTCCGGGCAATTATATTGAGGTTGACAAGGAATTGGTGTTCTAGAAGCCTATTTGGAGTATCTGAATGTTTCCGGATAGGATTTGGAGTCTAGGGGCCGAATCTGAAGGTTAGAAGGCCACTAGAAGTCAGAAACCGAGTCCGAAAAGGGGAAGAAATCCAAAAACGCATCGAAAACGCGGAATTCCGCGAAAAACTCTCCGGGGCGAACCGCCCCACAGTAATTCGAGGCCTATATATAGTTGCTCAGTTTTCTCCGAAAATATACTTTTCCAGACCTACTTTCTCACCTTTCTCTGTAGTTTTAGGTAGGGACTTCCCAGAGCCTGTTCTGGGGGTTCGTAGCTTAGGGGACACTTTTTCATAGCAGATTGGAGCTTGTAGGATCGCAATTCTCCGGAGATTGACAACCTTCGGTAACTGTGTATCTTACAGTTTATTCTACTTATTTTTATATTCTTTCAACATGTTTTCTACTATGATTTCTGTTGATTGCATGCCTATTATGAGTAGCTAAACTTATCGTTGGTGGTAGTATGTGAATTCTTAGCGAAGGGAAGATAATCATGCTAATGGCTATATCGCGCATTATACTCCGTGTTATTGCTTTATTTCGTTGATCAGGCACAGCCTAAATTCTCGTATGTTGTATTAATTATTATGCACAATCGGACCCTCGTTGACCTGTACGCGAGTTTATCTTCGTAGTGTTGAATAATTACGGAACACATTAGGACAATAGTGATTGACTTGTCAGACCCATTATCTTCGTAATGCTTAATAATTGCAACAGGACACTAGATTGATTCAAAGATCTCCATGCAAGACCGAGGAATTTATGCATGATTATCGACCCATTATGCTTTGAAGGATCATACTATCACCAATCTCCATTATCTGCTAGAAAACCCCTTTGCTATCTGTCTGCTGTTTTATATTCTCTTGTTAAATAGATAAAGCTAGTTATAGTCCTGAGAGAACGACACTCGAGTCATTCTACTACTACACTACGGTTTTCGTTGTAGTTGTGGATTGCCTTTGGCATAATAACAAATATTATTTGCTGAACCGGAACTCGACAAATCCGCTTTCATCAACTCTTCATACACGTTCAAGGGTATAACATTCACTCCCGCTCCCGTGTCTAGAGTTTCCACTATTCCGTCCTTCTTCCCCAAGCCGATTTCAACATCGAAGCTCTCTTGGATGGGCACTTCCACCATATCCACCATCTCATCCTCAGACGATGATTTTTTTTCACCTCTTCAACTATCGCATCAGATTGTGCGACAACTTCCTCTTCAATAACCACCTTAGGAGTCTCGACATCCTCACTCACCTTGCAACTTTCAATTATCTTGCAACTTGGCACCTCAACTCGTGCATTGTCTCTCACAACCGTGATCTCCACGGGCAAATCAGTCACCACGGTTATGGCCATAGCCTTCTCCGTGTTCCCGGGAAACTTCCCTTGCTCTCTACTAGCCCCCCGATCTATCAACTCTTGCAACTTCTTATGGAGGTTGCTACTACTAGCCTCAAGCTTCTCAAACCGCTGATTGTTAGTAGCTTCATTACGATAGTAATGCTCCATAAACTTATTCGTCTTCAACACAAGATCGTTGAGAGAAGAGACGAGAGGAGAAGGGAGCACCCCTCCACCTTGCGGTCCCGAACTAGCAACTTGAGGTGGAGGTGTAGGATTAGAAGGTGGTGCTCCTTCATACCAGTTGTTCCCATAGCTGAGACGGCTTCAATCTTGATGTGGACCATAGGCATATTGGTCCGGGTTGTGGACATAACCACGGTTGCCTTGATTCTGGTACCCACCTCGTGGTCCTTGTCCTCCACGGTTTTGTGGCCTCATATTGCCATATCCTTGCCCGTAGTTCACATCTCCAACTACTTGCTCTCCCTCAGCAGCATACACTTCTTGACGGACATTGTTCGTGATATATTGCTCTCTAGCAAATTCAGAACGGCATAAATAGGTCGGGTGCCCATAGTTCTTGCACACACCACAAACTTCCGTAGAAGGAGAAGGAACGCTTTGCCTCAAAGCTTGCTTCACTTCATGGGCGAACCCATCGAAGGCATCTTGTTCTACCACTACCTTGGACTCACCTCTTTGCTCCTTTTGGAGCACACGAGCCCTCACATTTCGGTTTTGGGAATTACGGTACATCATGTCCAGCTTCACTTGAGCTTGAGAAGGAAGCAACTCCCCCATACTACCTCCACAAATACTATCCACTTCAGATTGAATCTCGGGATGTAAACCATTGTAAAAGAATTGGAGAAGCTGACCTTTATCATACCCGTGATGTGGGCATCGATGATGCAACCCCATGAATCGATCATAGGCCTCGTGGAAAGCCTCATCATACCTCTGCTCGAAGGAGCTAATTTGGCTCTTCATAGCCATCATCTTGGAAGCGGGGTAGTAACGCTCCATGAACTTATCAAAACAAAGATCCCATGCTGTCAAAGACCCGGCCTCCAAAGTATTAAGCCAAGCCTTTGCACGATCACCTAGCCCCATAGAAAAGACCTTCATACGGAGATCATCATCCGTAACACCAGCTCCTGGTCGCCCAAGATGGAGAACAAAATTCTCGAGCTCATTCAAGAACCCAATCACGTCCTCATTAGCCATCCCATAGAATTTGGGAAGTTGTTGGAACATGTGATTCTTGATCTCCAAGTTCCTTGTGGCATCATTGATGACAATTGCTGGTCCTCTAGCCCCAACCGTAGGCTTAGTAAGTGTACGTATAGGCCGCTCCGCCATTTCACCTTCCAAGAAAACAGATTCAAGAATTGGCTCCAAAAGATAAGAAGAAGACTCTTCCCGAATACCAGATGTGGAAGCTCTAGATGCTACTTCTTCAAACTCGAGATTCAAATTCCTCCTTCTCCTTTGAAACAAACGATCGATCTCGTCTACAAAAGGTTCAATAATAGGTCTACCTGTTCGGGTTCTAGGCATGCACTCACCTGAAATGAAGAGTAGTGAGTTTCCAAGTCAAAAAGAACAAAAGACAGAAATAAGGCAAAGAAAAGATGTTGGCTGAAAAAACCAAAACAAAAACACCAACCAAAGGAGTTAAGTCCCCGGCAACGGCATCAAATTGATGATGTCGTTTTTCACCAATTAAATTTGTTTAATAGCCAAAGAACACTTATCACTACACAAACTAGAGTGCAATGGCAAGTTGTCCCCGTGTGTCGTTCTCTCGGGACCTAACGTGGCTTTGTTTGTGGTTTTTGCTAGTTATTTCAGACAACGTGTTCAAGTGTTTATAGAATTGTTTTCTTAGAACAAAGCAACGAGAAATCAGATTGTTGTAATCAAGTTTGGAAAACGGTTGGTGGTAGAAATCAAATACACATGCATGGGTTAGGAATATGCTCACAAGTTCAGTGCGTAGAACCTTCGATCAAGTCTCCTAAGCAACTCGTCTAGGTAACTTTCAAGACACACATAATAAAAGACCACTATCAATACTTTAGAGGTGCTTGTCACTAACACCATTTATCTAGCATGCTGCAAATCTCTAACATACAATCCTATAGCTTTCATTGACCAAGAGTTTGTCACTATACTCAATTCGAATATATTTTATAGGCAACTAAGAATCATATGAAGGAATTTGCAGCAAGATTGAATCACAATCTCATGTAAGCATAAACATAACCCATAGCATGCATATTCTACATTCTACCACCAACACAAAGGATTTAGCTACTCATATTCATCAACATAGACATCAAATCATATGAATTGTAAATAGAATACATCAAATCAAACTACTAGACAAGAGATAATGATACAATGTTACCACCAAGCTGTCACTAATCGGTGGGTATTGATGAAAACCTCTCCGTAGATGAAACAATGGATGCAATCCTATGCCAAAACCTTTAATCCAATCTAAAATACAATGTAATCTGAGTTTTCTCTGTGTTTTGGGGCTTAGGAGCTCTGCCAAAACGAAGCCAATGTTCAAAAGTATGGAAAAAGTAACTGAAAATCCGATTAAAGAAGGAAAATCCCGATTTGTAACTGCTGCCAAGCGGACCGCTTGGCAGGCGAAGCGCTTGGGGCCTCCAAGCGCTTCGCTTGGTCTGCTGTACCATTTCCACTGGAATCTGAAGCGCTCCGCTTCACTATTCCAGGCGCTTAGCTTGGCTCCTGGGCAGATTTTTGTCTTGCAACTCAATCCTTTTGCCCTCGTACGGCCCTCGGGTGCCTTGGACTCATCCTTCTCAATGCTTATTGATGCTCAAGCACTCACGAACAAGCCGTGGAGATCAAGAAACTTCAACGGGGCCATTTTCTATCAAAAAAAGCTCGTTTTTAGGTCCAAAAACTCCGTTTCGTTCCTAAGTGCCTGAAAATGCAGAAAACACAAAACGTGACACTATTCTACAAAACTAACCAAAAAACAAGGCTAAAAGGTAGAAAAAGAAGGTAAAAAAGACAAGATGAACGCGTCAAAAATACGTTCATCAAAGGTGCTGGAAACTAACTTTCATTGTCTTGCAGATAATCAAAGTATTGCAGATATCTTCGACTCCGACGAAGGAGAAGATTCACCGGACTATTACGAAGACTTGGTACCTGTGTTTGCTTTTGGAGTATTGTAAGTCTTCTAATTGACGTGTTTAATATATATGATCAATTAACCTGCATGTTAAGAAAATTTTTGAAATTCCGCTGCGTACCCTAGGGGTAACTCTGACCTTATTTTCTTACAGTGGTATCAGAGCGAGGTTAATTGATTGCGTATATACGTATATATGTTATGTGATTTTGTAGTGTATGTGGATGCAATTGATTCTATGATTAATTCGATTTTCAAAAGTTTTTTTTTATATAAATTTAGAATTTATATTTTTCAAAAAAAAAATTATTTAATATATATATATATATATATATATATATATATATATATATATATATATATATATATATATATATATATATATATATATATATATATATATATATATATATATATATATCGCCTGCGTGACGCAGGCCGGCGCCTGCGTGCCGCAGGCGCCCGGGCGCTTGCGGCCGCAGGCACGCTAGGGGACGGGACTCGGTCCCGTCACCGTATATTATATATATATATTTTTCGGGTTGGACCCAAAATCGAATTTTGGAAATTTTGAGGATTGAATTTTATATTTGGAATGTAAATATGATTTAATTGTAATTGTTGTTAACTAGAGGGGTTCAATTTAATTAGGATAAAGTTAAGGGCTTATTTGTGATTTATCAATTTATTGTTTATTATAAATAAGTCTTTCTACTTTTGAATTTTAAATTTAACACCTCCAAGGTTTCGAAAATTACAATTGAGTCCTTCGGGTTTTCGAAAATTGCTACCTGGTCAATAGAATTTTCGATTTTTCAATCTAGTCCAAATTTTCAATTTTTCATAGAGATTATAAGTATGGGATTATAATTTTCATAATGAAATTATGAAGTCATTTGGCATCCACATAGGCTACTATTTGTTTGTATGCTCAATATGCTATTGTTTGACAATGCATGTTTAAATACCATGTATTTTACTTTCCGTTCGACCGCTATGCATGCGAGGGTAGGCGGCGCCCTCTTATTTGTCGGAGCGCATATTTTTATGTATGGGTAGGCGGCGCCCATTATGTGCTTGACCGCGTTTAGAACTAGAATGGATAGGCGGCATCCATTACGTGTAGACCGCTCATGCATGATGGGTAGGCGGCGCCCTTATTTGTTTGTAGATGACTGATAACAACCCTCAAGCTACAAGCCCCAACCAATATAAGTGCAGAAATATGTATACGTATGTGTTTCTGAGATGCTTTCCATGGGGTGCTTTAATTCTGAACTTTCATTGCGTTCCCTGTATTGGCGACCTCGTCTTGCAGACTCGCAGTGATCGTCAGATTAGAGTAAGCCTATGGTTATAACTTACTGCATATTGTATCTAGCGACCTCGATAGGTACAATATGTAGAGCATCAGGTTAAATTAGATTTAACACCCAAGAGTTGCGTGACGCAATTGGATAGTCCTACCCGTCATATTATGTTATTCGACCAGCCCCCGTTGGAGTATAGCATAGTATGGATTTGGATCTTGGCCACTACGGTAACTTGTTGGACATTACCCGTATGTTTGTTTTGGAGGCAATCATATGTGAAAATAGTGGAAGCTAAACAACTAAAGGACCTTGTTGTTTAGTTATGTTGACTGTGTATTTCGAAATAGTATTTCAATAGTTGATTTATTATTTTCGTTCTATACTATTTCTCCTAAGAAAATAGAAATGGCGAGTATCTCGCTCCGTGCTGTCTTAGAGAAGCAAATTTTGACCGGACCAAACTTCCTAGATTGGATCAGGAATATACGTTTGGTGCTGAGGTACGAAAGGATTGAGTACGTCTTGGACGAGGCTAATCCCTTGTGTCCCGAGAATCAGACTACTGATCAAGTTGTTGCCTGGAATCAAGCCAACAAGGCAAAGGCTGATAAGCATCAAGAGGATGCTAGATCCGCACAGTGTATTATGCTGGCGGCAATGAGCAATGAGCTGCAGAAACAACATGAAAGCATGTTGTCGTATGAGATGCTGAAGCATCTTGAGTCGCTCTTTAAGACGACAACCAGAAGTGTTGAATTTGATTTGATCAAAGAGATACACAGATACAAGCTCAATGAAGGAGGGAACATGTCTGAACATGTTCTCAAAATGATTGGTCTCATTGAGAAGCTTGTCGATGCCGGTGTCAAGCTGGAGAATAAGATCATGGTGATCTTTGTCCTTCAATCATTGCCGAGTTCGTATTCGCAGTTCATCATTAACTACACGATGAATGCGAAGGACGTTACACTGCCCGAACTCCATAATCTGCTGAAGAAATATGATCAAACTCTTCCTAAGAAGGAGAAGTCGATCATGTATGTTGGGCAACCGTCTAACCAAAACCCGAGAAACAAAGGTGCTAAGGGTAAGGGAAAGTCGGGAGCCAAGGCTAACACTTCGAGTGATAGGCCTAAGCGTCTGAACCAGAAAAGGAAGTTCAAGAGGAGCGGAACGGTACGCACAGATGAATGCCTTTTCTGTAAGCAGAAAGGGCATTGGAAGAAAGATTGCCCTAAGCTAAGGGCAGATCAAGCTAAGAAGCCGCCGACTTCTAGCTCTGGTATGTTTGTTATTGAAATGAACATGACTACTTTTGTCTCCAATGGTTGGGTATTAGATACAGCATGTGGCTCACACATTTGTAATAATGTGCAGGGGCTAATTGACCACAGGCTAGTCAAGCAAGGTGAAATCGACTTGCATGTTGGGAACGACAATCCAGTTGAAGCCAAACGCGTTGGACGCTGCAAGATAGATTTACCATCAGGACAATGTTTAGAACTTGATAACGTTTATTTTGTTCCATCCATTTTAAGAAATATTATTTCCATTCCATTGTTGGACAATTTGGGTTTTTCCTTTCGATTTGCTAATAATACTTGTTATTTTTCATTAAATGACTAGTTGTATGGAAAAGCTCGCTTAGTGAATGGTTTATATACATAACAAGCAACGGTCTTCAAGTAGGAAGAATAATCCATCTTATCTATGGCATTGTCGGCTAGGCCATATCAATGAAACACGGATTCAAAGACTAAGGAAGTTGGACTACTTAGAACCATTTGATTTTGAATCATATGGTACATGCGAATCATGTGTTAAGGGTAAGATGACGAACAAACCTTTTGTTGGACAAGGTGTTCGTGCCACTCGCTGCTTAGAGCTCATACATACCGATGTATGTGGACCTTTTAAAGTCCAAGCACGTGGAGGTTATCCTTACTTCGTTACCTTTACTGACGATTTCTCAAGGTATGGATATATTTATCTTATGAAGAATAAATCTGAGACCTTTGGGAAATTCAAGGAGTTTAGGAATGAGGTCGAGAATGAATTGAACCTAAGGATAGTCACTCTTCGATCAGATCGAGGAGGTGAATACCTTAGTGAAGAATTTATCGACTACTTGAAGGAAAATGGAATTCAATCGCAATGGACCCCTCCTGGAACACCACAATTAAATGGTAAGTCTGAGAGAAGGAATCGAACCCTGTTAGACATGGTGAGATCAATGATTGGATTCTCGACTCTTCCAAAATATCTATGGGGATACGCGCTGCAAACTGCAATCTACATTTTGAATCGTGTACCATATAAATCAGTGGAGAAAACTCCTTATGAGTTATGGAAAGGAAATAAGCCCTCACTGGGCTATCTTAGACCTTGGGGTTGTCCTGCGATAATCAAATTGATGCTCACTGATAAGTTAGATGCCAAGGGTGTCAAAGTATATTTCATAGGCTATCCTCGTCAGACGAGAGGCTATGAATTCTATCATGCTGAAGGTCACAAGGTGATAGTATCTAGAAACGTCAAGTTTTTAGAAGCACAATACCTCGAAGAAGAGAGGTTAGATGATATGATCGAACTTGAAGAAATTCAAGACTTTGACACGCGCGAACATGAGTTCACTAAATCTTCTGATTTGGACTCAAGTTCAATGGGAGCTTTCGAAGCAGACAAGGGTAATGATATGACACTTGCTAGGCATGTCATAGTCAGTGGGAGTCATGTGATTAGATCAACAGTTGAAACCACACCAATGGAACCCGTTGTCAATCAACCTGTGCAACAAGTTGCACAAGAGCAGCCTCCCGCAAGGGAACGGGGTCGCAGCGCGCGACCGGCTGCATCAGTGCCCACTGATAATGTTCGTGTCACACGAAGCCAGAAAAGAAAAGCACCAGAAACGCCGACAATAGCACCAGTCGAGCTCCATAGGTCGAAGAGGATCCAAAAAGGACCTCAGAAGCAAAGCCTTATGATAGAAGACATCAGTGAACTTGATGTCGGCTTATCAGATCGGGAAGACCCCGAGACCTACAAAGAGGCAATAAATTATATTGACTCAGACAAATGGCAAGAGGCCATGGAATTAGAAATGGACTCCATGTACCTGAACCAAGTTTGGAGATTGGTAGACTTGCCCCAAGGGGTTAGACCTATTGGATGCAAATGGGTCTTTAAATGAAAGAAGATGCCGATGGCAAGGTACAAACGCACAAGGCTAGACTTGTGGAGAAAGGCTACACGCAAAGGTATGGCATCGATTACGATGAAACCTTTTCACTAGTAGCAAAGTTGAAGTCTATTCGAATTCTACTTGCGATAGCTGCCTTCTATGATTATGAGATCTGGCAGATGGATGTAAAGACTGCCTTCCTCAATGGCAACCTTGAGGAAGAGGTCTATATGGTACAGCCGGAAGGTTTTATTAGTAAAACCAGGCCAACTGCTGTATGCAAATTACAGAGATCCATCTATGGGCAAGCGTCTAGGAGCTGGAATATCCGCTTTGATGAAGCTGTCAAATCGTTTGACTTCGTCAGAAGCGTAGAAGATCCCTGTGTCTATACTAGGCACAGCGACAAGGGAGTCGTTTTCATGATCATTTATGTTGATGACATTTTGATCATGGGAAACAATGTCTCTATGCTAGAAGAGACTAAAGTTTGGTTATCAAGTACCTTCTCAATGAAGGACTTGGGTGAAGCGAACTACATCCTAGGGATAAAGATCTATAGAGATAGATCCAAGAGGATGTTAGGATTGACACAGTCCACCTACATCGACAAAATACTGAAGCGTTATAAGATGGACGACTCAAAGAGAGGCTTTCTCCCAGCTAGGCATGGGATCGTCTTATCAGTTAAGGATAGTCCTAAAACTGATGAAGAAAGAAAGGCAATGAGTCGTATGCCCTATGCTTCGGCAGTAGGGTCTATAATGTATGCAATGAATTGCACAAGGCCAGATGTGGCATATGTGCTTAGTGTCACTTGTCGACACCAACAGAATCCAGGAGTACCTCACTGGACTGCTGCAAAGAACATTCTTAAGTACCTTCGACGACTAAGGAAATGTTCTTGGTGTTTGGTGGAGAACCAGAATTAAAGATGTCTGGTTGTGTCGACGCTGGATTTGAATCAGATCCTGATGACTTTAAGTCACAGACATGATACGTATTCAAATTGAACGGAGGAGCTATCTGTTGGAAGAGTTCTAAGCAATCTACGATTGCTGACTCATCCACAGAAGCCGAGTACATTGCTGCATTAGAAGCATCGAAAGAAGCTGTCTGGATTTCAGAGTTCTTGAAGGAATTGAGGGTTGTTCCTGCTCCTAGTCCAATAACGATTTATTGTGACAATACGGGCGCCGTCGCTCAAGCCAAGGAGCCTAGATCTACAAACAAGAACAAACATGTACTTAGAAAGTATCACGTTATACGTGAGATTATTGATAGAGGAGAAGTTAGTATAGAACGTGTATCAATCACGAACAACGTGGCAGATCCTTTCACCAAGGTCTTATCAGTGGATGTCCACTTAAGACATTATGCTAATCTGGGTATTAAGCATAAAGGTGACTGGCTCTATTCCAAGTGGGAGATTGATAGTGTATATGTCCTAGAGACAGTCTTTATTAAGGGCATGCAGCCCTTATTAAGGGCATATATATACTATTACACAGGTCAACGTAATATAATATATGTTTGTTGTTTGACTATTGAGTATCGCTTTCATATTTATATTACACCAGGCATACAACATGTCATATCTCTATTCCTGTCTGTATTGATATTAAACATGTCCCCTCGGATAGATGACCGATCACACAGATAGTGGGAGCAGTGTGAGCTATCATCTATCCCAAACTCTCCCTAGTCGAGGTTCATCTCGAATGTAGGGGTCTGAATGAACCAACTGAGACTAGTATGCGTGGAGGTTATACTTGTTAGAGCAAGTGTGAGCCGATCCCACGGCCACGGAACGGATTGTTGGACAATCAAGAAACGTTCCCATAACTCCGCATAGTTGTTCGAGGGGTGATTACCGAACAATGGAAGTACCCACCGGAAACTCCCATCGATGTATACTCTACACCGAAGTGTCTATGGAAACCGGTAAGTAGTCGAAGTGATGCAAGTCGTCCTTTGGACTTACAGGACTTTATCATCACATTTGTTGCCCCATATCCTTGGTGGACCCGTCGATGTCAGCTCTGAATAAGCAGTTGACCCAAGACACGATCCAGGATTATGGCTACATACAAATGGGGATGATAAGTGATTCTGTGAAGGATTCATCTCTCATGTGTAGCACAGGAGAGCATTGCTCATAGTCGTTCATAGTTGTGATTGGTAAAACCATTGGCCAGCGTATCAATATTATTATGATAGTCATAATAGATATTGGATTCACCATGCAACTCACTGAAGACGCCCGTGGATGTATTATTGGGATAGACACTTCATCGATCCTAGATGCATTCGAGTCAGTCAGATGAAGGGACGTTACCATCGCCGCGTTGAGCGCAACAGACTTCACAACGAAAGGATTTTGCTTTGAGAAACCTCTCAAACATCCTCATGTATTAATATTGCAAATGGAACCGTCTAGGAATTCCATTTTGCCTAGTCTGGGACTTGCTTAATACAACGAGGCCCTATGGGTCACACTATGTGGTGATTCAACTTATCCGAATATCCTTGAAGATGGAATCGCAATTAATATAGAATTAATTGTGATTGATGTATTAAAATTGATTTGGAATTAATTATAATAATTTGTGGCTCAATTAATGATTTGGAATTATTAATTGAATTGGCTGATCAATTGTATTTTATGTAAATACAATTAAAGATTATATTTTAGAAATATAATAGAGGTATGATTTGAAAGGATATGTTAATTTAGACTTAATATATGCACATGGGCAAAATCTACTTAGAGTTTGAATTGCCTTAGAATTATATGTGGGTCCAAAATTGGAACCCACCTAACCTCCCTAGGACTCGCGCGCGCGCAGCTTGAGTAGGGGAAACTCCTTCCTCTATTAGAAGTCAAGGATAAGTTAGATTTTCCTGATTGAGTTCTAACTTGATTGGGAATGAATCTAGACTTGAATTGGTTTCCTATTGCGATAAGAATTAGATTCTTATTCCTTTATGAAGTCTAATTGATTATTCATTAGGCTTCTATTGACTACTATATATAGTAGACTATTAGAGAGCTTTTACATGGTTGATTCAATAGACACACTTTGAGATCATTCTTTCTACCGGTTTTCTTAGAGAAAATAAAAAGCTCTCCCCTACCTCATACTAGCCACGCGCGCGCCACCCCTCACCGGAGGAAAATCGCCGCCCCATCTTCTTGGCCACACAAAGAATATCCTAGCATTCTTTCCGATAAGTTGTTCATCCGTGGATACCAAGGTTGAGGTTCAAGGAGCTGGAAACTAACTTTCATTGTCTTGCAGATAATCAAAGTATTGCAGATATCTTCGACTTCGACGAAGGAGAAGATTCACCGGACTATTACGAAGACTTGGTACCTGTGCTTGCTTTTGGAGTATTGTAAGTCTTCTAATTGACGTGTTTAATATATATGCTATATACATGATCATTTAACCTGCATGTTAAGAAAATTTTTGAAATTCCGCTGCGTACCCGAGGGGTAACTCTGACCATATTTTCTTACAGTGACATCTTAAGGAACAATGCCTTAGAATTTGAAATTCAAACGGCTCCCTTGATTCACTAAAAATAGAGGCCATCCGACAAAGAGTTGAAGTGTGTCAACAATGTGATCAAACTCTCACTTGTGCTTAAACATTCAAACCCTTCTATACTCTTCACTGCCATTGATCCGTTCCAAGACTTAAAGCTTGAAAAAGCTACTTGTGAAGAAGTAAAACATTCACGCCTAAAAAATTAGTTAAGTGTTCTTTCTTTCGAACAAGAACAAGTCTTGACACCAGAAACAATCTAACTATTTTACTGCAAAGTATTCAAAGTTTTGTTTCTTAGATTACTTGTTGTAGCTGAATAAGTTATAATCAAGTCATCTCATCCCAAACCTCTCTAACTGATAAACACCCTTTTTCAGGCGTGAAATTAAGGGGGAATTTAATCAAGCAAAGTGTTGCTGATTATAAGTCCCAAGTTTGGTGGAGAACAAGGTTTCGTTCTCTAGTTAGGACGGAAACGAAGCAAGTGTGCTTTGGTTTCTGTAGAATCGCTCTAGATAGGTGTTGGAAGGAACCTCAAACTTATCTTAGTGGATTCAGTCCTAGAAATGACAAAGTGGATTAGTTGAGACATTACGCCACTCTCAGATACCACTATAAAAGTGTTTGTGTGTTTTACTTTACTGCATTTAGTTTTCAGCAAGCATATCTATCTGTACACTGTCACTCTGCTCACTTGCTGAAACTATTACTTACTGTTAAACCACTTATTGTACAAAGACTTCCGCACTCTGTTTTTAAGTATCAGTAAAACTTGTTACTGAAAAGTAACTAGTACTTGCTGAGAAAGTTAAGTATCAGCAAACTCATTACTGAAAAGTAATAAGCCCTTGTTGAGAAAGTTTTTAAACGACGAAAGTTTGAAAAGACTATTCACCCCCCCCCTCTAGTCTTTTCTTGTTGTTTAAAGGGACCAACAAGTGGTATCAGAGCTGGAGGTTCTTTAACCTTCAGCACTGAACCTAGATCCCCTTAGGTAATTTCCGTAAATCACTCTCACTTGATCAGTTTGGTAGTCTTTTGCTGACAGGATGTCTTTAGGAGACGCTCCCTTGCTGAAGCTGGAAAACTATGAAAAATGGCGAAACAACATGATGTTACATCTTGAGGCCATTAGTGATGAAATGGTCACTGTCATTAATGATGGACCTATCAAGATCACTAAGATTGAGAAGGTTTTCTCACAAAACCACGGATACTACTGGTAGGGAAACTATCTTAGGAGACCCAGTTGACGCCGTCGTTCCAAAACCAAGAGAGGAATGGACTTCCGATGAAGCTAAGAGACTCCGTCTCGATGGCCAAGCAAGAAACATCATCATTCGATCAACTCCGGATACTTTACAGTGCAAACTGTGGGGTGCCAAAACTGCTAAGGAAGCTTGGAAAATGGTTCAAGATCTTTGTGCTGGATCTGACAAAACCAAGGAAAACAAACTCGAAGTGCTGAAGTTAAAGTTCCAGAACTTTAAACAAGGTACAAATGAGTCACTGGAAGACTTGGACGTCAGATTCACAACTCTAGTAAGTGAGATGGCTGCCTTAGGAGTTGGAAATCTTTACTCAGATTCTGAGAAGGTGAAAACCATTATCAGAAGTTTGAACCAAGAATGGATCCATACTCAGAATTTCTACTACAATCAAGGAATGCCAAACATCACACCTACAGAGTTGTTCTCTCATCTTGCTACTGTCAACTACGAGACAAAGCAAGGAGAAAATGTGTTTGCTGAAAAATCACAAAACATTGCTCTTGCTGCAAAGCCGTCATCTTCAGAAAAGAAGAATGATAAAGAGCCCGCTGATGAAAATGCTTTAGTTGTTAAAAACATGAAGAAATTCATCACTAAGGAACTTGAAAGGCGAAAAGCTAAAGAGAAGCTGAAAAAGCATCTTGGTAACAACTACCATAAATACAAGAATGAGGATAGCTCGCTGAACAAGCAGGCTCAGCAAGCAAATTCCTCTGAAGAACCAGCAGTTGGAAATGATCTCTGCTTTTACTGCAAAAGCCTTAGACACTTCAAAGCAAATTGTCCTTTGCTGAAAGGTAAATCTGCTAAAGAAGAAGAAGTTCAAAAGGGCTTTTATTGCTGAAGAAAAGAAGAAGCTTCAAGCAAAAATCGATGCGTTGTGCATTGATACTGATGAACCGGAATTTGTCAAACTCTAGTTAATCAAATAAATTTGTATTTAGTCAAAGGCAATTCACAACTACAACGAAAACCGTAGTGTAGCAGTAGAATAACCTCGAGTGTCGATCTCTAAGGACTATAACTAGCTTTATCTAATCTAACTTAAGAATATAAAATCAACAGATGACATAGCAAAGGTTTTTCTTAACAGATAATGGAGATTGGTGATAGTATGGTCATTCAAAGCATAGCAGGTTAATAATCATGCATAAATTCCCCGGTTTTGCATAGAGATCTTTGATCAATGAATTGTCCAATTGTGTTCCGTAATTATTCAACACTACGAAGATAGAGATTTAGATAGATCAAAGAAATAAAGCAATAACTCAAAGTATAATGCGTGATATAGCCATTAGCATAATTATTAACCCTTCGCTAAGAAATCACATACTATCACCAACGAGAAGTTTAGCTACTCATAGATGTCATGCAATCAACAGAAATCATACCACGAATGAATGAAAACATGATGAAAGATATATAAATATAAATAGAAAAACTGTAAGATACAATGTTACCGAAGGTTGTCAATCTCCGAAGAATCACGATCTTACAAGCTCCAAAACGCTAAGAAAAAGTCTCTTCTAAGCTAAGAACCCCCAGAACAGGCTTTGGAGAATTCCTACCTAAAACTACTGAGAAAGGTGAGAGAAAAGGTCTGGAAAAGTATGAAAAACGGAGAAAACTAAGCAACTATATATAGGTATTCGTGAGGTGTGGGGCGAAGGGCCCCACACACCGGGCGATTCGCCTGGTGTGGGGCGATTCGCCCCACGTCCCGGGCGACTCGCCCGGGAGACTTTTTCGGCCAGATACGCGTTTTTGGATTTTTTTCTCCTTTTCGGAATCGGTTTTTGCCTTCTAGTGACCTTTTAGCCTTCAGACTCGACCCCTAGACTTCAAATCCTATCCGGAATCTTTCAGATACTCCAATTAGGCCTTCGGAACACCAATTCCTTGTCTACTTCAATATAATTGCCCGGAAAACCTCGTGTTTTACCCAAAACCTGTAAAATACAAACTAAAGGGAAACGTGACACTATTCTAATAAAATGGACTAAAATATAGCTAAATTAAATAGAGGATAGCTAAAATAGGTGAAAAAGACTCAAATGAAAGTGTAAAATACACATTCATCAAACTCCCCAGACCGAACCTTTTCTTGTCCTCAAGCAACTAAACTAGACTCTAATGCAAAAAACAATGCAACACAAAAAATGGAGTCTCATGCCAAATAAAATGAACTAATCTATTGAATCTATCAAAACACATATGAACAAAAACCATACAAATCATAACATGAATATAGGTTGAAGAATGCCTCGATTGACCCATACACATTCACATAAGCACTTATGTCAAGACAAGATAGTCTCTCGTAACATTCTCTACCTGGACCTAGTAAGTGACGACGTAATGAAACATGTTAAAATACGAATGGTTGTCCCGCGCCTATGAAACTGAGGACTTACTGTTGTTCACCAAGTTAAAACTTTTCCTCAAAGAGGTCGAACCAATACTGGCTCTCATCAAACGAAGGAGGGTTCCCTAAAAAAGGTAACACTCCCCTATTCTATCCATATCTCAAGCAAAGCCTTAAGCTATTCACCACTTCCTGAATGGCAGGACGAGGGTGGTCTAGAACAGATTACACTCAAACAAAAAGAAAAGATAGAAAATTACAACACTATTACGAACATTACAAGAATTGAAAAATGAGACACAACACTTTGCTAAACTACTTTTTGGCTTTCTCTTTTTTTTTTGGACCCTTCTTTGCTTTTTTGGGGTCTTTTCTTTTTTTTTTTCTTTTTTTTTTTTTTTCTTTTCCGGTTTTTTTTTCCTGGAATTTTTCTTTTTCTTTTTTTTCGATTTTTTTTTTGGCCAGCAGTAGCACAACGAAAAAGAAATTAAAATGACACACAAACGACTTCCCCAAACCTATTCGAAAGAATAGGTTGGCGTACAAATTTTACGAAAAAGGAAAAATAAACTCACAACACAAAATTGAAAAACGAAAAGCAAGTCTAATGATAGCGTAACCCCCTCCCCAAACCTATTCGAAAGAATAGGTTGCAAACAAAGGATCAAAAATTCTCACAGTACCTCCTTCCTAGGCATTTAGCAATCTCAAAGCAAGGTGAAGACTTGTTGCCTCATAGGTACATAATTACTCGGGAAAACAACCATAAGACCCCAACATGCATCATCATATTATAAAGGCCTTCGTGAACCGCAATAGAAAAAACACCACTAAGTGATGTCGAGACTACCAAGCTTAACTAAGTGCAATACATAAATGTGACAAGCCAAGCGAGAAAAACCTCAAACAAATTCATAGACATGAAGCATATTATTAATGTCATAATTAGTTAATCTACCCAATAAAAATGTTCAAAACATTTGGCAATAAACTCCACAAAAAAACATGCAAGACTATCCTAGGATGAATGTAGTGTATGCAACTAATACTAAGAAAGCGGTAAACGTGCAAATGCAAACAAAAACAAGATACCATACTCAACATCACAAAGCCAAACAATACTTAACATCATGGTTCACATCCCATCCCCCTCATGAAACTTAAGCTAGTCCCTAGCAAAAGAGAATGAGTAAATAAAAAGTGATACTAGATGTTACCGAACGGTTTGGCCTCGGTCGGCTGAGAGCGGACATGTGAAAAGACTAATTATCGGGATTGAAATCCCCATAATAGTCCCTCCACATGTCAGACAGGAGATCATTACCACTAATGTTATCCATTATCAAATGGAAACGAATCTTGTGCATCCGTTCCATTACTCCTCGCATCTTGGGAACCATCCTTGGCTCCTCTCCGTATCTGCTCAAGCAAGTCCACGATTCCCTGAAAATTAAAATTAACAAAACCAAGAAAAACAAAATCTAAAAAATAACTAAGGGAATCAGATGGAAAATAAAAAGAGTAAAGAGGATCAAAACTCCTTTGGGACTCATAGGTGGGTGCATGGACCAGGACGTAGGAGTCAAGATCAAGAGTATCTGCCGCAATTGATTCAAAGACACCAAATCTTCAGAGATTGGCTCCTCGACCTCAACACAACTCACGCCATCACCTTCTGACTCAAGTGAAGCAATGGATTCAGTTATCACTTCCTCCACGACTTCCTTTTGACCAACAACCTCGACATCCACAAGTAAGGACGTGGAATCCAAGCTAAGTATTGAGGAGAGTTCATCAATGGATTCTTCTCCACATTCCTCTTCATCGGCAATGTCGATTTCTGGTGGCTGACTACTAAAGCGAGACGTCCATTCCCTTGACCCGGGAGGTGAGTCCCTATCCCAATGTTCCAGAAACTTGCTGGTTACTTCACCCCAAGTGCGCAACAATTTTTCCGGCGGGATTCTGAGCCATCTTCGAGCGTACCCTTCCAAGGCTCCCATAAATCCTCTCATACAAAGTTGCTCATGTGATAAAATAACCCCCTCCTCATTCTCACGAGGTATCCTCAACACTCCTTCCTCGTACGTGTCTAAGAACCCCCTTGGATCATCACCCATTGAAAACGTGGAGAGAATGGAGTAGTACGAAGGATCAAAGTCATAATTCCTGCAATCGTCATCCAATGTTATGCAAGGACCTCGAGGCATCACATACCGGGGCAACGGAGGTTGACTCATCCTTTCTTATGACTAGTTTCTGCACACGAGGAAACAAGAAACCAAGGAGCAGAATCCACAAAAGAAAAACAAAAGTTTGCAAAGAAAAACGCAAATAGTGCAAACAAACACAATGTAATCAACAACTTTCGAGAGCACAAGCACGCAAGGTAACCGAGATCAGATTAGATGAATTTTCTGAAAAAGATAGGGGGAAAGAAATAGGGTAAGAAAGTGAGATTTTCTGAGAGCAAACCCCCAGAGCCTGTTCTTCTGTTGGGAATTTAATGCTGAAATTATAAATAAGCTAAACAGAAAAAGGAGTATAGTCCCCGGCAACGGCGCCAATTTGATGAACGGGAATTTGTCAGACTCTAGTTAATCAAATAAATTTATATTTAGCCAAAGGCAATTCACAACTACAACGAAAACCGTAGTGTAGCAGTAGAATAACCTCGAGTGTCGATCTCTAAGGACTATAACTAGCTTTATCTAATCTAACTTAAGAATATAAAATCAACAGACGACTTAGCAAAGGTTTTTCTTAACAGATAATGGAGATTGGTGATAGTATGGTCATTCAAAGCATAGCAGGTTAATAATCATGCATAAATTCCCCGGTTTTGCATAGAGATCTTTGATCAATGAATTCTTCAATTGTGTTCCGTAATTATTCAACACTACGAAGATAGAGATTTAGATAGATCAAAGAAATAAAGCAATAACTCAAAGTATAATGCGCGATATAGCCATTAGCATAATTATTAACCCTTCACTAAGAAATCACATACTATCACCAACGAGAAGTTTAGCTACTCATAGATGTCATGCAATCAACAGAAATCATACCACGAATGAATGAAAACATTATGAAAGATATATAAATATAAATAGAAAAACTGTAAGATACAATGTTACCGAAGGTTGTCAATCTCCGAAGAATCACGATCTTACAAGCTCCAAAACTCTAAGAAAAAGTATCTTCTAAGCTAAGAACCCCCAGAACAGTCTCTGGAGAATTCCTACCTAAAACTACTGAGAAAGGTGAGAGAAAAGGTCTGAAAAAGTATGAAAAACGAAGAAAACTGAGCAACTATATATAGGTATTCGGGAGGTGTGGGGCGAAGGGCCCCACACACCGGGCGATTCTCCTGGTGTGGGGCGATTCGCCCCATGTCCCGGGCGACTAGCCCGGGAGACTTTTTCGGCCAGATACACGTTTTCGACGCGTTTTTGGATTTCTTCCCCTTTTCGGACTCGGTTTTTGCCTTCTAGTGACCTTTTATCCTTCAGACTCGACCTCTAGACTTCAAATCCTATCCGGAATCTATCAGATACTCCAATTAGGCCTTCGGAACACCAATTCCTTGTATACTTCAATATAATTGCCCGGAAAACCTCGTTTTTCACCCAAAACCTGTAAAATACAAACTAAAGGGAAACGTGACACTATTCTAATAAAATGCACTAAAATATAGCTAAATTAACATAGAGGATAGCTAAAATAGGTGAAAAAGAGTCAAATGAAAGTGTAAAATACACATTCATTAGATACCAGCTCCGAAGACAGTGAGGAAGAAAGCTCAGACACTAAAGATGGAGAAGCCACTCTTGACATAGAGATTGGCAAGGAAGTTTGTGGAATAGCTATGGAAGCTTATCCAGATGTGTCAAACTACGAATTCTGCCTCATGGTCGGTCAGGTAAACAGTCTTACCTCTGACTCTGACTCAGAAAGTGAAGATGAGATTGACCTTGACAGAATTCAAGGAGAAATCGAAAGATTTGAGAAAACTCTGAGCAAACATCAAGAGAAACTACAGAATGCTGAAACTCTGACCAAGCAAACTACTGAAAAGTACGTATTGCTGAAGGAAGTGACAGAAAAGAAAGATGCTGAAATATTGCATCTCAAGAAGTTGATTGCTGAAGCTACAGAGAAGAATTCTCAGATGGCAATAGAATTGGAAGAATATCAGTCCTCAATTCTAAAGTTACTTGCTGAAATACAAGAGATGAAAAAGATGAAAATCAATTTCAAATCTTATGTTGATGCAAGTAATACGCTGACTGAACTAAACTCTTATCTGAGAGATCCATCTCAGAAAGAAGGTTTAGGGGCAACGTATGAAGGTGATGACCTAATAATCTTGAGTAAAGACAAATCACCAATTACCTTTGTACGCGCAGCTGATAGTGGTCAACCAGAACTCTATCAGATTGGTCAATCTAAGGTTGCTGAAAAATGCAATCAAGTACCTTCGACCATAAAGCCCGCTGTTGCTACTCAAAGTAACAAGACTTTAAAAGAAAAACAGGTTGCTGAAAAGCAAACTGTAAAGAAAAAGGATGTTGTAAAGCATTCCGCCAAACATGTTGCTGAAAAAAGCAATTTGTTAAGTCAAAAGGCAAGATTACTAAAAGTAATCAGAAGACCTTTACTAAAAGTAATCAGAAGACCTTTGAATCAAGTAAGGTTGCTGAGACAAAAGCTCAGCATTCTCCAAAAAGTGGACTCAGTTTCAAAACCAAGCAAAGTCAACTTTTTATGAGTATAAGCAAAGTCAGCAAAGATACTTCAAAGAGATGAACAAAACCAAGCCTAAGAGTTCTGACAAGACTCAAAATGCTAGGGCTAGAAGGAACCTTGCTAGAAAAGAACTTTGCTGAAAAGTATGTCCAGCAAAAAGGTCAACCGAGCAAGACACCACATCAGAAAGTGGATTTGATCAGCACGAATCAAAAGTCTTTCGGCTCAAAACCTCCTAGTTTCTCAGCAAGTAGAAAACAAGTCAAAGTTGAAAAACTTAAGACTTGGGTTTCCACTGGACGCATTCTTGAACATGTTAATGGACATCCAATATTGGATAATTAACTTGTTTGCTCTTGATTGTGCAGACTTCAGCCACGGAGACAAACAATGCAATCTGGCACTTTGACAGTGGTTGTGGAAAGCACATGATGGGCAACAAGAATAACCTTATAAACTATAGACAGTGGTCTAAAGGTCCAACAATAAGGTTTTCTGGAGGAGGCTCTGGTTCTACAAAAGGTTATGGTGACGTGAAGTTAGGATGCATTACCATTTCGGGAGTTCTTTATGTCAAAAATCTTAAGTTTAACCTTTTCAGCATGAGCCAATTTGGTGATAAAGGATACTTCATCAAAATCAAAAGTGATGAATGTAAACTTATAGACTTTGAGACAAAGAAGGTTATTATGGTTGCTAGAAGATCAGGAGGTTTGTACACTGTAGATTGGTCTTCAGCAATCGTTGAAAAATGCCTTGTCTCAAATCACGATTGCCTTGCTGAAAAAGCATGGTTATGGCATAAACAAACAAGTCACCTAAACTTCAAGACGCTGAATAAGCTGTCTAAAAAGGCACTTGTAGTTGGATTACCTAAGGTTACTTTCAAGAAGGATGGTGTTTGCAATGCATGTCAGCAAGGAAAGCAAACCAAATCTTCTTTTAAGAACAAGGCAGTACCGTCAACTACAAAACCTTTACAACTCTTCCACATGGACTTGTTTGAATCTTCTTCAACAAGCTATGTTGGTAAGAAGTATGGTCTGATGGTGGTAGATGACTATTCAAGATTAACTTGGGTAGTATTTATCAAGCACAAGTCTGAAAACAAGGACTGAAATACCTAACTTGCTGAATAAGCTTGAAGTCATGAAAAATGAGAAGGTAAAAGTCATAAGAACAGACCATAGTACTGAGTTTGTAAACCAGTACATAACTGAGTATTGCACTTCAAAAGGCATACAACATCAGTTATCCTCAGTAAGGACACCACAAAAAAACGGTGTTGCTGAAAGGAAGAATCGCACCCTAAAAGAAGTTGCAGGAACAATGCTTGCTGACACTGAAATAAGTGAAGATTACTGGGTTGAAGCGATTAATACCGCCTGTTATACTCAAAACAGATGTCTGATTACTAAGGAATACAACAAAACTCCTTATGAGTTATTTGTTGGAAGACCTCCTAACATCACCCATCTAAGAGTATTTGGTTGTAAGTGTTTTGTTCTTAACAATGGTAGAGAATACCTAAGAACATTTCAACCAAAGGCAGACGAAGCGATATTTCTTGGTTACTCCTTGCATAGTAAAGCTTATAGAGTTTACAACAAAAAGGCACAAAAGATCGAAGAATTAGTGCATGTTGTATTCTACGAAAAGTCACAAGTAGGGCCTGCTGAAGAAAAAATATCAGATTGTATGAAGAAGCTACTCATACACGAGCAAAGAACTGAATTTGATGCTAGGCAAATCAAGTCAATTGAACTAAATGATGATTCTGACAATGACTCTCCTCCCCCAAGTCATGACAAGATAAATATAGTTCATGACAAAGAATTTCCAGCAAAAGACGCAGTTGCTCCGGATGTTGCTGAAACTATGCAACGTCCTGTGCCTGCTGATGAGTTACCACAATCTAGCAATGTTGAACAAGCAGTTGTTGATGAACAGATCTCAGCAGAGACACAACAAAATACCAGTAATACTGAGCAAGTATATGCTGAAGAGTCACATGCTGATGAGCAAACTTATCCAGATCCAAAGAGCAGAAAACCTGTTAATAAATGGATTAGAGATCATCCCTCTATGGATATGATTGGTGATATTGACAAACGCCAAGTGACTATATCCAAAGTATCTGCTACACATGGACTTGCTGAAGAAGCAAATGTCGTAGAAGTAGAAGCTTTGTTCTCTTGCTTTGTTTTAGAAATCGAACCCAAGACCATAGAAGAAGCTTTAAAGCATTCTGAATGGATCAAGGCAATGCAAGAAGAACTGGATCAATTTGAAAGGAACAAAGTCTGGAAACTTGTACCTCTTGTTGAAGGCAAGAAAGCTATTGGTACAAAGTGGGTGTTCAGAAACAAGCTGAGTGAGTCTGGTGAAGTAACAAGGAACAAAGCACGTTTAGTTGCTCAAGGTTACTGTCAGACTGATGGTTTGGACTATGATGAGTCTTATGCACCAGTTGCAAGATTGGATGCAATTAGACTTTTCTTGGCCTTTGCTGCTTACAATGACTTCATTGTTTATCAAATGGATGTTAAAAGTGCATTCTTAAATGGTAAACTTGTTGAAGAAGTCTACTTGGAACAACCCCCTGGCATTGAACTTCCCTCAGAAACCAAGATGGTATACAAGCTTCAGAAAGCCGTATATGGTCTAAAGCAAGCATCAAGAGCTTGGTATGGTACCTTAGCTAAGTTCTTGCTGGATAATGGTTTCAAGAAAGGTGAAGTTGACAAAACTTTGTTTACCATGAACCATGATGGTAAAATACTCTTAGTTCAGATTTATGTGGATGATATAATATTTGGATCTAAGGACAAGCAACTTTGTGATGATTTTGCCAATACTATTTCTTGTTTAAGACCTATTTAGTCCATGATACCATGAGACCATATAATATGGATTGATCCAATTCAAATCCACATCTAATAAACACACACAAACCAATTCATCAACTAACTTCACTCCACAACACAACCATGAAATTCACCTCCGTTTCCCCTTCCTCCTTCTCCTCTTCCTCCTCCTCTCACAATCTCCGCTCCCTGCCGTTTCATACCACGATTACGCCGACGCATTGTCCAAATTGATCCTCTTCTTCAAGGCCAGCGCTCCGGCTACTTGCCGGCGAACCAGCGGCAGACGTGGCGTGGTAATTCCGGCTTGGGCGACGGATGGACGGTGTCGACTGATCTCACAGGTGGTTACTACGACGCTGGAGACAACGTGAAGTTCAATTTCCCGATGGCGTTCACTACGACAATGCTGGCATGGAGCGTGGTGGAGTTCGGGAAGCTTATGCCGCCGGTGGATCGGCGGAATGCTCTGGTGGCGATTCGGTGGTCCACTGATTATTTGCTCAAGTCGGTTTCGCAATTGCCTAATCGCATTTTCGTCCGGGTAATTAATTAATTAATAGTGTTTTAACTTTTAATAATTTGATTTAATTCATTTATCGACGTCATCTTAATGTTTCTGCAGAATTTTGTTAAGTTTATGAAACTGATTCTGTTAGTAAATGAGTGGATATTTTACAGTTTATTGGTTAATTCTGAGAGGGTGAACAACTGAACATGGTGGCTATGGAATTTGTTTGTTTGTTGGGAAATTAAATTTACAATCTACGATTTCTGTTAAAGTAGGTGGTAAATGGGATGATGAACAGAGAAAGATCATACCTGTGGTCCAATATTTCTTTATGTTTAGTATCTTCACGGTTTGATATAGGTAAAAATATGCTGCTCCTTTATAGAACAAGTGGTTTCTTAATCCACAAGTGGAGTATCAGAACCTGCCCTTGTAACTTGTATGGAAATAAACATGTGCACAACAGCACAAGCACAATAGATAGTAGCGTAAATGTAAACAAAGTTAAAATATGGATAAAAATGAAATCCATAAAAAATCTAAAAAAAGAGACGAATAATTTTTAACTCGAGTGGGAAGAATTTTAGAAAAATATACACTATTTATTTTATTTTGAGGTTTATTTAGAACGTGTTTGAGTTTTAATTAGAAACTGATTAAGGTTTACCTCGAACAAACAAAGAAATGTTTCGTTATCCCTCGACAAATGCTGCACCGCATCTACCCAATAAACACTAATTAAGACCGTAGAATGCGATAATTAAGACCGTAGAATGCGAAAGTAATTAGGATTTTAGAAAAATATACACTCTTTATTTTACTTTGAGGTTTATTTAGGAATTGTTTGAGTTTTAATTAGAAACTGATTAAGGTTTACCTTGAACAAACAAATAAATGTTTCATTATCCCTCGACAAATGCTGCACCGCATCGAACCACTAAACACTAATTAAAACCGTAGAATCCAAAGGTAATTAGGGTTTTAGAAAAATATACACTCTTTATTTTATTCTAAGGTTTATTTAGGAAGTGTTTGAGTTTTAATTAGAAACTGGTTAAGTTTTACTTTGAACAAACAAAGAAATGTTTGATCGAGTTAGTTGTCTTATTTCTTGAGAGGATGTCTCGTGACAGTAATTAAACAGCTAGCTAACTGGTTGGGGTTCTTTCCACCTAAATGCCCAAGAGCTGAAACACAGATTGTCTTATTTCATGTCAGGAGGAGGTTGTTAAAGAGACTCAGGTAGAGCCTAATTATGTCTCGAAACCTGCTACTACATTAGAGGGTCTAATTGCTGAAGATCCAGTTCTGGAGACTCCATCTTATGAAACTGTTGATGATGGATACATGGATGATAAATTGTTACTTCGATTAAGCAGATAGTTTTGTTTCTTACAGTTACATTATTCCTGTCCATGTGATGCAATTGTTTTTAATTGTTTACCAGGTACCGTACATGATATTGGCCATAGCAGTTGTGTTCTTGTGGGCCTGTACTTGAAGACTCAAATCCATTAAAGTTTGTTGAGGCAAAAGTATTGGAAGATTGTTATGAAGTAGAAATTGTTGTAGCATGTTTACCTGGTCATTGGATGATAAAATATTCATTATGGTTTAATTCGAGACATTGTTGTATATGTTCAAATTTACTAAGAACAAGTTGGTTGTAATACACTTTATTTATTCGAGTTGATAATGTTTTATTTATATATATAATTTCAGTGATTTTGATCAATATTGGAGTAGTAGATTTATTGTGGAACATATTATGCACAAATATTTATCTCTAATTTGGTGCCTGAAGACTGATTCTTATGGACTAGAATGGGCGAAACTACGGATGTTTAAATCGACGCATGCTTCTGTCACTATAGAAGCTTATGGTGATGCTTGTTAGGGAAGTTTTCTATGCTGGTTGTTTGAGGTTTACACACGTAAAGTGTGAGGTTTACACATGTAAAGTGTGAGGTTTACTTGATGTTCAAATCTTATCTGCACTCTGTCTACGTGTGTTAAGTATGCTATACTGGTTGTTTGAGGTTTATGCATACAATGTGTTAGGTTTACTTTTAGGTCAAGTTTTCTATGTTGGTTGTTTGAGGTTTACACATGTAAAGTGTGAGGTTTACTTGATGTTCAAATCTTATCTGCTCTCTGTCTAAGTGTGTTAAGTATGCTATGCTGGTTATTTGAGGCATATAATGTGTGAGGTTTACTTTGAGATTAAGTTTTCTATATGTTAGAGTTTTATATACTGTTTGTTTGAGTTTTATGTGGTGTTTGGTTGAGTTTTACATCTATCATATGTGAGGATTAGGGTGAGGTTTACTTGATATTAATATTTTGCTATGTTGCTTGTTTGAGGCTTACATATATATGTATATATGGTTTTTGTTTGATTTTACATATATCATATTCACATTTACTTGAGGATAAGTTTTATATGTTTGACTGTTATATACTGTTTGTTTTGAGTTTTATGTGATGTTTGTTTGAGTTTTACATCTATCATAGGTGAGGATGACAAAAAGTGAATAAGATTGATGAATCAGAGGAGTTCAAGGAAACAGAAGATCAAGGTAATTATTTGAACAAAAGTGATGGTATGTTAGAGTTTATTAGAAAATGATTTTCTATATATGTTTGAGTTTTATGTATTGGTTGTTTGAGTTTTATGTGGTGTTTGGTTGAGTTTTACATCTATCATATGTGAGAATTAGGGTGAGGTTTACTTGATATTAATATTTTGCTATGTTGCTTGTTTGAGGCTTACATATAGTATATGTATATATGGTTTTTGTTTGAATTTTTCATGTATCATATGTGAGATTTAATTGAGGAGAAGTTTAATATGTTTGAGTTTTATATACTGTTTGTTTTGAGCTTTATGTGGTATTTGTTTGAGTTTTACATCTATCATATGTGAGGATGACAAAACGTGAATAAGATTGATGAATCAGAGGAGTTCAAGGAAACAGAAGATCAAGGTAATTATTTGAACAACTTAAAGTGATGGTATGTTAAAGTTTATAAGAAAATGATTTCTATATGTTTGAGTTTTATATACTGTTTGTTTGAGTTTTATGTGGTGTCTGTTTGAGTTTTACATCTATCATATGTGAGGATTAGGGTGAGGTCTACTTCTGAAGAGTTGCATACTGCAAGAATGAATTTCAGTGGTTGTCTTAACCAATGGATTGATAATACATTACAAGGCAACTCTGAGTTGCTAAATGGAATGATTTTTTTGAGATATTGTTATCTTCTTTAACATTTTTAAGCACAGTGACTATGATTCAGGGATCCTTTTTTTTTTTTTTTTCTTTTTGTGTAATTGTTCATGGCTTATTGATAGTCTCTATTCTATAAGCATGTTTTGTACTTGGTGTTGGATGCAAATTGTTATTGTACCTTTTGTTGAATGATAATGGTTCTTCCTAAAACTTAAACAAGCACCATATGAAACTCAAACAAACAGCATATAAAACTCAACTTGTCTACATTAATATGGTGCTTGAGGATAAGATTTATATGTTTGAGTTTTATATGTTGTCTGTTTGAGTTTTATATAGTGTTTTTTTTAGGTTTACCACTGTCCATGCACGTTATATTTTCTGATTTTCTCCTCAAGTTGCACTTCGCTTTAGTTCTTTGATTACATTAATTGAATGAGATAAGTGCTGCAAAAACTCTGAGGTTTGAGTACATGATATAAATCTTTCAGCATATACAAAAACCTAAAATTCTCATTAAGTATATGATCTCATTAATTCAAGACAATCCTGAACAATCTTTGCAGAAGCGTACATAGTATATACATAAACCTCAGACAATTTTCCCTTAAAACTTAAATGAATAACACATTAACCTCACTCAGTATATGAATAAAACTTAAATATCAATTGTATAAACCTCAAATTCGCCAGCATATAAATAAAGCAAAAATTCTCAAATTATGATCTCATAACTTCAAGCCATTCCTAAACAATCTTTGGAGAACCTTACAAAGTATACACATAAACCTCAAACAATATTGTTGAAAGTAATATGTCAGTTCAACATACTTCAGTTATTACAAAACAAAAACTCAGAAAATTTTGCAATAAAACTCAAATGAATAACACATAAACCTCAAACGCAATCGTAACATACTTGATTTTTTTGCAGTTCCTTTATGGTTATCCAAACTCCAAAGCCCAACAATGATCTGGAAATAATAACTTGACTTTTTTTATTCACCGTTTTACTCCGAATTAAACCTAAAAAAGTCACCAATCTAAATGA
Source organism: Plantago ovata (assembly GCA_028274465.1). NCBI lineage: Eukaryota > Viridiplantae > Streptophyta > Magnoliopsida > Lamiales > Plantaginaceae > Plantago > Plantago ovata. Next base: position 60,376,696 of record CM051457.1, read on the forward strand.
CTAAATTCTTCACTACATGTTTCAAATGGTACCTCATGTTATTTTATCACCCATATATATATTCGACATAACCCAATAACCATGTTGCCATGTTGCAATTAGATACCAACTTATTTGATGAAGCGTGTCATCATCTGGGACCAAATTCTTCTTGTGTACCAAATTCTCTTGTTTACTAATGAGGTGAAATGACCATATTTCCCCTCATTGCAATTTACAATTTTCACCTTGCCAACTCCACACAATGTCTTTCAAGGCTGGCCTCAGCTGCTCCTCACAAAGCCTTCGATGCTCCAATGTATCTCCGGCAGACTTGGAGAACTCCACCACACAACCACCTCCCGTGCCACCTCGAAAATAATCTCCAACTTCCCTTTTCGCCCCCTTTGCTCCTTGCATCCTCACCTTTTCGAACATTTCGACGTAAACAAAGGCCCCGATTTCGTCCTGTTCTTGAACAAATTAGACAGGTCGAATCTAGACGACATCGATGAATTGAACTCGAACGCGTTGTAGATAAGCTGCTCCGATTTTGTCTTCTCCAATTTCATGTTCGCCATCTTCTTCGGTTACTCTGTTTTCTCTGCTTCTGCTTTGTCGTTTGTGAATTGGGGAAAACGATAATCTGATTTAGTCGGGTTATAGAGAAGACCCATTTCTGTAAACGGGTTATAAGCTGACCCGCGAGATTTTGAAGCCATGATATCCGGTTTTGATTTGGATTGATCCAATTTATTATTTCTTTGAGTCTCATTTGGTCTCACGAATCATAGTGGTCTCATGGGAGACGTTCTCTTTTGCCAAACTCATGACAAATAAGTTTGAAATGAGTATGATGGGTAAATTGAATTATTTCCTAGGATTGCAAGTCAAGCAACTCAAGGATGGAATATTCATAAATCAAGTAAAGTATGCGAAGGAAATGCTCATAAAGTTTAGGATCAAAGAGGAAGAAAAACCTGAAAAGATCCCTATGAGTGTTGGTACCAAATTGGGCTATACTAAAGAAGATAAATGTGTTGAAGAACACAAGTATAGGAAGCTCATTGGTTCCTTGTTGTATTTAACAACAAGTAGACCTGACATTCAATATGTTGTTTGTGTGTGTGCAAGATTCCAATCTTATCCAAGAGAATCACACTACAAAAAGGCACTTAAGATACTGAAATATGTCAAAGGTAAAGTCAATGTTGGATTATGCTATCCTAATGATTCTGGACTTGAATTGGTTGGTTATTCTGATGCTGATAATGGAGGATCAACTCTTGATAGAGAAAGTACTTCTGGAACTTGTCAGTTTCTAGGTACTAGATTAATATCATGGTTCCGTAAGAAGCAAACCTGTGTTGCCAATTCATCTACTAAATCTGAGTACATTGCGGTTGGTTGTTGCACAGCTCAAATCCTATGGATTCAACAACAATTAAGAGATTATGGTATTTCTGCAAAGAAAACACCAATCTTTTGTGATAATACAAGTGCTATTGCTATCACGCAGAATCCTAAGTTCCACTCAAGGACAAAGCACAGTGATATCAAACATCATTTCATTTAGAGATCATGTGGAAAAATGAGACATTGAGGTTGTGAAACTAGGTACTGATGATCAACTTGCTGACATCTTTACCAAGCCTCTACCAGATAATAGATTCGCAATGCTAAGGTATAACCTTGGATTGATTGAATTACCTCAATAGTAAGGGATAAAATTGGCAGATTGCTGAAACAGGCATTCAGCAAGCCAAAGTATGCTTACTTGAATAAAAGCTCCTACCACTGATTTCTTCTAAAAAGAAATGATAGTTCACTACATGATTGCTGAAACAGGCATTCAGCAAGTAATTCCTTCAAAACAGGTATTTGTTAGGAAACTTGATCACTTGCTGAGACAAGCACTCAGTAAGAGAAAAACCTTAAGGATTGCTGAAATGGGCATTCAGACAATCAAAGATACTGAAACAGGTATTCAAGTATCAAAGGAAAAACCTGAGACGGGAACTCAACAAAGAGCAAAAACACTTCTCAGATTTTACCAAAGGATATCTCAAGATAAAAAGAATTTACTCAGACGGGAACTCAGAAATGTCTTTTAACTTAAAGAAATATGAGATATTTGATTAAGGGGGAACTTTCAGCAAATACAAGGCTTGTTACCTAAAAAGGTAAGTGCCAAAGTCAAATTTTGTCCAAATTCGCTGAAAAGATTCTTGTTTACTTTAGCAAGCAATTAGCGCTGCGGTAAAAAGGATCAAATACCGCAAATCAAGGTAAAATCAATTTGTGTCGTTAATCGTGGAACAGATAAACTCGTTGTTAATCATGACATGAAATACAATCGTGGCCATTGATTTAAAGTAGTTTTTGATCTGACGGTTAATATTACAAAGAGAAAGTGTGCTCTGACGGTTTTTGTTAGTGGACCACTACGCATTTAATGCAAAGGCTCCACTAACAGAGTTGAATCTCTGTTTTATCCTTGCTGAGAACTCAAAACCGTTTGAGCTTCTTGCACACCAGAGATACTATATAAACAAAGAGTTAGAGAAAGACATAATTCTTTAACTCACATTTCCTTTCTCTGCAAATTTTATAGTCTGTGCCCTGATTCACTGTACCTCCGGTCAAAAAGCAAGTTAATCTTTTTCGTACATTTCTACCGCTATATAAGAAATGGCTCCAAAGAGACAGTCCTCCAAGACCTCAAAGTCATCGAAAGCTGATAGTGCTGGGAAAAGCACTACTCCGGTTGTAACTCCGGCAACCAACACAGTGAAAATTGTGTTGAAAAACGACCGTATAACGGAGAGACCCATGCCGCCTGCATATCTTGACACTGCAAAGTGTGAACAGATGATGCAATGGGGCGGATTTGCCAAAGAGAAGTATATAAGATACTTCTATGAACAAGATTTAGATGAAGAAAATGAAGAGGCACTAAATTTGATAAATCAACAAGGCCTTCTTTTCTTCATAACTGCTCGCCCTAAGAAAGTGAGTATGTTAGATGCCATGGAATTCTACAACAATGCAGAAATCCAAACTCTTACTGATGGACAAGAAGTCACTAAAAAGTGATTTCTACCACAGTTCAAGGTGTGCAAATCATCCTGAAATGGATTGATTTAGCCAACATCTTTCAGATTCCAACTACTGGAACTGAAGATGACATCACTGCCACTGATGAAGAAATTGAAGCCTTCTACAGTGATGTCAGAAATGAAAGAATGAAGAAAGGAGAGATTGCTCCCGTGACTTGGACAAAGCACGTAAAGAGGAAGCATCTCTGCCATTCACTTGGTCTAGTAACTCTGCTACTCATCAAGGTCTTAGACTCCCAAGTTGGAGAAATTGACCAAGTAGGCTTGAGAAAGTGGCCATTGCTGATGCATATACATGAGAACAAAACTGAGCTCAACTGGGCTAAGTACATTTTCAACAGACTTGTTGATTGTGTTACTAAATTTAAGGTAAAGGTTGAAGACAACAAAGTCTCACCTACCTTCCCAGTCATGTATGGACTAAAAATATGCTATATCCTTGAACACTTCAGGATTCAGCTGAGAAACCCATTGCCGATTAAGAAATCATTATGCAATGTGGGAAGAGCCTTCTACAAGCAAAATGGACCTAAGCCTGCTGACAAGAAGTCAAAGAAGACAACAGCTGCAAATGTTGTCAGTATTGGTCAGCAAGAAAGGTATACAACAGCTGCATATGTTGGAAGTGTCAGTCCGCAAGACAGGCATCCAACAACTGCAAATGTTGTTGATGAAACTCATGTAGATGGTGATCAACAAGGTACGTGTACAACAGCCGTTGCTGAAAATGCAACAGCTGCAGATGCTGCTGCTGGAGAGAAACTGGAAAAATCTAAGAAGAAAAAGAGGAAAGCTGATGATGACACTCAAACTGCAGCGTCATCAGCTGACCCCATCCCTAAGAAGAAACGGACAAAGACTCACCCAAGAAAGAAAACACTGGCTCGTAAGTCAGTTCCAATTGTCCATGATCTTTCGGATGATGCTCCAGGAGTTGCTGAAACACAAGCCACTCCAGTAGATGTTGATGAAGTGCTTGCAGAAGCCTTCAGCAATGTTGAAGTGTTTGGAGAAGCCTTCAACAATCAACTCAATGTTGATACATCTGCTGAGATAAGACAACAAGGCAGTGGAAACGAAATTCCTGCCCCAATCCCAGATATCTACATTGTAGATAATCTAGATGACCACACTCTAGAACCAACAAGTGATATTGCTGCTGATCTGAGAAACGCGGCAACTGTTGATTCTGTTGAAAATATGGTTGCTGAACAAGCAACTCATCAAGTTGCTGAAACTGCAGTTACTGAAACTGTAATTGCTAAAGAACCAGTTGCTGAGACTGCAATGGTTCAAGTCCCAGAGGTTGCTGAAACACCACAAGAGACACTATTCGACGACGCATCTCGTGATGCTGAGAATACTGGACCTAGTTCACCAAAAACATCCTTTGACAAATCATCAATATCGTGCAAGTACCCCATCACATCTTCCCTTGATAGGCCATAGAACCTCGGAAGTTGTTGTAATGCGTGGTTCTTGATTTCCAGATCTCGAGTTGCAGACAAAAGAACAATTTCCGGTCCCCTCATACGATCCTTGGAGGGTTGAACCCATGCTTTCAGTGGTCTAGCTTCTGCCATTCCGTCGATTTCCTTGAAAAGACTGTGTAGAGATTCAGAGAAATCGGTATCCTCTATTTCCTCTAGTGCAAGCCTTTGAAGTAGTCGCCTTCTTTGGTGGTAGACTCTGTCGATCTCAGCAATTGAATCAGCAAGCGGTGTTCCTCTAGCACGTGTATGTGGCATACACTATCTGTAACAGACTAGGAAAACAGTATCAGAGAGAGAGATTAAAAAGGAAAACTAAAACTACTAGAATTAGGAATTGAATGCTGAAAATATAAACAAATTAAACATAAAAAAGGAGTATAGTCCCCGGCAACGGCGCCAATTTGATGATGCACGAATTGTCAGTTCCGATCAATCAAATAAATTTGTATTTAGCCAAAGACAATTCACAACTACAACGAAAACCGTAGTGTAGCAGTAGAATAACCTCGAGTGTCGATCTCTAAGGACTATAACTAGCTTTATCTAATCTAATTTAGAATATAAAACAGCAGACGGTTTAGCAAAGGTTTTTCTTAACAGATAATGGAGATTGGTGATAGTATGGTCCTTCAAAGCATAACGGGTTAATAATCATGCATAAATTCCTCGGTTTTGCATAGAGATCTTTGATCAATGAATTGTCCTATTGTGTGCAATAATTAATCAACAATACGAAGATAGAGATTTAGATAGATCAAAGAAATAAAGCAATAACACGGAGTATAATGCGCGATATAGCCATTAGCATAATTATCAACCCTTCGCTAAGAATTCACATACTATCACCAACGATAAGTTTAGCTACTCATAGTTGTCATGCAATCAACAGAAATCATAGAAGAAAACATGTTGAAAGATATATAAAAATAAGTAGAAAAACTGTAAGATACAATGTTACCGAAGGTTGTCAATCTCCGAAGAATCGCGATCTTACAAGCTCCAAACTGCTATGAAAAAGTACCTCCTAAGCTATGAACCCCCAGAACAGGCTCTGGGAAGTTCCTACCTAAACTACAGAGAAAGGTGAGAGAATAGGTCTGGAAAAGTATGAAAATCGGAGAAAAACTGAGCAACTATATATAGGCTTCGAATTAGTGTGGGGCGAAGGGCCCCACACACCGGGCGAGTCGCCTGGTGTGGGGCGATTCGCCCCACATCCTGGGCGATTCGCCCGGGAGTAAAACTCGGGATTTTACGCGTTTTTGGATTTTTTCCCCTTTTCAGACTCGGTTTCTGACTTCTAGTGGCCTTCTAACCTCCAGATTCGACCCCAAGACTTCAAATCCTATCCGGAAACCTTCAGATACTCCAATTAGGCTTTTGGAACACCAATTCCTTGTCTACTTCAATATATTTGTCCGGAAATCCTCGTTTTTCAACCAAAACCTGTAAAATAAAAACTAAAGGGAAACGTTACACTATTCTAATAAAATGCACTAAAATATAGCTAAATTATCATAGAGGATAGCTAAAATAGGTGAAAAAGATTCGAATGAAAGTGTAAAATACACATTCATCAAACTCCCCAAACCGAACCTTTGCTTGTGCTCAAGCAACTAAGATAGACTCTAATTCAAAAAACAATGCAACACATAAAATGGAGTCTCATGCCAAATAAAATGAACTAATCTACCGAATCTATCAAAAAACATATGAACAAGAACCATATAAATCAAAACATGAATATAGGTTGAAGAATGCCTCGATTGACTCATACACATCCACATAAGCACTTATGTCAAGACAAGATAGTCTCTCGTAACATTCTCTACCTGGACCTAGTCAGTGACGACGTAATGAAACAAGTTAAGATATGAATGGTTGTCCCGTGCCTATGAAACTGAGGACTTACTGTTGTTCACCAAGTTAAGACTTTTCCTCAAAGAGGTCGAGCCAGTACTGGCTCTCATCAAACGAAGGAGGGTTCCCTATAAAAGATAATACTCCCCTATTCTACCCATCTCTCAAGCAAAGCCTTAAGATTTTGACCACTTCTAGAATGGCAGGACGAGGGTGGTCTAGAACAGATGACACTCAAAAACAAAAGACAAAAATAGAAAATTACAACACGATTACGAACATTACAAGAATTGGAAAATGAGACACAACACTTTGCTAAACTGCTATTTGGCTTTCTTTTTTTTTTTGGACCCTTCTTAGCTTTTTTGGTGTCTTTTTTCTCTTTTTTTTATTTTTTCAGTTTCTTTTTTTCTTTTTTTTTTCTTTTTTCCTAGAATTTTTTCTTTCTTTTTTTCCGATTTTTTTTTTTTTATTTTTAGCCAGCAGTAGCATAACGAAAAGAGAAACAAAATGACTCACAATCGACTTCCCCAAACCTATTCGAAAGAATAGGTTGGAGCACAAAATTTACGAGAAAGGAAAAATAAACTCACAATACAGAAATCAAAAACGAAAAACAAGTCTAATGATAGCGTAACCCCCTCCCCAAACCTATTCGGAAGAATAGGTAAACAAAGGATCACACGAGCTCACACTACCTCCTTCCTAGGCATTTAGCAATCTCAAAGCATGGTGAAGTCTTGTTGCCTCTTAGGTACATAATTACTCGGGAAAACAACCATAAGACCCTAACATGCATCATCCTATTATAAAGGCCTTTGTGAACCGTAGTAGAGAAAACACCACTAAGTGATGTCGAGACTACCAAGCTTAACTAAGTGCAATACATAAATGTGACAAGCCAAGCGAGAAAAACCTCAAACAAATTCATAGAGATGAAGCATATGATTAATGGCATAGTAAGTTGATCTACCCAATAAAAAAGTTCAAAAAATTCGGCAATAAACTCCATATAAAACATGCAAGACTATCCTAGGATGAATGCAGTGAATGCAACCTAAAAAACTAAGAAAACAGTAAACGTGCAAATGCAAATGCAAACAAAGAACAAGATACTAGTCAACACAAACCCAAATAATACTTAACATCGCGGTTCACATCCCATTCCCCTTATGATTCTTAAGCTAGTCCCTAGCAAAAGAGAATGAGTAATAAGAAGTGATACTAGATGTTACCGAACGGTTTGGCCTCGGTTGGCTGAGAGTGGACATGTGAAAAGACTAATCATCGGGATTGTAATCCCCATAAAAGTCCCTCCACATGTCAGACAGGAGATCAATGGACTGCTGTAGAGCCTCCTGTTGCTGCTGAATGAGCTGTTGCTGCTCCCACCTTTGTTGCCTATCCTCTCGGCGATGCTCCTCTAATGTCTCCCAATCGCGGTTGCGCTGGGCAATGTGCCCGTCGAGGTCCTGTCGCAGTCCTTGGACAGAAGTGGTCAAGGCCGCGGTACTGGCATCAACTCTATCAAAACGATCGTCGAGGTAGGACCGGAATTCAGAGAAGTCAAATCCTCTAGACCCCTGTGGTGCTCGAGGCGGTGCATGCGGTGCTCTATGGACAAATGGAATATCCCGGATAGGGGCTTGGCCATCATCAGCCTCCATAGCATCCTCATAATCATTCTCGTTATCTGAAGCGCTCGGTTGGAAGGGTGCTTCCACATCAGCAGCGGCAGCCGTGGGGTTCTTCATCTGATACCTAGCAAGCTGTACTTCAATAGTCGAGGGTGAAAGGGCAGCGACCTCGCAATCCCCCTCGTCAATGTCCTCGACCCCACGATATTTGCAGTAGGCAGTGATGAAGCTCGGAAAGATGAAGGGCTTCTTCTTCTTTTCCCAGTGGCGCTCATACTCTTCATACATGATGTGCCCGATGTCGATCCGATGTCTGTCTATCAAGCAGTAGAGGAGCTCGGCGTAATTTGGCTGTTCCAAGTGTCATTATTCCTAGGGATCAAGTTGAAGATGCAGAATTTCATCATCACCTTAGCCTCAATGCTAAGGTCGCTCTGACGGATTCGTGCAGGTTCTGCTCCGATTTCTGGATATCTGTATTCCCTGTTGCAGATCACGTCCGTAATATGTCTTCCTATCCCCCTAGAGGCCCTCGAATATAGGTAGGCATGGTTGCTCCCTGTGAACTCCTATTGCCCAAAATGGATGAATGGAGAAATTGACTCTGGTGTCCATGGTATTATCAGGCCTCGAACTAGTACCCCATTCTTCTCCTCGAGATCAGTGAATCCAGTGTAGAACTCTTGGAGGAGACTCACGTCGTACCCCTTAAACCTGTTGGAACTATACCAAACCCAATTCCGTCTTGATGCCAATCGGGAGACCGTCCTATACCCCGCCGTTCCAGCTACTGCCTCCGGAATATCAATCCTCCTGTCTGGAATGATCGATCTTCCCCCTTCGGCTAGCTCCGCTTCGAGCCTTTGTCGGACATCTATCGCAGCTAAGGACAACTCGTACATGTTGTGAGAAGGTTGGGAGCTTGATGCTACTCCCTTTCCCTTCTTGCTCGAGCCAGCTCTCCTCGATCCTCTTGGAGCCATGATTCCTACAAACAACAATTAGTATCTTGTATGACGCAAAACAGACTTATGCATATGTAAATGTACGAGCGAGCAATATCTACAATAATCCAACTCCTCAAAAACCCAATATCTAGTCTAGCTACTTCATCATGCAACATATCAATGTAACTACTACAATCACATATCACATTATGCTCTTGCTAGACAACAAATGCCTTGAATCACAAGGCTCAATTCATACCATAGTAACAAAAAATCTAACAACATAAATCCTCAACTCCATCAATTATGCATTCTACCATTACATCCATCATTATCCTATCAACAAACACATGTTTAAACATGGAATGAAAGTAAAAGATACATTTCCTAACAAGATATATCATCTAATAGCAAAAAATCTCAAACCAACAAACCAAACCTAATTGAACATGCAATTGATAATGAATAATGTTTCTAATCACATAAATCATCAACCCATACATCATACAAGCTTAATTGAAGCATAAATCAAAAAACCCCCAAATTTGAAAAATTAGGGTTCATGTGAGATTACCTCAAATCCGAAGATTGAATGAACTAGGAAGAGATTTGTTCGGATGAAAAGAAAGAGCACGTAACGGGCTTTGATTGAAGCTAAAGAACACACAATTTGATGGAAATATGAAGAAGTTATGAAGGTTTGAAGATATTTTGAAAATGGGGAAATTTTTTGGAGTTAGATGAAGAAGATGGAGGAAAATGGAAGAAATGGGGGGCAACCCCCGTTTTCTATTCTGCAGGGGGCGCGGGGCGAGTCGCCACGTGCGGGGCGAATCGCCCCGTATGTGGGGCGAATCGCCCCCGCGCATCCGGAGCGCACGCCGCGCTCTAGACTCGTGGGCCGATTCGCCCCCCACCTCCTGAGGCAGGAAGACGAACTTTTCGAAAACATGCGGTTTTTAAGTCCCCGAAAACCATTTTTCTCATAAAACCACTCGAAAAATCTCACTCAAACATAACATAAGCACATACGACACAGAGACGAACAAATTCACATATGAAAAGCAAATTGTTCAAGTATGAATGCATCCAATAAAGCGGTAAAGAAAGCGATAAAAACTCCGGGTTGCCTCCCGGATAGCGCCATTGTTTAAAGTCTTTGACTCGACTCCTGTCTGCGCCTAGCTCTTTTTCTTGAGGGTACTAGACTTCCCCTTCATGGATCTCCTCCTCATGCCACGAACCTGTGAATAAGAATGAACATAGGCTGCAAGACCACAGTAGTTAATAGTGTGAGAAGTATTAGGTGGATCAGATATGGCTCGCAACACATGTCGCTTGACATCCACCTCAATAGTGCAAGTCCTTCGATAGATGTCCATCACGGAGCGTAGCTTAGTCAAGAACGTTCACCCCAAGAGAATGACATCCCCTGTCCCAGGTGTAGATGCCGGCATAACTACGAAATTGGTGTATACAGAAGCTTCACCAATCTTGACCAATACATTCTTCACAACGCCTTCGGGTCTCACAAAGGATCCATCTGCCAGTTGCACAATAGCATTATGCTCAGATAGTTTCCCAAGGCTACTCTTCTCAAACACATTCAAAGGGAGCACATTAGAGTAGGATCCCGTGTCTAGTGTGGCACGGACATCTTCAAGCTCACCAATCCCGACCTTAATATCGAAACTTTAAGGGAGTGGCTCGGGATGCTCTTGCTCCTCTTCACTCTCGTCAGAACCAAGGTCCTTCTCTTCTTCCTTAGCATGTGGAGGTTCTTCCTTCTTGCAACACTCGCACTTAGCAACCTTCTTGATGGTGATTTCGACAGGCAGATCACCAGCCAAGGTAATGGACATCGACTTCTCAGTGTTGCTAGGCAGCTTGCCTTGTTTCCTACTTGCTCCTCGGTCGATCAACTTTTGCATCTTTTGTTGGGCAAGACTAGTGCTCTCTTCCAACCTATCAAGCCTTGCCCTAGTCTTCTTAGAATCTTCTTCATAACGTTTGAGAAAACTTTGGGTGTGATCAACCATCTTTTGCAAGTTCTCCATCAGTTGAGCCGACTTCGACTTCGGTCGCTCTTTCGGAGCGGGGTTTTCACAGTGATCATTACCATAGTTTAGCCTACTACGGTCTTGGTTAGGGCCATAAGTTTGGTTAGCTGGTGCATATCCTTGATTGTTTCGGAACCCTCTTCTCCAAAATCCACCTCGAGGATTCCTACCATCTTGTCCGTAGCTAGCTTCTTGAGTACCAAACTCCGTAGCAAAGGCTTCCTCTTCGCCTCCTTGAGCCCAGTTGCCATCATCATACGCAAGCTCCGATCTACACATATGAGCCCAATGCCCATAGTTCTTGCATATTCGGCAAACTTTGTTCGAAACAGTTGTTCCAGTGGCGCTCTTGAGGACTTGCTTCAATTCGTTGGTAAAGCACTCGAATTGATCCCCATTCCCCCTATACATAGGGGCTTCTTGAGTCGGTGGAGCTTCAGGTCCACGTCTCCTAACCATCGCTCTTGGGTCCTTGAACTGCGAACCCTTAGCAAGCCTTTCGAAAACTGCCCAGACGGCTTCTGCGGTTTCCTCCCAAATATTGCCTCGGCATTGGAAATCCACCACTTGTTGGTTCTCGAAGGTTAGTCCATTGTAGAAGTGTTGGACTAGGTCAGAAAGCTCAAAACCATGGTGAGGGCACTTGTTCGTGAGATCTTGGAACCTCTCAAACGCGGTGTAGATGGTCTCATCATAGTCCTGTTTGAATCCAGTGATTTGCGCTTTGAGCGCGGTAGTCAAGGCGTGAGGGAAGTATTTTTCCATGAAAGCTGAAAAAACCTTCTCCCAAGTGTCCAGCGAGCCTGTTGGTAGAGAACGAACTCAACCATGACTTGGCTCTGTCGCCAAGTCCCATAGCAAAAACCTTCATCCTCAACTCATCCGTTGTTATTTCAGCTCCGGGTCGTGGGAGTTGGTTGACGAAATCATAAATATCGTGCAAGTACCCCATCACATCTTCCCTTGATAGGCCATAGAACCTCGGAAGTTGTTGGAATGCGTGGTTCTTGATTTCCAGATCTCGAGTTGTAGACGAAAGAACAATCGCCGGTCCCTCATACGATCCTTGGAGGGTTGAACCCATGCTTCAGTGGTCTAGCTTCTGCCATTCCGTCGATTTCCTTGAAAAGACTGTGTAGAGATTCACAGAAATCGGTACCTCTATTTCCTCTAGTGCAAGCCTTTGAAGTAGTCGACTTCTTTGGTGGTAGACTCTGTCGATCTCAGCAATTGAATCAGCAAGCGGTGTTCCTCTAGAATGTGTATGTGGCATACACTATCTGTAACAGACTAGGAAAGCAGTATCAGAGGGAGAGATTAAAAAGGAAAACTAAAACTACTAGAATTAGGAATTGAATGCTAAAATATAAACAAATTAAACAGAAAAATGGAGTATAGTCCCCGGCAACGGCGCCAATTTGATGATGCACGAATTGTCAGTTCCGATCAATCAAATAAATTTGTATTTAGCCAAAGGCAATTCACAACTACAACGAAAACCGTAGTGTAGCAGTAGAATAACCTCGAGTGTCGATCTCTAAGGACTATAACTAGCTTTATCTAATCTAATTTAGAATATAAAACAGCAGACAGTTTAGCAAGGTTTTTCTTAACAAATAATGGAGATTGGTGATAGTATGGTCCTTCAAAGCATAACGGGTTAATAATCATGCATAAATTCCTCGGTTTTGCATAGAGATCTTTGATCAATGAATTGTCCTGTTGTAATTATCAAACACTACGAAGATATAGATTTAGATAGGTCAAAGACCAATGAATTGTCCAATTGTGTGCAATAATTAATCAACAATACGAAGATAGAGATTTAGATAGATCAAAGAAATAAAGCAATAACACGGAGTATAATGCGCGATATAGCCATTAGCATAATTATCAACCCTTCGCTAAGAATTCACATACTATCACCAACGTTAAGTTTAGCTACTCATAGTTGTCATGCAATCAACAGAAATCATAGAAGAAAACATGTTGAAGGATATATAAAAATAAGTAGAAAAACTGTAAGATACAATGTTACCGAAGGTTGTCAATCTCCGAAGAATCGCGATCTTACAAGCTCCAAACTGCTATGAAAAAGTACCTCCTAAGCTATGAACCCCAGAACAGGCTCTGGGAAGTTCCTACCTAAAACTACAGAGAAAGGTGAGAGAATAGGTCTGGAAAAGTATGAAAATCGGAGAAAAACTGAGAAACTATATATAGGCTTCGAATTAGTGTGGGGCGAAGGGCCCCACACACCGGGCGATTCGCCCCACATCTCGGGCGATTCGCCCGGGAGTAAAACTCGGGATTTTACGCGTTTTCGACGCGTTTTTTTGGATTTCTTCCCCTTTTCGGACTCGGTTTCTGACTTCTAGTGGCCTTCTAACCTCCAGATTCGACCCCATGACTTCAAATCCTATCCGGAAACCTTCAGATACTCCAATTAGGCTTCTGGAACACCAATTCCTTGTCTACTTCAATATATTTGCCCGGAAATCCTCGTTTTCAACCAAAACCTGTAAAATAAAAACTAAAGGGAAACGTGACACTATTCTAATAAAATGCACTAAAATATAGCTAAATTATCATAGAGGATAGCTAAAATAGGTGAAAGAGATTCGAATGAAAGTGTAAAATACACATTCATCATTGTTAGGAAACTTGTAATTTTGATGAGCAATTAACCATGCTAAATTAAGAACAGTCCAGCAACTAGTACTCTTGAGGTCCATAGGATTTTAGAATTTTAAAGGACATTGTAAAAGAGGAACGTTTGCTGATGACTTAGATAGGTGTTAGATAAGTTTTTTATCTTAGTGGATGACGTACTTTAATTTCTGTGAAGAAATTAATTTATTGACACTTTAGCGTATGATGTATTTTATTTTCTGAAAAGAAATATCTTATTGATGCTTAGCTTTGATGTAACTTATTTTCTGAAAAGAAAATGACCTATTGAAGCATTTGCTGAAGATGTATTTGTTTATTATAAACAAATTATTGAAGCAAATAAGAAACCGGTCAGAATATTGAAGACTTTTGAAGATCTGAAGACTTGAAGACTTGAAGATTGCTGAAGACTGGTAAGGCACGTGTTGCTCAGAAAGTGAAATTTTCAGCAACAGCATTGCATAAGTGAAAATCTGAAAGACATAGTAGGTTGTGCTTGCTGAAACTGAGAATGAACACTTGCTGATGAACATATGTGACCTCTTGCTGAATGTACGTGATTTTGCGCTCCATTGTTACTGTTTGAATTCTATTCAAAGGTGCATTTAATGCAAAGCTTACACACAAAGGACACGAAGACTAGAAGACAAACAAAGGTTGCTGCTGAAAGTACAAAAGCAAGATAGTGACATGTTAAGGAACAAAAGCCTTAGGATTTGAAATTCAAACGGCTCCTTACTTGCACTATAAATAGAGGTCATCCGGCAAAGAGTTGAAGTGTGTCAACAACCTGATCAAACTCTCACTTGTGCTTAAAATTCACAAACCTTCAAACACTCTTACTGCCATTGATCCGTTCCAAGACTTAAAGCTTGAAAAAGCTACTTGTGAAGAAGTAGAACAAACTCGGCTAAGAAATTAGTTAAGTGTTCTTTCTTACGAACAAGAACAAGTCTTGACACCAGAAACAATCAAACTTGTTTACTGCAAAGTATTCCAAGTTGTGTTTCTTAGATTACTTGTTGTAACTGAATAAGTTATAATTAAGTTTTCTCACCCCAAAACTCTCTAACTGAAAATACACCCTTTCAGGCGTGATATTCAGGGGGAACTTAATCAAGCATAGTTTTGCTGATTAAAAGTACCAAGTTTGGTGGAGAACAAGGTTGAGTTCTCTAGTTTAGGTTGGAAACGAAGCAAGTGTGCTTTGGTTTCTGTTGAATCGCTTTAGATAGGAGATTGTAAGGAACCTCAATCACATCTTAGTGGATTCAGTCCTAGAAAGGACAAAGTGGATTAGTTGGGAGATTACGCCACTCTCAGATACCACTCTAAAAGGCGCTTGTGTGATTTACTTACTGCATTTAGCTTTCAGCAAATCTTATCTGTTTGTACACAGTCACTCACATCACTTGCTGAAACACTTTACTTGCTGAAAAAGCACTTATCGTTTCAAAGACTTCCGCTCTCTGATTTTAAGTATCAGCAAACCAAGCTACTGTAAAGTAACTTACGCTTGCTGAGAAAGTTAAGTATCAGCAACCTCATTACTGAAAAGTAATAAGTACTTGCTGAGAAAGTTTTAAACGACAAAAGTTTGAAAAGACTATTCACCCCCCCCCTCTAGTCTTTTCTTGTTGTTTAAAGGGACCAACAAGTGGTATCAGAGCCAGGTTCGTTAGCCGTCTGCACTGAACCTAGATCCCCTTAAGTGCTTTCCGTAAATCTCTTTCACTTGATCAGTTTGGTAGTGCTTTGCTGACAGGATGTCTTTAGGAGATGCTCCCTTGCTGAAGCTGGAAAATTACGAGAAATGGCGAAACAACATGATGTTACATCTTGAGGCCATTAGTGATGAGATGGTCACCGTCATTAATGATGGACCTATCAAGATCACCAAGGTTGAAAGGAGTTTCCCTCATAGAACCACTGAAGCTGGAAAGGAAACCATCCAAGGCGAACCTTCAGATACTGTTGTGCCAAAACCAAGAGAGGAATGGACTTCTGACGAAGCTAAGAGATTCCGTCTTGATGGCCAAGCAAGAAATATCATCATCAGATCAACTCCGGATACCATACAGTGCAAACTGTGGGGTGCCAAGACTGCTAAGGAGGCTTGGAAAATGGTCAAGATCTTTGTGCTGGATCTGACAAGACCAAGGAAAACAAACTTGAAGTACTTAAGCTGAAGTTTCAAAACTTTAAGCAGGTGCTAACGAGTCACTAGAAGACTTGGACTTCAGATTCACAACTCTTGTTAGTGAAATGGCAGCGCTGGGTGTTGGTAAATTTTTATTCAGATTCTGAGAAAGTGAAAACTATCATCAGGAGTTTGAATCAAGAATGGATCCATACTCAGAATTTCTATTATAATCAAGGAATGCCTGACATTACACCAACGTTGTTCTCTCATCTTGCTACTGTCAATTATGAGACAAGCAAAGAGAAAATGTGTTTGCTGGACATTTCAAAGCTAATTGCCCCTTGCTGAAAGGCAAATCTGCTGAAAAGAAGAAAAAGTTCAAAAGAGCTTTCATTGCTGAAGAAAAGAAGAAGCTTCAAGCAAAAATCGATGCATTATGCATTAAGACAAGCTCCGAGGACAGTGAGGATGAAAGTTCAGACACCGACGATGAGGAAGCCACTCTAGACGTGGAGATGGCAAAGAAGTGTGTGGAATAGCTATGGAAGCTTATCCAGATGTGTCGAACTACGAATTCTGCCTCATGGCCGGTCAGGTAAATGATTCTACCTCTGACTCTGATTCAGAAAGTGAAGACGAGATTGACCTTGACAAGATTCAAGGAGAAATCGAAAGATTTGAGAAAACTCTCAGCAAACAGCAAGAAAAACTTCAACTTGCTGAAACTCTAACCAAGCAAACTACTGAAAAGTACGTTTTGCTGAAGGAAGAGACAGAAGAAAATGATGCTGAAATAAGGCGTCTTAAGAAGTTGATTGCTGAGGCTGCAGAGAAAAATTCTCAAATGGCGTTAGAATTAGAAGAGTATCAGTCCTCAATTCTAAAGTTACTTGCTGAAATCCAAGAAATGAAAAAGATGAAATCAATTTCAAATCTTATGTGGAAGCGAGTAATACGCTGACTGAACTAAACTCTTATTTGAGAGATCCATCTCAGAAAGAAGGTTTAGGAGCAACGTGTGAAGGTGATAACGTAGAAATCTTGAGAAAAGATAAATCACCTATCTCCTTTGTACGTGCTACTGATAGTAGTCCACCAGTGATCTATCAGTTTGGTCAAACTAAAGTTGCTGAAACATGCAATCAAGTACCTATGACCATAAAGCCCGCTGTTGCTGCTCAAAGTAACAAGACTTTAAAAGGAAAACAGGTTGCTGTGAAGCAAACTGGAAAGAAAAAGAATGCCGTGAAGCATTCCGCCAAACAAGTTGCTGAAAAGCAAGTTGTTAAGTCTAAAGGCAAGATTACCAAAAGTAATCAGAAGTTCCTTGCTGACAAACCTGAATCAAGTAAGGTTGCTGATGCTAAAGCTCAGCATTCTCCAAGAGTGGACTCGGTTTCAAAACCAAGCAAAGTCAACTCTTTCATGAGTATAAGCAAAGTCAGCAAAGATACTTCAAAGAGATGAAGAAAACCAAGCCTAAGAGTTCTGAAAAGACTCCCAATGCTAGGACTAGAAGGAACCTTGCTAGAAAAGAACTTACTGAAAAGTATGTTCAACAAAAAGGTCAATAGAGCAAGACACCACATCAGAAAGTGGATTTGACCAGCACGAGTCAAAGAGTTTTTAGCTCAAAACCTCTAGTTCCTCAGCAAGTAGAAAACAAGTCAAAGTTGAAAAAACTTCAGACTTGGGTTCCACTGGACGCATTCTTGAACATGTTAATGGACATCCATCAATGGATAATTAACTGTTTCTCTGATTGATGCAGACTGCAGCCACGGAGACAAACGATTGCAATCTGGCACTTTGATAGTGGTTGTGGAAAGCACATGACGGGCAACAAGCATAACCTTTAAACTCAGACGGTGGTCTAAGGGTCCAACAATAAGGTTTGCTGGTGGAGGCTCCGGATCTACAAAAGGCTATGGTGATGTGAAGTTGGGATGTATAACCATTTCTGGAGTTCTTTATGTCAAAAATCTTAAGTTTAACCTTTTCAGCATGAGTCAATTGCTGACCAAGGATACTTCATCGAAATTAAAAGTGATGAATGTAAAACTTGTAGATTTTGAGACTAAAAAGGTTATAATGATTGCAAGAAGATCAGGAGGCTTGTACACCGTTGATTGGTCTCAGCAAACGTTGAAAAATCCTTGTCTCAGATCATGATTGCCTTGCTGAAAAAGCATGGTTATGGCATAAACGAACAAGTCATCTAAACTTCAAGACGCTGAATAAGCTGTCTAAAAAGGCACTTGTAGTTGGATTCCCTAGGGTTCTTTTACGAAGGATGGTGTTTGCAATGCATGTCAGCAAGGAAAGCAAACCAAATCTTCTTTCAAGAACAAGGCAGTACCGTCAACTCAAAACCTTTACAACTCTTACACATGGACTTGTTTGAATCTTCTTCAACAGCTATGCTGGTAAGAAGTCATGGTCTAGTCGTGGGTTAGATGACTATTT
>CM051457.1:60395172-60529899 GCA_028274465.1 Plantago ovata
AACTGCAAAGTGTGAGATGTTGATGCAATGGGGAGGATTTGCAAAAGAAAAGTACATTCGGTACTTTTATGAACAAGAACTTGATGACCAAAATGAAGAGGCGCTTGAGTTCATCAAGCAGCAAGGCCTCATGAACTTTATCTCTGCTCGCACTAAGCAAGTGAGCATGATTGATACTATGGAGTTCTACAATAATGCAGAAATCCAGTCCCTTACAGACAGTAATGGAGTCACTGAAAAAGTGATCCTTACTTATGTTCAGAACACGCAAATCGTCCTGAAATGGACTGATTTAGCGGAGATTTTTCAGATTCCAACCAATGGAACTGAAGACGACGTCACTGCCACTGACGAAGAAATTGAAGCTTTCTACAGTGACGTCAGAAATGCAAAAATGAAGAAAGGCGAGATAGCTCCCGTGACTTGGACAAAGCACGTTAAGAGAAAGCATCTCTGTCCTTCACTTGGTCTAGTAGCTCTGCTACTGATTAAAGTTCTTGACTCCCAAGTCGGAGGAATTGACCAAGTAGGCCTGAGAAGATGGCCATTGCTGATGCATATCCATGAGAATAAATCGGAACTTAACTGGGCTAAGTACATTTTCAACAGGCTTGTTGATTGTGTTACTAAGTTTAAGGTAAAGGTAGAAGACAACAAGGTCTCACCTTCCTTTCCAGTTATGTATGGAATCAAGATATGCTATATCCTTGAACATTTCAGGATTCAGCTAAGAAACCCATTGCCAATCAAGAAATCTGTGTGCAATGTGGGAAGATCTTTCTACAAGCAGAATGTACCTAAGATTGCTGGTAAGAAAACCAAGAAGACAACAACTGCAAATGTTGTCAGCACAAGCCAGCAAGAAAGGTATACAACAGCTGCAGATGTTACCACTCAGCAACTTAGAGATGAAACTGCTGTTGGTGGTGGTAACACAAATGAAACTGCTGTAGAAAATCAACAAGGTACGTGTACAAGAGCCGTTGCTGAAAATGCAACAATAGATGACTCTGGGAAACCGGAGAAATCTAAAAGAAAAAGAGGAAAGCTGATGATGACACTCAGACTGCAGCGTCATCAGCAAATCCCGTACCTAAGAGGAAACGGACAAGTAACAAAAGAAAGAAGACACTGGCTTCTCAGTCAGTCCCCAATGTCCAAGACTCCTCAGTCAATTCCCAGACAAATGCTGAAACGCATTTGCCAGTAGATGTTGCTGAAATAATTACTGAAACATACATCAGCAATGTTGAAGTGTTTGCGGAAGCCTTCAACCATGGAACCAGTAAGCAACATTGCTGCTGATATGCAAAGAGCGGCACTTGCTGATGCTGCTGAACAGATGGTTGCTGAACAAGCAACTCATCAAGTTGCTGAAACCCAGCTTGCTGATGGACCAGTTGCTGAGATAGCAATGGTTCCAGTTCCTGAAGTTGCTGAAACTCAAGAAGCATCATTCAAAGACGCATCTCTTGATGCTGAGAATGCTGGCCCAAGTTCACCCAAGACTTCAATTGACAAAGTCCAGCTTGTACTGGAAGATTTAAGCAAACAAATGGAGTTGGAGATTGAAGAATCATCCAACAAGTCAATTGATCTCTTCATGACAAGCAGTGAGCTTAAAGGTCAAATGCTTCTGCTCAACTTGTCAATTCAGAGACAAGGGAGATTGCTGAAACCGCACAGCTTTCTCAGTTAGAGCAAACTCAGAAGTCTGCTGAAGAAACAGTCCAAGAAGCTGAAGAAACTGTTAATGCTGAAAGGACTGAGCCACAACCTGTCCTTCCTCAGCAGGTAGTTAATTCAACCATCAGTAAAACTTCAAATTCTGAAACTTATTCTTTTGCTAATATTATACTATCTCTACAGACTTCTCAAGATACAAGTCAGATGGTTGCTGAAGCCTCTGCACCAGAACCAACACTCCCTGCTCAGCAGGTAGTTAATAATTTTGGTATAAAAACTAAGTTTGACAGCTTAGTACTTGTGTCTAATTTTAATTTATTTCAGGATGAACAAATGGAGGATGCTACCCCAGCTCCTCATGGAATGGAAATTGTACTACATGAGCTTGCTGACTCTCAGCAGGTAAATCATGTTTCAGATTTAAACTCTAAAACAATTCTCCAAACCAATCCTGATCTAAATAAAATTCTTTTTCAGGCTCAAAAGGAGACCACTGAAGTGGTACTCATCACTGAAGATCAGCAAGTAAGTTCTGAAGAACTTTACTTGAGCTTCAAGAGGACAACTTTGTCTAGAGTTGCTAAGTCCGTCAGCAACTGGCAAAGATATAGGAGAATGGACTTCTCAGATCTTCACCTTCATCTCTCAAATGAGAAAAAGAGATCTTCACTGCTGAAGCTCGAAACATTTGTCCACTCCATACTTCCTGACGAAATGACATATTCTCAGCAAATGAGTTCAAATCTGATTGCTCAAATCAGAGAGAATATGAAGGCCAAATTTAAGAGTGCCTCTCCAGCTGAACAAGCTGTGATGCTCAAAGGCTCCTTTGTTCCTGTGGTGGCTGATCCCCACAAACTAACTGAGGAAGAGGAAGTGACAAGTGTTGCTTTGTATAAGCACGTTGAGCTAGTCATCTTGACTGATGATGAAGAAGAAGAAGAAGATGAGAACATTCCCACTGATCCCAGTGATGATGAAGGAAAAGATTCCAAGGACAAAAAGGATGAAGATGATGACAATCAAGGTCCAAGTCCTGGTGCTGGTGGATTAAAGTTGACAGTTGCTGAAACTAATCCCTCTGACAATCAGCAAGCTGATCAACAACAATCTCAGCAAGAATCTCAACCTCCTCCTGCTGCTGCTGAAAATCAAGCACTTGTACAAGGTGCTGATACTGAAGAAGAATACGCCAGAAAAAGGGCTGCCTTGAAAAATGGCAAAAGTCCAGTTTTTGATGCCAAGGTTACTGAAGAAAACCTTGAAGAAGAGGATGAACAAGATGAAGATTACCAACGAGCTTTACAAAATAGTCTCGTGATCCATGCAAGGCATACGCAGGATCTGGAAATTGGTGAATCTTCAAGACCAAAATCGAAGGAAGTTCCATCCCTTCCACCTACTACTGGCGCAACTCCAGTTATTGAGTCTCAAACGTTGCCTTCAGCAACTACTCAATTAAAACTAACTACTGGCGAAACTCCAGTAATTGAGCCCCAAACTCAATTAAAACAACTATCTACTGGTGAAACTCCAGTCGTTGAGTCTGAACCGTTGCCATCAGCAACCACTCAACAAAAAGGACGTGAAGCTACAGACAAAGGCTCAAAAGTCGCTCAACTTGATGAATCTGAGGATGATGACGACTTGTCAGAAAATGAAGATGAACAATCCAAGCGAGACCCAAAACTCGTTCAGATTCCTCCTCCTAATTATCTCAGCTATGAAGGAGATTCATTAAGGGCTGAGTTGCTTTTACAAGATGATCAGTTTGCTACTGAACTTAAGGCTCACTCCTTGACACCTAATTTAGTGCCGTTCCCAAGAGTTGAGGAGTTTACTCCAAGAATTCTCGCACTAAAGACAGTCCATGAAGCCTGCAAAGCTGAAGATGAGGCATTGCTTGCTGAGAGCCCACTTGACATTGGAAAAATATTGGCTACGGTGCTGAGACGCACTACAACTTTAACCATAGCTCAGAAAGACATCAGTCTTTATCACCAGAGCTATGAAGAAGATGTAAGTCAAGCTCTCTTGCTGGCAAAGAGTGCTCTTGTCAAAGCTCAGACTATTATGGATGAGAAGGCCGCAACAGAGAAAAGACATGAAGAGAACATGATGAATATTCAAAAAGAGTTAGCATCAATGAACTCTAACCAACAAGAGATCATCATGAAGTATAACAGCCTCAACACTCTTGCTGAAAATTGCAATGAGTTTTATTCTCTGCACATCACTCCGATGTTGCAATCCATGTCTAAGGGGGAAAAGAAGACCAGAAAAAGCAATCAAACCCCTCCTACTCCTGCTGTGGATGTGCCACTAGAACCTCTTGCTGAAAGAGAGCAAAGTTCTAAAAGACAAGCAGAAACTGAGTTAAATTCAGCAAGTACCAAAAAGAGAAAAACCGCTGCTGAAACTCAAGATTTCTGTCACATTGAAAGTCATCACAATCTGAATGAAGATGATGAAGAAGATGATGACAATCAAACAATAGCTCAAGCCATAAGAGCTAGACCCTTAACAGCCATAACTCCGTCTGGCCACTCAAGGCATTTTTCGTCTGACTCTTCAGCAAGAGATCAAGACAATGCTAAAACAAGAAGAAGAAGGCAAAGACAGGAAGAGAAAAGGCTGGCCAACATTGCTATTGGCTCCGGCATTGAATATACAAAGACCAGCAATGATGAAACCACTCAGAATGTGATCAGAAACATTCATGGTTGCTGGATCCTAAAGCTGGAAGATTTGTTGGTAAATGAGTTCTTTCCTACAGCCTGTTTGAATCAGATGTTCAAATGGATTGAACTCAAGGTCCAAAAGAAGCAAAGGGAAGAATCCCTCCCAAGAAATATGCTAGGAAATGGTTGAATCTTGAGGTCTATGTAAGACATTTAGACAAGAACCAGATCTAATCAAACCACCTGGCATCGCTTTCTATGCTGACCCGGTAACAAAGAAACCTAAGAAGAAACTTGGATTGATTCCTTATGAGTACTTCTATCTGACTGCTCAGGATCAAGAAGAAGATCTTCTCTGGTTAAGAAAGATTCATCCGAGAAACATTTCAGATACACAGCTTCTCCATGCCAGCAACTGGGGCATGCATTTGTGGGTTGTTAACTACATGGAAATGAATGCTGAAAAGCATCATCATACTGCCTGCAAAAATGCAAGAATTCTTCAACTACAAGTCCGTAGGCTTCTGGAAAACTACGAGAAGGATTGTGTTGAATTCACTACTCTTGCTGAGAAGAGTGTAAGAGAGATTCTGAGAAAATCCTCTGAAAGAGTTTAAGTCCCTGCAATAGTTTCTTGTTAAAAGTTTTTGTTTGCTGATTCTCTGTTATCTATGCTTTCTTGTAAACTCATGAATGATAACTTTCAGCAATGAATTCTTTTTTACTCTTATTGGTTTTTGATTATGCAACTTACTTATGCTTACTGTTTATTAATTCAAGTATGCTTGCATTAATCATCTGATTTATTCAACATCAGAAATCTCTAAAAGGGTAACAATTAATTTAGCCATGGATTGCTAACATCAAAAAGGGGGAAATTTGTTAGGAAACTTGTAATTTTGATGAGCAATTAACCATGCTAAATTAAGAACAGTCCAGCAACTAGTACTCTTGAGGTCCATAGGATTTTAGAATTTTTAAAGGACATTGTAAAAGAGGAACGTTTGCTGATGACTTAGATAGGTGTTAGATAAGTTTTTATCTTAGTGGATGACGTACTTTAATTTCTGTGAAGAAATTAATTTATTGACACTTTAGCGTATGATGTATTTTATTTTCTGAAAAGAAAATATCTTATTGATGCTTAGCTTTGATGTAACTTATTTTCTGAAAAGAAAATGACCTATTGAAGCATTTGCTGAAGATGTATTTTGTTTATTATAAACAAATTATTGAAGCAAATAAGAAACCGGTCAGAATCTTGAAGACTTTTGAAGATCTGAAGACTTGAAGACTTGAAGACTTGAAGATTGCTGAAGACTGGTAAGGCACGTGTTGCTCAGAAAGTGAAATTTTCAGCAACAGCATTGCATAAGTGAAAATCTGAAAGACAGAGTAGGTTGTGCTTGCTGAAACTGAGAATGAACACTTGCTGATGAACATATGTGACCTCTTGCTGAATGTACGTGATTTTGCGCTCCATTGTTACTGTGTGAATTCTATTCAAAGGTGCATTTAATGCAAAGCTTACACACAAAGGACACGAAGACTAGAAGACAAACAAAGGTTGCTGCTGAAAGTACAAAAGCAAGATAGTGACATGTTAAGGAACAAAAGCCTTAGGATTTGAAATTCAAACGGCTCCTTACTTGCACTATAAATAGAGGTCATCCGGCAAAGAGTTGAAGTGTGTCAACAACGTGATCAAACTCTCACTTGTGCTTAAAATTCACAAACCTTCAAACACTCTTACTGCCATTGATCCGTTCCAAGACTTAAAGCTTGAAAAAGCTACTTGTGAAGAAGTAGAACAAACTCGGCTAAGAAATTAGTTAAGTGTTCTTTCTTACGAACAAGAACAAGTCTTGACACCAGAAACAATCAAACTTGTTTACTGCAAAGTATTCCAAGTTGTGTTTCTTAGATTACTTGTTGTAACTGAATAAGTTATAATTAAGTTTTCTCACCCCAAAACTCTCTAACTGAAAATACACCCTTTCAGGCGTGATATTCAGGGGGAACTTAATCAAGCATAGTTTTGCTGATTAAAAGTACCAAGTTTGGTGGAGAACAAGGTTGAGTTCTCTAGTTTAGGTTGGAAACGAAGCAAGTGTGCTTTGGTTTCTGTTGAATCGCTTTAGATAGGAGATTGTAAGGAACCTCAATCACATCTTAGTGGATTCAGTCCTAGAAAGGACAAAGTGGATTAGTTGGGAGATTACGCCACTCTCAGATACCACTCTAAAAGGCGCTTGTGTGATTTACTTACTGCATTTAGCTTTCAGCAAATCTTATCTGTTTGTACACAGTCACTCACATCACTTGCTGAAACACTTTACTTGCTGAAAAAGCACTTATCGTTTCAACGACTTCCGCTCTCTGATTTTAAGTATCAGCAAACCAAGCTACTGTAAAGTAACTTACGCTTGCTAAGAAAGTTAAGTATCAGCAACCTCATTACTGAAAAGTAATAAGTACTTGCTGAGAAAGTTTTAAACGACAAAAGTTTGAAAAGACTATTCACCCCCCCCCCCCCTCTAGTCTTTTCTTGTTGTTTAAAGGGACCAACAATCACTGACAACTCCAACAAATCAATAGATGTATTCATGACCAGCAATGAACTAAAAGGTCAAGATGTCTCTGCTCAACTTGTCATTTTAGAGACAAGGGAGATTGCTGAATCTGCACAACCTTCTCAAATAGAGCAAGAAAAGAAGTCTGCTGAAGAACAAGTCCCAGATAATGAAGATGTTGTCATTGCTGAAAGGACTGAGTCACCACTTGCCCTTCTTCAGCAGGTAATTAACTCAGACATAAGCAAAACTTCACTATCTGAAACTCTTTCTTTTGCTGATATAATTATTTCTGTACAAACTTCTCAAGATACAAGTCAGAAGATTGCTGAAACTTCTGCACCAGAATCCACAACTCCTGTTCAGCAGGTCGATGAAGTTTTTGGTAATTCAACTAAGTTTGAAAACTTAGTGCTTGTATCTAACTTAAAATTATTTCAGGATGAAAAATTCAAGGATGCTTCTCAAGCTCCTGAAGCAATGGAAATAGTGTCAGCACAACAAAGTGTGCAACATGAGCTTGCTGAACTTCAGCAGGTAAATCATGTTCCAGTTTTAGACTCTAAAACTATTTTCCAAAACCTTCATGAACTTGATTTTATTCTTTTTCAGGCTCAAAAGGAGACCACTGAAGTGGTTCACATCACTGAAGATTTGGAAGTAAGTTCAGAGGAACTTTACTCAAACTTCAAGAGAACTACCTTGACCAGAGTTGTTAAGTCCGTCAGCAACTGGCAAAGGTACAGAAGGATGGATTTCTCTGATCTTCACCTTTATCTTTCCAACGAGAAAAAGAGACTTTCTCTGCTGAAACTCGAGACATTTGTGCATTCTATACTTCCAGAAGAGTTGACATATTCTCAGCTCATGAGCTCTAGTCTGATTGCTCTAATCAGAGAGAATATGAAAGCTAAATTCAAGAGTGCCTCTCCAGCTGAACAAGCTGTGATGCTCAAGGGTTCCTTTGTACCCGTGGTGGCTGATCCCCACAAAATCAATGAGGAAGAGGAAGTTACAAGTGCAGCAATGTACAAACATCTTGAGTTGGTCATACTGACGGACGATGATGAAGAAGAAGAGGATGAAAATATCCCAAAAGATCCAAGTGATGATGAAGGAAAAGATTCGAAGGACAAAAAGGATGATGATGATGATAATCAAGGTCCTAGTGCTGATGCTGGTGGACTTAAACTGACAGTTGCTGAGACTGAACATCATGATACTGAAAATCAGCAAGCTGATCACACAACAAGTCAGCATCAAGAATCCACTCCTGCTCCTGCTGAGACAAGTACTCAAGCAACTGAACAAGTTGCTGAAACTGAAGAAGAGTACGCCAGAAAGCGTGCTGAAATGAAATTAGGCAAAAACAAGCTTTCTGATGCCGAGTTAACTTTACTCGATGCCAAGGTCACTGAACCAAACCTTGATGATGAAGAAATGGATGAAGATTATCAAAGAGCACTTCAAAACAGTCTACAGATTCATGCAAGGCATACGCAGAATCTAGACATTGCTCAATCTTCAGGAGTGAAGAACACAGAAGACCCCTCCCTTCCACTTACTGCTGGTGAAACTCCAGTTGTTGAGTCTAAAGAGTTTCCCTCAGCAACCACTCAACCTAAAGTGATTGAAGCTACAGATCTAGGAACCAAGGTTGTTGGCCTTGATGAATCTGATGACGAAGAAGATCTCTTCAATTTTTCAGCAAACAAAGAAGAACTGACCAAGAAAGTTGAACCCCCAGTGGTTACAATCCCTCCTCCTTCTCTTGTTCATGATGAAGGAGATACTGAAAGAAGCCGTTTGCTGATCAATGATGATCAATTCGCCACTGAGCTCAAAGTTCATTCACTCACTCCCTCTTTAGTGTCGTTCCCTAGTGTTGAGGATTTTACTCCCAGAATTAAGGCACTTATGGTTGTTCACAAAGGATGCCAAGAAGAGGATGATGCACTGCTTGCTGAGAGTCCGCTTGACATAGGCGAAATACTGGCTACTGTGATGTAACGCACTACTTCTCTTACAATAGCTCAGAAAGACATAAGCCTACATCATAAAAGCTATGAAGAAGATGTTAGTCAAGCACTCAAACTGGCAAAAACTGCATTGAAAAAGGCTCAGACTTTCATTGAAGAAAAAGTCGACAATGAGCACAGACATGAGGAGAACTTGGTGAGTATTAAAGAAGAAATGTCCAAGCTGACTGCTGATCAGCAAGGAATAATTCTTAAGTGATGAACGCGTGGATGTCGGGTCCAACGTATCAAATAAATTTGTTATTTAGCCAAAGGCAATTCACAACTACAACGAAAACCGTAGTGTAGCAGTAGAATAACCTCGAGTGTCGATCTCTAAGGACTATAACTAGCTTTATCTAATCTAATTTAGAATATAAAACAGCAGACGGTTTAGCAAAGGTTTTTCTTAACAGATAATGGAGATTGGTGATAGTATGGTCCTTCAAAGCATAACGGGTTAATAATCATGCGGAAATTCCTCGGTTTTGCATGGAGATCTTTGATCAATGAATTGTCCTGTTGTAATTATCAAACACTACGAAGATATAGATCTAGATAGGTCGAAGACCAATGAATTGTCCAATTGTGTGCAATAATTAATCAACAATACAAAGATAGAGATTTGGATAGATCAAAGAAATAAAGCAATAACACGGAGTATAATGCGCGATATAGCCATTAGCATAATTATCATCCCTTCGCTAAGAATTCACATACTATCACCAACGAGAAGTTTAGCTACTCATAGTTGTCATGCAATCAACAGAAATCATAGAAGAAAACATGTTGAAAGATATATAAAAATAAGTAGAAAAACT
The DNA here is from genome assembly GCA_028274465.1 of Plantago ovata. Classification (NCBI taxonomy): domain Eukaryota; kingdom Viridiplantae; phylum Streptophyta; class Magnoliopsida; order Lamiales; family Plantaginaceae; genus Plantago; species Plantago ovata. The sequence goes on from CM051457.1 coordinate 60,404,952, forward strand.
GTAAGATACAATATTACCGAAGGTTGTCAGTCTCCGAAGAATCGCGATCTTACAAGCTCCAAACTGCTATGAAAAAAGTATCTCCTAAGCTATGAACCCCCAGAACAGACTCTGGGAAGTTCCTACCTAAAACTACAGAGAAAGGTGAGAGAATAGGTCTGGAAAAGTATGAAAATCGGAGAAAAACTGAGCAACTATATATAGGCCTCGAAATAGTGTGGGGCGGAGGGCCCCACACACCGGGCGAGTCGCCTGGTGTGGGGCGATTCGCCCCACATCCCAGGTGATTCGCCCGGGAGTATTTTTCGGGGATTTACGCGTTTTCGACGCGTTTTTGGATTTCTTCCCCTCTTCGGACTCGGTTTCTGACTTCCAGTGGCCTTCTAACCTCCAAATTCGACCCCTAGACTTCAAATCCTATCCGGAAACCTTCAGATACTCCAATTAGGCTTCTGGAACACCAATTCCTTGTCAACTTCAATATAATTGCCCGGAAAACCTCGTTTTTAAACCAAAACCTGTAAAATAAAAACTAAAGGGAAACGTGACACTATTCTAATAAAATGCACTAAAATATAGCTAAATTAACATAGAGGATAGCTAAAATAGGTGAAAAAGACTCAAATGAAAGTGTAAAATACACATTCATCAAACTCCCCAAACCGAACCTTTGCTTGTCCTCAAGCAACTAAGCTAGACTCTAATGCAAAAAACAATGCAACACATAAAATGGAGTCTCATGCCAAATAAAATGAACTAATCTACTGAATCTATCAAATAACATATGAACAAAAACCATATAAATCAAAACATGAATATAGGTTGAAGAATGCCTCGATTGACTCATACACATCCACATAAACACTTATGTTAAGACAAGATAGTCTCTCGTAACATTCTCTACCTGGACCTAGTCAGTGTCGACGTAATGAAACATGTTAAGATACGAATGGTTGTTCCGTGCCTATGAAACTGAGGACTTACTGCTGTTCACCAAGTTAAAACTTTTCCTCGAAGAGGTCGAACCAGTACTGGCTCTCATCAAACGAAGGAGGGTTCCCTATAAAAGATAACTCTCCCCTATTCTACCCATATTTCAAGCAAAGACTTAAGATTTTCACCACTTCCTGAATGGCAGGACGAGGGTGGTCTAGAACAGATGACACTCAAAAACAAAAGACAAAAAATAGAAAATTACAACACGATTACGAACATTACAAGGATTGGAAAATGAGACACCACACTTTGCTAAACTGCTATTTGGCTTTCTTTTTTGGACCCTTCTTTGCTTTTTTGGGGTCTTTTTCTTTTTTTTTATTTTTTTTCTTTCCAGTTTCTCTTTTTCTTTTTTTTTTCTTTTTTTCCTGGAATTTTTCTCTTTTTTTTTTAGCCAGCTGTAGCATAACAAAAAGAGAAACAAAATGACTCTCAACGACTTCCCCAAACCTATTCGAAAGAATTGGTTGGAGTACAAAATTTACGAGAAAGGAAAAATAAACTCACAACACGGAAATGAAAAATGAAAAACAAGTCTAATGATGGTGCAACCCCCTCCCCAAACCTATTCGGAAGAATAGGTTATAAACAAAGGATCACACATCCTCACACTACCTCCTTCCTAGGCATTTAGCAATCTCAAAGCATGGTGAAGACTTGTTGCCTCTTAGGTACATAATTACTCGGGAAAACAACCATAAGACCCTAACATGCATCATCCTATTATAAAGGCCTTCGTGAACCGCAGTAGAGAAAACACCACTAAGTGATGTCGAGACTACCAAGCTTAACTAAGTGCAATACATAAATGTGACAAGCCAAGCGAGAAAAACCTCAAACAAATTCATAGAAATGAAGCATATGATTAATGGCATAGTTAGTTAATCTACCCAATAAAAAAGTTCAAAAAATTCGGCAATAAACTCCATATAAAACATGCAAGACTATCCTAGGATGAATGAAGTGAATGCAACCTAAAAACTAAGAAAGCAGTAAACGTGCAAATGCAAATGCAAACAAAAAACAAGATACCAATCAACACAAAGCCAAACAATACTTAACATCACGGTTCACATCTCATCCCCCTTATGAAACTTAAGCTAGTCCCTAGCAAAAGAGAATGAGTAATAAGAAGTGATACTAGATGTTACCGAACGGTTTGGCCTTGGTCGGCTGAGTATTCAGGAGTACCTCCCCATGGTGGCCGCCATTCTCTTGGTCCGATGTAGCAAAGAGACCTAGGAAGCTTCAAAGATCTCACCATGGTGAATGGACTGGTTTGCTTTGCAGGCATATCCAATAAGGACTTCATCAATAGGAAGACATTCACTTTGACTTTATTGAGGTTCTTGTTTAGTGGTGACTCCTGTGTATCTTGCTTGTCAAGCTTTCCATCTCGGAGGGGTACATTCACCTCTTTGTACTCAAGAACCTTAGTAGTAACGGAAGGAAGTGGCTTTGGATTGATGCGAATGTCTGTGAGTAAAGAAACAGGGGAGCTCGGGTCGTCCAGCTCCCCAGAACCGCCCCCCAGCTCACTGGTCATGGGAGGCGATTCGCCCCCCATGCTGGGCGAATCGCCCCCCACCTCCAGGGGGCGTCGCCTTCCAATCCTTCCTTCTCTTCAAGTTTCCGAACCTCTTCTACTTCCGCACATTTTAACAAGCTGAATTTTTCCGTAAGATGCTCAGTTACTTCAACTTCTTCAACAACTTTTGGTATACGAAGCTCATCTTCAACTTGCTCGGCATGTGCAATTTCATCTTCCTCACTGATTTCTTCAACTTCAAAATACTCCTCGGATGAGCTTCCTGCTTCACCTCGATCTACTTCCTTTCCGGTGATGTGAATTGGTATGACCTGATCAGATTGTGTTGAACCTCTGGCGTACTTACGGAGGACTTCTTCTGCCTCGTCGACCGTACATTCTCCCAGACCGCCGCTCATCCTATCCACTCTAAGTCGTTCCTCTTCACGAAGTCCACCGACGAAGCACCAAATCAACTCCCCATCTTCGAAACGGTGATGGGGGCACTCACGTTTATACATCTCAAAATGTTCGTAGGCGTCACAAAACTGCTCATACTCTCCTTGCTCGAAATATTGGATCCTATCACGTAAGGCAATCGTCTCATGATAAGGCATGAACCGAGCCAAGAACTCCTCTACTACTTGGCCCCAAGTTTTCAGCGATCCTGGTTCTAACCTTACAATCCAACGCCTCGGCTCATACCCAAGAGTAAAAGAAAATAATTTCCTGCACAATTGGTCCTTAGTAAACCCTTCTGCTGGAATTCTTTCTATTTCCTTCTCATAGGATCGAATGAAACTCCATGGGTCCATCCCTACTCCATCTTCGTACCTTGGTAAGTGCCTCACCATGGACTCTGTCACCTCATACCTCCTTAACTCATCTTCCAGGTATATGGAAGATCCTCTCCTCACCTACGAGAATTGGGGTGTCTTGCGAGCGCGCATGGACATCATACCTGTATTTCTGTAGTAAGAGTAACTCAAAACTAAAAATTAGTTCTATTAGCGTAATCAAACACAATATCACCAAAAATTTCGAGAGCACAAACACCCAAGGTAACCAAGATCAGATTAGATGAATTTACTGAAGAAGATAGGAGGAAAGAAATAAGGTAAGAAAGTGAAATTTCTGAGAGACAATCCAAGAGCTGTTCTGGGGATTGAATGCTGAAAATATAAACAAATTAAACAGAAAAAAGGAGTATAGTCCCCAGCAGCGGCGCCAATTTGATGAACGCGTGGATGTCGGGTCCAACGTATCAAATAAATTTGTTATTTAGCCAAAGGCAATTCACAACTACAACGAAAATCGTAGTGTAGCAGTAGAATAACCTCGAGTGTCGATCTCTAAGGACTATAACTAGCTTTATCTAATCTAATTTAGAATATAAAACAGCAAACGATTTAGCAAAGGTTTTTCTTAACAGATAATGGAGATTGGTGATAGTATGGTCCTTCAAAGCATAACGGGTTAATAATCATGCGTAAATTCCTCGGTTTTGCATGGAGATCTTTGATCAATGAATTGTCCTGTTGTAATTATCAAACACTACGAAGATATAGATCTAGATAGGTCGAAGACCAATGAATTATCCAATTGTGTGCAATAATTAATCAACAATACGAAGATAGAGATTTGGATAGATCAAAGAAATAAAGCAATAACACGGAGTATAATGCGCGATATAGCCATTAGCATAATTATCATCCCTTCGCTAAGAATTCACATACAATCACCAACGAGAAGTTTAGCTACTCATAGTTGTCATGCAATCAACAGAAATCATAGAAGAAAACATGTTGAAAGATATATAAAAATAATTAGAAAAACTGTAAGATACAATGTTACCGAAGGTTGTCAGTCTCCAAAGAATCGCGATCTTACAAACTCCAAACTGCTATGAAAAAGTATCTCCTAAGCTATGAACCCCCAGAACAGGCTCTGGGAAGTTCCTACCTAAAACTACAGAGAAAGGTGAGAGAATAGGTCTGGAAAAGTATGAAAATCGGAGAAAAACTGAGCAACTATATATAGGCCTCGAAATAGTGTGGGGTGAAGGGCCCCACACACCGGGCGAGTCGCCTGGTGTGGGGCGATTCGCCCCATATCCCGGGCGATTCGCCCGGGAGTAATTTTCGGGGATTTACGCGTTTTTGACGCGTTTTTGGATTTCTTCCCCTCTTCGGACTCGGTTTCTGACTTCCAGTGGCCTTCTAACCTCCAGATTTGACCCCTAGACTTCAAATCCTATCCGGAAACCTTCAGATACTCCAATTAGGCTTCTGGAACACCAATTCCTTGTCAACTTCAATATAATTGCCCGGAAAACCTTGTTTTTCAACCAAAACCTGTAAAATAAAAACTAAAGGGAAACGCGACACTATTCTAATAAAATGCACTAAAATATAGCTAAATTAACATAGAGGATAGCTAAAACAGGTGAAAAAGACTCAAATGAAAGTGTAAAATACACATTCATCATTAAGTACAATAGCCTAAGTAAACTTGCTGAAAATTACAATGAATTTTTCTCTCCGCACATTCACCCAATGATGCAATCCATGTCTAAGGGGGAAGATAAACAAAGAAAATCTTCAAGAAAGAAAACCCCTGCTGAAGCGCCACTGATTCTGCCTAGTCTACCTCTCAGAGAACCTCTTGCTGAAAGAGAGCAAAGTTCTAAGAGACGAGCTGAAACAGATTCTGAGAGAAATTCAGCAAATCCGAAAAGGAGAAGAACATCTGCTGAAACTCAAGAATACTGTCATACTGAGAGTCATCAAGATCTGAATGAAGATGATGATAATGATGATGACCAAACAATAGCTCAAGCAATAAGAGCTAGACCAATCACAACCCTAACTCCTTCTGGCCACTCAAAATATTTCTCTTCTGACTCAAGATCTTCAGCAAGAGATCAAGAAAATGCTAAGTCAAAAACAAGAAGGCAAAGACAAGAAGAAAAGAGGCTAGCCAGCATTGCCATTGGCTCTGGCATTGAATACACTAAGACCATCAATGAGGAAACAACTCAAAATGTGATCAGAAACCTTCATGGTTGCTGGGTCTTAAAGCTGGAAGATGTGTTGGTAAATGATTTCTTTCCAACTGTTGTACTGAATCAAATGTACACTTGGATTGAATTAAAAGTGCAAAGAAAAGAAAGGGATCCTCCTCCCTACCCAAGAAACATTGCTGCAAGATGGCTGAATCTGGAAGTCTTAGTAAGAAGAACATCTATTGGCAAGCTAATGAAGCAAGAGCCTGATTGAATCACCAATTGATGTTGCTTACTACACTGGCCCTTTAACCAAGAAGTCAAAGAAGAAATATGGCTTGATTCCTTATGAGTATTTTTATCTCACTGCCAAGGATCAAGAAGAAGATCTTCTCTGGTTAAGAAAGATTCATGCTAACAAGGGAATTTCAGATACACAACTTCTCCATGCCAGCAATTGGGGCATGCACTTGTGGGTACTGCACTACAAAGAAATGAATGGTGAAAACCATCATTATACTGCCTGCAAGAATGCAAGGATCATTCAGCTTGAAGTCCGTAAGCTACTTGAAGATTACGAAAAGGACTATGTTGAATTTTCTGCGCTTGCTGAGAAGAGTGTAAGGGAGATTCTGAGGAAATCTTCTGCTGGAATAGCTTAAGTCCCTTGTAAAAGCTCTGTTTGTTTTTGTTTGCTGATTTGTGTAGTTATCTCTGAACTTTCTTGTAAACTTACTGAAAGATAACTATCAGCAATAAGCTTTTGACTCTTATTGGTTTTTGATTATGCAATCTACTTATGCTTACTGTCTTATTATTCAAGTATGTTTGCATTATTCAAACTGATTTATTCAACATTAGAAACCTCTAAAAGGGTAACAATTAATTTAGCCATGGATTGCTAACATCAAAAAGGGGGAAATTTGTTAGGGAACTTGTAATTTTGATGAGCAATTAACCATGCTAAATTAAGGAAAGTCCAGTAACTAGTACTCTTAAGGTCCATAGGAATTTAGAATTTTAAGGACATTGTAAAAGAGGAACGTTTGTTGAAGACTTAGTGTAGGTACTAGTTAGGTGCTTTAGTTTCGCTTATGATGTATCTTGTTTTCTGAAAAGAAAAACAACCTATTGAAGCATTTGCTGATGATGTACTTTGTTTACACAAACAAACTATTGAAGCACTAGAACCGTTCAGAAACTTGAAGAATTCGAAGACTGAAGACTAAAGAAGATTTCTGAAGATGGTATCTACAAAGTCACATGTTGCTCAGAAAGTGGAAACTTCAGCAACAGCTTGCATAAGTGAAAATCTATATGACATAGTAGGTTGCGCTTGCTGAAACTGAGACTGACCACTTGCTAAAATACATATGTGACCTCCTTGATGAAAGTACTTGCATTTGCGCTCCAACATTCATATTTGAATCTCATTCAAATGAACATTAAATGCAAAGTAAGCACGCGAACAACATGAAGACTAGAAGACAAATAAAGGACGCTGCTGATAGTACAAAAGCAAGATTGTGACATTTTAAGGAACAAAGCCTTAGAATTTGAAATTCAAACGGCTCCCTTGATTCACTATAAATAGTCATCCGGCAAAGAGTTGAAGTGTGTCAACAACGTGATCAAACTCTCACTTGTGCTTAAACATTCAAACCCTTCTATACTCTTCACTGCCATTGATCCGTTCCAAGACTTAAAGCTTGAAAAAGCTACTTGTGAAGAAGTAGAACATTCACGGCTAAGAAATTTGTTAAGTGTTCTTTCTTTCGAACAAGAACAAGTCTTGACACCAGAAACAATCTAACTTATTTACTGCAAATTATTCAAAGTTTTGTTTCTTAGATTACTTGTTGTAGCTGAATAAGTTATAATCAAGTCATCTCATCCCAAACCTCTCTAGCTGATAAACACCCTTTTTCAGGCGTGAAATTCAGTGGGAATTTAATAAAGCAAAGTGTTGTTGATTATAAGTCCCATTTTTGGTGGAGAACAAGGTTTCGTTCTCTAGTTAGGTTGGAAACGAAGCAAGTGTGCTTTGGTTTCTGTAGAATCGCTCTAGATAGGTGTTGTAAGGAACCTCAAACTTATCTTAGTGGATTCAGTCCTAGAAAGGACAAAGTGGATTAGTTGATAGATTACGCCACTCTCAGATACCACTATAAAAGTGTTTGTGTGATTTACTTTACTGCATTTAATTTTCAGCAAGCATATCTATCTGTACACTGTTACTCTGCTCACTTGCTGAAACTATTACTTATTGTTAAAGCACTTATTGTACAAAGACTTCCGCACTCTGTTATTAAGTATCAGTAAAACTTGTTGCTGAAAAGTAACTAGTACTTGCTGAGAAAGTTAAGTATCAGCAAACTCATTACTGGAAAGTAATAAGCCCTTGCTAAGAAAGTTTTTAAACGACGAAAGTTTGAAAAGACTATTCACCCTCCCCCTCTAGTCTTTTCTTGTTGTTTAGAGGGACCAACATTTTCAGAATCTGAATAGAAGTTTCCAACTCCTAAGGCAACCATCTCACTCACTAGAGTTGTGAATATGAAATCCAAGTCTTCCAGTGACTCATTTGAACCTTGTTTAAAGTTTTGGAACTTCAACTTTAGCACTTCGAGTTTGTTTTCCATGGTTTTGTCAGATCCAGCACAAAGATCTTGAACCATTTTCCAAGCTTCCTTAGCAGTTTTGGCACCCCACAGTTTGCACTGTATAGTATCTGGAGTTGATTGAATAATGATTTTTCTTGCTTGGCCATCAAGACCGAAAGTCCATACCTCTCTTGGTTTTGGAACGGCGGTATCAACCGGTTCTCCTAAGATAGTTTCCTTTCCAATAGTATTCGTGGTTTTGTGAGGAAAGCTTCTCTCAAGTTTAGTGATTTTGATAGGTCCATCATTTATGACAGTAACCATTTCATCACTAATGGCCTCAAGATGTAGCATCATGTTGTTTCGCCATTTTTCATAGTTTTCCAGCATCAGCACGGGAGCGTCTCCTAGCGACATCCTATCAGCAAAAGACTACCAAACTGATCAAGTGAAAGTGATTTACGGAAAGCACCTAAGGGGATCTAGGTTCAGTGTTGAAAGTTAAAGAACCTCCAGCTCTGATACCACTTGTTGGTCCCTTTAAACAACAAGAAAAGACTAGAGGGGGGTGAATAGTCTTTTCAAACTTTCGTCGTTTAAAAACTTTCTCAACAAGTGCTTATTACTTTTCAGTAACGAGTTTGCTGGTACTTAATTTTCTCAGCAAGTACTTGTTACTTTTCAGTAACGAGTTTACTGGTACTTTAAAACAGAGTGCGGAAGACTTTTTACAATAAGTGCTTTTCAGAGAGTGCTAGTTTCAGCAAGTGAGCAGAGTGACAGTGTAGAATAAGTGTAGCTTGCTGAAAATTAAATGCGTTAAAGTAAACCACACAAACACTTTTATAGTGGTATCTGAGAGTGGCGTAATCTTTCAACTAATCCACTATGTCCTTTCTAGGACTGAATCCACTAAGATAAGATGTGAGGTTCCTTACAAATCCTATCACTAATGATTCTTCAGAAACCAAAGCACACTTGCTTCGTTTCCAACCTAACTAGAGAAATGTAACCTTGTTCTCCATCAAACTTGGGACTTATAATCAGCAACACAATGCTTGATTAATTCCCCCTGAATTTCACGCCTGAAAAAGGGTGTTTATCAGTTAGAGAGGTTTGGGATGAGATGACTTGAGTATAACTTTTCAGCTATAACAAGTTATCTAAAGAAAACACAACTTTTAATACTTTTCAGTAAGCAAGTTAAGTTATTTCTGGTGTCAAGAATTGTTCTTGTTCAAAAGAAAGAACACTTAACTAATTTCTTAGCCGTGAATGTTCTACTTCTTCACAAGTAGCTTTTGTTTCAAGCTTAAGTCTTGGAACGGATCAATAGGCATTAAAGTGTATAGAAGATTTGAGTGTTTAAAACACAAGTGAGAGTTTGATCACGTTGTTGACACACTTCTACTCTTTGCTAGATGACCTCTATTTATAGTGTATCAAGGGAGCCGTTTGAATTTCAAATTCTAAGGCTTTGCACCTTAAGATGTCACTATCTTGCTTTTGTACTTTCAGCAGCGTCCTTCATTTGTCTTCTAGCCTTCATATTTTTCGCGTGCCTACTTTGCATTTAATGTTCATTTGAATCGAATTCAAATGTGAACGTTGGAGCCAAAATGCAAGTACTGTTCAGCAAGGAGGTCACATATGTTTTTCAGCAAGTGGTCAGTCTCAGTTTCAGCAAGCACAACCTACTCTGTCATATAGATTTTCACTTATGCGAGCTGTTGCTGAAAATCTCACTTTTTGAGCAACATGTGCCTTTGTAGATACCTTTCTCAGAATTCTTCTAAATCTTCAGTCTTCGAATCTTCAAGTTTCTTAGCGGTGCTAGAGCTTCAATAGTTCATTTGTAAAAACAAAGTACAATCATTAGCAAACAAAAGCACCTAACTAGTACCTACACTAAGTCTTCAGCAAACGTTCCTCTTTTACAATGTCCTTAAATTCTAAATTCCTATGGACCTTAAGAGTACTAGTTACTGGACTTTCCTTAATTTAGCATGGTTAATTGCTCATCAAAATTACAAGTTTCCTCATAGTCTGCCTCTTCCTATTCCCTTTCCTCTTGTAGGAGGTCGACCCGAAGGACGAGTGGGTAGAAGATTTTGTGCCGCTTGGGCAATTCTTGTACTCCTTCTGTTAACCATCTAGGAAGATCTGTTGGTGGGACTAGGGTAACCTTTTATTCGTTTCCCACAGACGGCGCCAAATGTTGATGGGTAAAATATCAGTTCTTTCTAACTCGTGCTAATACGTGAGCGTCCCTTGTACTTCAAGTTCCTTCCATGAGCTTCTGAGACCTAGCTTTTGAGACTAGCTTCTGAGACCTAAAAGTTCTTGGACATGAAATACAACTTGGGGAGGGGGGGTTAGTAACGACTACCCGGTTTGTCTTAGATCAAACCGGTGGAACGACTTTATGTGTAGAGGATTGCTAGTCTCTCTAGTAAATAAGGTAGATAGTGGATTATTGAGTATCGATTGATTGTAGATTCATTACCTTCAAATGATGGAGTGAGGAGGCTATTTATAGCTCTCCTACTCAAGTAGTCTTCTCCAAGATCGTGCCAAGTGTCCGGCTAGGATGAAGCCACATGTGTGTAGAAGGCCTTTTAGCATTTGATAGGCTTGGTCCAATATGCAAGGCGTTGTTCCTCTTGGGCTTGCTCTATTTTCCTTAGTGGATCATTTGGGGAGGACCAAAATTCTAGGAGACGGTCCATATCGAGCACTTGGTCGCCTCGACCCTAAATGTAGAGCGCCCTTTATTGGAACGTCCAAATCCGTACTTCAAGGATTGAACATAATTTTACATTAACAATTATGTCGAAGACTGCTATTGTCTCCTTGTTGGTAGAGTTGTGCCCGTCGAGCAATAGTTCGCCTTAGTGTGTTGCGATAAAACTGTTTTGGTTATCTGAATTAATACGAATTAAGTAATTACGAATTCCTTTCTTGCCTTGTTTACATTCTTTTCAGTGTTACAAGTACTTAAACAATTATATGTAAATCCGGACATACATCTTGGTAACCATAAGTCTGGTATACATGTGTGATTGTATACAGTGGGATAAGACTTTACATGGTAGTTGTATGTAAAATTGGTCAGGAATGATCATGTCTTTAGGATTGGGACATGAGGATCTAAAGTTGCTTTGTTGGGATTCTTATGGCTATCACCTATGAGGGGTTGGCTTGTCCAGGCTGACTGATAAAGGGGGATCAATAGGAATCACTTCATATGGTTCGGGGAATCATATGGGACCTGGTCACGACGAGAAGTGAATAACTCACTAAATTGTCGTTAAGTATGGTTACTTGAGTTAGTTCAAGTTAGTATCGTCACCGATGATCATGAAGTGACAGATCGTAATTGGTTATCTGTTAGGAAACTTGTAATTTTGATTAACAGATTACCATGCTAAATTAAGAACATTCCAATGATTAGTACTTTTAAGGTCCATAGGAAATTAGAATTTTTAAAGGACATTGTAAAAGAGTAACATCTGCTGAAGACTTAGTATAGGTACTTCCTCCGGAAACTTTAAAGGTTTACACTTTGTTTTTGTTGACTTTTTTATGTTCGGTTTGACCTCAAATTAATCATAATTGATTACGAAAAAATTATTTTTAGAAGTTATATTATACAAATATAAGAAGTATACTTTTATAATATAATTTTTAAAATTATTTTTTTCTTAACGAGTTATTATTTATTTTAGGTCAAACCGGACATCGAAAAGTCAACAAAAATAAAGTGTAAACCTTTAAAGTTTCCGGAGGAAGTACTAGACAGGTTCTTTTATTTGTTGATGATGTACATTGTTTACTGAAACAATCTATTGAAGTATAAGAATCACTGAGAAGACTTGAAGACTTGAAGATTTGAAGACAAGAAGACTTGAAGTTTGCTGAGATTTGGTATCTATATAAGGCACATAGTAAAGTTAACTTAAGTACATATTTCAACAAAGCAGAAAACACAAGTGTAAAACTTGAGTCTGCTGAGCTGATACAACGTGCTAAAGTAACTACATGTGACCTTACTTGCTGAAGTAGTACTTTCATTTGAGCTCCAAGTTTCAAACGTTGAAACAGGTCAAAGAGCATTAAATGAAAAGCATGCCGTTCTGAAAAAGTTGAACACACTGCTGACAGTACCTTCGTAGCAAGATAGTGACATTTCTGGCTCCGACTTAGAATTTTAAAATTCAAACGACACCAAGAAATCACTATAAATAGAGACACTTAGGCAGTGAAAGAAAGAGTGTCAACAACGTGATCTTACACTCACTTGTGCTTTCAAACTCAAATCTTTCTTAAGCTCACTACTGTCTAAAGATGCGACCCAAGACTTAAGCTTGAAACAAACGTTACTTGTGAAGAAGTAGAACTCTGGCTAAGAAATTAGGTTAAGTGTTCTTTCTCCTGAACAAGAAATAGTCTTGACACCCAGAACCAATATACTTATAACTGAAAAGTTATTCAGTTGAGTTTCTTAAGATTACTTGGTATTAGCTGAAAAGTTAATCTCATTATGATCTTCACCCAAAAACCACTCTAACTAATAAAACACCCTTTTACATGCGTGTAATTCAGGGGGAACTAATCAAGCAAGGATTTGCTGATAAGTGTCCCAAGTTTGGTGGAGAATAAGGTTTTAGTTCTCAAGATAGGTTGGAAACTAAGCAAGGGTGCTTTGGTTTCTCGAATTCTAGTAGGTTAGGTGTTGTAAGGAACCTCATCATCTATCTTAGTGAATTCAGTCCTAGCAAGGACAAAGTGGACTAGTTGAGGGATTTCGCCACCCTCAGATACCACTATAAAGTGTTTGTGTGATTTACTTACTGCATTTACATTTCAGCAAAGCTTTATTTTAGTTACTGCAGAATCTCTCAAAAAAAGCTTTCACTCAGCAGACTTTGTTTAAAATTGTTTTGCTTAACCTGCTGAGTTGTTGTTTTGTCAAAAACACTTAATTTCAAAAGACTTCCGTTCTCTGATTAGTTAAGTATTAGCAAAGCTTACTACTGAATAAGTATTAAGTACCTTGCTGAGAAATTTTTATTAAGTATCAGCATAAGCTCTATACTGAAAAGTAAAAGCACCTTGCTGAGAAAGTTTTAGACGACGAAAACGTTTTAGAGACTATTCACCCCCCCCCCCTCTAGTCTCTACTTGTTGTCTAAAGGGACCAACAAGTGGTATAAGAGCAGGAGGTTCATTCCTTCTGCACTAAACCTAGATCCCTTTTAAGTGCTTTCTGTAAATCACTTACGCTTGATCAAGGTTGGTAGTTTGTTGCTTTTTGCAGGATGTCTTTAGGAGACGCTCCATTGCTGAAGCTGGAAAACTACGAGAAATAGTGAAACAATATGATGCTACATCTTGAGGCCATTAGTGATGAGATGGTGACTGTCATAAATGATGGTCCACTCAAGATCACTAAAGTTGAGAGAAGCTTTCCTCATAAAACCACAGATACTGCTGGAAAGGAAACCATTTTAGGTGAACCTGTTGACACAATCGTACCAAAACCAAGAGAGGAATGGACTTCTGATGAAGCCAAGAGATTCCGTCTTGATGGCCAAGCAAGAAACATTATTATCCGGTCTACTCCTGACACCATACAGTGCAAACTGTGGGGTGCAAAGACTGCTAAGGAAGCTTGGAAGATGATCCAAGATCTTTGTGCTGGATCTGACAAAACCAAGGAAAACAATCTCGAAGTACTGAAGTTGAAGTTTCAAAACTTTAAACAAGGTACTGCTGAGTCACTGAAAGACTTCGATTTCAGGTTCACAACTCTTGTGAGTGAAATGGCTGTCTTAGGTGCTGGAAACTTTTATTCAGATTCTGAGAAGGTGAAAACCATCATCAGAAGTTTGAATCAATAATGGATCCACACTCAGAACTTCTATTACAATCAAGGAATGCCTAATATTACTCCAACAGAGTTGTTCTCTCACCTTGCTGCTGTAAAATATGAGACAAAGCAAAGAGAAAATGTGTCTGCTGAAAAATCGTAGAATATTGCTCTTGCTGCTAAGGCTTCATCTTCTGAAAAGAAGGATGAAAAAGAGCCTGATGATGAAAGTGCCTTGGCTGTTAAAAATATGAGAAAATTTATCAGCAAAGAGCTTGAAAGAAGAAAAGCGAAGGAGAAGCTGAAAGAGCATCTTGGCAACAACTACTACAAGTACAAGACAGATGCTAGCTCGCTGAATAATCAAGCTCAGCCTAATTCTTCCTCTGAAGAACCAGCAATACGAAATGATCTTTGTTTCTATTGCAAGAAACCTGGTCATTTCAAAGCCAAGTGTCCCTTGCTGAAAGGCAAGACTGATGACAAAAGAAAGAAGTTCAAAAAGGCCATGATTGCTAAAGAAAAGAAGAAGTTTCAAGCTAAGATTGATGCTTTATGCATAGATACTAGCACTGAAGAAAGTGAGGAAGAAGACTCAGACACTGAAGAAGAATCAACCATGGATGTTGAATTTGGAAAGGAAGTATGTGGAATTGCTATGGAAGCATTTCCAGACGTGTCAAACATGGAATTCTGTCTTATGGCGGATTAGGTAATTTCTCCTAACACAGACTCAGAATCAGATGATGAAAATGAAATTGATCTTGAAACGATACAAGGAGAAATTGAAAGATTTGAGAAAACTCTGAGCAAACAGCAAGAGAAATTACAGAATGCTGAATCTTTGACCAAGCAAACCACGGAAAAGTACGTCTTGCTGAAAGCTGAGTCAGAACGAAAAGATGCTGAAATATTGCATCTTAAGAAACTACTTGCTGAAGCTACAGAGAAGAACACTCAAATGTCAACAGAGTTGAAATAATATCAATCTTCAATTCTGAAGTTACTTGCTGAAATACAAGAGCTGAAAAAGATGAAAGTAAATTTCAAATTTTATGCGAATGCTAGTAACACTCTGACAGAACTAAACTCTTATCTGAGAGACCCTTCTCAGAAAGAAGGTTTAGGTGCCACTTATGAAGGTGATGACGTGATACTACTGAGTAAAGACAAATCACAAATAACCTTTGTTCGTGCTACTGATAGTGTTCAACAAGAACTCTATCAAATTGGTCAATCTAAGGTTGCTGAAACATGCAATCAAGTACTGATGACCAAGAAGTCCGGTGTTGCTACTCAAAGTAATAAGACTTAAAAAAGTAAACAGGTTGCCGAAAAGCAATCTGATCAGAAAAAAGGATGCTGAAAAGCATTCCGCCAAACAAGTTGCTGAAAAGCAATTTGTTAAGCCTAAAGGCAAGGTTTCTAATAAAAGTAATCAGAAGATCTTTGCTGACAAACCCGAATCAAGTAAGGTTGTTGAGACAAAGACTCAGCATGCTCTGAAAAGTGGACTTGGTTACAAGAACAAGCAAAACCAACTTTTCCACGAGTATAAGCAAAGTCAGCAAAGATACTTCAAGGAGCTGAACAAATCCAAGCCTAAGGGTAATGACAATACTCAGAATGCTAGGACTAGAAGAAATCTTTCTAGAAAAGAACTTACTGAAAAGTATGTTCAGCAAAAGGGAAAACCAAACAAGACACCACATCTGAAAGTGGACTTGACTATTAATAGTCAAAAGTCTTTTGGCCCCAAGACATCTAGTTCCTCAACAAGAAGAAAACAAGAAAAGATTGAAAATCTGAGGCTTGGGTTTCCACTGGTCGTTTCTTTAAACATGTTAATGAATATCCTATTCTGGATAATTGACTTGTTTACTCTTGATTGTGCAGACTTCAGCCACCGAGACAACCAATCCTATTTGGCACTTTGACAGTGGCTGCGGAAAACACATGACGGGCGACAAAACAAATCTTATAAACTATAGACGGTGGTCTGGAGGTCCAACAATAAGATTTGCAGGTGGAGGCTTTGCATTTACTAAAGGCTATGGTGACGTGAAGTTAGGATGCATTACTATAACAGGAGTTATTTATGTCAAAAATATTAAGTTCAACCTGTTCAGCATCAGTCAGTTTGCTGACAAAGGTTACTTCATCAAAATCAAAAGTGATGAATGCAAACTTATTGACTTTGAGATAAAGAAGGTAATCATGGTCGCTAGAAGATCAGGAGGTCTATACACTATAGATTGGTCTTCCAATCATCGAAAAATGCCTGATCTCAGATCATGAAGGCCTTGCTAAAAATGCATGGTTATGGCATAAAAGAACTAGTTACCTAAACTTCAAGACGCTGAATAAGCTGTCTAAAAACGCACTTGTAGTTGGATTACCTAAGGTTAATTTTAAGAAGGATGGTGTTTGCACTGCATGTCAGCAGGGTAAGCAAACCAAGGCCTCTTTTAAGAACAAGGCAGTACCGTCAACTACAAAACCTTTACTACTCTTGCACATGGACTTGTTCGAATCTTCTTCAACAAGCTATGCTGGCAAGAAGTATGGTCTGGTAGTGGTGGATGATTATTCAAGATTCACTTGGGTAATTTTCATCAAACAAAAGTCTGAAACAAGGACTGAAATACCTAACTTGCTGAACAAGCTCGAAGTCATGAAAAATGACAAGGTAAAACTTATCAGAAAAGACCATGGTACTGAGTTTGTAAACCAGTACATAACTGAGTATTGCACTTCTAAAGGCATACAACATCAGTTGTCCTCAGTAAGGACACCTCAACAAAATGGTGTTGCTGAAAGGAAGAATCGTACCCTTAAGGAAGCAGCTAGAACCATGCTTGCTGACACTGAAATAAGTGAAGCCTATTGGGTTGAAGCGATTAACACTGCTTGCTATACTCAAAATAGATGCTTGATAACTAAGGAGTACAACAAAACTCCCTATGAGCTATTTGTTAGAAGACCTGCTAACATCACTCATCTAAGAGTATTTGGTTGCAAATGTTTTGTTCTTAACAATGGTAGAGAATATCTAAGAACATTTCAACCAAAGTCAGATGAAGCGATATTTCTTGGTTACTCCTTGCATAGAAAAGTTTATAGAGTTTACAACAAAAAGACACAAAAGATTGAAGAATCTGTGCATGTTGTATTCTATGAAAAGAAACAAGGAGTTCGTGATGAAGAAGAAATATCAGAATGTATGAAAAAGCTACTCATACACGAGCAAAGAACTGAATCTAAAGCTGGAAATGTCAAGATCACTGAACTTAATGATGATTCTGACAATGACACGCCATCACCAAGTCAAGTCAAGATAAATATAGTGCATGATAAGGAATTCCCGACTAAAGATGCAGTTGCTCCAGACGTTGCTGAAACAATGCAACTTCCTATGCCTACTGACGAGTTACCTCAAACCAGCAATGCTGAACAAGTAGTTGTTGATGAACCTATATCAGTAGAGACACAAGCTGAAACCAGTAATACTGAAAAAGTACGTGCTGAAGAGTCACATGCTGAAATGCATACATGTCCAGATCCAAAGAGCAAACGCGTTAATATTTGGATTAGAGATCATCCCTCTAAGGATATGATTGGTGATATTGACAAACACCAAGTGACTAGA
The DNA here is from genome assembly GCA_028274465.1 of Plantago ovata. Taxonomy (NCBI): domain Eukaryota; kingdom Viridiplantae; phylum Streptophyta; class Magnoliopsida; order Lamiales; family Plantaginaceae; genus Plantago; species Plantago ovata. The sequence continues at coordinate 60,422,604 of CM051457.1, forward strand.
TCCAAAGTTTCTACTAACAAAGACGTTGCTGAAGAAGCAATGATAGTTGAAGTAGAAGCACTATTATCTTGTTTTGTATCTGAAATTGAACCTAAAACCATAGAAGAAGCTTTAAAGCATTCTGAATGGATCAAGGCAATGCAAGAAGAACCGGATCAATTTGAAAGAAACAAAGTCTGGAAACTTGTACCCCTTGTTGAAGGAAAGAAGGCAATTGGTACTAAGTGGGTGTTCAGAAATAAGCTGAGTGAGTCTGGTGAAGTAACAAGGAACAAAGCACGTTCAGTTGCTCAAGGTTACTGTCAGACTGAAGGATTGGATTATGATGGGTCTTATGCTCTAGTTGCAAGATTGGATGCTATTAGATTATTCTTAGCCTTTGTCGCTCACAAAGGCTTCATAGTTTACCAAATGGATGTTAAAAGTGCATTTCTAAATGGTGAACTTACTGAAGAAGTCTATCTAGAACAACACCCTGGCTTTGACCTTCCTTCAGAAATCAAGATGGTATACAAGATTCAGAAAGATGTATATGGTCTAAAGCAAGTACCAAGAGCTTGGTATTACACCTTAGCTAGGTTTTTACTGGATAATGGTTTCAAGAAGGGTGAGGTTGATAAAACCTTGTTTACCATAAATCATGATGGTAAACTACTTTTAGTCCAGATTTATGTGGAAGACATAATATTTGGTTCTAACACTCCAAGAAAACATCCAAATAGAGACGGATTAATAGCGACGGGATGCGATCCGTCGCAAAATAGCGACGGGCCGGTGATTTTAGCGACGGATACAAATCTGACTGGTAATTAGCGACGAATAATTTCATCCGTCGCTAAACTTGCGACGGATCGGTTTATCCGTCGCTAAATTTAGAGACGGATAGACTTATCCGTCGCTATATGAGTTGACCATTTTTTAATTAATAGAAAAGAAAAATCATTAAATAAAATATATTGACGGATCAGTTTATCCGTCGTTAAAATATAGTGACGGATCGGTACCACCACCACGACCCCTCTTTACTCGGCCATTGACGGGTACCACCACCCCTCTTTACTCGGCCATTGACGGGTTTGGAGCACCACCACCGGTAAGGCGGTTCTATGACGACCACCACCACCCACGGCGCCGACATTTTCTCCTCTGCCACCCCCACTAATCTTCAGGTATGAATCAGAAACCCTAAATTCTAAACCCTAACATTTGGGGCTTTTTTATTTTTTTTATTTTTTTTATTTGGCAAAATTTGATTTTGATTCTGATTATAGTGCTTAATAATATGTATGTATTAGGTTAAAACGATTTTGTTTGTGTCAATTCCGTTTGTTGGCTTATTTGTTTCTTTTTGTAATTTTGATATTTTTGTTTTTTCCTCTTATTGGATGGGCCTCTTAAATTCTTTTTCTCGTAAGAAATTATATTTTCCGGGTGTTTGGTATGATGAAAGAATATTTTGTCTCTTGATTATTTTTTGTAATATAAGAAAAATGCGTGTTTGGTCTAGTGGTATGATTCTCGCTTAATGCGAGAGATCGCGAGTTCGATTCTCGCAGCACCCCTCATTGCGTTGGATTATAGAAATTATATTGTAGGTGAATTATATTTTAAAATTTTTATTATATTGTAGGTGAATTATAGAAATTAAAAGAAATTTTAAAAAAAATTTAGAACATAGCGACGGATGGGTTTATCCGTCTCTATGTATGAACAGAGTCAGTCGTGCCATGTCCAAGTACTTAGCGACGGATAGATTTATTCGTCGCTCAATTTGCTTTGACCAATTGAGAGACGGATATATTTATCCGTCGCTAAATTTAGCGACGGATAGGCCCGATCCGTCGCTAAATGGATTTGCGACGCCACTTTTCGCGGCGTCCTATTTAGAGACGGAAGGCCCGTCGCTAACCCCTGATAGCGACGGATCGGGCCTGAATAGCGACGGATGGAATCCGTCGCTATTCTCATGTTTTCTTGTAGTGTTGATATGATGTTATTGACAACTTGGTAGAACACTTGATTGGGTAAATTGTGAGCTTCTGGTGGTTTCGACCCTATGATATATATGTTGCCTTATGAATTTGAGATTAATTGTTGTCTAGCATGACCTTTGACGGTGATGAATTGCATGATTGTTCTTGACATAGGTTAGCTAGACTAGACAATGAGTTAAGGGAGTAGAATTACTCAAGTGTTGACACTCGATTATTTGCACACTTTGCATTTACTTAGCATTTTCTTCTATTTGCACGTTTATCGCTTTCTTAGTGGTGGTCTGTGAGCCACATAGGCATGTTTCTATTCTTAGTAGTGGATAGGTTTAGGATCGAGTCTGTATGCATGCATTAATCCTTAGTTTAGATTTTGCATGTTGTTGTGTGGAGTCTAGTGCCAAGTATTTAGAACTTCTTTATTGTATAGACTAAGTGTTTATGTCCATTTACCATACATTGCATTTCTATGGGTAGTTTGAGGCTTGTCTCGCTTGGTTTGTCACATTCGTATGTGCACTAGTTAAGCTTTGTAGTCTCGACATCACTTGTGATGTTTTCTCTACTGCGGTTCACGAAGGCCTTATAAAATGATGCATGTTAGAGTCTGTGGGTGTATTCTCGTGTAATTATGTACCTAAGAGGCGACAAGTTTTTCACCTTGCTAATGAGATTGACAAATTCCTAGGAAGGAGGTAGAGTGAGGTGTGTGTGATGCTTTGTTTGAAACCTATTCTAACAAATAGGTTTGGGGAGGGGGTTACCATTGTCATGACTTGTCTTTCGTCTCGTTGAAGTCATGTTGAGTTTGTTTTTCTTCTTTCTTTTGAGTTTGTGCTCCAACCTATTCTTTCTAATAGGTTTGGGGAGGTCGTTGTTATTTCTTTTTATTGTTGCTACTGCTGGCTATCTATCTGAAAAAAGAAAAATCTGGAAAAAGAAAAATATGGAAAAAGGAAAAGAAAGAAAAAAAAAAGGTAAAAAAAAAAGAACAAAAAAGAATAAGACCCAAAAAAAAAAGAAGGGTCCAAACAAGCCAGAAAGCAGTTTTAGCAAAGCGTTGTATTATTTTTCAGCTTTTGTAGTTTCTTAGATTCGAGTTGTAAATTATTCCTTGTGTTTCGTGTCGCCTAGTCCAAGGCCTGTTCTAGACCACCCGCGTCCTGCCATTCAGGAAGTGGTTAAGAGTCTTTGATCTAAGAGTTGGGTAGAATAAGGGAGTGTTGTCTTTTAGGGAACCCTCCTTCGTTTGATGAGAGCCAGTATTGGTTCGACCTCCCTTGAGGAAAAGTCTCACTTGGTGAACAGTAGTAAGCCCTCAGTTTCATAGGCACGGGGAAACCATAGTATGATAATATGCATCATTGCGTCGTCAATGACCAGGTCCAGGTAGAGAATGTTACGAGAGACTCCATTGTTTAACAAAGTGCATATGTGAATGTGTATAGATTCAATCGAGGCATTCTTCAACCTATGTCCATGTTATGATTTGTATGGTCCTTGTTCATAAGCATTTGGTAGATACAATAGATTAGTTTTTCTTGCTCGGCATGTGACTCTTACTTCTCTTCATGTTGCATTTTCGTGTTGCATTTAGTTTTGCATTAGAGTCTAGCTAGTTGCTTGAGGACAAGCAAAGGTTCGGTTTGAGGAGTTTGATGACAGTTTTTTTGACACTTTCATTTGGTTCTTTTTCACCTATTTAGCTATCCTCTTGCATGCATTTTGTTAGAATAGTGTCACGTTTCCATTTCTTTTGGTATTTTCAGGTTTTAGGTGAAAATTGCACTTTTGGATGTAAATTATGGCGAAACATTGAAGTTTTGGTGCAACGAGATCACCCTTGGTGTGTCAAGGAGTACCGGGATGTGTTTCCAGGCCAAAAGACCAAGTTCGGAGCTCAAAGTCGTGCCAAAAGACCAAAAGTTAAAGACTTGGAGAAGAAAAGCACGGGCAACTCTCTGCCCGTGCCAGGCGCACCGCCTGGCACACCAGGCGGTCAGCCTGGTGCCAGGCGCACAGCCTGGTGCTAGGCGGTCAGCCTGGTGCCTTTCCGGAAGCCCACTATTTATTTTATACAAAAGTCGAATTTTCATCTATTCATTCATACTTTTGCAGACATAAACCCTAGAACTTCTTATGGGTTTTCTTTGACTTAGATTTACTTTTCCATAGAGATTAGAAGCATCAAGGTAGAGATTTGGACATCTTTTGATCTCACCTTGCTAGAAATTTGTGAGTTTAGCAATTCACCGGAGATTGACAACCCTTTGTGGTAACTTTGTATCTCACTATTTTTCGTACTCTATTTATTGATTCTACAATGTTTTCACCTATGATTGCTATTGTTGATTATGTTATTGCTATGAGTAGCTAAATATCTTGTTGGTGATAGTATGTAAATTCGTAGCTAGGGTTCATATTGTGCATGATTGAGTTTCTGAGTCTTTTGCTTGTAGATTTGTGATATATGAATCGTTGATCCGACTAAACCATCTATCTTCGTAATAAACACTAGGATAATTCAAGATCATCACTTTAAATATTTACAATTATCAAGTACTGCTTGCACTAAGCCTGACAACCTTAGCCAAGTATTAGTATAGATAAGAGGCTTTCAAAATACATGTCAAAACCTGTCTTTTGGTGTTTGTTTTGATCGAGCTTTTGGGTGGAAACCTTGCGACAGTATCCTCTCCGAATGGAGAGTTGTCTGATATGGTGAAAACAATTCCCACAGCAAGATCAGTTCGAATTACTTTTAAAGCAGTACGTGTTGCAATTTTTGCATAATTAGAACCCGATGCTTAGAATGAGCATTACTATCACCAACTCTCGTCGCATATTTTTAAGTAAGTTAAGTTAAGTTTGTTTACTGAATTATATAATAGTTATTGTAGTTAAAGCTAGTTAAGTCCCTAGAGATCGACACTCGAGCTCATCTTACCTCTGCACTACGTGTTTTGTGTAGTTGTGAGTTACCCTTTGGCTAAAACAAATTCATTTGATTGTTCAGGTCTGACAATCTCGTTCATCAGACCCTCTCGGCATAAAGTTCTTAGGATATTTATCTGGATCCGACATCCTTGAAATTTTAATTTTATAAGTCCGACCGTCTCGGCATAAAGTCCTCAGGATATTTATTTGGGATCCGACATTCTTGAAATTTCATAAGGTCGACCGTCTCGGCATAAAGTCCTCAGGATATTTATTTGGCATCCGACATCTTGGAAATTTCATATGCCCGACCATCTCGGCATAAAGTTCTTGAACTGGGGATCTTTAAAACTAGGAAAACCCTTAAAGGGGCGTCCTAAGTCCTACACTGAGGTCCGACACCCAGTGTTACGGACAAGCCAACTCTTCAAATGAAAAAGGCTACCCAATGGAAATCCCGACTAACCGCTAGTCAGAGTGATCCAAGGTCAGAGGAAAGGCTACTCAGCCCAGAGTCCGACACTCGAGCTCCCTAAAGTCTCCAGTTAAATTGGCCGTCCCCAGTAGCATGTCGAGAGAGTTATGCCAATCTCCTTCAGGCCGACCACCTAGGTCGAACCTAACAATCCTTACATCAAGGGAAGACAACTCGGCCCAGAGTCCGTCACTCGGGCTCTCTAAAGTCTCCAGTTATATGGGCCCTCCCCAGTAGCATGTCGAGAGAGTTATGCCAATCCCCTTAAGGCCGACCACCAAGGTCGAACCTAACAATCCTTACGTCAAGGAAAGGCTTTCACGAAGAAAAATACCCGGACTTAAAAGGCCCCAATCCGGATTTGATCTCTTTACAAATATCTCTTTTTTATACTCCAAGTATTAAGTTACTCGGACTATAAAAATGAGAGGGGGGAAGAGGGATTGAAGGAGGATATAAGGGTATAAAATCCGAGTATTGTTTTTGACAAAAAAGAGTCTGTCACATCGAAGAGAGCCGGACTATACTTATAGTTCCACAACTATCTCGTGCCAAGATACTTGGAAACTAGGGGGACATATGTTAATGTAAAATTATGTCAAATCCTTGAAGTAGGATTTGGATGTTCCAATAAAGGGCGCTCTACATTTAGGGTCGAGGCGACCAAGTGCTCGATATGGACCGTCTTCTAGGATTTTGGTTCTCCCCAAATGATCCACTAAGGAAAATAGAGCAATCCCAAGAGGAACAAAGCCTTGCATATTGGCCCAAGCCCATGAAATGCTAAAAGGCCTTTTACACACATGTGGCTTACTCCTAGCCGGACACTAGTCACGATCTTGGAGAAGACTACTTGATTATGAGAGCAATAAATAGCCTCCTCACTCAATCATTTGAAGGTAATGAATCTCCAATCAATCGATACTCAATAATCCATTCTCTACCTTATTTACTAGAGAGACTAGCAATCCTCTACACGTAAAGTCGTTCCACCGGTTTGATCTAAGACAAATCGGGTAGTCGTTAACCCCCCCCCCTCCAAGTTGTATTTCAGGTCCAAGAACTTTTAGGTCTCGGAAGCTAGTCTCAAAAGTTAGGTCTCAGAAGCTAGTCTCAGAAGTTCATGGAAGGAACTTGAAGTACAATGGACGCTCACGGATTAGCACGAGTTAGAAAGAATTGATATTTTACCCATCAACAATAATCTTAGCCTACAATGTGCTAGTTTCTAAGAGAGAAGCAAGAAAGACGTAACGGATAATATCCCCAGCACACAATACACCAAGACCACCCATCTTGATTGGGATCGTGGCGAGCCGCTATTGCCAATCCCCAAAACCTGACCCTGAGCCAGTAACAATCTTCTCCAATAAAATTCGTAGGGCCTAATCAAACTGATCCTGAGCCTCCACAAGAGACAAGGGAGGGCAAGCCCGCAGAGCATAAGACAGTCGCAACCCCAACGCAATTGCAAAGAAGAAGCTCACATTGGGGATCGTCAAGCTTGTGAATAGCACCCCATATGAGAAATTGTCATAAAGACCATTTTTGTCGCTAGGTCGCGACAAAAGCTAGGGTCCACATTGACTGAACCCCCAAGTAGTTTGACACCCTGAAGTGGACGGGAGATCTTTGAAGGTAAAACACCGTCCACTTCCCCTAGGATCCTCAACCGGCCAAAAGAGTCCAGTTTTATCAATATTCAGAACCAAAACATGAGCTGGCCCTTCCACTCGGATAAATATAATGCCTTGGCCACCATAAGAGTATCACCAACAATCGTTTCATCATCCAGATAACAAGCCTAAAGATAAATCTCACAAGACTGATTGATGGCAAGAACCAACGGGTGAAGTGACAGGGCGAACAGTAAAGGACCCAGAGGGTCCCCTTACTGCACCCCTTGGCAAGACCAGAATAAGGAATCACCGTAATAAAGCCGAGCCGGTTGAGAATAACAAAACTCCACCCACTGAGAAATGGAGGGGCTTCGTGACCAAATTTCTTGGAAAAGAGTAAACCTGTCGGTAAGATTAAAGGCATTATTGAAATCCACCAAGAGCATAGAATGTCCAACCTTGGGCCCTCTAGCCTCCACAAGCCTGTTGACCAAATGTAAAACCGCCTCACATCTGCCACCAATTATTATTATTATTATTATTATTATTAATATTATTATTAGGGAAACACTCTCAAGAACTTCACTTCACAGGTACAACCTTGATTCTTCTCGGTGGGAAGAACTTGAGGCAACAACAAGAGTTCATCTTGGAGAAATGTCCTTTACCTCAGTTATATTCACTGTCATATTTCTTATACACACACACTCTGATTATGTTAACAAGGTAGGCCTTCAACCACCTTCAAGTAAAGTAAAGTCGTTTCCACCTGTTTGACCATACGGCAAGGCAAACATATCACGCACCCCCCCCCCACACACACACATGTAGATATCAATCGGAGTCGTATGACCGGATCCGGAGCACAACACCAGAAGGGCGAGGAGTCAGACACCAAGATTTCAAAATCCCAGCATTGGAACGAAGTGGCGTACCAGAGGAAGAGCAGACTGTCCGCAAGAAGGAGGATCCTAACACCTTCAGCTCTCATCACCAAGGTCCTCGGAGGTGAGTTTTAGGCCATCTCTTATCCAATCTCCCAAAGAAAATCACGTCCCATCATCATCATCATCATCATCATCATCATTATTATTATTATTATTATTAATAAAATTCAGTAAAGCACTTTGAACTGAACTGAATTTAATGAAACTAAACTGAATTTCATATTTCTAAACTGAACTAAATTCAATTTAATAAATTTAAAGTGAATTTGTCTGACCTTAATAAATCTGAAATGAACAAAATTGAACTTAAGTGAACTGAAATCTTGTAATCTCCAATGCAAGATTAGTTCTAAGTGCATTCTACTATTAATCCTTTAACTAAAAAAATAATAATAATTAAATATATAAAGAAAAAATAAATACTCACTGCGAATTAAATTCTTCCTATTTATTTTACTCACTTTTTTTAGCCACATTTGACATTTAATAAATTTTAAAATTTATCAGAGATAAATAATGAAATTATATTATAAAAATATAAATTTTATATGTTGATAGAATAATTTCATAACTTAACTTCTCTCTTATATTTTAGGAATAGCCGAAAGTTAAAGGAAATAAAGATACCAACAAAATAATATAAAGTATTTATTGAGTCTCACGGCTAATAAATATCTCCTCCTATCTTTTTTTAATTGTCGTTTTAAAAATTTAGCATATTTTAATACATCCCATTTAAGTCATTTATTTTCTAAATATATTGCACTAATTATATTACAAGTGTCAATCAAATAAAATAAGATACCTCTAAATGGTATAAAATTCAACAAAATATGCATTAATTATATTGAAATTCCTTCTTGGAACATGCAAAATGACAACTAATTTTAAAATACTGAAAAATCTAAAATGACAATTATAAACAATGGAGAGGAGTATAATAAAGCATTATAAAACTATTCATGTAACTCATAAAGCATTCAATATTATACTTGAATGGGAAGGCTCTACCATAAACAATGTGACCTTATATAATGGGAAACTTAAATGAACTATGACATAATGGTACACCTGCAATTTTAGATCTGATAAATGGGGAAAATTTCAGTTGCAATAATATATCATGTTACATTTCTCATGATGATTTTGGTTACATCTGAAGCAAGTACATTAGCCTTTGACCCAATTAAGGTCACCATTATAAACAACTCTAACATTTCCCTTGATTTTCATTGTCACTCCAACAATAGAAATGACACCGGTATCCTCACTCTTGAACCTAATAAAATATTTGAAATCAACTTCAGAGAAGACCTCTTCTTCCGAATCAAGTGGTGGTGCGATTTCAAAATGGTAACTGGCTCTGGTAACTATGGAGTTTTTACTAGAAGGTTGAGTAGTAACTACTGCGACCATAACTGTGAATGGTTTGTGAGAGCGACCGGGCCATGCTTGCAAATTAATAAGACACCTGGCCAGTTTTATTGCCAACCATGGAAGGGTCCACGCGGTTAGTTTAGATGATCATTAACAACACCAAGTTTTAGTTTCTTTAGACAATGTAAGAATAAAGGATTAGAGTAGTCGTTTTTTTTTTTTTTTTAATTTCTGCCTTTGCTTTATATTTTATGTAATAGTTCGCATTGAATAAAGAATTGGTTTCAAGTATGCATCGATGGAGTACGATAAACAAAAAAAATTGCATAAGTTTTTGAAAACCTTATCCACTAAAATTAACGCGCAGTTTAAGAAAAATAATAAAGTAATAGAATAAATGATGAAGTTAGTGGGGTAAGTTATTTTTTTAGTTGAAATTAGTTGCTAAAGTCGAAATTGAAGGCAAAGTTGTAATATTATTGTAAGAGATGAAGTTTTTAATATAAAACATATAAGGTAGCTTTTATTTTTTGAACCAGGTAAAGTTTTATGAGACAAAAAATAAAAAAATCCATGTATATAATGATAGGAAAATATTTTTTAGAACCCGATTAGTTGGGTTCTTTTTCTAAAAGATCATCAAGAAAATTCTAAAACCCAATCAACTGTTTTCTTTTCTATATACTTCCTCCTTCGGAAACTGAATAGTTTTACACTTTGTTTTTGTTGAGTTTGTTATGTCGGCTTTCACCTCAAATTAATCATAATTGATTACGAAAAAAATAATTTTAAAAGTTATATTATACAAATATAAAAAGTATACTTTCATACTATAATTTTTTAAATTATTTATTCGCAACGAGTTATTATTAATTTGAGGTCAAACCGGACATCGAAAAGTCAACAAAAATAAAGTGTAAAACTATAAAGTTTCCGGAGGAAGTATAATCTAAAAGCACAAAAAACCAGATCAACAAGTCACCGCTCTCCCACAGCACAACAACTCCTAGAATCATATCATCACCGTGTCTTCTCCACCTTATACCACTGTACTGGCCACCTCTCTCGTCTCGCTGCCGCCTTATGCCACCTCTATCACAAACACCAGTCGAATCGTTACCACTCTACTTTGTCTCTCTCTCTCTCTATATATACACTTTCTCTTTCTATCTAAAATCTCAGATCTAGATACGAGAACACGAAGTCAACTACACCTTCTATATCTGAACTAAACTTATATTTGACAAACCAATGGTTTTGATGCACCAGTTAACTTTTATATCTTGAACCAGCATGGATGAAATTGATTGATATAAATCCACCCCAACTTGAACAATAACTAGCAATTGGGCAACTACAACATCTATCCAGGAGTTATAAGGTGGTTCAGCGAAATAGAATTAGGTTGGTGAATGGAGAGGTGCAAGGTTCAATTCTCAGCGGAGTTGATATTTGCTGTTTAAAAAAAAATCATCTATCCACTATGATGATTACTAAATGATTAAAACTAACCAATTTAAATAACTTGTTACTTATTTGATAACTAAAATAAAATACAACATCTTTGGTGCCAAATGATGAAACTAAATAGCTTAGGGAAGTGAGTGTAATAGAATGAAAGATGAAGAGGTGAATTGAAAATATCTAATAAAACTTATAAATAAACCTCTCAAAAACAAAAACCCTCAATTAATTCATCTTCTTCTTCTTCAATTCGATCGATTCCCAAAAACCCTCAAAACCCTAGAGAGAGAAAACCCCCAACCATTCTCCATCGACAATGTCGATGTCAAAGAGCTCGAAGATGCTCCAATACATCAATTACCGCATGCGCGTCACCATCACAGACGGCCGCCAGCTGATCGGCAAGTTCATGGCCTTCGACCGCCACATGAACCTCGTTCTCGGCGATTGCGAGGAGTTTCGCAAGCTTCCACCCACCAAAGGCTCCAAGGAAGAGCGCGAAGACCGCCGTACCCTCGGCCTTGTCCTCCTCCGTGGCGAGGAAGTAATTTCTCTCACCGTCGAAGGTCCGCCGCCACCAAACGAATCTCGCCTCAAAACCACCTCCGCCACCGCAGTCGCCGGGCCTGGACTCGGACGCGCCGCTGGACGAGGTGTCATAACCGGGCCGCTGTCTCAGGCTCAGCCTGGACTCGCTGGGCCGGTGCGTGGTGTGGGTGGGCCTTCTCCAGGGATGATGCAGCCACAGATTTCTCGGCCGCCTATGTCGTATCCTCAGGGGCAGGTGGTGAGGCCTCCGTCTGTTGCTCCTCCGTTTCCGCCTAGGCCGGGGATGCCGATGCCGCCACCGCCTCAGTTCAGGCCTGGAATGCCAATGCCGCCTGGTGGATATGCTCCTCCGCCTCAGTTTAGGCCTGGGATGCAGCCTCCTCCGATGATGAGAGGTCCACCACCTCCTGGACAGCAGCCGCCTAGGCCTGGGATGCCCGGTCCGCCGCCTGGGCAGCAGCAGCCTCCACGACCGGGTATGCCTCCACCTCCTATGGGAGGTCAGGTTCCTGGGTATGGTCCACCTAGGCCAGGAATGCCGCCTCCACCAAATGCTCCTCCTCAGAATCAGCAGTAGTTGTTATATAGTGGGTGGTTTGTTTTGGTGAGAATGTTTCTTTGCAATTATTATGTATGCTAATATAACTCTGTTTTGCTACTTTGTATGTGATGTGTCTGCTTTGGTATAAAACTTTGTTGAGAAGCATTGTTTTGGTGGTCGTGTTTTATGGTTTTCCTGTTATTTAAGATTGAGCTAAATTTTAGTGAAGTGCTTGGTAAAGGTGCTAAGTTAGAAAATTGCATGAATTGCTTGGTTTGGTTCCATTTCGATGGATACTCCGTGGAGCCAAATATGATTACACGAACTTATGCCCATCTCTGTAATGAACATCTAGTGTGGAGCCGAATATCATTTGGCATTCTGTTTTGCAATACTGTTTCAGTTAGGGGATGTGATAGGCTAGCTAGCCTTCTGTATTGCATGCCAAAATCAAAGTAGAGGAATAATAAAATGGCCTAAATTAATAACTTCGTGGTTGGACCCTGACACCCTGTCGACATGAAGAACCCTCAGGCCTCAGTTCACCAGCAGAGTTATGCACCGCTTGTCATAAAATAACAAATGAAATCTAGTGTTCTTTCTTATTGGGCATTTCCTAGCCATACTATGATCCATGTTGCTTTTTGTAAGACCGGAACCATTTATGTACAAATACAAACCCTTCGATGAGAATAATACAATGACTTACTTAAGACTTAAGAGTATTTTGTGTAGGAGAAAGGAAACTAGCTTCTCTGTTTATTATAGGTTAATTTTTGGTTTGCACATTTTAAACTTGAGATGCTATTTCTAGGTTGAAGATAGGTAAATACAGGTTTTGTGAGTTTTGATCTATGGGTAGCCTCTACTTGGGGAGTTTACTAGATTAAGAAGAAGTCTTCTTTCTTTCCAGAAATATTACTAATACATGACTTGGCAATCTTTTGGTGCTCCTAAATGAACCACTTATCTCTCCTTCGACCTGTTAAATGTGGCTCTATAAATTTCATGAACCTTGACTTCGACGTTTTACCTAAAGTATGTGATCAAAGTTCTTCATTGTTATCAAACAAGAGCTGTCTAGTTCTGTTTTAAGCATAGTATTTTCCGTACAGTCCCAGCCCTTTTCCGTTTTCCTTCTTCCACTGTTTTCTTCTATCAGCTGGTAGCCTGGTAGACAGATATTTCCTTGTCTCTCTCACTCTGCAAAAGCGTGTAATTTAATCGGAGGAAAATGAATGCTTCCATTTATTAATTAAAACGTGTTCTGATCATCTTATTCTAAGTAGATTTATTTACCCTTTCTAATTATGTACTTCGATGGGATATCTTGTCCAGTGTAAATCTTTTTGACATATTTCTCTTGCATGTAAGTTGTTCAGCATTCAACTGGTGATATTTGATATGCCTGGCCTTTTCTGTTTGCCCTTTTCTCATTTCTTCTTTATGAGATACCGTGAAGGAATGTGCTGCAACCTGTTTACCACCGGAGTAGTTTAGTCTTGATGTGTCTACACCCCAGTGGCGCTATTTATTAAGTACGAGTTGATAATTTCCGTGAATAAAGCACGAGCCTTAGAATTACTCTGTGCCTGTTTATTCTTTTCTTCCTATATGCTGCAGATTTTCTTAATCTTTCAGAAAGTCTCAGAATATTTATGTTAATGCACTGATTTTATTTATTTATTGCTTATAAATTAGAGTCATTTGCCTGAAGGCCAAAAGTTATTTTGCACTGTTGTTATACTAGTCCTCCGTTTTAGATTTGTTTCACAAATGCTGAGGAGAATTTGAGATTGGGTTATTTCTTTTACATTACAGATTGTTTTGCGTTTTCTAGAACAATTTAGTGTCTTTTTAGCCTAATTTCACTTAAGCTGTTAAGTATACTTGTTTTCCCTCCTTTGCCCAGCTGAATGCAATCCGGATTTAGAAATTTCTTTCTTTGTACTTGTGCCTTGGTGTGGATGTAGTTTGCTCGGATAGTATATTTGGTTATTTACCCTTAGCTTCTTCATGTGTGAATAATTTACATGTACTACGAATTCTATTATCGGAGATTCCATCAACATTAATGAGCTTGACTCTTGCACGAATTTGCATTAGGCAAACTCCAAATATTTATGAGCTGGGCTTAAGTTTAATATCTTGAAACTCAAGCCCATGTTTTAACAATGGAAGAGTCTATGTATAATTGTACAAATTGGTTACGTAATTATCAGATACAGAAGGAAGAGTGGAAAAAACCTTAGCTTTTATTCTCTTTGGTTTTCTTACATGGATTTTTAGTAATGTGTGTTTCTCTTGCTTCATTGCTGTTGTTGTTTCAATTAATTTATTTTATTCCTTCCTCGTTTTTGACATACGCCAAGGTTTGATTTAGAAAAGATGGAAAGAACATTCAACATCTATTACAATTTCGAATTCTTGAGAGACTTGGAATAGTTCTTCACCTGATGGATGTCTTCTTGCATATAATTCTCTTGCGCAAACTTAGTTGCTCGGGGGGAGGTATTCAATCCATCAGGTGAACAACATAAGAATTCAGTTTTCCAAAATTTCCAACTTGTCATATGTCTCATTGCTTCTGAGTTTTTATCGAGGTGGAGGTATTATGCTTATTTTCTTTTCTTTAGTTTGTCTTGAGCTTCTGTTTAGTTCCTACTGTATTTCATAGCGGGTTTGTGAAGCGGTGTATTGCACCCTGGTGAGTGGTGAGTCTACGTGTAAGGGCCGATTAGAGTAGATTCTGGAGTTGTATGCTTGTGCTCTATTGCTGCAAATTTGCCAGGTTGTTTATTGCGGTGGCGTTATAAGGTTAGTGGCCATCTGGTGCGCATGTGTTGTGCGGCCAGCTATTATTTTGATGGCTTAAAGTTGTGGAGCCTTTGCTGGATCAGGTTTTGATGTTCCCGTAATGCGGCTCTTAGAACATGTGTTTGTTTTATTTTGAGGTTACAGTCGGGGAGATCTTGTTGTATTCTTTTTTCCCTTACTCTCTTTATGCCCCAAGTGCTTGTTTTCTACATGCATGATCGGAGTACGTAAGGAATCATCATTAACCATAGTTGGTTTGTCCCTAGAAATTGAACACGATTGATATTCACAGTTTTGGTTAGAGTTAAATTGATCGACCGGTCGGGCCTTTTAACGTTTGGCTAAATCTCCAAGTTAGGCATGCTAGAATTTAGGTCATTGGCGACAAAATTGAGCTTTGTTCATAAACTCCTAAAGATGTGGAATCTCGGACTTTGTGGTATGGTTTATGGTATCGGGACTACTTTTTGTGGAGGTTTTGGTTCTCATTGTGGTAGTATAGTAGTTAGTGTATTACTTATGGACTTGGTTTTTTAATTTTTTTTATGAGATGGTGTATTAATAAATTCTTTTGCGGATTAAATTAAAGAGATAAAAGGAATGTCTGTTTCTGACCAACAATTTAATGAACAGCCAACGATTAGAGGGAAAAGAGAGAAGGAAAATAAGAAAAAACAGAAGCTAAAGTTTGGTCCTTTACAAGATAATCCATCAGCTTGAATATCATAAAATCTTAAACTATTTATATTTAAGCACAAAAACAAAGTCCTAAAACTACTTAAAAAAAGTGGAGGTAGTAGTTTTGTGCGACACATATTCCACAATTTTTTATTACTCCAGGTCAATAGTTTTTTCACACGCAACAACAGGTGACATTTAAACATTTTACTCATTTACTAGTACATACCCGTGGCATCGGCGATGCCACGGTATGATATAATGCTCAACTTATATAAATTAATAAAAAAGAATTATTCAATATAAGAGGATAAATAAGTTATCAAATGAATTATATTTTTAAAACGCACATAGATGTATCAATGCCACGGTACAATATACTTCTAACTTATAAGATTTCAATAAATAGAAAGGTGATTCGATCGTAAGAGTATAACAAAAATTAATAAATCAATAATATTATAAAATATAAAATAAAACTCAACTACCAAAAACATAGATGTTACAAATGTTAAAAAACGCGATTAGCAAGTTCACCCGACAAACCATTATTCGGTGACAATATTACAGACGATCCAGGTTTCGTTACCGGTCGATCTTCTGCATGACCGGTCAATCTTCTGCATGACGTAATAACATTACAAAATATATCGAGTAATTCCAATTTTATAACAATTATAATAACCTATAGATATCCAAGTAAAACATACAATACATTATAGCTAGTAAATGAATAAATTACACACAAAAAGCCATTTTTTGACCTGTCGCGAATTAAGGAGAATTGACACTCGCGAACTAAGTGCAACCGGCGAATTACCTTATCTATAAAACGGCTGGAACCCTAGGACCTTTCCCCATTTGAGCCGACACACACATTCTGCCTCCTTCTCCGTTTTCTCCTTTCGGAAATCTTACCCGATTTGAGCCGACAAAATCTGCTCGTCTTCTTCCGATCTCCTCCGACATTCCCAAATCTCCGTTTTTCATCTTTCTCATCCGAATCGTTCTTCTCATCCAAATCGGCGTCGGCTTCTCCATTCCAATCTCTCCGATCAATTTATCATCTTGCATTCATTCCAATATAGATTAAGATATCTCTTTCCATCAGCCATGGGTAACAAAATCAAGTCGACTATTTTGTGAAGAATCGACGATGACAATGCGAATCGATCTACTCTCGAATCTATGTTGGTAAGTATATCACTACACTTCTATTTATTTTTTTCATATATCTCCCATATTTATTAACTAAATCTCAACTTTTATTTGTGAATTTCACGCCTCCGTTTTTTGGCATCCATTCATCTCAAGTATCGTCGGAAATCTCTAACGGTGAGTTACCCAATCTATCTGATAATTTATTCGATAATGAATCCATATATAAGTTCTCAAATTTGATTAATCCCTCTGCGTTCTATGTAATGAGGTATATCGTGGCTTAATGTTGAATGGGATCTCATTTTTTCCACGAGCTTACAACAGATTCAAACACTGATCTGGTGAGTGCTACATCTTACTATAATCTTTAAAGTTGTTGACCAATTTATTTTGTTGATATACATAGTTAGAAGACTTATGAAGAAGCATAGTATAGAGTACCGTAAAATAAATTGTGTCCGGATACAATGACATAAATTTCATTAGTAAATTTCATTATAAATGTATTCTTAGTCTCGGTTAATAAAATCTATAGTAAAATGAGAACGAAATATTGAGCATACATAAACTGTTTTGTCTATCTGTAAATCGGTTAGTGTTCGTCAACTTGTATTTTTCGATTATCATTTTTCTAATATCCGTAAATAATTTTCTTGCATTTTTCGACTATCATTCTGATTTATGATTTGTATTTTTTATTGCGAGGTGTTTGAAAATGAAAAGTTAAAGCTATGGGAGTCACAGAATAAAATAAAAGTGATGATGATTATGCCGTGGCAAATCAGGTTCGGCTCTGAATTTGACTCTCGATCTTTCATGTTTTTATTAAAATCCATATCTTTATGCTTAATCAATATATACTTAATCTCGGTCTAAATTGTGTTTGACTGAACACAAAGCACTAAATATAAAATATTGATTAAAATAATTATATTTTATAAACTAATGATTTGGCAGTACTAATGTGTTATGACTGTCTAAGTTAAAAATGTTATATTTGGCTGAACACAAACAGTATATATAAATTATAACATCATATTTAACATATCATATTACTTCAAATTTTATATAACGCATGACGGTGCAAAATTAATTAATGATTTTGGTGTTTTCTGCTTCACAAGTCTAAAATCAAGACTTGCGAAGCCAGAAAATACAAAATTCATTAATTACATTTTACAGTTCTAGCTGTATACTCATAGAAAATGTTGTAGCATAAAACATAGTTAATAAGGTTTCAATCTACTGAACACAACTACATCCTTAAATCCTTTCCCTCATTTTTTGTGGTTCTGCGTTTCGACTCACTATCCGTGAAGGTACCATTATATTCCAGTAGAGGTCCCTGTCATGTATAGTGATTCGGATCGCCGGCCCACAAATTATGACGGAATGGAAACAATATCACTTGCAATTTAATAAGGTTTGCACGTAATAAAAGTACAAACACACTTCCCCAACCAGCACCGTCTGCACTTACATCAAGAGCAGGCGGTGTCGCTTGGGGGAGTGTGCTTGTACTTTTACTATCATGTAAACAATAATTGTAAGTGTAATGATGTACATCAAACATAGTTAATAAGGTTTGAATTTACTGATCACAACTATATCCTTAAATACTTTCCATCATTTTGCAGAACACACCTCCAATATATAATTTCTCTCATAATGTTGTTTATCTCATATTGTATAAATTTCCATTATCTTTGGTGGTCCTGCGTTCCGACTCATTATCATCGACAGGTACCATTACATCTACATAACGGACCCTGTCAATTATAATGAGTCGGATCGCCTGGCAAACAAATATAATGGAATAGATTTTTAATTTAAAGTCTAATATGATTTGCATAAAATAAAATTTAGAAACACACTTTCCCACGTGTGCCATTGAACGGGGCAAATAGAATGTGTCTTGCATAAATTGTATGATGATGACAGCTTCAAAATCCTTCAACTGAGACAATGCCGCCTGCTGGCCTCAGAGTTATTATTATAGTATGACTAAGACAAAGTCACAACAATATTACCTCTGGGCCAGCTGCCGGGATTTCTCAAACAGATTGAATTGTCTAAACACCACTACTTCATCAATTTCCTATAAAATTCATGTTATGGTTAACCAAAGTGTGTCATGTTATAAATTGTGTGATGATGAACAATTTTCAATCTTTGTATTAAGATAATGCTGCCCGCTGACCTCAGAGTCATTATTATAGTGTGACTAAGAAATAACACGTTAATATTACCTCTGGGGACAGCTGGCAGGATTATCTAAAACGATTGAATTGTCTGAACACTACTATTTCTCTATACATTCTTTGTCTATATATTTCTCACATTATTACTTTCACCGATTCTTTTCTGCTGTTTCTCCATCTATACACTTCACTATTTATAATATTTCTGTATAAACTATTTCTCATTAAGTATTCATTACTGAAAGTATATGTGATGATGAAAATAGTAATGTCCAATGTCATTTTTATACCACTCCTTCGACGATGAATTAAATTGTGTGATAATGCATAAATTGTATGATGATGACAGCTTCAAAATCCTTCAACTGAGACAATGCCACCAGCTGCCCTCAGAGTTATTATTATAGTCTGACTAAGACAAAGTCACAACAATATTACCTCTGGGGCCAGCTGTTGGGATTTCTCAAACAGATTGAATTGTCTGAACACCACTACTTCATCAATTTTGTATAAAATTCATGTTATGGTTAACCAAAATGTGTCATGTTATAAATTGTGTGATGATGAACAATTTTCAATCTTTGCATTCAGATAATGCTGCCTGTTGACCTCAGAGTCATTATTATAGGGTGACTAAGAAATAACACGTTAATATTGCCTCTGGGAACAGCTGGCATGATTATCTAATACGGTGAGATTGAATTGTCTGAACACTACTATTTCTCTATACATTATTTAATGTTATAGATACATGCTCTTTAAAAGGGCGTAATGATGAAAATGATTGATCTCGAATGTTTATTTCACACCGCTCCTTCGGCTATGCTATTATTATCATACGAAAATAATTTTGATATTATAACAATAGCAGAGTGCGAAGGAGCGGTATTAAATCGACAATGAGATTATTCATATCTGAACACACCTCCGATTTAAATTGATTTTTTGAAGCTGTCAGAGCCCGAATTTGATTAACACATTCTACCTTTTCGTATTTTACAATTTCATATTATTTTATATAGATATTATTTTACTTTACTTTAAACCATAATTTTGATGTACCTTGTCATGCTGATATGTATGCTTTTCAAAATAGTGTTATGATGACAAAATCAATTTATATGAAAATGTGACAATGGCGCACGTATCTCCTTGAAGTCCTTATTACACATTTTGAATGATTCGATTCAAAGTAATAATTACTCAAGCAGATACGTGTGGCATTGTCCTAAAACATTGAAATGTCTGAACACTATTCAATAAAATGTATAATTGTGACAGGAATTGTAATTTCATTTGTTACGACTTATTTGTGTGAACACGATTTACTGGAATGTAACAACTATATTTTTTGCACTTGATGATGAGATAATAATCCTTGTACTAAGATAATGCAAGTAGCCTCCGGTGAAGTCATTATTATACGTTGATTAGCTGGAAATAATAATAATATTGCCTTTGCAGGAGGCTTCTTGGACTATCTAAGTTTCAATAAAGGGTTATTTGTATCTGATTAACTCATACCACTCCTTCGGTGAATGTTCATCTACGGAGAATGTTTTTATTACACACTAAAGGAAAACAAAACAAACTTTCAAATGAAAAAGACAGAGTGTTGTTGTTATAATAACAACTTCACTTATTGAAATTAAAAAACATAGATGTTCACCGTGATTTTTGAACTTGATACTTCATAATCGACTCAATTCCAATCGTATCGGCAGAATCGAGCCAACATTTCAGTCAATTGACCGCAACACTCAATTTTATAGCTGTACTTGAAAGCTTCGACACACCCCCTTTCAATGTTTCGTTTTTCCATATTTAATATTTTTTGCTTAAGATCTTTGACGGTTTGCTCAATCACAGGATGTTCGAGATAGATGAGATGAAGCTGTGCAACAACTTGAGAAGCTTGAAAGATGGGACCGTAGTGGTGCTCATAGACTTCAGCCTTCTCCTTGACATCCAAAAGCTTGATAAGCAGAGTAGGGTCAGAATCCTATCTTCCATTTGCTTCGTAATACCTGTTTTCAAACTAAATTTAGTGGATAAAAGACAGGATAAATATATTCAACAAAAAGGTTCATTTATCAATAAGTAAAATACCTGACTCCGTTTGTTAGCATAAATTTGAGATTTCTATCAAAACTCGCCTCAAACTGAGGGTACTGATTCATAGTGAATAAACTTTGAGTGAAGAAGCAAGTAAATGAAGAAGAATGTGATGAAGTAGGATTTAGGTGGAAGACTGTATTTATAGAACCATTGCATGAATTATGACAAACACTTGTCAATGCATGTATTAGAATTTTTGTAACACCATCCACACTTGTCAATTTCAGCCTCTACACAAACACTTGTATTTTTTTCAATTCAACATTGAAAAATAATGTTTTATTATTAATGTAGCATGGATTACAATTGTCATCTCAAAACAAATTAACTTGGTTCATAATAACGGAATTAGTAGCAGATGCAGAAATTACGACAAACATAAATGCACAACACATAAGTGTAAAAATGCTACACCATACACTCGAGTCATCATAGATATCGTATCAAACATTTCTTGTAGTTCGAAACCCACCGTGATTCTTGACTGTGTGAAACATTGTAACCCTACACTGCACAACATAGTTGTGCATGCTCTTCTCACCTAGGCCGAATGTAATATAATCCTTTTCCAAGTCCAAAATCGTTTCTTTCAAACATCTAGCCGACTCCTCAACAGAAGGGTTCTGGCACGATAAAACATGAAGTTGTGCAACAACATCTGCAGCTTGATAGATCGGTCCTCTTTGATGTTCACGTAGTTCGGCCTTTGCTCTAACAGCTTTAAGTTGCTCAAGTAGAGAAGGATTTTCAATCCTATTACCATGAACATCATGATACCTACACGTTAAAATATGTGAGAACAAAGTATGAAAAATAGTTAAATAATAAACAACTACAAAATGTTACCTTACGCCCCATTTGAGCATGTGCTGAAGTTGTTCATCAGAAATAGCTTCAAACTGAGGTTGATTATACATAGTAGCTCTCAAAAACGTTAGTGAATAAGTGTATGTAGTTAAAATCAAACAGATGAGTAGTATAATTCTTGGTGAATTGGCTCACAATTTATAGAAGTTGTGCATGCACATGCATTATAATGCATGCAACTTCACCACACTTGTCAATGCATGCAATTTCAACCACACTTGTCAATGCATGCAATTTCAAGACTATAATGCATATATACTGTTTGATTGTCGTGTATGCGTAAATCAGGATTTTAATTTACTCTGTGTGTTGCAGGAAACCGGATGTTATTCCCTATCGACTATGGAGTGAATCCAACTCATTGTCAATCTATTATAACACAACATCAATGCACCTATTATTTTTTAAATGTTATCTTGAAGTTTAAATACATTATGGCCGACTATCGTAGTATTGTACATCAAACATGTTACTAAATAATATGGACGCCTAATAGAAACAATAAAAATCAATATTGATGTTGCATGTTAAGATATTATATCAACTTATTAGCCACAGTTACATTAACGGGGCCAATTGGTGGTGTCGAATAGGATCATCAATTCTCTGTTCGCTAGGCAATAGTGACACCCAGTGCTGGATCCACTTCCACTCGGTGTATGGATACGACACATTGAAACACGTATGAACCACAATATTCTAACCTCCATGGCCCCTAGAATTTCATTCAGTTTTTTGTGACATTCAGTTATATATTTCCGTCCACTACATGTGCTTTCATATGCACGCATTATCGATATACCGTCTTCCCTAACTCGTGGATCATGCATGTGCCACATCTTGAACACACAACTCAAATACGGTGCTTCCACATGACCAGCTAGCATTGCCCGTTGAAGGAACTGTTGGGCCGTTTCATATTTTTTATAGAAGAAGTAATCTATCTGCATCAATATTTATTGAAATTTATGTTAGTGATGATGTAAGAAAAAAATGTTTATGCTGAAGAATTAGTAAGTTCGACTTACCAAGGCGTATCTGTATAGTAAGTCTGGGTTACCATGTTGAAGACACTTGGCATGGAGAAGTAATTCGGATGATGAAACACTCTTTGAATGAAACAACTCGAACTTCATATAGCGGTAAACGAAGGGCTCTGTTGATAGTTTATTCAGACGTTTGCAACTGTAGATAAATCAATGCGATAAAACAGAAATTATATGAGGATCAAACAATTCGAAATACATTGTTGAATGTAATAAATTCTCACGTTAACTGAAGTACAGCAATCGATTCTGATGAGTCCACAGCAACACGTTGAATGATTTTTCTGACCAAATCCGTTGGAATAGATAATAGCCGACTATGATGTTTACGGGTGATTTGTTTGCGCTTACGAACATGAAGGATGGCCCTGCAGATCCTGTTCTTGGACTTTAAGACGTCAACATCCATATGGACGTCGGTTTCAATATATATTGCTCCTAAATTCGGTTTCAATATATATTGCTCCTAAACTATGATAGTAGCAAAGACTATTTATAATGTAATGTATAGAGTATATTAGATAATGATCATGCAATACAATATTAGGTATGTATCTAACTTCTAATTTAAAAAAATAATGTGTTGACTTCATTATTTGCTGAATTACCAAAACTTTGGTATTATTAAATACATACCAAAGATATACCACTATGAGATCAAGTGGAAATAATAAATATTATGGCAAAATTATATCATAGAATCTGTTTTATAAAGGTAAAAAAATAAAAACACAAAACACGAAAGAAAAAAGAAAAATGAAAAAGAAACTGTAATAATAGTAGATAAACGATACCAGAAAAAATGAGTTATACATCGATACGATGAATTAAATCTCATCTATAGCCGTATGAAATTCATATGCACGACTATAGCATAATACTTCCTGGTCTGCCAAACAACTAAAACACAAGCCGTCATCTATATCATCCATCCCCACGATATGATCATCGTTGCAAAATTTCGGAATATTGAAATCCAAAGCAAACATACCACGATTTAAATCGCGAAGCTGGCCTAATAAATATTTTCTACGCATCTTCAAACGGAACAACCCTCTTGGCATTGTTGCAATGTCTTTGAAGAGACGTAAACCATGTTGTCGAATTTGTTCATCACCATTCAACATTTTAACCATGCATGACAAATATTTGGCCATTGGATGTGATGCTTCGGTTAGTATTCGCAACAACTCTTCGACCCTATGGAAAATCTCATACTGAAAAAAATCAATCTACAATATAAAATCAAATAATATTAGCAAACAGGTTTAGAAAATAAATATTTAAAACATTGGATTGCAAAAAAAAAAGGGCACTTACGATTAACATCATGTAGTAGAAATCTGGAGTTGCTAGTTCTTCATTACGGACGGATGCAAGATCAAACCTCACATAGTAGAAACCCTTATTGAACATACGCCCAAAACAACAAATGCTACGTAAAATAAGATATGATTAATTAGTATTACCACATACCGTTAAAATCAGAAGTAACGAATAAAACAATTCATTATACTATGAATCTCACCACATCTTCATTGAAATACTGTCGATCCAGCCACCCAACACAATTAACAACAAATACTTCAAATGAATCTTCCTCTCTTCTTCAACAGATTTCATCGCCACGAAACCAACCTTACCCTCCATAATTCTTGAACGATTAAAAATAAATATAGGGTCGGTTGTACAATGTCGAATTAAATATAGCACTGATTTTAAAACGAAGGAGAGCACCCCGATTGCTAGCTATATATAAGATTTTTTAGGGCTTAAAAAAGGTTTAAAAATCATGGAATGATTTTTGCTCCGTTTGAATTTTAAAATTACTTACCACATTATTTAATCAAAAAATCTAAACACTCCATATATGTTGATTTTCAGCATTGATGAGGCGTGCATGGACAGAAAGTAAATATAATAAAATTAAGACTTACCAAAATAACTTAAAGATTTTGTTACGAAAAAAATATTAAACCGAACACCAATACTTGATGTTGTCAACAATGAACGATTGAAAAGCTGTGGCCGAGCGGAATGTGGTGATGTTCATGGTATATGCCACCCGGGTTCAAATCCCTCTGGCCACAACTGTTTTTTTTTTTTTCCAGTTAAATAATTTATTCGTTTAATCACTGATTTAATAATTAGTAATCTAGAGTAATGATTAATTCAAAAAACTTAATCGTTAATAAATAATTAAAAGCATAAAATATAAAATCGGACACCAATACTTGATGTTGTCAACAATGAATGATTGAAAAGCTGTGACCGAGTGGAATGTGGTGATGTTTATGGTATATGCCACCCGGGTTCAATTCTCTCTGGCCACAGCTTTGCTATACTGTTTTTAAACTTTTTTTCTTACTTCAACTAAAAACAAATATTAGTCTCACATAAAACACAAATAAATTAATCATCAAGTACTTGCATTCTGGATATAAGTATTTGTATAACCGAGAAGATCAAATATTTGAAACAACTTTATTAATATTGTTATTACATCATCTATATAACCATACAAATCAAAGAAGAACATTGAGAATCATTGGGGTCGAGGCTTATGATCATGATTTAGTATGTATGATCATAAGTGAATCGAAAGCCAGACACCTCAACAGATTTTCCTTTGCCATTTAGTGCACCACGTGATGTAGCGACGCAAAAGCCACCAGGTTCATTCCCAATGTTGTTATGAAAATGGATTGTACCACCAATTGCCTCAATGTGTTCTTTCATCAATCCAGGATCATATCCAGAATCAGTTGAGGATAGGATGAACACGTTGGGATTATTCTCCATGATCTTCTCTTTCATGTAGGATTTGAAATCAATAGATGGCTCATCAATTGGTTGTGCAACATTTATCCACAACATTTTTGTCTCTTCCTCTTGATCGAGATGGATGTTCTTCTGTTTCATCGTACATGTTATTGTCCCGTCTTCCTTGCACACAAACTTGATCTTCATCTTCATTTGACTCTTGATGTTTATAGTTCTGCAGCACGCCAGACCTCTGTGGTGACTAATTTCATTGTTGCCAAGGATGACAATGGTTTCTGCCTGAACTTGCGACATCTTTCGATTCTTTTGGTTAGTAGTTCGTACACCTCTGATTTTACTTTCGAATTTAGTGTTCTCCTATGATGAAAAACGTTTTTGTGTAGTATCTTATTTATAGATGGAGGAAAGATACCAAATTTGAAGAGGCACCTACTTCAATAGTTGTGACTTTTTATTTGCAAACATTAACTTAAAGAGATGCACTCATTCATAGATTTAATCCAAGTGTTGTGTCTCTTGAATATCAAAAGACCTGACTTTTCATCTTTAATCGAACAGTTCTAATAATAATATTTCGATGCATTAGATAATTGCTAATAATTAGATTATTACGAAACTCAAAGCAAAATAATAATAATAATAATAATAATAATAATAATAATAATAATAATAATAATATAATAATAATAATAATAATAATAATAAAAGATTCAGGTTACATAGACCATTACTTCATAACTAAAGGCCTTCAATAGAAGACTGAAAATAGAAATAACGATTGAATGTTCGAATCTCAATGTCAGCAAGGCATTCGTAGCATGTAGTATCGTTATAATGACCACACTTTGTCCACTCTTTACTACAAAACAAAGAAATATCAAAATTATTATCGAAAACTCCATCATGTATCTTGTAAATTTGAGTGCATAGCGACTGTCGCCACATCTTGATACTCGTCATTCCTCCACTGCTAGCTAATTCTTTGAAGGCAGTGAAGCCTTGTTGCCTCACTGCACTATTCGGATCGACCATTCTACAAATACACGAAGCATAGGCAGCCATCTTGTGAGAGTGCTTCTCCAGCATCTCAAGCAAATAAGGCACCATACGAAAAATCTTGTACTCGAACACATCAACCTGTAGAATATAGTTAAGAAGTTGAATATAAAATTTGTTCAAATATTTCCCTAGAAATAAGACATCAACCAAATACATACTATGAGCATGCTATAGCAAGTGTCCAACGATGCCATTGGATGAATTGGGATTGAAGAGACGTCAAGGTCCTCATAAAATCGATCAATACCAAACATGATCTTGAACGCTTTCATGTTTCATGCTGCAGTTAACATAAATACAAATTTCCATCAAGATCCAATAATAAGAAATTCGTATAATTTAAAAATTAAAAATCTAAGAAATCAAAATATTATTCATACCAAATGAGCACCTCACCACCATAAACGTAACTGTTGAGGGTGACTACCAGCATCAATATGATGTGCTCAAACGTTCCCTCGTCAATTATTTTTCGGAACATTCGAACTCGATTCTCAATATTCGACTGAGCCGCCTCCAAACCAAATGGAGTCCTCATTTTCGCAATATGTAGTGATGATTTCATATAAACAGACTTCGATTTTATAGTACATTGTTAGTAGTCTAAATATGGTACTCTCATTAGAACAAAATCGAATTGTTTATATATAATGTCTGGCTAAATCAAATTTTGTAATCTAAATATGGTTAAGATTGTAAAAGTGTTAGACGATATGAAATGTATTAAATCACAGATCCCGTATAAAAATATGGTGCTCGAGAGTTTTGGCAAGCACAAAATATGGTGCTTGAGATTTTCATATCGATTCCGTATATAAGTTGGCACCGTTAATTGAATTGATTATGCAAAATCTCAAGAAATCCAACGTATTTCTACAAAGATACTGACCTCTCATTCAGTCAAACTAAATCCTTTAAATTTAGAGAGTTTTAAAATTAGAAAGAATCGAGAATCAATACCATAATCATTATAAATCGTATAGTGAAATAAACACAGAGGCATAGTAAATCAAGTACCAGTATCAAATGTTATCAGCAATAAACGATTACAAAGCTGTGGCCGAATGGAATGTAGGATCTTCATCATCCTCACCACCCGGTTTCAATTCCCACCGGCCACAGCTTTTACTTATGTATTTTTTTTTTATCGTAAGACGGATTCTAAAAAGTGATTATTGTTAAATACAAAACACAAACAAACTAACCACTGATTTAAACATATAGCAACGTGATAATGAATATGCTTCCAAATCCAACTTTTCTTAATGCTCAAATGTATAGCAATGTATTTAAACGACACAGATTGTAGATTTTGGTATTCTTTCTCTTAACTCATACAATTAAAGTATGACGTAATCGTAGCCAATTTCAATTGTCAATTTTCAGAATATGTAAACTTCATGAACATCCGACTCTAAATGAATAAAAGATATGTAAAACTCAAGAGATCGAACAAACAAAGAAGAATATGTATATGGAATAAAATAAAAAACGACACTAATCGAAATAATAATCAATTGTTCATGAGGCGAAAATAAATCATGATCTTAAAACGAATCATGTTTATAACAACACATTATATGATGAAATAAACAGTTACGGATCAAAGCAAAATTCAAAACACGAATGAAGCCAAATTCAAAACACGAATGAAAGCTTATGGAAAAATTCCACCATAACAATATTCCATATATTAAATTTCAGATATAGCTATGTAATATTCATGAACTCGAACACTCAAAGACTAATATGTATATAGATTAAACCCAAAAAATGACATTAATCGAAATAATAATCAATTGTTCATGAGGCGAAAATAAATCATGTCCATAAAACGAATCAATTGTATCTGGAAATGGGAAAATTACATGAATCTCAAGATTAGATTTCAGCTATAGCCGCGTGAAACTCATTAGAATGACTATAGAATAGAACTTCACGATCTGCCAAACAATTTAGGCACAAACCGTCATCTAATCCCCTCTCCCCAACAATATGATCCTTACGACAAAATTTCGGAATGTTAAAATTCAAAGCAAACACACCATGATTTAATTGACAAAGCTGCTTTAAGAGATATTGTCTAAATTTCTTCAAACAAAACAATCCTCCAGGCACCGTTGCAATCTCTTTAAAAAGACATAATCCTCGTTGTCGCACTTCATCTTCATCACTCAACATTCTAACTATGCATGATGCATATCTGTTCATTCGATGTCTAGCAGCGGTTAAATGTCCTAGAAGGCGTTCGACCCTACGAAAGTTACGGTACGCAAACACATCGATCTACGAAAAAAATGAAGAAAATATTAGACAACAGGTTTAAACAATTATTGTACAAAATTAAAAATCAAAACAAAAGATGAAACTTACAATTAGCATCATGTAGTAGAAATTAGGAGTTGCTAATGGCTCGTTAGAGATAGATGAAAGATCAAAGCTCTCATAAAATCCTTCGTAATCAAACACGGTCCTGAATGAATCCATACTTAAATCGAAACAAAAAGTGTTATTAGCGAATGAAATAATAAAATCGACAAAGAACTTCAGGATTGAGAACTTACCACACAATGATCGAAATAGAGTCGATCCAGCCACTGAATGCAAGAAGCAACAAACATTTCAAATGACTTTTCTTATTGTGTTCATACGACGTTGTTGAACCTACGGAACCCTACGGACCACTCATTGCCTCTTAGTTCGAATTTGACTGATTTAAAAAGACAAAAACCGAAAATTGATAGAGAGGATACAGAATGAGGTTAGCTATATATAATCGTTTTTTAGGGTTTAGAAGCTCCTTAATTCATGCAATCTCCGTTTGAATTTTAAAATTACTTACCACATTATGTAAGCACAAAATCTGAACATTCCATATATTTTGATTTTCAGCATTGATGAGGCGTGCATGGGAAGAAAGGAAATACAATAAAAATTCATACTTACCAAAATAACTTAAAGATATTGTTATGAAAAAAAATATTAAATCGAACACCAATACTTGATGTTGTAAACAATGAACGATTGAAAAGTTGTGGCCGAGTGGAATGTGGTGATGTTCATGGTATATGCCACCCGGGTTCGAATCCCTTTGGCCACAACTTTTTTTTTTTCTTTCAATTAAATGATTTATTCGATTATATGTTACATTTAATAACTCATAATCTAGAGTAATTATTACGGAAAAAAACTTAATTGTTACTAAATAAAATTAAAAGCATAAAATATTAAATCGAACACCAATACTTGATGTTGTCAATAATGAACGATTGAAAAGCTGTGGCCGAGTGGAATGTGGTGATGTTCATGGTATATGCCATCCGGGTTTGAATCCCTCTGGCCACAGCTTTTGCGATTTTTTTTAAATTTATTATTTCCATGAATTTGCAAAAAAGATTATTCTTCAAATACAAAACACAAATAATTAAATCACTGATTTATTAAATATCATTTTTCAATAGTTAAAATTAATTGTGAATGAATAAACTAAAAACAATTAAACTGATTTTCGTAAAATAGTGTCTATGAATTTAATTTTAATTCCAGAATATATTTTACCTAGATTTTAATTAACATTTTAATTCACGTTTAAATTAAAAATATTTATTATTAATTTTAAAGTTCATTTTGCCAAGAATTTAATTGACACCATAATTCAGCATTTAATTAATAAACGATTTATTTTTAAATTCCGAAATCTGTTTTGTTGTATAATAATTCAATTAACATATTATTTTTTAATTCCTGAATTTGTTTTGTTGTATAATTTCGGATTTTTTAATTTATATATAGCTGGACGTTTTTTATAAGAGGAAGGAGAATTAAAATTACCAAAATTAGATGAATGAAAACTTACCAAAACAAATGAAATTGAATCTTTTCCATCCTCTCAAAATTATTGCCACATAGTGTGAAAGCTCTTGAGAATGAAATTGGGCACTCCTAGACACCTAGCTTTCATGTATATATAGATTTTTATGGCATGAAACGCGTGCACATTTGATGTAAAATTAATTTGATAACAGATCTACCTGCGAGATCTTTTTTTGTTTTTTAATCAGCAAAATAATTACTATTAATAATAAAAAATAATACGAGTACAAAGAAGAGTGCATAAAGAGTGCACAAAAAGAAAGAGAGAAACAATGGAAGTGCGAGATTTTTTTTTGTTTTTTTTATCAGCAAAATAATTACTATTAATAATAAAAAATAATACGAGTACAAAGAAGAGTGCATAAAGAGTGCACAAAAAGAAAGAGAGAAACAATGGAAGAAAGAACTATCCCAACCTCTAAGAGTATAAAAGCATGTCCTTACCTCAACCCGTTATGACCGAATCAACACTCGGCCACCCCTCTCGTCTAGTGTGTCAATCTTACGAGCAAGAAGCCAAGAGTAAGGGGGTGACGAATCGAGAATCCAACTCTAGCCGAGACCAAACGGAGAGGGATAACTTTCGTTGCAAGTTTAGGGAACTTAGCACGAAGACTAAAGTTGATGACTTCCGTTGGAATCCGAGACAATCACGAGAGAGAATATGGCACATGATATACCCAATAAAAATTGTATTAGGAAACTTGTACTTTTGATGAACAATTAACCATGCTAAATTAAGTAAAGTCCAGTAACTAGTACTCTTAAGCTCCATTGGAATTTAGAATTTTAAGGACATCGTAAAAGAGGAACGTTTGCTGAAAGACTTAGTGTAGGTACTGTTGATAGGTAATTAGTGCTTTCCTATGGAGCGTTGTCGTACTTTCCTCTGGTGCGTCGTAGGGCGAAGGTTTTGGAACGTCATTCGCACTTCAAGTGCCTTCCGTACTGTACCTAGGACCTGAGGTATAACTTGGCAAGAGGGGGGGTTAGTGCCACAAGCCCGACTTGTCTAAGATCAAGCCGGAGGGACGACTTTACGCGTAGGGAGTTGGTAGGTGATGAACGCGTGGATGTCGGGTCCAACGTATCAAATAAATTTGTTATTTAGCCAAAGGCAATTCACAACTACAATGAAAACCGTAGTGTAGCAGTAGAATAACCTCGAGTGTCGATCTCTAAGGACTATAACTAGCTTTATCTAATCTAATTTAGAATATAAAACAGCAGACGATTTAGCAAAGGTTTTTCTTAACAGATAATGGAGATTGGTGATAGTATGGTCATTCAAAGCATAACGGGTTAATAATCATGCATAAATTCCTCGGTCTTGCATGGAGATCTTTGATCAATGAATTGTCGAGTTGTAATTATTCAACACTACGAAGATATAGATTTAGATAGATCAAAAGATCAATGAATTGTCCAATTGTGATAAGTAATTATTCAACAATACGAAGACAGATATTTAGATAGATCAAAGAAATAAAGCAATAACTCAGAGTATAATGCGCGATATAGCCATTAGCATAATTATCAATCTTCGCTAAGAAATCACATACTATCACCAACGAGAAGTTTAGCTACTCATAGTTGTCATGCAATCAACATAAATCATACCACGAATGAATGAAAACATGATGAAAGATATATAAAAATAAGTAGAAAAACTGTAAGATACAATGTTACCGAAGGTTGCCAATTTCCGAAGAATCGCGATCTTACAAGCTCCAATCTGCTAAGAAAAAGTATCTCCTAAGCTAAGAACCCCCAGAACAGGCTCTGGGGAATTCC
Source organism: Plantago ovata (assembly GCA_028274465.1). Classification (NCBI taxonomy): domain Eukaryota; kingdom Viridiplantae; phylum Streptophyta; class Magnoliopsida; order Lamiales; family Plantaginaceae; genus Plantago; species Plantago ovata. Next base: position 60,454,902 of record CM051457.1, read on the forward strand.
TACCTAAAACTACAGAGAAAGGTGAGAGAAAAGGTCTGGAAAAGTATGAAAAACGGAGAAAAACTGAGCAACTATATATAGGCTACGAATTGTGTGGGGCGAAGGGCCCCACACACCGGGCGATTCGCCTGGTGCGGGGCGATTCGCCCCACATCCCGGGCGATTCGCCCGGGAATAAAACTCGGCCAGATAGGCGTTTTCGACGGGTTTTGAATTTCTTCCCCTTTTCGGACTCGGTTTCTGACTTCTAGTGGCCTTCTAGCCTCCAGATTCGACCCCTAGACTTCAAATCCTATCCGGAATCTTTCAGATACTCCAATTAGGCTTCTGGAACACCAATTCCTTGTCTACTTCGATATATTTGCCCGGAAATTCTCGTTTTTCAACCAAAACCTGTAAAATAAAGACTAAAGGGAAACGTGACACTATTCTAATAAAATGCACAAAAATATAGCTAAATTAACATAGATGATAGCTAAAATAGATGAAAAAGACTTAAATGAAAGTGTAAAATACACATTCATCAAACTCCCCAAACCGAACCTTTGCTTGTCCTCAAGCAACTAAGCTAGACTCTAATGCAAAAAACAATACAACACATAAAATGGAGTCTCATGCCAAATAAAATGAACTAATCTACTGAATCTATCAAAAAACATATGAACAAAAACCATATAAATCAAAACATGAATATAGGTTGAAGAATGCCTCGATTGACTCATACACATCCACATAAGCACTTATGTTAAGACAAGATAGTCTCTCGTAACATTCTCTACCTGGACCTAGTCAGTGACGACGTAATGAAACATGTTAAGATATGAATTGTTGTCCCGTGCCTATGAAACTGAGGACTTACTACTGTTCACCAAGTTAAGACTTTTCCTCAAAGAGGTCGAATCAGTACTGGCTCTCATCAAACGAAGGAGGGTTCCCTATAAAAGATAACACTCCCTTATTCTACCCATCTCTCAAGCAAAGCCTTAAGATTTTCACCACTTCCTGAATGGCAGGACGAGGGTGGTCTAGAACAGATGACACTCAAAAACAAAAGAAAAGAAATAGAAATTACAACACGATTACGAACATTACAAGAATTGGAAAACGAGACACAACACTTTGCTAAACTGCTATTTGGCTTTCTTTTTTTGGACCCTTCTTTGCTCTTTTGGGGTTTTTTCTTTTTTTTTTTCTTTTTTTTCTTTTTTTCCTTTTCCAGTTTTTTTTCTTTTTTCTGGAATTTTTCTTTTTTCGATTTTTTTTTTTAGCCAGCAGTAGCATAACGAAAAGAGAAACAAAATGACTCACAAACGACTTCCCCAAACCTATTCGAAAGAATAGGTTGGAGTACAAAATTTACGAGAAAGGAAAAATAAACTCACAACACAGAAATGAAAAAACGAAAAACAAGTCTAATGATGGTGTAACCCCCTCCCCAAACCTATTCGGAAGAATAGGTTGCAAACAAAGGATCACACAACCTCACACTATCTCCTTCCTAGGCATTTAGCAATCTCAAAGCATGGTGAAGACTCGTTTCCTCTTAGGTACAGAATTACTCGGGAAAACAACCATAAGACCCTAACATGCATCATCCTATTATAAAGGCCTTCGTGAACCGCAGTAGAGAAAGCACCACTAAGTGATGTCGAGACTACCAAGCTTAACTAATTGCAGTACATGAATGTCACAAGCCAAGCGAGAAAAACCTCAAACAAATTCAAAGAGATGAAGCATATGATTAATGACATAGTTAGTTAATCTACCCAATAAAAAAGTTCAAAAATTCGGCAATAAACTCCATATAAAACATGCAAGACTAATCCTAGGATGAATGTAGTGAATGCAACCTAAAAACTAAGAAAGCAGTAAACGTGCAAATGCAAATGCAGTCGGATAAAACATGCAAGGTGCTATACTCATCCTACCAATACCAAGCTCTAAACCATCAATGGCAAGCTCCAAACTAACAACACTAGATCACTTAAATCCCATCCCCCCTCATGAAATTAACGCTAGTCCCTAGCAGTAAGAAAATGAGGAAATAAGATGTGATACTAGATGTTACCGCATGGTTTGGCCTCGGTCGGCTGAGTATGCTGCTTGTGAGTTATTGGGACTGCTCTGGGAGCCTTATAGGTGATCATCAGGTCTTCTGGTAGGTGCGGTAGTTCCATTTATAGGCTGGATAGGAACAACTCCCCCATCTGTATCATCGTTGTCCGTATGGCCTTCATTGTCACTACTGTCACCAACATCATCACCAGTAGAGTTGCATTGTCGAAGAGAATCTTCAAGATTGGCCGCCACTGTTATGGAATCTTCCACCCGGTATCTCTCCAATAGGTTGTGAACTGTTGAAGGGGAAAGAGCAGTGGTGTCAGAGCCTCCCTCTCCAACGTTTTACACCTCGAGGAGGTTACAGCAAGCTGCTCGGATATCCGGAGGTTGTCTTCCATTTTTTTCTATGTCGACCACATTCTCTACGGTTGATGCGACCGATGTCTATATGATGCTCCCTTTATAGGCAGTCAAGGGGCACCCCTAAGAGGGGATGGACACCCATGTCATTATGTTTTGGAACCAAGCTAGCGCTTCGGAACCTTCTAGCCACTGTCGACTCAAGATTGAATCCATCGCAGCAAGATCATCCCGGTGCCTTCCTATTCACTCGAACTTTGCAGTCCTTGTGATAGATTGCTGACGTAATAATTGTTTCTGTCCCTTCGGTGGCGCATGAATAGGCATAGGAGTCCTTACTCCAGGTGTACTCTAGCTCCTCCTCTTGGATAATTCGCGACGTTGTTGCAAGAGCCCGTGGCTCGAACGCACCTCTAACGAGATCACTCTTCTTGACATGGTTGTAATTGATCCCCCTCCAATACTTCATAGTAATCATACGGGAGTGCTCTTCTCCCTTGGCATGGTTCCTACAAACAATAGTTAGTACCTCGTATGTCACAAAACTGACCCATGCATATGCTAAGGTAAGAACGAAACACACAAGTGATAAAATCAACAATCGAACTCCCCAAATCCTTTATGTCTAGCCTAGCTTCTTCAACATAAAACATACCAATGTAACTACTACATGCAATACATCACATTATGCTCTTGCTAGACAACCAATACCCTAAATAATAAGGGTCAATTCATACCATAGTAGCGAAAAATTCTAGCATCATAAATCCTCATACTCAACAATTATGCATTCTACCATCACATCCATCATTATTACATCAGTAAACACAATCATATGCAAGGAATCGAAGAAAAAGATACATTGCATAACAAGATAAAAACATCTAGTAGCAAAATTCTCAAGTCAACAATTCAAGCATAATTGAGCATGCAATTGATAGTAAATAATGCTTCTAATCACACAAACAACCTACCCATACATCATATAAGCCTAATTGAAGCTCAAATTAGAAACCCCCAAATTTGAATAATTAGGGTTCATAAGAAGATACCTCAGATCTGGAAAACGAGTGCACTAGGGTGAAATCTGTTCGGATGAAAAGAAGGAGCACGTAATGGGCTTCGATTGAAGCTATAGAACACTAAATTTGGTGGAGAAATGAAGATTTTATGAAGATTTGAAGCTATTTTCGCGATTTTCGGTTTTTTGGGGAGTAAGAATGGTGAGGAGATGAAGAAATGAGGTGAAAGAGGATTTCTCGCGATTTTAACCAAGCAGAGACCGTGGGGCGAGTCGCCCCATACGGGGCGATTCGCCCCCCACTCCCTGATGCGGGGAGACGATCATTTCGGCAAAAACGCGGTTTTTAATCCCCGAAACCATTTTTTCTCATAAATCCACTCGAAAAATCTCACTCAAACATAACATAAGAACAAACGACACAGAGACGAACAAATTCACATACGAAAAGCAAATTGTTCAAGAATGAATGCATGCAATAAAGCGGTAAAGAAAGCGATAAAAACTCCGGGTTGCCTCCCGGATAGCGCCATTGTTTAAAGTCTTTGACTCGACTCCTGTCTGCGCCTAGTTCTTCTTCTTGAGGGTACTAGACTTCCCCTTCATGGATCTTCTCCTCATGCCACGAACCTGTGAATAATAATGAACATAGGCAGCAAGACCACATTAGTTAATAGTGTGAGAAGTATCGGGTGGATCAGATATGGCTCGCAACACATGTCGCTTGCCATCCACCTCAATAGTGAAAGTCCTTCGGTAGATGTCTATCACGGAGCGTAGCTTAGTCAAGAACGTTCGCCCCAAGAGAACGACATCCCCCGTCCCAGGTGTAGACGCCGGCATAACTACAAAATTGGTGTATACAGAAGCTTCACCAATCTTGACCAATACATTCTTCACAACGCCTTCGGGTCTCACAAAGGATCCATCCTCCAGTTGCACAATAGCCTTATGCTCAGATAGTTTTCCAAGGCTACTCTTCTCGAACACATTCATAGGGAGCACATTAGAGTAGGATCCTGTGTCTAGTATGGCACGGACATCTTCAAGCTCACCAATCCCGACCTTAACATCGAAACTTTGAGGGAGTGGCTCGGGATCCTCTTGCTCCTCTTCACTCTCGTCAGAACTAAGGTCCTTCTCTTCTTCCTTAGCCTGTGGAGGTTCTTCCTTCTTGCAACACTCGCACTTAGCAACCCTCTTGATGGTGATTTCAACAGGTAGATCACCCGCCAAGGTAATGGACATCGACTTCTCAGTGTTGCTAGGCAGCTTGCCTTGTTCCCTACTTGCTCCTCGGTCGATCAACTCTTGCATCTTTTGTTGGGCAAGTCTAGTGCTCTCTTCCAGCCTATCAAGCCTTGCCCTAGTCTTCTCAGAATCTTCTTCATAACGTTTGAGAAAACTTTTGGTGTGATCAACCATCTTTTGCAAGTTCTCCATCAGTTGAGCCGACTTCGACTTCGGTCGCTCTTTCGGAGCGGGGTTTTCACAGTGATCATTACCATAGTTTAGCCTACTACGGTCTTGGTTAGGGCCATAAGTTTGGTTAGCTGGTGCATATCCTTGATTGTTTCGGAACCCTCTTCTCCAAAATCCACCTCGAGGATTCCTACCATCTTGTCCGTAGCTAGCTTCTTGAGTACCAAACTCCGTAGCAAAGGCTTCCTCTTCGCCTCCTTGAGCCCAGTTGCCATCATCATACGCAAGCTCCGATCTACACATATGAGCCCAATGCCCATAGTTCTTGCATATTCGGCAAACTTCGTTCGAAACAGTTGTTCCAGTGGCGCTCTTGAGGACTTGCTTCAATTCGTTGGTAAAGCACTCGAATTGATCCCCATTCCCCCTATACATAGGGGCTTCATGAGTAGGTGGAGCTTCAGGTCCACGTCTCCCATTGCTCTTGGGTCCTTGAACTGCGAACCCTTAGCAAGCCTTTCGAAAACTGCCCAGACGGCTTCCGCGGTTTCTTCCCAAATATTGCCACGGCATTGTAAATCCACCACTTGTTGGTTCTAGAAGGTTAGTCCATTGTAGAAGTGTTGGACTAGGTCAGAAAGCTCAAAACCATGGTGAGGGCACTTGTTCGTGAGATCTTGGAACCTCTCAAACGCGGTGTAGATGGTTTCATCATAGTCTTGTTTGAATCCAGTGATTTGCGCCTTGAACGCGGTAGTCAAGGTGTGGGGGAAGTATTTTTCCATGAAAGCTGAAAAAACCTTCTCCCAAGTGTCCAGCGAGCCTGCTGGTAGAGAACTCAACCATGACTTGGCTCTGTCGCCAGACCCCATAGTAAAAACTTTCATCCTCAACTCATCCGTTGTTATTTCAGCTCCGGGTCGTGGGAGTTGGTTGACGAAATCATCGATATCGTGCAAGTACCCCATCACATCTTCCCTTGCTAAGCCATAGAACCTCGGAAGTTGTTGGAATGCGTGGTTCTTGATTTCCAGATCTCGAGTTGCAGACGAAAGAACAATCGCCGGTCCCCTCATACGATCCTTGGAGGGTTGAACCCATGCTTTCAGTGGTCTAGCTTCTGCCATTCCGTCTATTTCCTTGAAAAGACTGTGTAGAGATTCAGAGAAATCGGTATCCTCTATTTCCTCTAATTCACGCCTTTGAAGTAGTCGCCTTCTTTGGTGGTAGACTCTGTCGATCTCAGCAATTGAATCAGCAAGCGGTGTTCCTCTAGATCGTGTATGTGGCATACACTATCTGTAACAAACTAGGAAAGGAGTATCAGATAGAGATTAAAAGGGAAAGCTAAAACTACTAGAACTAGGAATTGAATGCTGAAAATATAAACAAATTAAACAGAAAAAAGGAGTATAGTCCCCGGCAGCGGCGCCAATTTGATGAACGCGTGGATGTCGGGTCCAACGTATCAAATAAATTTGTTATTTAGCCAAAGGCAATTCACAACTACAATGAAAACCGTAGTGTAGCAGTAGAATAACCTCGAGTGTCGATCTCTAAGGACTATAACTAGATTTATCTAATCTAATTTAGAATATAAAACAGCAGACGATTTAGCAAAGGTTTTTCTTAACAGATAATGGAGATTGGTGATAGTATGCTCATTCAAAGCATAACGGGTTAATAATCATGCATAAATTCCTCGGTCTTGCATGGAGATCTTTGATCAATGAATTGTCGAGTTGTAATTATTCAACAATACGAAGATAGAGATTTAGATAGATCAAAGAAATAAAGCAATAACTCAGAGTATAATGCGCGATATAGCCATTAGCATAATTATCAATCTTCGCTAAGAAATCACATACTATCAGCAACGAGAAGTTTAGCTACTCATAGTTGTCATGCAATCAACAGAAATCATACCACGAATGAATGAAAACATGATGAAAGATATATAAAAATAAGTAGAAAAACTGTAAGATACAATGTTACCGAAGGTTGTCAATCTCCGAAGAATCGCGATCTTACAAGCTCCAAACTGCTAAGAAAAAGTATCTCCTAAGCTAAGAACCCCCAGAACAGGCTCTGGGGAATTCCTACCTAAAACTACAGAGAAAGGTGAGAGAAAAGGTCTGGAAAGGTATGAAAAACGGAGAAAAACTGAGCAACTATATATAGGCTACGAATTGTGTGGGCCGAAGGGCCCCACACACCGGGCGATTCGCCTGGTGTGGGGCGATTCGCCCCACATCCCGGGGGATTCGCCCGGGAGTAAAACTCGGCCAGATACGCGTTTTCGACGCGTTTTTGGATTTCTTCCCCTTTTCGGGCTCGGTTTCTGACTTCTAGTGGCCTTCTAGCCTCCAGATTCGACCCCTAGACTTCAAATCCTATCCGGAATCTTTCAGATATTCCAATTAGGCTTCTGGAACACCAATTCCTTGTCTACTTCGATATATTTTCCCGGAAATCCTAGTTTTTCAACCAAAACCTGTAAAATAAAGACTAAAGGGAAACGTGACACTATTCTAATAAAATGCACTAAAATATAGCTAAATTAACTAGAGGATAGCTAAAATAGGTGAAAAAGACTTAAATGAAAGTGTAAAATACACATTCATCAGTAGGCTTTCCTAGTAAATATAGAGTGAGAAAGTAGTGTGATGATTGAATGATTGATTGATTGAATCCCTACCTTGATTGAAGTGAGCCCGTATTTATACTAGCAATAAAATATTGCTTGAGTACTTAGGATCGTGACAAGTGTCCGGCCATGATTGAGTCTTCTATGGGCTCAGGCCCATTTGGATTGACCCATGGGCTTTGGCCCAGATCTTCTACTAGGGCTGGCAGGGGTAGAATGGTCATTCTTGGTACCAAAGCGCTCCTAGGGCGGGTGTCGCCCTAGTACCGTCTGAGGACGGGGTAGTAGGGCGTCTGCCGAGCTTCTAAGGTCCGAGGACCACCTTTTCCTTAGGACATGTTAATTCTTCCTTGACGTAAGGAGTTATGTCCGACCACCCGTGGTAGTAGGGCGGAAGGACACTCGTCCGACTACCTGTGCTAGTAGGGCAGAAGGGCACCAATCTTGTTCCTCTCGATGTGCTAGTAGGGCGAGGCTACGTAGCCGGAGGTCGTGGTGTAGTCCGAGGAGCTCTTTGCTGGGCTCTTTGTCCTGCTAGTAGGGCGTGACCACGCTAGTAGGGCAGCTCAGTAGCTAGTAGCGCAGTTGTACTTTTAGGCCGCACATAAGGACTTAGGTTATTTTTCCTAGTCTTTTGTCTGGTCGGACCCTGATGAAAGGTGAACAGACCCTTCTATCATGGTCAGCCCATGACGCCCTAGTACGCTCTTAGACGTCCTTGGGGGTTGGACATATTCCGACACCAACATATGTCCCCCTAGTTTCCAAGTAACTTAGTAGAAGATAGTTGTGGAACTATTAAGTTCAAGTCGGCCTTCCCTTCAATCTTGAAGTATGGTCCGATGTACGATTGCAAAAAGGTTTTCCTTGCGACCCCATGGTTTTCACAATCTTTCCCTCCTCCTATGTCTCCCTCCCCCCTCTTTTTTTATGGTTCGAGTAGACGGTACTCGGACCACCAAAAAAGAGTATTTGTATGAAAGAGATTGGATCCGGGTAAGGTCATGTAGCTTCAAGAGGTCGAGAAGTAGTCTTTTCTTCCTTCGGAGCATGTGTTGTAGTCGCTCATTTTTTTTATTTTTTTATTTTTTATTTTTTTTATTTTTTTTGCTCGAGGAGCTTGCTTGGTAGGGCGAGTTGCTCGAGGAGCCTGCTCGGTAGAGCGAGCTCTAATTCGCGTACGCTTCGGACGGTTTTTCTCAAGTCGTGGCGCTTCCGGGGTAAAATCGTCTTTTCATGACGTGGCTTAATCTGGGCCGTCTGTCTCGTCGCGCGTGTGGCCTAGATTCGTCCCCACGTATGCGACGGTTCACCTTTCAGTACTACCCTCTTATAAATAGGGGTACTTAGATTCATTTGCAAACTTTTCGCCCAAACTTACTCAGAGCAATTTCAACTGAGCGACCAGCATTTGTGAAGAGCGAAGAACCGGTGTAGTCGAGCAAGTCTTTCTTCCTTTCCAGCAAATCAAGTAAGTTCGACTACCTTTCCTTCCTTTATTTTTGCCTTTACTCGCGCTATTACTATGATTGCTTTTTGTGCGCTCGCTCTTTACTTTTTATAATTGCTTCCCCTTTTTTCTCGTTGCCCCCCTCCTCACTATATGGTAGTCGCTCCTCTTAATTGTGCCTGCGCGTCTCAACTTTGAGACTTGGACACAAAATACACCTAAACTGACCTCTCGGACCTTACATAAAACCTCCGTTGATTGATATTTTTTCCTCTTCCTTTGTTTAGGATGTCCGAGAGGAGTGATAGCGAGAACATGTCCGAGGGGCGCGGGTACACGGACAACAACAGTTCCTTATCTGCAAGTTTTCTCGATAACGACCTACCCGTTGTCGATGTGCCCGAGGAGGAAGAGGAGATAGTGAGTACTCCTCCGGAAGATAGGTTAGTCGCTCGGTCTAGAGGGCCTAGGAACGAGTACGATCTGAACGACTCGTTTATTAACGATGAGGCCGAGGAGGGTGTTGTTCACAATGTTCCTTCCGAGGTAGTGAATGTTGTTGCTGGGGCTCTCGGACGGGGTTATCGAGCAGGTGGTCAGCCGGACCCAATAGAGCCTCGGGTCGTCATACTAGATGATGTGCCCGCCTTGCCTAGTTCTGAGGCACTTCCCTTAGCTGAAATATCATCATCAAAAACCACTAAGAGCCCAAGTCCCGTGAGGTACTTACCTCAGGCCTATTATCAAAGAGTGGTCACTCTCTCTTCCGACGACGAGATCCGTCGGCCGCCTTCTAATTTTGGTGAGGCCGGTCCAATTGGGAGCAAGCCAGTCGCTCATGTACATAATGAGAGTAGCGACTCTCTCTTTGGGGACGACGACGACTTTTCAGTTGATGCGTCCGAGGGAGAATCCCAGAGGAGACGCGAGGAAGAAGAATTGCCGCTCGAGACTGAAGAGGGCGAGGATGCGCGCGAGGTTGCAAATCAAGTGTCCGCGTCCGAGGATGTAGGGACTTCCCGTTCCGCGCCGAGGAGGAAGAGAAGAAGAAAGGGCGAGCCAGTCGCTCCCAAATTTGCCAAGACGGTCGTCCGAGGGGTGCTGCTTCCTCGGGCGCCAAGTTTACTCGACCCGTCTCAGAATGTCATCATTTGGATCCGAATGGAGAGCTGAACGAGGATGGCTCAATACCCACTGTGGCGACCACCATTTATGAGGAGGAGATCCCTCACCTTAGGTGGATTTACTCCCTTCCTGCGTCTAAGGTCGACATACTCCTCCCGACGCCCGACCAGACCTTCTACAACCCGCCGTCCGGGTACATTGCGGTTCATACCATGTCCTTTGAGCGAGGCTGGTGCATGCCGTTTTGTGACGCTTTCCACCAACTGTTCAACGACATGGGCCTCGCTCCCGCTCAAATTATCCCGAGCTCGCTCGGCACATTGGTTTGCTATGTGGTCTTTTGCCACATCCGAGGGATCCCGGTGAATTACTCGACGTTCATTCAGCTTTCCGGGTTTCTGTCAGTCCGGGGAACCCCCATTTTTACTTCTTCTCGACTAGGCCTGGCTTTTCCTTTCTGAAGGAGGCTCCATCGTCTATCGGTTGTCGGTGGTGGTCGCGATACTTTTATGTTCGCAAGGTTCGACAACCCGGCATGACCGACGAGCAGCTAGCTTTGGGTGTCCCGAAGAAGTTTTTCAGAGGAAGTTGGGTGGGTAAATTGGTTGTGGCGACTTGGCTCCTTGGGCTGCCCGACTACAACGCGAAAATTTGCTTCTGGAGCCCAAGAGGTACTTTTACTGGGCGTTGAATCTCCAGCCCTTGCCGTACTTGGCAAACTTGACCGATCCGGTTTATTGTGGCTTTAAGAAAGATTTTGGTAAGTCAACGTCCGAGGCATGCCTTGTGCGAGGAGCGTCTCCTCGCTCGGTTTTATATGTTTATCTTCTTTCCGAGTTTCTATTTCCATACTTAGCTACTTTTGAATCCATATGTTGCTCGCGCCTTTATGTTTTTGTTTGGTCCTCGGACCTTTATATATTTTTGTACTAACTTCCTTTCTTCCTTTGCAGACTATTGGCTCAAGTGGATCATGTCTGAGACGCTCGAAGCTGGAAGAAGACAACGTGCCGCTCAGCGCAAGCTTGTCTAACAGAAAAAGTTGGACAAGGTAATGAACTCTCCGTCGCAGCTTCCTTGCGACCCTCATCGGAACGTTGTTGTGCACAAGGAAGAGATGGCTCGTCGGGAGCGGGAAGGTGAGCCTCCTCTGGAGATGGCTCTTCCTCAACTAAAGAAGGCCGACGACAAGGCCAAGGACGACAAGAAGTCCAAGAAGTCGAAGAGGAGCTCCGACGACGAGGGTGGTCGCGCGGGGAAGAAGGCCCGCATAAATAAGGGCAAAGGCAAGGAGATCACGACGGACGAGGATCTCACGGATGAGGTGAACCGTATCATGGCGCTCGACGAGCTTGATCGGGCACATGAGCTGAGCCAAGTCTCGCGCAAGGTAATGTCCTTAAATCCCTCATTTTTAATTTCAAAAAATTACCAAGTGTTTTTGCTTCTCGCGCCTTGCTAACTTCATCGGTCCTCGGACCTTACTTTTATTTTCTTTGCAGCTCGCCGCCATAGTGGGCGCAATTGGGAACCTTGCGGCCGACAAGGGTGCTCCGGAGGAAGTCGCCAATTTGCACCTCCAACTCCAAGAAGCTAATACCCGTACTCGGGCGCTTGAAGAGGAGCTGCAGGTCGAGAAGGCCAAGTTCACCAGTCTGGAGGCCGAGGGTGCAAAGGTGCAAAGGCAGATGAAGGCTTGGAAAGATGCATGGAATAATCTCTCCATCAAGATGGCCCGTTTCAAAGACGCCGTGCTCGGGTACCTCAAGGATACTCGGTATGAGGTTGCTAAGGCTTTCTACGAGTCCGCCTCGTACCGCCTAAAAATGCTGGAGACCAAGGAAGTGGGGCGCGAGGAGGGCTTCTACTCGGCTCTTGACCAGTTGAAGTCTAAGGGTCTCTTGCCCGAGGACTTTGATAGCGACGCCGCGGGCTTAATGGACAACAAGAACGGTGACTTTGCGGACTATGAAGATCAGATGGTGTCCGACGCCGAGCATAAAGCTTGCGAATCTGGCGCGCTGGTCGCTAACCCTGAGGTCCCTTATCCTGCCAAGGTCGGCCTGCTTCCTTCCTGGGTGCCCGAGGTCCTCCGAGTTGGGTTACTCAAGCCGTTCAATAAGTGTGGCCATCGCAACACTAGGTGGCTCGCTCTTCCTGGCCCTGTCCTCGGCCGCAACTACACTGTGGAGGAGCCCGAGGTTATCAAATTCCGGGAAACGCTCGAGGCAGAGAGGCACGCGGCGGGAGATGAATGTGTATTTTACACTTTCATTCGAGTCTTTTTCACCTATTTTAGCTATCCTCTATGTTAATTTAGCTATATTTTAGTGCATTTTATTAGAATAGTGTCACGTTTCCCTTTAGATTTTATTTTACAGGTTTTGGTTGAAAATCGAGGATTTTCGGGCAATTATATTGAAGTTGACAAGGAATTGGTGTTCCAGAAGCCTATTTGGAGTATCTGAAGGTTTCCAGATAGGATTTGGAGTCTAGGGGTCGAATCTGGAGGTTAGAAGGCCACTAGAAGTCAGAAACCGAGTCCGAAAAGGGGAAGAAATCCAAAAACGCGTCGAAAGCGCAGAATTCCGCGAAAAAGTCTCCGGGGCAAACCGCCCCAGACGTGGGGTGAACCGCCCCACACCGGGCGAACCGCCCGGTGTGTGGGGCGAACCGCCCCACACTTATTCGAGGCCTATATATGGTTGCTCAGATTTTCTCCGAAATTCATACTTTTCCAGACCTACTTTCTCACCTTTCTCTGTAGTTTTAGGTAGGAACTTCCCAGAGCCTGTTCTGGGGGTTCGTAGCTTAAGGGACACTTTTTCATAGCAGTTTGGAGCTCGTAGGATCGCAATTCTTCGGAGATTGACAACCTTCGGTAACATTGTATCTTACAGTTTATTCTACTTATTTTTTATATCTTTCAACATGGTTTCTTCTATGATTTCTGTTGATTGCATGCCTATTATGAGTAGCTAAACTTATCGTTGGTGGTAGTATGTGAATTCTTAGCGAAGGGAAGATAATCATGCTAATGGCTATATCGCGCATTATACTCCGTGTTATTGCTTTATTTCGTTGATCAAGCTCAGCCTAAATTCTCGTATGTTGTATTAATTATTATGAACAATTGGACCCTCGTCGACCTATACGCGAGTTTATCTTCGTAGTGTTGAATAATTACGGAACACATTAGGACAATAGTGATTGACTTGTCAGAATCGTTATCTTCGTAGTGCTTAATAATTGCAACAGGACATTAGATTGATCAAAGATCTCCATGCAAGACCGAGGAATTTATGCATGATTATCGACCCGTTATGCTTTGAAGGATCATACTATCACCAATCTCCATTATCTGTTAGAAAAACCCCTTGCTATTACGTCTGCTGTTTTATATTCTCTTAAATAGATAAAGCTAGTTATAGTCCTGAGAGAACGACACTCGAGTCATTCTACTGCTACACTACGGTTTTCGTTGTAGTTGTGGATTGTCTTTGGCTAAATAACAAATATTATTTGATTGAATTCGGAACCGACAAATCCGCGTTCATCAGCGGGCTCTGGGGTTAGCCGAGCTGAGGGAGCGAGTCAAGCTTCTGGGGGCGGTAGTCGGACCGGAGAAGGGCAAGACCCGCAGAGATTTCCCCCCAAGTCCCCCGAGCAGTCCCGAAGTAGCTCTGATTGTTGAAGGCCGAGTATGCTCGGTAGAACTTGTAGAAAAATTTTAACAAGTCCTTTTTTTTTTGCTAGTCGAACAATTACTTTATGCTTTAACTTGTTCGGCCCTTTGTGGCGTGCTCGAGAGAGCTATTTTTGATGCCCCACTCGCTTGGGTGCATATCTTTTGTAAATCAACAATGCTTCTTCTTTTGTCCGACGAGGCCTTATGCTAATCGCTCCTTGTTTATCTGTTGCATATCTTTCTTTACTTTTGACATGTCGCAAAGTATTATGTGAGTGTTCATAATATGCTTCTTCAGGTACTTGTTTCTCCTTCGTTGGACTTAGAAAAATTTCTAAGTATGCGTCGTTGGATGCTGTAATATACATCTCAAACCACGCGCTTCCGGACCTCTTCTTTGAAATAAATTCTTAAGTATCAAAGCTCGCCTGTCGGGCGCCTCGCTGGTCGACTACCCTTGCTGGTCGGCCGTTGTATATTCTTCTTGGTAGTCGGCCACCTAATGTTTCTTTAAAACTTAGACGAAACTTTCCAAGTACGAATTAAAACTTAGAAAAAATTTCGCCAAGTAATAATTCTATTACTCGGGCGCCTCATTCCCTTGATACCTTCGGACGCTTCATGAATGAATGTTAGTCGGGCATCCTTAAATTGCTAATATAGTCGGCCCTTAGGTAATTAAGTGTGTGGTCGAGCACACTTTTCTCCCTTACAATTTTTTCTCAAAAAATTCATGGAAAAATCTCTGATGGAATAGTTATGGTCTTCCGACTATTTTGAAGCTTTGGCCGAGGGGCGTGTCGTCGCGCCCTTGTGTGTCCTCCGACCCGAAAAATTTTCCGAATTTTTTTTCCCGAGATATCTTTTTCTTGTTTCGAAAAACTAAGAAGATTGATTTTTTTGCCTTTCGACCTTTATTTCTTTCGGAGCTTCTCATCTAGTTTCGTTTTTTATGTTGCCCTTCGTGGTTTTATATCTGCCTCTCGAACAAACAAGACAATATTTCAAACTGAAAGAGTTGCATTGATTTGACGGAAATTCAATTACAACGGTGGGCTTCGAGACCATGCCAAAGGGCGAAACAAAAGCTGAACTAGAAATCATAAACTGGCGAAAGGGGGCTTTCCACAAGAGCTCATCAAAACATTGCATATTTCTCCAATGCCTTCTAGGCATAAAACCTCTGGAGATTGGTGGTGTTCCAGGTGTTTTTCAACTTACTTCCTTCGGCATCTTCCAAGCGGTAGCTTCCATTGGAGTTGGCTTCTATTATCTTGTAAGGTCCTTCCCACTTAGGTTCCATCTTGTGTGGATTGCCTAGGATATCTGCCTTGCGGAGTACTAAGTCTCCGACTTGAAAGTCTCTGTCCTTGACGTGCTTGTTGTAGGCCTTTGCGACAATGGCTTGGTATCTCAAGATGTTTGCCAATGCTGTGGTTCTTGACTCTTCGAGCATTTCCAAATCAAACATTCTTGCTTCATGGTTGTCCTCCGGTTGGTAGCCTTGAATTCTCAATGTCTCATGCACAATCTCGGCCGGGATAACTGCCTCCGAACCATAGACAAGGGAGAATGGAGTTTCCCTTGTTGCTGTCTTTGAAGTGGTGCGGTAGGTCCAAAGGACTCCATCAAGTTGCTCAACCCAACTTCCTTGGTACGCTAAAAACCTTTTCTTCAAGCTCCTTACGAGCGTCTTGTTGGTGGACTCAGTTTGGCCATTGGCTTGGGGATATCCTACTGAAGTAAAGCGCCTTTCGATCTTCATCCTTTCGCACCATGCGTTTAACTTGGCTCCAGAGAATTGAGAACCGTTATCGGACACAAGGACCCTTGGCAAGCCAAAGCGACATACAATGTTCCTCCAGACAAAATCCATAACCTTCTTCTCGCTGATCACCGAAACTGCTTCCGCCTCTGCCCATTTGCTGAAGTATTCTACCGCGACAATGATGAACTTCTTTTGTCCGGTTCCTTTGGGCAATGGTCCGACTATGTCTATTCCCCATGTGTCGAAGGGACATGTGATCTTGGAAGGAATAAGCGGTCTTGCGGGCGCACGATCAGGGGTCGCAAAGTATTGGCATTCCTCGCATTTGCGCACAAATTGTGCAGCATCCTCTCGCACTGTTGGCCAATAAAATCCTTGGCGAATGATTTTCTGAGCTAAAGCTCTTCCTCCCGAGTGGTTTCTACAACTCCCTTGGTGCATTTATTCTAAGATCGCTTGAACTTCGTTGTCACTAACACATCTAAGGTGTGTGCCTCTGAAGGATATCTTGTAAAGATATGCCCCTTGGACAAAGTATCTCATTGCTCTTCCTTTGATCGTTCTTGCTTCCGCACGGTCCCTTGGGAGAATTCCATGCATCAAATAGGTCGCGATAGGTTGCATCCAACTTGGGGTTGTATCAATGGTGAACATGCCTTACGCACTTTTTTGAGAACTTGCGATGGACGAAAGCTCCATCTTCAGAAGTATCACATTTCGAGTGTCTACACCTCCGGACGCTGATGCATATTTGGACAAGGCATCCGCCTTACCATTGAGTTCTCTTGTAAATTTCTCTACTTGACATTCTTCAAATTGTGCCATATCTTCTTTGATAGCGTCCTTGTACTCTAGCAAGGAGCTCTTCTTCGCTTTGAATGCTCCGGCCAACTGCCTCTCGGCCAATTGTGAGTTGGTAAAAAGCTTGATTTTCTTCACTTGGAGTGCTTTGGCCATCCGGAGACCGATCAAAATCGCTTCATATTCCGCTTCATTATTTGAGACCGAAAAGCCTAAGGTCACATCGTATTCTAACTCGGCTCCTCCGGGACTTCTGAGGTAGATTCCAATTCCTCCGGACCTCCCTCAAGACGAACCATCAACTTGTAAAATCCAAACATCTCCATGATCTTTTGGATCTTTTGGTTCGGGGAGCATTATTTCTAGAACTGGTTCCTTCAGACCTTTTCCTTTTTCCTCCGGACCCTTCTCTGCTTCCTCTGGAACTTCCGTTCCGGACTTTGGTCCTTGGAGCATAATCTGAGAATTCGCTTCTTCCATTGCCACATCGTTAAGAAGGAACATGTTGCTGGGAGTGTACTCTTTCCTTTGGTCATTGGTCTCAGGACGATAAAGCATGGCGTCTTCGGCGTTGGACATATCAATTTCTCGACTAGCTTGGGCTAGTTCCTTGAATCCCTTCAATGCCGCTTCTAGAGCTTTGATGTTCGCTGACTTGAGGTCCTTGGGAGTCGATCATCATAGCTGAATCAGATTGTGCTTCCTTTGGGTCGACGTCCATAGGGTCCTTGGCGGGATACTCGACCAAGAAATCCGCTAGGACTTGAGCTTTTTTGGCTAATGGAGCTTTGTAGTCGATGTCGAACTCACTAAGCTCGATTGCCCATCTTGCTAGTCTTCCGCTCATTTCAGGTTGCCCTAGGACTTGCTTCATAGGTTGTCTTGTTAAGATAATCACTTTGTGTGCACCAAAGTATGGTTTGAGCCTCCTTGCGGTATAGACCAAGGCAAATGACAACCTTTCAATGTCTAAATATCTCGTCTCCGCACCCGTGAGTGCCTTGCTCAAATAATAGATCGGTATGTGATCATTCCCTTGGATCCGTACCAAGACGGAACTTATTGCCTCCAGAGTGGTCGCAAGGTAGAGATATAATGGTTCTCCGTTGACCGGCTTGGATAACAGAGGTGGCGACAACAATTATTGTTTCAATTTCTCAAAAGCCTCTTCGCATTCCTTTGTCCATTCCAACTGATTACTCTTCCTTAGGACCTTGAAGAAAGGCAGATTCTTCTTGGCCGATCTTGAGATGAAACGGCTTAGGGCGATTGACTTCCCAACCAATTGTTGTACCTCGTTGAGCGTCTTTTGCTGCGGAAGGTCAAGTATGGCTTTCATCTTTTCTGGATTTGCTTCAATTCCCCTCTCGGTCACCACGTAACTAAGGAACTTGCCTCCCTTGACACCAAATGTGCACTTTGTCGGGTTAAGGTCCATGCCATATTTCCTCAGGACTGCGAAGAACTTATTAAGGTGCTCGACGTGTTGATCTTCCTTCTTGCTTTTCACCAGCATGTCGTCGACGTACACTTCCATGGTTTTGCCTATCTCATCCCTGAACATCTTGTTCACTAGGCGTTGGTAGGTCGCCCCCGCGTTTTTTAGTCCGAAGGCATGACGTTGAAGCAGTAGACATTGCCATTAGCAAAGAAGGCTGTCTTTGGTACGTCGTCCCTTGCCATCTTGATTTGATAAAATCCTTGATAGGCATCCATGGAGATAAGTAGTGCACATCCGGCGGTGGAATCCACAAGTTGATCAATCCTAGGAAGGGGATAAGGATCCTTCGGACAAAACTTGTTGAGACGAGTGAAGTTGTTGCACATTCTCCATTTACCTTCGCCTTTCTCTACTAGGACCACATTGCAAACCCAATCTGAGTATCTTACTTCTTTGATGTGTCCTGCTTTCAAGAGCCTTTGGACCTCCGCTTCAATGATGGCATTATCCTCCGGACCAAAATCTCTTCGCTTCTCGCGAATATGGGTGATTTTGGGATCTAAGTTCAAATGGTGAACCGCGACCCTAGGGTCGATTCCTTTGAGATCCTCCGTACTCCATGCGAATACGTCATTGTTGTCCCTGAGGCATTGGATGACCTTCATTCGTACCTCGGCTGTCATCTCTGTTCCTAACCTTGTGACCTTGTCGGGAGACCCTTCTACCACTTGGATTTCTTCCAAAGCTTCTTTCGCTTCAATTTTATTCTCTTAAAAGAATGCTTTTTTCTTCGAGGTCGGAGGGATGGGAGGAATTACTTGGTACTCTTCGAGCTCTTTTACTTCTGCCACCGTTAAATTTTGCTCTTTCCTTTGGACCGCCTTTCTTCGCCTTGCTGTCGGACTAGGTTTCTTCGACTTCCTTCGAGTCCTGGTCGCTCGGATGGAGTAAAAGGAGTTTGCTCCTGCCTCCGGATCTCTGTCTCCTAGGGCGAAGCGTGCGCTCGAGGTCACACTTGCGGAAAGAGTATAACACTCCCATGCCTCCCTTATGTTCCCCATTACTTGCCCTATGGCACCGTCGTCGCAAGGAAACTTCATGCGGTTGTGGACGGTTGAAACAACAACTTTGAATTGAGACAAGGCGGGTCGCCCTATTACCACATAATAGTCGAAAGGAATATCAACTACCAAGAATGTCACCGACTTTGTTATTCTGCAAGGATCCTTGCCCATGGACACCGGGAGGATCATGCTTCCGAGGGGCATTATGGGCTGTCCTCCGAACCCTACTAGGGCGCTCACCACTTCTTTTAATCCTTCATTCGGGTCAATTTTCATCTTTTTGAGAGTACTTGTGAAGATGAGATTGGCTGAGTTTCCGGTGTCTACTAGTATTTTTGGAACTTCGAAGCAAGAAATGTCGAGCGACACTACCAGAGGAACACTTGGGTCTTGAGTGTCTCCTCCTCCGGCATGTCTCAGAGGAAGTTCACTATCGTCGAAAGAAATCATGTTGGTTCCTTTCGGGGAAACTTGTCCATACTTGGGGTCTCTTGCCGTGAGGTCACTGGCGGTTCTTTCTCTTGCTTTGCGACTATCACCTCCCGCTGGTCCTCCGACGATAGTAAGAATTCTTCCATGGATAGGCCTATTCTCAAAGTTTGCTTCTCTTACAAAATCCCGATGTCGCTCACCCTCCGGAGGAGGAGGTGGCGGAAGTGGCAAAGCTGAAGGCTCCCTTCGTGGTTCGGGGGTGATGTGATGAATGGATTGGTGAACTGGTTCCTCCCGACGGACATAATTGACAAATTTCCCTCGACGCACTAACTTCTCAATTTCAGTCTTGAGGTTAATGCATTCATCGGTGGTATGCCATTTGCCTTTGTGAAAGTAGCAAAACTTGTCCGAATTTCTATGCTTCCGAGCCTCCGGCGTAGGATCGGGCCAATCAACATCCATGTTCCTTATTATAATAGTGCTCAAGATTTCGGATCTTGGCCTATTAAGCTCAGTGTACTTCTCGTACCTCCTAGGGGGAGATCTTCTTGGAGGAGTTCTCTTGTCCCTGAAGTCATTTCTATGGTGTTGCTCCTTTTGAATGGTGTTTCTCTCATTTCTCTGGTCTTGCCTTCTTTGTTTCGGGGGATTATTCTGAGCTTGCCTTTGTTGTTCCTTTTCCGTCGGAGCTGTCGGAAGGACAGTTCTTACCGGGACAGATCTCCGGAACTCCTCTGCCACCAAACAATTCTCGCATACTTTCTCTAGGTCTTTCTCAGTTTCCACATGGGACCTCGCGAGTTCGTCCCGAAGCTTCTCATTGGTGGTATTTCCATACAAGTATTCCTTTCGCTCTTTGGCTCCGTGATTTTCTACTTGGTATGCCGCTTCATGGAACCTTGTCAAGAATTCCCTCAAGTCCTCCGACGGCCTTTGAACAATTTCGGCCAAATACTTGACTCCCCTCTTCTTCCGAATCACTTTCTCAAATCTTTTTATGAATTGAGATGTGAGTTCTTTGTAGGATGTGATGGAACCATTGTATAAGTTAGATCACCAAACCATTGCCTCTCCGCAAAGTGTCGAGGGGAAGATTGATGAATGTGTATTTTACACTTTCATTTGAGTCTTTTTCACCTATTTTAGCTATCCTCTATGTTAATTTAGCTATATTTTAGTGCATTTTATTAGAATAGTGTCACGTTTCCCTTTAGTTTTTATTTTACAGGTTTTGGTTGAAAAACGAGGATTTCCGGGCAATTATATTGAAGTTGACAAGGAATTGGTGTTCCAGAAGCCTAATTGGAGTATCTGAAGGTTTCCGGATAGGATTTGAAGTCTAGGGGTCGAATCTGGAGGTTAGAAGGCCACTAGAAGTCAGAAACCGAGTCCGAAATGGGGAAGAAATCCAAAAACGCGTCGAAAACGCGTAAATTCCCGAGTTTTACTCCCGGGCGAATCGCCCGGGATGTGGGACGAATCGCCCCACACCAGGCGACTCGCCCGGTGTGTGGGGCCCTTCGTCCCACACTATTTCGAACACTATATATAGTTGCTCAGTTTTTCTCCGATTTTCATACTTTTCCAGACCTATTCTCTCACCTTTCTCTGTAGTTTTAGGTAGGAACTTCCCAGAGCCTGTTCTGGGGGTTCATAGCTTAGGAGATACTTTTTCATAGCAGTTTGGAGCTTGTAAGATCGCGATTCTTCGGAGACTGACAACCTTCGGTAACATTGTATCTTACAGTTTTTCTACTTATTTTTATATATCTTTCATCATGTTTTCATTCATTCGTGGTGTGATTTCTGTTGATTGCATGACAACTATGAGTAGCTAAACTTCTCGTTGGTGATAGTATGAGAATTCTTAGCGAAGGGTTGATAATTATGCTAATGGCTATATCGCGCATTATACTCCGTGTTATTGCTTTATTTCTTTGATCGGTCGAAATCTATATCTTCGTATGTT
Source organism: Plantago ovata (assembly GCA_028274465.1). Taxonomy (NCBI): domain Eukaryota; kingdom Viridiplantae; phylum Streptophyta; class Magnoliopsida; order Lamiales; family Plantaginaceae; genus Plantago; species Plantago ovata. The sequence continues at coordinate 60,476,154 of CM051457.1, forward strand.
GATTAATTATTGCACACAATTGGACAATTTATTGGTCTTCGACCCATCAAAATCTATGTCTTCGTAGTGTTTGATAATTACAACAGGACAACTTATTGATCAAAGATCTCCATGCAAAATCGAGGAATTTACGCATGATTATTAACCCGTTATGCTTTGAAGGACCATACTATCACCAATCTCCATTATCTGTTAAGAAAACCCTTTGCTATATCGTCTGCTGTTTTTATATTCTAAATTAGATTTGATAAAGCTAGTTATAGTCCTTAGAGATCGACACTCGAGGTTATTCTACTGCTACACTACGGTTTTCGTTGTAGTTGTGAATTGCCTTTGGCTAAATAACAAATTTATTTGATTAAATCGAGTCTGACAAATTCGTGATCATCAAATTGGCGCCGTTGCCGGGGAACTATACTCCTTTTTTCTATTTAATTTGTTTATATTTTCAGCATTCGGTTCCCTACAGAAGAACAGGCTCTGGGGGTTTGCTCTCAGGAAATCTCACTTTCTTACCCTATTTCTTCCCCCCTATCTTTTTCAGAAAATTCATCTAATCTGATCTCGGTTACCTTACGTGCTTGCGCTCTCGTAGTTCTCGGTTACATTGTGTTTGTTTGCACTCTTTGTGTTTTTCTTTGTAAGCTTTTGTTTTTCTTTTGTGGATTCTGCTCCTTGGTTTTCCTCCTGTGCAAAAACTAGTTATATGAAGGATGAGTCAACCACCGTTGCCCCGGTATGTGATGCCTCGAGGGCCTTGCATAACATTGGATGACGATTGCAGGAATTATGACTTTGATCCTGCGTACTACTCCATTTTCTCCACGTTTTCAATGGGTGATGATCCAAGAGGGTTCTTAGACACATACGAGGAAGGTGTGTTGAGGATACCTCGTGAGAATGAGGAGGGGGTTATTTTATCACATGAGCAACTTTGTATGAGAGGATTTATGGGAGCCTTGGAAGGGTACGCTCGAAGATGGATCAGAATCCCGCCGGAAAAATCGTTGCGCACTTGGGGTGAAGTAACCAGCAAGTTTCTGGAACATTGGGATAGGGACTCACCTCCTGGGTTAGGGGAATGGACGTCTCGCTTCAGTAGTCAGCCACCAGAAATCGACATTGCCGATGAAGAGGAATGTGGAGAAGAATCCATTGATGAAGTCTCCTCAGTGCTTAGCTTGGATTCCACGTCCTTACTTGCGGATGTCGAGGTTGTTGGTCAAGAGGAAGTCGTGGAGGAGGTGATAACTGAATCCATTACTTCACTTGAGTCAGACAGTGAAGGCGTCAGTTGTGTTGAGGTCGAGGAGCCAATCTCTGAAGATTTTGGTGTCTCTGAATAAATTGCTGCAGATACTCTTGATCTGACTCCTACGTACTGGTCCATGCGCCTGATGAACGTATTTTTTACGCGTTCATCTTGTCTTTTTTACCTTCTTTTGCTATCTTTTAGCCTTCTTTTCGGTTAGTTTTGTAGAATAGTGTCACGTTTATTGTTTTCTGCATTTTCAGGCACTTAGGTACGAAACGACATTTTTGGAGCTAAAAACGAGCCTTTTTTATGGAAAAGATGGCCCCGTTGAAGTTCCCCAATCTCCGTGGCTTGTTCGTGAGTGTCTGAGCCTCAATAAGCATTGAGAAGGATGAGTCCAAGGCACCCGAGGGCCGTACGAGGGCAAAAAGATTGAGTTGGAAGACAAAAATCTGCCCAGGAGCCAAGTTAAGCGCCTGGAATAGTGAAGCGCTCCGCTTCATTTTCCAGGAGCTTTGGCACAGCAGCCAAGCGAAGCGCTTGGAGGGCCCAAGCGCTTCGCTTGCAAGCGCTCCGCTTGGCCTCTCCAGGCGGTCCGCTTGGCAGCGGTTACGTTTTCGGATTTTCCTTCTTAGATATGATTTGCAGTTACTTTTTCCATACTTTTGAACATTGGCTTCATTTTGGAGAGCTCCTAAGCCCCAAAACTCAGAGAAAACTCAGATTACATTGTATTTTAGATTGGATTAAAGGTTTTGGCATAGGATTGCATCCATTGTTTCATCTACGGAGAGGTTTTCCTCAATACCCACCGATTAGTGACAGCTTGGTGGTAACATTGTATCATTATCTCTTGTCTAGTAGTTTGATTTGATGTATTCCATTTACAATTCATATGATTTGATGTCTATGTTGATGAATATGAGTAGCTAAATCCTTTGTGTTGGTGGTAGAATGTAGAATATGCATGCTATGGGTTATGTTTATGCTTACATGAGATTGTGATTCAATCTTGCTGCAAATTCCTTCATATGATTCTTGGTTGCCTATAAAATATATTCGAATTGAGTATAGTGACAAACTCTTGGTCAATGAAAGCTATAGGATTATATGTTAGAGATTTGCAGCATGCTAGGTAAATGGTGTTAGTGACAAGCACCTCTAAATTATTGATAGTGGTCTTTTATGACGTGTGTCTTGAAAGTTACCTAGACGAGTTGCTTAGCAGACTTGATTGAAGGTTTTACGCACTGAACTTGTGAGCATATTCGTAACCCATGCATGTGTATTTGATTTCTACCACCAACCGTTTCCAAACTTGATTACAACAATCTGATTTCTCGTTGCTTTGTTCTAAGAAAGCAATTCTTTAAACACTGGAACTCGTTGTCTGAAATAACTAGCAAAAACCACAAACAAAGCCACGTTAGGTCCCGAGAGAACGACACTCGGGGACAACTTTCCATTGCACTCTAGTTTATGTAGTGATAAGTGTTCTTTGGCTTTTAAACAAATTTAATTGGTGAAAAACGACATCATCAATTTGGCGTCGTTGCCGGGGACTTAACTCCTTTGGTTGGTGTTTTTTTTTTGGTTTTTTCAGCCAACATCTCTTCTTTGCCTTATTTCTGTCTGTAGTTTCTTTTTGACTTGGAAACTCACTACTCTTCATTTCAGGTGAGTGCATGCCTAGAACCCGAACGGGTGGACCTATTATTGAACGTTTTGTAGACGAGATCGATCGTTTGTTTCAACGGAGAAGGAGGAATTTGAATCTCGAGTTTGAAGAAGTAGCATCTAGAGCTTCCACTTCTGGTATTCGGGAAGAGTCTTCTTCTTATCTTTTGGAGCCAATTCTTGAATCTGTTTACTTGGAAGGTGAAATGGCGGAGCGGCCTATACGTAAACTTACTAAGCACACGGTTGGGGCTAGAGGACCAGCAATTGTCCTCAATGATGACACAAGGAACTTGGATATCAAGAATCACATGTTCCAACAACTTCCCAAATTCTATGGGATGGCTAATGAGGACGTGATTGGGTACTTGAATAAGCTCGAGAATTTTGTTCTCCATCTTGGGCGACCGGAGCTGGTGTTACAGATGATGATCTCCGTTTGAAGGTCTTTTCTATGGGGCTAGGTGATCGTGCAAAGGCTTGGCTTAATACTTTGGAGGCAGGGTCCTTGACAACATGGGATCTTTGTTTTGATAAGTTCATGGAGCGTTACTACCCCGCTTCCAAGACGATGGCTATGAAGAGCCAAATTAGCTCCTTCGAGCAGAGGTATGATGAGGCTTTCCACGAGGCCTATGATCGATTCATGGGGTTGCACCATCGATGCCCACATCACGGGTATGATAAAGGTCAACTTCTCCAATTTTTTTACAATGGTTTACATCCCGAGATTCAATCTCAAGTGGATAGTATTTGTGGAGGTAGTATGGGGGAGTTGCTTCCTTCTCAAGCTCAAGTGAAGCTGGACATGATGTACCGGAATTCCCAAAACCGGAATGTGAGGGCTCGTGTGCTCCAAAAGGAGCAAATAGGTGAGGCCAAGGTAGTGGTAGAACAAGATGCCTTCGATGGGTTCGCCCATGAAGTGAAGCAAGCTTTGAGGCAAAGCGTTCCTTCTCCTTCTACGGAAGTTTGTGGTGTGTGCAAGAACTATGGGCACCCGGCCTATTTATGCCGTTCTGAATTTGCTAGAGAGCAATATATCACGAACGATGTCCGTCAAGAAGTGTATGCTGTTGAGGGAGAGCAAGTAGTTGGAGATGTGAACTACAGACAAGGATATGGCAATACGAGGCCACAAAACCGTGGGCCCCGAGGTGGGTACCAGAATCAAGGCAACCGTGGTTATCTTCATAACCCGGATCAATATGCCTATGGGCGTAATCAAGATAGAAGTCGTCTCAGCTATGGGAACAATTGGTATGAAGGAGCACCGCCTTCTAATCCTACACCTCCACCTCAGCTTGCTAGTTCGGGACCACAAGGTGGAGGGGTGCTTCCTTCACCTCTTGTCTCTTCTCTCAACGATCTTGTGTTGAAGACGAATAAGTTTATGGAGCATTACTATCGTAATGAAACTACTAACAATCAGCGGTTTGAGAAGCTTGAGGCTAGTAGTAGCAACCTCCATAAGAAGTTGCAAGAGTTGATAGATCGGGGGCTAGTAGAGAGCAAGGGAAGTTTCCCGGGAACACGGAGAAGGCTATGGCCATAACCGTGGTGACTGATTTGCCCGTGGAGATCACGGTTGTGAGAGACAATGCACGAGTTGAGGTGCCAAGTTGCAAGATAACTGAAACTTGCAAGGTGAGTGAGGAGGTCGAGACTCCTAAGGTGGTTATGGAAGAGGAAGTTGTCGCACAATCTGATGCGATAGTTGAAGAGGTGAAAGAAAACTCATCGTCTGAGGATGAGATGGTGGATATGGTGGAAGTGCCCATCCAAGAGAGCTTCGATGTTGAAATCGGCTTGGGGAAGAAGGACGGAATAGTGGCAACTCTAGACACGGGAGCGGGTGTGAATGTTATACCCTTGAACGTGTATGAAGAGTCGGGTTTGTCTGGCTTGAGACCTATGAAATGCATGGTACAATTAGCGGATGGGTCCATGAAAAAGCCGTTGGGTGTGATTGAGAACTTGGCGGTGAGGGTTGCCGGTGTAGAGGTGAAGACTAATTTCATCGTTATGCCTACATCTTCTACTAAGCTCAAAGATGTGGTTCTCTTGGATAGAGCCTTCATCAACAAAGTGCATATGGTCATAGACATGTATCGCCGAACATGTCACTTTGAGGTAAATGGCAAGCAACACACGTTGCGAGCCATTGTTGATTCATGTGCTTATGTTGATACTAACGAACCTGTAGGATTTTTGGGTCCACTCTATGTTCGTCAAGATGTGCAGGGAATTGATGCTTTGAGAGGCAATTGGAGGGGGAAGTCTAGTACCCGAGGCGAAATCAATTCCGCATGCGTTGTGAAGAGTCGAGCCAACGACTTTTAAACGAAGGCGCTTCTCGGGAGGCAACCCGAGGTTGTAGGTACTTGCATATAGATTAGGAGCACGTTTCAATTTTGTTTCGTTGTTTAGACAAGGTTTTTGGGGTGAAAATTTAGCAAAAGTCGAAAAAAATGGATTTGGGAGCTCCAGGACCCAAGCGAACCGCTTGGCAAGCCTAAGCGGTCCGCTTGGATTTCCAGTAAGAATTTTATTCTTACTGGAAATCCAAGCGGAGCGCTTGGCAGGTCCCAAGCGGACCGCTTGCCAAGCGCTTCGCTTGGGACGGCCCAAGCGCTTCGCTTGGCTTTCCTTAAGAAAGCCAAGCGGAGCACTTGTGCATCAAAGCTCCCCACTTCGTTTTTTTTTCCTCCATTGTCGATTTAACACCCCAAAAATCTCAATCTCTCTCAATTCTCCACCAATTCTTGCAATCTTGTGCATTTTACAAAGCCCATCACCCCCTCTATCATCTAAACCGATCAAATTTCACGTTTGAAGCATCCATAACAAGGAATCAAAGGTACCTCTCATGAACCCTAACTTTCTTGAATTTGGGATTTTATCTTAATTAGCTTCAATTGTGTTATGCATTGGTGAATTAGAGTTTGATGATGATTGTTGAGCATGTTTCTTACTAGATGTGATGTCTAAATTCGAATTTTGCTCCTCTTGATTTATGATGAATTCTATTGCTCGAATTTTTGCTATATAATTGTTTGATGATTGTTAGCCTTGAATTTGAGTTATGTTATGATTATGGTGATCTTGTGATTGCATGAGAATGTGTTGGATTGGTTGGGTAATTCAATTGGAGAGTTTGTTTGCTTGGTTTAGATTCGTATGGATTTATCGTAACGAAGTGTTAAAGCTTCTCGATTTCTTCATATGAACTTTAGCAAGCCCTCAAACTCACCATGAGATTGCTTGAGTGAATATTGGAGTCTAGGAGTCAAGTCTAATTCTCATTGTCTCTTGAAGTTATCTAATAAGATTATTCTAGGTACAATGGCATCGAGAAGAACCAAGAGATCAAGGGGAAAAGGGACCTCGAGTGCCCAACAAACGGCCACACCCGGCGAGTATCGCCAATCGGGGAGGGCAAGGCAATTCGAAGCGAGTTTCCATGCCCACAAGCACACGTACATTTCTGAGAGGAGCATTCGCTTCACGGCTGGTGAGAGCGAGTTGGATGGTGCCAGAGAGCTCAACAAGCTCATTACTGAGCGAGGGTGGAAGTACTATGGCGAGGTCATGCCAAATTGGGACCAAGCAGTAGTGGAGGACTTCTACATTGCCTTCACGGACTACAATGAACGGACCGGTGAGGTTCCCGTCCGCGGTGTTGGGGTCAAGTTTACTCCTTTGAGCATCACTAGCTTCATTATGCGATTGGATAGGCCACTGGCGCGGGATCCAAACCGCCAGCCTACATCCAACGAGAGATTTGATCCCGCGGAGCTCTATGTCTACGACCGGGAGTCTGATCATTACCCCATGGAGATACTGAATGGCATTATCGTGGAAGATTTTGAATTGCCTGATGAACCACCCCGGATTCTGCGCCACAACGATCTCTCCTTCGAGGCAAGGATGATGTTGAAGTTCGTTCAAGCCAATCTGATTCCTAGCACACATGATTCCGAGGTTCAGTCCTATTACGGAGTCTTAGTCCATGCTCTCTTGCGTGATTTGCCTCTCACTCCTGGCATCGTCATCTTCGAGGAATTCAAGCGCCGCCGTAATGCAAACCGGAAGCTTGCCTTTGGTAACTTGATCACGGGCATGTGCAAGGAGGCCGGAGTTCCCGACCTCGTACTGGACAAGAAGCCAAAGAAATCCATCAACATTGATACGTACAATGAGATGTTCGGGACTTGGTGCATTCAGCAAGGAGAACCCATGCAACCAAGAGTTACGCGCCATGTGACACCTCCTCCACCTCCACCTACAGCCGGACAAGGAAGCTTCGACTTCTCGGAGTTCAACCAGATCTTGGTCGATCAGTTTGGGAACTTCCAAACCACCATGTTGGAGGCTCAGTCGACCCAGCTTACCGAGCGATTCCGGGGATTTGAGGAGCGCGAAGACAAGAGGTGGGAGGACTTCCGTGTGATGGAGGAGCAGCGTTGGGATGATTTCCAAGGGCGTGTAGATCAGCGTTGCGAAGCCGCTCGAGTAGAGGACACTAGGCGTTGGAGATCCCACCAGGAGGAGATGATGAACCGCCATGATGCCCTAACTCGCCGAATTTCGGGGTATCCTTTCTATGATCAGACCGGTGGTAGTGGGAGTGCCTTTCCTAACACCCCCTACGACCCCTACTCCTAGAGACACCAGCCGACAGAGGCCACATTTATCGGTAGTATTTTTATATTATCGTTATTTTGGCTTGTTTACTATTGTTGGTTGAAACTCTTTTCATTTCGATTTGGTTGTATGATGTTGAGACTTATGACTCTTGTACTTTTAGTTTGCTTTTGTAGTTGTGTCCTGTGTGCCTTTTGTCGTGATTCGTTTAGTCTAGTGTTTGTCTTGGTGCCTTAGGTGATTAAGATAGGAAAAAACATCGAAAATCTGGAAACAGAGCCAAGCGAAGCGCTTGGAAGGGCCAAGCGGTCCGCTTGAATCTTCAGTAAATCAAAAAAAAATTACTGGAATTTCACGCGGAGCGCCTGAAGCCTCCCAAGCGCTCCGCTTGACAAGCGGACCGCTTGGCTCCCACCAAGCGGTCCGCCTGGACCCTGTACCCAGATTTTCCTCGTTTTTTCCATTCATCTCACCTTTGTGCACCCGTTTTCACATGTTTCTTGAGTCTTTTCAGGTACTACTATTTTATAGGAGTTGGACACGAACCTTTATCTCAGGGAAGTGTACTTTCAATCCAATTTTTCCTTTTCATTCAACTTTTCTTTGCTCGAGGACGAGCAAAAGTTTAGGTTTGGGGAGGGGGTATTGGATTTTCAGTACTATATGCTTGTGTGGTTCGTACATGCCTGATTTTACTCAAGTTCATGTGATTTTTCGTGTTTTTTTTTCAAATTTTTGCATGCATATCATCCATAGATTAGTTGTTGCACGTTGTTGTGTGGAGTCTATTGCCAAGTTTTTTCGAACTTTTCTATTGTGTAGACTAAGTGCTTATCACCATTATCATATGTTGCATCACTTTGCAAGTAGTTTGAGGCTTGTCTCGCTTGGTTTGTCACATTCACTTGTGCACTAGTTAAGCTTAGTAGTCTCGACATCACCTCGAGTGGTGTTTCTTCTACTGCGGTTCACGATTGCCATATAAATGATGCATGTTAGAATCTATGGTTGTAACCCGTGTAATTATGTATGTAAGAGGCGACAAGTTCTTCACCTCGATTAGAGATTGCCAAATGCCTAGGAAGGAGGTAGTGTGAGGTGTGCGATTCCTTGTATTAAACCTATTCTATCGAATAGGTTTGGGGAGGGGGTTGCTTCGTTATACTTGTCTTTCGTCTTTGAGTCGTTGTAAAGTTTTATTTTTCTTTTTCTTTTGTTTTGTGTCCCAACCTATTCTCTCGAATAGGTTTGGGGAGGTGTCTTTGTAAAAGAGTCTTTCCTTTTTCTTTTTCGTCTTTGTGCTCAAACCTATTCTTTCGAATAGGTTAGGGGAGGTGTTTTTGACACTTAGTACTGCTGCTTGCCCCTATATAAAAAAAAAGAAAGAGAAAAAGAAAAGAAGAAGAAAAGAAAAAGAAATATAAAAAAAAAGAGAAAAGAAAAAAAAAAAAAAAAGAAGGGGAAATAAAGAATAAGACCCAAAAAGCAAAAGAAGGGTCGTTGCAAGCCAAGAAAGCAGTCTAGTAAAGTGTCAAGTGTCATGTAAATATTTGTCCTTGTGAAGTATCGAGTTGTAAATTCTATCTTTCATTTCGTGTCGCCTTTGTCCAAGGCCTGTTCTTGACCACCCTCGTCTTGCTATTCAAGAAGTGGTTGAAAGAGGCTCATTCTTGAGAGTCTGGGTAAAATAGGGGAGTGTTATCTTTCTGAGGGAACCCTCCTTCGTTTGATGAGAGCCAGTATTGGATTTCCCTCTCTTGAGGAAAAGTCTCGCTTGGTGAACAGTAGTAAGCCCTCGGTTTCATAGGCACGGGGCAATTGTAGTATGAGAACATGCATCATTGTGTCGTCACTGACCAGGTCCAGGTAGAAGATGTTACGAGAGACTCCTTTGTTTAACCAAGTGCACATGAGAATGTGTATATTCGCAATCGAGGCATTCTTCAACCTACTTGCATGTCATGCTCATTTAGTTTTGTTCATAAGCATTTGGTAGATTCAATAGATTAGTTCACTTTACTTGGCATGAGACTCCTTTTGTGTTGCATTTAGGATAGTTTGTTGCTTGAGGACAAGCAAATGTTTGGTTTGGGGAGTTTGATGAACGTATTTTTGACGCGTTCATCTTGTCTTTTTTACCTTCTTTTGCTATCTTTTAGCCTTGTTTTTTGGTTAGTTTTTTAGAATAGTGTCACGTTTATTGTTTTCTGCATTTTCAGGCACTTAGGTACGAAACGACATTTTTGGAGCTAAAAACGAGCCTTTTTGATGGAAAAGATGGCCCCGTTGAAGTTCCCCAATCTCCGTGGCTTGTTCGTGAGTGTCTGAGCCTCAATAAGCATTGAGAAGGATGAGTCCAAGGCACCCGAGGGCCGTACGAGGGCAAAAAGATTGAGTTGGAAGACAAAAATCTGCCCAGGAGCCAAGCTAAGCGCCTGGAATAGTGAAGCGCTCCGCTTCATTTTCCAGGAGCTTTGGCACAGCAGCCAAGCGAAGCGCTTGGAGGGCCCAAGCGCTTCGCTTGCCAAGCGCTCCGCTTGGCCTCTCCAGGCGGTCCGCTTGGCAGCGGTTACGTTTTCGGATTTTCCTTCTTAGATCTGATTTGCAGTTACTTTTTCCATACTTTTGAACATTGGCTTCGTTTTGGAGAGCTCCTTAGCCCCAAAACTCAGAGAAAACTCAGATTACATTGTATTTTAGATTCGATTAAAGGTTTTGGCATAGGATTGCATCCATTGTTTCATCTACGGAGAGGTTTTCCTCAATACCCACCGATTAGTGACAGCTTGGTGGTAACATTGTATCATTATCTCTTGTCTAGTATTTAGATTTGATGTATTCCATTTACAATTCATATGATTTGATGTCTATGTTGATGAATATGAGTAGCTAAATCCTTTGTGTTGGTGGTATAATGTAGAATATGCATGCTATGGGTTATGTTTATGCTTACATGAGATTGTGATTCAATCTTGCTGCAAATTCCTTCATATGATTCTTGGTTGCCTATAAAATATATTCGAATTGAGTATAGTGACAAACTCTTGGTCAATGAAAGCTATAGGATTGTATGTTAGAGATTTGCAGCATGCTAGATAAATGGTGTTAGTGACAAGCACCTCTAAAGTATTGATAGTGGTCTTTTATGACGTGTGTCTTGAAAGTTACCTAGACGAGTTGCTTAGCAGACTTGATCGAAGGTTTTACGCACTGAACTTGTGAGCATATTCGTAACCCATGCATGTGTATTTGATTTCTACCACAAACCGTTTCCAAACTTGATTACAACAATCTGATTTCTCGTTGCTTTGTTCTAAGAAAGCAATTCTTTAAACACTGGAACTCGTTGTCTGAAATAACTAGCAAAAACCATAAACAAAGCCACGTTAGGTCCCGAGAGAACGACACTCGGGGACAACTTGCCATTGCACTCTAGTTTATGTAGTGATAAGTGTTCTTTGGCTTTTAAACATATTTAATTGGTGAAAAACGACATCATCAATTTGGCGTCGTTGCCGGGGACTTAACTCCTTTGGTTGGTGATTTTGTTTTGGTTTTTTCAGCCAACATCTCTTCTTTGCCTTATTTCTGTCTTTAGTTTCTTTTTGACTTGGAAACTCACTACTCTTCATTTCAGGTGAGTGCATGCCTAGAACCCGAACGGGTGGACCTATTATTGAACGTTTTGTAGACGAGATCGATCGTTTGTTTCAAAGGAGAAGGAGGAATTTGAATCTCGAGTTTGAAGAAGTAGCATCTAGAGCTTCCACTTCTGGTATTCGGGAAGAGTCTTCTTCTTATCTTTTGGAGACAATTCTTGAATCTGTTAACTTGGAAGGTGAAATGGCGGAGCGGCCTATACGTAAACTTACTAAGCACACGGTTGGGGCTAGAGGACCAGCAATTGTCCTCAATGATGCCACAAGGAACTTGGATATCAAGAATCACATGTTCCAACAACTTCCCAAATTCTATGGGATGGCTAATGAGGACGTGATTGGGTACTTGAATAAGCTCGAGAATTTTGTTCTCCATCTTGGGCGACCAGGAGCTGGTGTTACGGATGATGATCTCCGTTTGAAGGTCTTTTCTATGGGGCTAGGTGATCGTGCAAAGGCTTGGCTTAATACTTTGGAGGCAGGGTCCTTGACAACATGGGATCTTTGTTTTGATAAGTTCATGGAGCGTTACTACCCGGCTTCCAAGACGATGGCTATGAAGAGCCAAATTAGCTCCTTCGAGCAGAGGTATGATGAGGCTTTCCACGAGGCCTATGATCGATTCATGGGGTTGCACCATCGATGCCCACATCACGGGTATGATAAAGGTCAACTTCTCCAATTTTTTTACAATGGTTTACATCCCGAGATTCAATCTCAAGTGGATAGTATTTGTGGAGGTAGTATGGGGGAGTTGCTTCCTTCTCAAGCTCAAGTGAAGCTGGACATGATGTACCGGAATTCCCAAAACCGGAATGTGAGGGCTCGTGTGCTCCAAAAGGAGCAAAGAGGTGAGGCCAAGGTAGTGGTAGAACAAGATGCCTTCGATGGGTTCGCCCATGAAGTGAAGCAAGCTTTGAGGCAAAGCGTTCCTTCTCCTTCTATGGAAGTTTGTGGTGTGCGCAAGAACTATGGGCACCCGGCCTATTTATGTCGTTCTGAATTTGCTAGAGAGCAATATATCACGAACGATGTCCGTCAAGAAGTGTATGCTGTTGAGGGAGAGAAAGTAGTTGGAGATGTGAACTACGGGCAAGGATATGGCAATACGAGGCCACAAAACCGTGGGCCCCGAGGTGGGTACCAGAATCAAGGCAACCGTGGTTATCTTCATAACCCGGATCAATATGCCTATGGGCGTAATCAAGATAGAAGTCGTCTCAGCTATGGGAACAATTGGTATGAAGGAGAACCGCCTTCTAATCCTACACCTCCACCTCAACTTGCTAGTTCGGGACCACAAGGTGGAGGGGTGCTTCCTTCACCTCTTGTCTCTTCTCTCAACGATCTTGTGTTGAAGACGAATAAGTTTATGGAGCATTACTATCGTAATGAAACTACTAACAATCAGCGGTTTGAGAAGCTTGAGGCTAGTAGTAGCAACCTCCATAAGAAGTTGCAAGAGTTGATAGATCGGGGGCTAGTAGAGAGCAAGGGAAGTTTCTCGGGAACACGGAGAAGGCAATGGCCATAACCGTGGTGACTGATTTTGCCCGTGGAGATCACGGTTGTGAGAGACAATGCACGAGTTGAGGTGCCAAGTTGCAAGATAACTGAAACTTGCAAGGTGAATGAGGAGGTCGAGACTCCTAAGGTGTTTATGGAAGAGGAAGTTGTCGCACAATCTGATGCGATAGTTGAAGAGGTGAAAGAAAACTCATCGTCTGAGGATGAGATGGTGGATATGGTGGAAGTGCCCATCCAAGAGAGCTTCGATGTTGAAATCGGCTTGGGGAAGAAGGACGGAATAGTGGCAACTCTAGATACGGGAGCGGGTGTGAATGTTATACCCTTGAACGTGTATGAAGAGTCGGGTTTGTCTGGCTTGAGACCTATGAAATGCATGGTACAATTAGCGGATGGGTCCATGAAAAAGCCGTTGGGTGTGATTGAGAACTTGGCGGTGAGGGTTGCCGGTGTAGAGGTGAAGACTAATTTCATCGTTATGCCTACATCCTCTACTAAGCTCAAAGATGTGGTTCTCTTGGATAGAGCCTTCATCAACAAAGTGCATATGGTCATAGACATGTATCGCCGAACATGTCACTTTGAGGTAAATGGAAAGCAACACACGTTGCGAGCCATTGTTGATTCATGTGTTTATGTTGATACTAACGAACTTGTAGGATTTTTGGGTCCACTCTATGTTCGTCAAGATGTGCAGGGAATTGATGCTTTGAGAGGCAATTGGAGGGGGAAGTCTAGTACCCGAGGCGAAATCAATTCCGCATGAGTTGTGAAGAGTCGAGCCAACGACTTTTAAACGAAGGCGCTTCTTGGGAGGCAACCCGAGGTTGTAGGTACTTGCATATAGATTAGGAGCACGTTTAAATTTTGTTTCGTTGTTTAGACAAGGTTTTGTGGGTGAAAATTTAGCAAAAGTCGAAAAAAATGGATTTGGGAGCTCCAGGTCCCAAGCGAACCGCTTGGCAAGCCTAAGCGGTCCGCTTGGATTTCCAGTAAGAATGAATTCCAGTAAGAATTTCGTTCTTACTGGAAATCCAAGCGGAGCGCTTGGCAGGTCCCAAGCGGACCGCTTGCCAAGCGCTTCGCTTGGGACGGCCCAAGCGCTTCGCTTGGCTTTCCTTAAGAAAGCCAAGCGGAGCACTTGTGCATCAAAGCTCCCCACTTCGTTTTTTTTCCTCCATTGCCGATTTAACACCCCAAAAATCTCAATCTCTCTCAATTCTCCACCAATTCTTGCAATCTTGTGCATTTTACAAAGCCCATCACCCCCTCTATCATCTAAACCGATCAAATTTCACGTTTAAAGCATCCATAACAAGGAATCAAAGGTACCTCTCATGAACCCTAACTTTCTTGAATTTGGGATTTTATCTTAATTAGCTTCAATTGTGTTATGCATTGGTGAATTAGAGTTTGATGATGATTGTTGAGCATGTTTCTTACTAGATGTGATGTCTAAATTCGAATTTTGCTCCTCTTGATTTATGATGAATTCTATTGCTCGAATTTTTGCTATATAATTGTTTGATGATTGTTAGCCTTGAATTTGAGTTATGTTATGATTATGGTGATCTTGTGATTGCATGAGAATGTGTTGGATTGGTTGGGTAATTCAATTGGAGAGTTTGTTTGCTTGGTTTAGATTCGTATGGATTTATCGTAACGAAGTGTTAAAGCTTCTCGATTTCTTCATATGAACTTTAGCAAGCCCTCAAACTCACCATGAGATTGCTTGAGTGAATATTGGAGTCTAGGAGTCAAGTCTAATTCTCATTGTCTCTTGAAGTTATCTAATAAGATTATTCTAGGTACAATGGCATCGAGAAGAACCAAGAGATCAAGGGGAAAAGGGACCTCGAGTGCCCAACAAACGGCCACACCCGGCGAGTATCGCCAATCGGGGAGGGCAAGGCAATTCGAAGCGAGTTTCCATGCCCACAAGCACACGTACATTTCTGAGAGGAGCATTCGCTTCACGGCTGGTGAGAGCGAGTTGGATGGTGCCAGAGAGCTCAACAAGCTCATTACTGAGCGAGGGTGGAAGTACTATGGCGAGGTCATGCCAAATTGGGACCAAGCAGTAGTGGAGGACTTCTACATTGCCTTCACGGACTACAATGAACGGACCGGTGAGGTTCCCGTCCGCGGTGTTGGGGTCAAGTTTACTCCTTTGAGCATCACTAGCTTCATTATGCGATTGGATAGGCCACTGGCGCGGGATCCAAACCGCCAGCCTACATCCAACGAGAGATTTGTTCCCGCGGAGCTCTATGTCTACGACCGGGAGTCTGATCATTACCCCATGGAGATACTGAATGGCATTATCGTGGAAGATTTTGAATTGCCTGATGAACCACCCCGGATTCTGCGCCACAACGATCTCTCCTTCGAGGCAAGGATGATGTTGAAGTTCGTTCAAGCCAATCTGATTCCTAGCACACATGATTCCGAGGTTCAGTCCTATTACGGAGTCTTAGTCCATGCTCTCTTGCGTGATTTGCCTCTCACTCCTGGCATCGTCATCTTCGAGGAATTCAAGCGCCGCCGTAATGCAAACCGGAAGCTTGCCTTTGGTAACTTGATCACGGGCATGTGCAAGGAGGCCGGAGTTCCCGACCTCGTACTGGACAAGAAGCCAAAGAAATCCATCAACATTGATACGTACAATGAGATGTTCGGGACTTGGTGCATTCAGCAAGGAGAACCCATGAAACCAGGAGTTACGCGCCATGTGACACCTCCTCCACCTCCACCTACAGCCGGACAAGGAAGCTTCGACTTCTCGGAGTTCAACCAGATCTTGGTCGATCAGTTTGGGAACTTCCAAACCACCATGTTGGAGGCTCAATCGACCCAGCTTACCGAGCGATTCCGGGGATTTGAGGAGCGCGAAGACAAGAGTTGGGAGGACTTCCGTGTGATGGAGGAGCAGCGTTGGGATGATTTCCAAGGGCGTGTAGATCAGCGTTGCGAAGCCGCTCGAGTAGAGGACACTAGGCGTTGGAGAGCCCACCAGGAGGAGATGATGAACCGCCATGATGCCCTAACTCGCCGAATTCCGGGGTATCCTTTCTATGATCAGACCGGTGGTAGTGGGAGTGCCTTTCCTAACACCCCCTACGACCCCTACTCCTAGAGACACCAGCCGACAGAGGCCACATTTATCGGTGGTATTTTTATATTATCGTTATTTTGGCTTGTTTACTATTGTTGGTTGAAACTCTTTTCATTTCGATTTGGTTGTATGATGTTGAGACTTATGACTCTTGTACTTTTAGTTTGCTTTTGTAGTTGTGTCCTGTGTGCCTTTTGTCGTGATTCATTTAGTCTAGTATTTGTCTTGGTGCCTTAGGTGATTAAGATAGGAAAAAACATCGAAAATCTGAAAACAGAGCCAAGCGAAGCGCTTGGAAGGGCCAAGCGGTCCGCTTGAATCTTCAGTAAATCAAAAAAAAAAATTACTGGAATTTCAAGCGGAGCGCCAGGAGCCTCCCAAGCGCTCCGCTTGACAAGCGGACCGCTTGGCGGGAGCCAAGCGGTCCGCCTGGACCCTGTACCCAGATTTTCCTCGTTTTTTCCATTCATCTCACCTTTGTGCACCCCTTTCACATGTTTCTTGAGTCTTTTCAGGTACTACTATTTTATAGGAGTTGGACACGAACCTTTATCTCAGGGAAGTGTACTTTCAATCCAATTTTTCCTTTTCATTCAACTTTTCTTTGCTCGAGGACGAGCAAAAGTTTAGGTTTGGGGAGGGGGTATTGGATTTTCAGTACTATATGCTTGTGTGGTTCGTACATGCCTGATTTTACTCAAGTTCATGTGATTTGTCGTGTCTTTTTTTCAAATTTTTGCATGCATATCATCCATAGATTAGTTGTTGCACGTTGTTGTGTGGAGTCTATTGCCAAGTTTTTTCGAACTTTTCTATTGTGTAGACTAAGTGCTTATCACCATTATCATATGTTGCATCACTTTGCAAGTAGTTTGAGGCTTGTCTCGCTTGGTTTGTCACATTCACTTGTGCACTAGTTAAGCTTAGTAGTCTCGACATCACCTCGAGTGGTGTTTCTTCTACTGCGGTTCACGATTGCCATATAAATGATGCATGTTAGAATCTATGGTTGTAACCCGTGTAATTATGTATGTAAGAGGCGACAAGTTCTTCACCTCGATTAGAGATTGCCAAATGCCTAGGAAGGAGGTAGTGTGAGGTGTGCGATTCCTTGTATTAAACCTATTCTATCGAATAGGTTTGGGGAGGGGGTTGCTTCGTTATACTTGTCTTTCGTCTTTGAGTCGTTGTAAAGTTTTATTTTTCTTTTTCTTTTGTTTTGTGTCCCAACCTATTCTCTCGAATAGGTTTGGGGAGGTGTCTTTGTAAAAGAGTCTTTCCTTTTTCTTTTTCGTCTTTGTGCTCAAACCTATTCTTTCGAATAGGTTTGGGGAGGTGTTTTTGACACTTAGTACTGCTGCTTGCCCCTATATAAAAAAAAAGAAAGAGAAAAAGAAAAGAAGAAGAAAAGAAAAAGAAATATAAAAAAAAAGAGAAAAGAAAAAAAAAAAAAAAGAAGGGGAAATAAAGAATGAGACCCAAAAAGCAAAAGAAGGGTCGTTGCAAGCCAAGAAAGCAGTCTAGTAAAGTGTCAAGTGTCATGTAAATATTTGTCCTTGTGAAGTATCGAGTTGTAAATTCTATCTTTCATTTCGTGTCGCCTTTGTCCAAGGCCTGTTCTTGACCACCCTCGTCTTGCTATTCAAGAAGTGGTTGAAAGAGGCTCATTCTTGAGAGTCTGGGTAAAATAGGGGAGTGTTATCTTTCTAAGGGAACCCTCCTTCGTTTGATGAGAGCCAGTATTGGATTTCCCTCTCTTGAGGAAAAGTCTCGCTTGGTGAACAGTAGTAAGCCCTCGGTTTCATAGGCACGGGGCAATTGTAGTATGAGAACATGCATCATTGTGTCGTCACTGACCAGGTCCAGGTAGAAGATGTTACGAGAGACTCCTTTGTTTAACCAAGTGCACATGAGAATGTGTATATTCGCAATCGAGGCATTCTTTAACCTACTTGCATGTCATGCTCATTTAGTTTTGTTCATAAGCATTTGGTAGATTCAATAGATTAGTTCACTTTACTTGGCATGAGACTCCTTTTGTGTTGCATTTAGGATAGTTTGTTGCTTGAGGACAAGCAAATGTTTGGTTTGGGGAGTTTGATGAACGTATTTTTGACGCGTTCATCTTGTCTTTTTTACCTTCTTTTGCTATCTTTTAGCCTTGTTTTTTGGTTAGTTTTTTAGAATAGTGTCACGTTTATTGTTTTCTGCATTTTCAGGCACTTAGGTACGAAACGACATTTTTGGAGCTAAAAACGAGCCTTTTTGATGGAAAAGATGGCCCCGTTGAAGTTCCCCAATCTCCGTGGCTTGTTCGTGAGTGTCTGAGCCTCAATAAGCATTGAGAAGGATGAGTCCAAGGCACCCGAGGGCCGTACGAGGGCAAAAAGATTGAGTTGGAAGACAAAAATCTGCCCAGGAGCCAAGCTAAGCGCCTGGAATAGTGAAGCGCTCCGCTTCATTTTCCAGGAGCTTTGGCACAGCAGCCAAGCGAAGCGCTTGGAGGGCCCAAGCGCTTCGCTTGCCAAGCGCTCCGCTTGGCCTCTCCAGGCGGTCCGCTTGGCAGCGGTTACGTTTTCGGATTTTCCTTCTTAGATCTGATTTGCAGTTACTTTTTCCATACTTTTGAACATTGGCTTCGTTTTGGAGAGCTCCTTAGCCCCAAAACTCAGAGAAAACTCAGATTACATTGTATTTTAGATTGGATTAAAGGTTTTGGCATAGGATTGCATCCATTGTTTCATCTACGGAGAGGTTTTCCTCAATACCCACCGATTAGTGACAGCTTGGTGGTAACATTGTATCATTATCTCTTGTCTAGTATTTAGATTTGATGTATTCCATTTACAATTCATATGATTTGATGTCTATGTTGATGAATATGAGTAGCTAAATCCTTTGTGTTGGTGGTATAATGTAGAATATGCATGCTATGGGTTATGTTTATGCTTACATGAGATTGTGATTCAATCTTGCTGCAAATTCCTTCATATGATTCTTGGTTGCCTATAAAATATATTCGAATTGAGTATAGTGACAAACTCTTGGTCAATGAAAGCTATAGGATTGTATGTTAGAGATTTGCAGCATGCTAGATAAATGGTGTTAGTGACAAGCACCTCTAAAGTATTGATAGTGGTCTTTTATGACGTGTGTCTTGAAAGTTACCTAGACGAGTTGCTTAGCAGACTTGATCGAAGGTTTTACGCACTGAACTTGTGAGCATATTCGTAACCCATGCATGTGTATTTGATTTCTACAACCAACCGTTTCCAAACTTGATTACAACAATCTGATTTCTCGTTGCTTTGTTCTAAGAAAGCAATTCTTTAAACACTTGAACTCGTTGTCTGAAATAACTAGCAAAAACCACAAACAAAGCCACATTAGATCCCGAGAGAACGACACTCGGGGACAACTTGCCATTGCACTCTAGTTTGTGTAGTGATAAGTGTTCTTTGGCTTTTAAACAAATTTAATTGGTGAAAAACGACATCATCAGCGCCCACCTATGAGTTCCAAAGGAGTTTTGATCCTCTTTACTCTTTTTATTTTCCATCTGATTCCCTTAGTTATTTTTTAGATTTTGTTGGTTTTGTTAATTTTAGTTTTTAGGGAATCGTGGACTTGCTTGAGCATATATGGAGAGGATCCAAGGATGGTTCCCCAGATGCGAGGAGTAATGGAACGGATGCACAAGATTCGTTTCCATTTGATAATGGATAACATTAGTGGTAATGATCTCCTGTCCGACATGTGGAGGGACTATTATGGGGATTTCAATCCCGATAATTAGTCTTTTCACATGTCCGCTCTTAGCCGACCGAGGCCAAACCGTTCGGTAACATCTAGTATCACTTTTTATTTACTCATTCTCTTTTGCTAGGGACTAGCTTAAGTTTTATGAGGGGGATGGGATGTGAACCATGATGTTAAGTATTGTTTGGCTTTGTGATGTTGAGTATGGTATCTTGTTTCTTTATTTACATTTGCATTTGCACGTTTACTGCTTTCTTAGTTTTTTAGGTTGCATTCACTGCATTCATCCTAGGATAGTCTTGCATGTTTTATATGAGTTAATTGTCGAATTTTTTGAACTTTTTTATTGGGTAGATCAACTAACTATGCCATTAATCATATGCTTCATCTCTATGAATTTGTTTGAGGTTTTCTCGCTTGGCTTGTCACATTTATGTATTGCACTTAGTTAAGCTTGGTAGTCTCGACATCACTTAGTGGTGTTTTCTCTATGCGGTTCACGAAGGCCTTTATAATAGGATGATGCATGTTAGGGTCTTATGGTTGTTTTCCCGAGTAATTATGTACCTAAGAGGCAACAAGTCTTCACCATGCTTTGAGATTGCTAAATGCCTAGGAAGGAGGTAGTGTGAGGTTGTGCGATCCTTTGTTTATAACCTATTCTTTCGAATAGGTTTGGGGAGGGGGTTACACTATCATTAGACTTGTTTTTCGTTTTTCATTTCCGTATTGTGAGTTTATTTTTCCTTTCTCGTAAATTTTGTACTCCAACCTATTATTTCGAATAGGTTTGGGGAAGTCGTTGTGAGTCATTTTGTTTCTTTTTCGTTATGCTACTGCTGGCTAAAAAAAATCGAAAAAAAAGAAAGAAAAATTCCAGGAAAAAAGAAAAAAAAGAAAAAAAGAAACTGGAAAGAAAAAAAGAAAAAACGGAAAAAAGACCCTAAAACAAGCAAAGAAGGGTCCAAAAAAAAGAAAGCCAAATAGCAGTTTAGCAAAGTGTTGTTTCTCATTTTCTAATTCTTATAATGTTCGTAATCGTGTTGTAATTTTCTATCTTTTCTTTTGTATTTGAGTATCATCTGTTCTACACCACCCTCGTCCTGCCATTCAGGAAGTGGTGAAAATCTTAAGACTTTACTTGAGAGATGGGTAGAATAGGGGAGTGTTATCTTTTATAGGGAACCCTCATTCGTTTGATGAGAGTCAGTACTGGTTCGACCTCTTTGAGGGAAAGTCTTAACATGGTGAACAGCAGTAAGTCCTCAGTTTCATAGGCACGGGACAACCATTCGTATCTTAGCATGCTTCATTACGTCGTCACTGACTAGGTCCAGGTAGAGAATGTTACGAGAGACTATCTTGTCTTGACATAAGTGCTTATGTTGAGGTGTATGAGTCAATCGAGGTATTCTTCAACCTATATTCATGCTTTAATTTATATGGTTCTTGTTCATATGTTTTTTGATAGATTCAGTAGATTAGTTCATTTTATTTGGCATGAGACTCCATTTTATGTGTTGCATTGTTTTTTGCATTAGAGTCTAGCTTAGTTGCTTGAGGACAAGCAAAGGTTCGGTTTGGGGAGTTTGATGAATGTGTATTTTACACTTTCATTTGAGTCTTTTTCACCTATTTTAGCTATCCTCTATGTTAATTTAGCTATATTTTAGTGCATTTTATTAGAATAGTGTCACGTTTCCCTTTAGTTTTTATTTTACAGGTTTTGGTTGAAAAACGAGGATTTCCGGGCAATTATATTGAAGTTGACAAGGAATTGGTGTTCCAGAAGCCTAATTGGAGTATCTGAAGGTTTCCGGATAGGATTTGAAGTATAGGGGTCGAATCTGGAGGTTAGAAGGCCACTAGAAGTCAGAAACCGAGTCCGAAAAGGGGAAGAAATCCAAAAACGCGTCGAAAACGCGTAAATTCCCGAGTTTTACTCCCGGGCGATTCGCCCCACACCAAGCGACTCGCCGGTGTGTGGGGCCCTTCGCCCCACACTATTTCGAACACTATATATAGTTGCTCAGTTTTTCTCCGATTTTCATACTTTTCCAGACCTATTCTCTCACCTTTCTCTGTAGTTTTAGGTAGGAACTTCCCAGAGCCAGTTCTGGGGGTTCATAGCTTAGGAGATACTTTTTCATAGCAGTTTGGAGCTTGTAAGATCGCGATTCTTCGGAGACTGAGAACCTTCTGTAACATTGTATCTTACAGTTTTTGTACTTATTTTTATATATCTTTCATCATGTTTTCATTCATTCGTGGTATGATTTCTGTTAATTGCATGACAACTATGAGTAGCTAAACTTCTCGTTGGTGATAGTATGAGAATTCTTAGCGAAGGGTTGATAATTATGCTAATGGCTATATCGCACATTATACTCCGTGTTATTGCTCTATTTCTTTGATCTGTCGAAATCTTTATCTTCGTATGTTGATTAATTATTGCACACAATTGGACAATTTATTGGTCTTCGACCCATCAAAATCTATATCTTCGTAGTGTTTGATAATTACAACAGGACAACTTATTGATCAAAGATCTCCATGCAAAACTGAGGAATTTACGCATGATTATTAACCCGTTATGCTTTGAAGGACCATACTATCACCAATCTCCATTATCTGTTAAGAAAAACCTTTGCTATATCGTCTGCTGTTTTTATATTCTAAATTAGATTTGATAAAGCTAGTGATAGTCCTTAGAGATCGACACTCGAGGTTATTCTACTGCTACACTACGGTTTTCGTTGTAGTTGTGAATTGCCTTTGGCTAAATAACAAATTTATTTGATTAATCGAGTCTGAGAAATTCGTGATCATCAAAGATCAATGCCTTGGTGTTGGGATCATGCCCGTGGGCTTCCATTTTCGTGCCAAATCTTACTAGATGGTTCTTGGGAAAACTGGTACCATCATAATTTTCCAGAGTTGGGAATCCTCTATCGGTCTTCACGACATGAGTTCTTATGGAATCACATAGTGCGCTCGGCTCCATATCTTTTTCTTGCTCTTGGACGCTTGTTTTTAACGCATCTATTTGCGCTTCAATGACCTTCCTTTGGGCTTTCAACTCTTCAAGGTTTAGCCTTCTCCCGGGCATGGGGTCGAAGCCTAACATTGGAGTGACTTGTGCTACTGTCCTCGCACCATTATTTTCTGCCATTGCTTCCGGACGGTTCTGAGGAGTGGTCTGATTTGGAAGAGTTGGCGGATTGATGACTTGCAATTGGAGTTGGTCCGGGGGAACTTGAAGATGGTCCTGGGTATGTGGGTTATTGGGTCCTTGCGAGGCCCTTACCCTTCGGTCGATAATTTCTCTCAAGTCTCCTGGGGCTCCTTGTGGACCTAATCTTAATTGCACGCCTTGGGGCTCTAGCCTTGATTGTACGCCTTGAGGTCCCAGCCTTGCGTGAATCGGCCTAGGACTCGCTCGAGATTGAGCTTCATCTTGAGCAGGGTGTGCTCTTGCTAGAATGGGTGCGGGTTCTTGCACTTGGGGCTGCCTTTGGGCCCTTATTTCCTCCTCTACTCTTGCTGTCTCATTTTCTCCTAGGCATCCTTGGATGGTCAGGAGGAACAATCCGTATTGCGCCTCCGTGAAGCCGAAGTTCGCAAGACGGACTACTCGTCCACTGGGAAGAGTAAAGTTCATTGCTGCTGGTTGGTCTTGCCTTGGGACCGGGTGAGTTTGCCTTGGGGCCGGTTGAGCAGAATTCCTTAATGCGCCAAAGCCGGATCCGGCGGGAATCCCTTAAGGTGCATTTTTGGCAACTCCTTCCTCGGAAGCAGTGACGCTCGTCGGCACTCCGTCAAGCAATTCATCGTACGGGTAATCATCAACATTATCATTTCTAACTGCCCTACCACCATTGCCTCGTCCCCTTCCTCTTCCTCTGCCGCCCAACAGGGGACGACCCCGTGGATGAGCAGGTGGGGGTCCGGCGACGGCGGTCGCAAGGCTGGTACTTCTTCTGGGATTAACCATCCTTCGGACCGCGCTAGTAGGGCGAGGGTAACCTTTTGATCGATTCCCACAGACGGCGCCAAATGTTGATAGGTAATTAGTGCTTTCCTCTGGAGCGTTGTCGTACTTTCCTCTGGAGCGTCGTAGGGCGAAGGTTCTAGAACGTCCTTTCCACTTCAAGTGCCTTCCGTACTGTACCTAGGACCTGAGGTATAACTTGGCAAGAGGGGGTGTTAGTGCCACAAGCTCGGCTTGTCTAAGATCAAGCCGGAGGGACGACTTTACGCGTAGGGAGTTCGTAGGCTTCCCTAGTAAATGTAGAGTGAGAAAGTAGTGTGATGATTGAATGATTGATTGATTGAATCCCTACCTTGATTGAAGTGAGCCCGTATTTATACTAGCAATAGAATATTGCTTGAGTACTTAGGATCGTGACACGTGTCCGACCATGATTGAGTCTTCTATGGGCTCAGGCCCATTTGGAGTGACCCATGGGCTTTGGCCCAGATCTTCTACTAGGGCTGGCAGGGGTAGAATGGTCATTCTTGGTACCAAAGCGCTCCTAGGGCGGGTGTCGCCCTAGTACCGTCCGATGACGGGGTAGTAGGGCGACTGCCGAGCTTCTAAGGTCCGAGGAACACCTTTTCCTTAGGACATGTTAATTCTTCCTTGATGTAAGGAGTTATGTCCGTCCATCCGTGGTAGTAGGGCGGAAGGACACTCGTCCGACTACCTGTGCTAGTAGAGCAGAAGGGCACCAATCTTGTTCCTCTCGACGTGCTAGTAGGGCGAGGCTACGTAGCCGGAGGTCGTGGTGTAGTCCAAGGAGCTCTTTGCTAGGCTCTTTGTCCTGCTAGTAGGGCGTCACCATGCTAGTAGGGCAGCTCAGTAGCTAGTAGGGAAGTTGTACTTTTAGGTCGCACATAAGGACTTAGGTTATTTTGCCTAGTCTTTTGTCTGGTCGGACCCTGATGAAAGGTGAACGGACCCTTCTATCATGGTCAGCCCATGACGCCCTAGTACGCTCTTAGACGTCCTTGGGGGTTGGACATATTCCGACACCAACAGGTACTAGTTATGTTCTTACACTTGCTGATGATGTACTTTGTTTACAAAAACAATCTATTGAAAACCTAAAACCGCTCAGAAAGTTGAAGACTTAGAAGATTTCTGAGAAAGGTACAAAGGCACATGTTATCTTAGAAAGTGAGTAACTCCGCAATCAGATAGTTTAAGTGAAAATTTATATGACAGAGTATGTTGAACTTTATGAACTGAGATTGCTTGCTGACTGAAATATATGTGACCTGCCTTGCTGATCACTTGCATTTGCACTCCAACGTTCACATTTGAATTCAAAGATCATTCAATGCTATAGAACACGTTCTGAAGACTGAAGACTAGAAGACACGCCCCTGACAGTGACAACACAGCAAGATAGTGACATCGCTCAGTTCAGCTAAAGTATTCAAAATGCAAACGGCTCCATTGACACACTATAAATACAGGGCCTTAGGCTGTGTAGACGGGTCTGTCAACAACATGATCACACTCTCATTTGTGCTTACAACCTTCAAACTCTCTCTACTCTTAACTGCCTTTTGATCCATTCCAAGACTTAAGCTTGAAGCCAAAGCTACTTGTGAAAAAGTAGAATACAAAGCTAAAAAATTAGTTAAGTGTTATTTTCTCTGAACAAGAACAAGTCTTGACACCAAGAAACAACATACTTGCTTACTGCAAAGTATTGCTGAGTTGAGTTTCTCAGTTTACTAGTGTTAACTGAAAAGTTAATTCCAGTGATCTCTACCCAAACCTCTCTAACTGATAAAAATCACCCTTCAGGCGTGTTTGTCAGGGGGAACTAATCAGGCATAGTTTTGCTGATTAAGTGTCCCAAGTTTGGTGGAGAACAAGGTTACCGTTCCCTAGTTAGGTCGGAAACAAAGCAAGGGTGCTTTAGTTTCTGGGAATTCTAGTGTGTAGGTGTTGTAAGGAAACTCATCATCTGACATAGTGAATTCAGTCCTAGAAAGGACAAAGTGGATTAGTTGAGGGATTCCGTCACCCTCAAATACCACTATAGAAGTGTTTGTGTGATTTACTTTCTGCAGTTTACTTTCAGCAAGTCAGTTCGTTTTCATTGCATTTTATGTTTACTTGCTGAGTTTGATTTCTACTAAAGCACTTATTGTAAAAAGACTTCCGCACTCTGAACTTAAGTACTAGCAACCTCATTACTGAAAAGTAATAAGTCCTTGCTGAGAAAGTTTTAGACACGAAAAAGTTTTAAAAACTATTCACCCCCCCTCAAGTCTTTACTTGTTGTCTCAAGGGACCAACAAGTGGTACCAGAGCGAGGTTCTTTAACCTTCAGCATTGAACCTAGATCCCCATAGGTGCTTTCCGTAAATCACTTTCACTTGATCAGTTTGGTAGTTGTTTGTTGATATGATGTCTCTAGGTGATGCTTCCCAGCTGAAGTTGGAAAACTACGAGAAATGGCGAAACAATATGATGCTACATCTAGAAGCCATTAGTGATGAAATGGTCACTGTCATTAATGATGGTCCACTCAAGATCACTAAAACCGTACCATCCTATCCACACTCCACAAAGGATTCGTCTGGAAAAGACATACCTGTTGGTGACCCAGTTGACAAGGTTGTGGAAAAACCAAGAGAGGAATGGACTTATGACGAAGCTAAAAGATTTCGTCTTGATGGCCAAGCTAGAAACATCATTATTTGGTCTACTCTAGACACCATATAGTGCAAACTGTGGGTGCTAAGACTGCTAAACATGCTTGGAAGATGGTTCAAGATTTGTGTGCTGGATCTGACAAAACCAAGGAAAACAAACTTGAAGTGCTGAAGTTGAAGTTTCAGAATTTCAAGGGTCCATTACATACAACACTTTTTGTTCAACGAAATTACATTGGC
Organism: Plantago ovata; assembly: GCA_028274465.1. Classification (NCBI taxonomy): domain Eukaryota; kingdom Viridiplantae; phylum Streptophyta; class Magnoliopsida; order Lamiales; family Plantaginaceae; genus Plantago; species Plantago ovata. The sequence goes on from CM051457.1 coordinate 60,502,708, forward strand.
CCCCTCATTATTCCCAAGTTTGCACTGAACAACTTCTTGTTCAATTTTATATAACCCCACGACTTTGACTTTTCATGCTCTAAATCGAGGAAAGTACCATTTTGCCCTCGTCGTAATTTTTGCTTTTGCTGCCATCCAAACAGCTTAAACTTTTTATTATTAGACATTCAACCCTTATATTTAATTTATTACAAAATTAAAACTAAATATTTCAAAAGTAACCTACATAATTTAATATATTTCAAAGTGGTCCTAAAATTTATTTTAAAACAAGTCCCTACAAATATTATATTTCAAAATAAGTCCTACATTATGAGAAAAATAAATAAATAAAAAATAACAGCTCCAAATCGGAGCTGTAAAACAGCTCCTCACTGGAGCTGTAAAAGCTCCGATTTCGAGCTGTAACAGCTCGAAATCGGAGCTTTTACAGCTCCAGTGAGCAGCTGTTTTACAGCTCCAAATCAGAGCAGAGCTGTAAAAGCTCCGATTTGGAGCTGTTACAGCTCCAATTTGGCTCCGGTGAGGAGCTGTTTACAGCTCCAAATCGGAGCTGTAAAAGCTCCGGTTTAGAGCAGTTACAACTCCAAATCGGAGCTATTTTCCAGCTCCGGTGAGGAGCTGTTTTACGGCTCCAAATCGGAGCTGTAAAACCTTCGATTTGGAAATGTTACAGCTCCAAATAGGAGCTGTAAAAGCTCCGATTTGGAGCTGTTACAGCTCCAATTCGGAGCTGTAAAACAGCTTCGGTGAGGAGCTGTTTACAGCTCCAATCGGAGCTATAAATGGCTCCTCACCGGAGCTGTAAAATTACTGCCTGATGGAATCCGGTGTCGGAATTTTTTCAGAACCGGAGATGAGAAAGAAGAAGAAGATAGAGAAAAGACTAAGAAAATTATAAAAGAAAAAGAAAAAGGAATAAACAAATAGAAGGAAAAAAAAGAGCTAAGGGCGTGTTTGTTTTGCCCAAACGGAAATTTGGGTTTTCTGCCGGTCAACATAAATCCGACTATTGGGGTTTATGGATGTAATTCTGGGAACAAGGAGGCTTTATATGCAAAGTGGTCCAATAGGAGGGTTAGTGTATGATATTATGTCGAATTTCAAACCAGGCGCTACTGAGTCATTGGAAGACTTCGATTTCAGATTTACAAAACTCTTATGAGTGAAATGGCTGCACTAGTTTCTTGAAGTTTCTACTCTGAGTTGTTCTCTCACCTTGCTGCTGTAAACTATGAGACAAAGCAAAGAGAAAATGTGTTTGCTGAAAACTCGCAAAACATTGCTCTTGCTGCAAAGCCTTCAACTTCTGAAAAAAAAGGATGAAAAAGAGCCTACTGATGAAAGTGCTCTAACTGTTAAAAATATGAGGAAATTCATTAGAAAGGAACTTGAAAGGTGAAAGGCAAAAGAGAAGCTGAAAAAGCTTCTTGGCAACAACTATCACAAATACAAGCCTGAAGTTAGCTCGATGAACAAGAAAGCTCAGCAAGCCACTTCTTCTGAAGAACCAGCGGTTGGAAACGACCTTTGCTTCTATTGCAAAAAGCCTGGTCACTTCAAAGCCAATTGTCCCTTGCTGAAAGGCAAGTCTATTGACAAAATGAAGAAATTCAAAAAGGCTTTGATTTATGAAGAAAAGAAGAAGCTTCAAGCTAAGATTGATGCCTTGTGCATTGACACGAGTTCTGAAGATAGTGAGACAGAAGATTCAAATACTGAGGAAGAAACAACAATCGATGTTGAAATCGGCAAAGAAGTTTGTGGAATTGTTATGGAAGCATTTCCAGACGTGTCTAATGTCGAATTCTGCCTCATGACTGATGAGGTAATTTCTCCAAACTCAGACTCAGATTTAGAAAGTTAAAATGAGATTAATCTTGATAGAATTCAAGGAGAAATTGAAAGATTTGAGAAAACTCTGAGCAAACAGCAAGAAAAAGTTCAGAATGCTGAATTCTTAGCAAAGCAAACAACTGAAAAGTATGTAGTGCTAAGTGTTGAATTAGAAAGAAAGGATGCTGAGATATTGCATCTTAAGAATCTAATTGCTGAAGCTATAGAGAAGAATGCTCAACTTTCAATAGAACTAAAGGAATATCAGCCCTCAATTTTAAAGTGACTTGCTGAGATACAAGAACTCAAGAAGATGAAGGTCAACTTCAAATCTTATGCAAACGCGAGTAACACAATGACTGAATTGCAAACGTATCTAAGAGATCCTTCTCAGAATCAGATTGGTCAATCCGAGATTGCTCAAACAAGCAATCAGGAACCTTTGATCAAAACCACCGTTGTTGCTACTCAAAGTAACCAAACCTCAAAAGATAAACAGGTTGCTGAAAAGGAAACTGTAAAAAAGGCACGATTACTGAAAAACGTAATCAGAAGTCATTTGCTGACAAACTTGAATCAAGTAAAGCTGCTGAGAAAAGAACTCAACATCCTCCTAAAAGTGGACTGGGTTACAAGAATAAGCAAAACCAACTTGTCCATGATTACAAGCAAAGTCAGCAAAGATACTTCAAGGATCAAACCAAATCCAAGCCTAAGAGTGCTAACAAGACTCAAAATGCTAGGACTAGAAGAAACTTGGCTAGAAAAGAACTTACTGAAAAGTATGTTCAACAGAGAGGAATCCCAAATAAAACACCACACGATAAAGTGGATTTGAACAACAATGTTGAAAAGTCATTTGGTTCCAAGCCAACTAGTTCCTCAGCAAGTAGGAAACAAGTCAAGATTGAGAAAGTCAAGACTTGGGTTTCCACTGGACGTTTTCTTGAACATGTTAATGGACATACTATTTTGGATAATTAACTTGTTTGTTCTTGATTGTGTAGACATCACCACGGAGACAAACAATCCAATATGACATTTTGATAGTGGCTGCGGGAAGCACATGACAGACAACAAGAAGGACCTAATAAACTATAGACAGTGGTCTAAAGGTCCAACAATAAGGTTTGCCGGTGGAAAACTTGCCCCTACAAAGGTTTTGGAGATGTAAAGATTGATTGCATAACAATCAAAGGAGTTCTACACGTCAAGAATCTCAAGTTTAACTTGTTTAGAATGAGTCAGTTTGCTGACAAAGGCTATTTCATAAAAATCAAGAGTGACGAATGTAGACTCATTGACTTTGAGACCAAGAAGACAATTCTAATTGGTAAAAGAACTGGAAATCTATATAATGTGGATTGGTCCTCAGCAATCATAGAAAAATGTTAGTTGCTGATCAAGGAGGCCTTGCTGAAAATGCATGGCTTTGGTATAAAAGAACAAGTCACCTGAATTTCAAGACGCTGAATACGCTGTCTAAGAAAGGACTTGTAGTTGGAATACCTAAGCTCACTTATAAGAAGGATGGAGTTTGCTCAACTTGTCAACAAGGGAAGCAAACAAAATCTTCTTTCAAGAATAAGTCAGTCCAGTCAACTTCAAAACCGTTGCAATTATTGCACATAGACTTGTTTGAATCCTCAGCAACAAGTTATGCAGGCAAGAAGTATGGTCTAGTTGTTGTGGATGATTACTCAAGATTTACTTGGGTTATATTCATCAAGCACAAATCAGAAACAAAGAATGAAATACCTAACTTGTTGAACAAGCTTGAAGTCATGAAAAATGATAAGGTACAAATCATTCGAACTGACCATGGTACTGAGTTTGTTAACCAGTACATAACTGAGTATTGCACTTCCAAAGGCATACACCATCAGTTATCATCTGTAAGAACACCACAATAAAATGGAGTTGCTAAAAGGAAGAACAGGACCCTTAAGGAAGCTGCAATGACTATGCTTGCTGACACTAAAATAAGTGAATCCTATTGGGTTGAAGTTGTCAACACAGCTTGCTACACTCAGAATAGATGCTTAATCAACAAGGAGTACGATAAAACTCCATATGAGTTGTTCATTGGAAGACCTCAAAGTATCATACATCTAAGAGTGTTTGGTTGCAAGTGTTTTGTTCTTAACAATGGTAGAGAATACTTAAAAACATTTCAACCCAAGGAAGATGAGGATATATTTCTTGGTTACTCCTTACATACCAAAGCTTATAGAGTTTATGTAACATCCTGTTTTGTTTTTTATTTAATTTTATTTATTTATTTTAATTGATTAATTACCCGAGTAATTTATTTATTTGGTAATTTAATTATTTTCCTTCCCGCTCTATCGAACTCGAACTAGAAGACTTTATTATTTAGTGGACCGTTCGTGGTTTCAGATTCGGACTAGTTATTAATTCATTTGCAAGACTGGACTTGACCCTTTGTTTTGATCCATCTCGTTTGGCCCAAGTCTTGGCCCAAGTCAAACCCTAAATGTAGAATCCCACCCAAACCTCATTCCTTTCCCCTCCTCCTCTTCTCTCACGCAGCCACTAAAGAAAAAGAAAGAAACAATTCAGTTTCTTGAGCATCACCATTTTCAACATCATCACGCAGCCATCACCATCAACGCTTCGCACATCATCATCACCGGATTAGTCACAGACCGGGCCGTAATTTCCCCTTGCTCCGTCCAGCGCCTCTGCTCTGTTTTTCGCTCTGTCACATCTCCGTTTTCGGCTCTGTTTCTGTCCCGTCTCCGCCGCACTGACCCGTCCCGATCTGCTCTGTCCTTGTTTGCTCCGATTCATCTGCTCGTCGGCTCCGTTTATGTTCCATATTCACTCGCCCTCTCCGTCTCATTTTTGGTAAGATATCACTATGCTCTGTTTTCTTCGATTTCATTCTATCTTCTCCTACGACTTCTATTCATTTCTGATTTAATTCAAATCAGTTCGTGCTTGTTAACTGTAGGTTTGTTCGATGTTCTATTCGACTCTTTCATTCCAATCCGTTCGAAGGTAAGGATTGCAGTTTTCGTTTTGTTCTTTTTCATTTTGGAAGATTATGCCCTGTTATGTTTCTGGTCGTGGAACTTGAACCCTACCTCGATTATGGACCAATCTGGACTGATCTGGGATCATCTTTTGCACTGGATTTGATGAATTCTGACTAGCATTAGCTGAATTGAAATGGTGTTGAGTTCGATTGGACAATTTCGTAATGTTAGGTTCCTGCCGGGGTTAATCTGTGAATTCTGAAAAATTTAAGGACCCGTTTAAATTATCTTTGACCAATGTTGACTGACCTTGGACTAGATTAAGAGTTTTGTTGGTTTCTGAGGGTTGTTTTGCATGTTATGAAAGTTGTGGGACTTGGTTATGGTTTCTGAAATTAGAAAAAAAAAAGAACTTTTCTGCAAATTCTGATTTAAGGGTAAAACTGTCTTTTCGCTTGATATTGTGTGTTTTGGAGATAGTTGGAGTTTTTGGTGAACTGTTGTGTTGATTCGGAAACTTGTGAGTTTAATGTGTAATTTCTTAAACTTAAAGGAGTTTTTCTGCATTTGTTTTATGAAGGGAAAAATGGTAATTTTACTATTGAGAGCGTTTTGGTAATTTCAAGAGTTGAGTTAAAGTGTGTTTTCTGAAAACCGTACACTTAAGTAATTTTTGTCTTTGATCTTTCTAACCAATTGACTTGCTAGATTAGTTGGTTTGTGTTTGAGGGTATAACCTAGAGATCCCGAGTTTGAACCCAACCTTCGCCACTTCTCCACTGACCTTTTGCTTTTATCCGTTTAACTTTCGTTTCAGCTTCTAGTTAGTAACTAGACACTTTCTGTTTAGGTGTTCTGTTCATTAGCTCTTAAGTTGTTGTGCTTTCGTGGACCGTTGCTCGCAAAGTTTAAGGTGAGTGTTCACCTCAAAGTTTGTTTGTTTTTAAAACCTAGAAGGCTATGTGCTATGCATGTTTTGGTTGTATTCTGTTTGGTACTGACTCTTCTACATGAACATTTCTCGATATCTCGAGTACTATCTGTTACTGTTTGTATATTCTGTTTGTCTGTATATGTTCTGTCAGTTTCTGTGTGATCGGTCGATTAGGTAGTAATTAGGTAGACTTGGGTAGTGTGGACTATCGGGTTTATTTAGTTATTGCCTAGTCTATTCCCTTTCAGACGCGAGGCAGAAGTCGCTGAGGTCTATTAGGGTCCTAGGATCTGTTTCCCCAAAGTAGACGGGGCTCTGTTCTATCTAGAGTTGTTAACCCTCTGGAGGGAGTTACAAGGGCATTCTGGGAGTAAGAGTAACAAGGCGGGCTGCACCAACGGACGTCACTTATCTGTTTCTGTCTGTCTCTTTGTTCTGTTATCTGCTTCTGTTATTGTCTTACTTGCTACAAATGTTTTGTTTTCAAAACTGTTTACTTTTATGTCTTTTTAAATAGAACCTCACTGAGATCCTTTATCTCACACTCTTTCTGTTTTCAAAATCTCTTCCTTGTAGATTCTGCTGAAGGAGACCGAGTCTAGGCATCCAGCGACTGAGAGTGGGAACTGGGACTTTCTTTGGGATTTATTTGTTTTTTTTTATATAAGAAGGAAAACTATTTATATTCTTCACTATCCGTTACATTCTTTTGAAATTTTTATAGTTACTGTTGGATATTTTGAGTCTGTTTGCGCATTGGCGCCAAATTCTGTTATTGCATTTATTGTGGACCGTTGTCCTTTGGATTATTTCAAATGTTTACTTTTTCGATAAAAAATATTTTATTTTAAAATCCGATATCGTTACAGTTTACTACAAGAAATCACAAAAGATTGAAAAATCAGTGCATGTTGTATTCCAAGAAAAGAAGCAAGGAGTTCATACTGAGAAAGAAGTCTCAGAATGTATGAAGAAGTTGATCATACAAGAACAGGAAGCTGAGAAAAGAGCTGGAAAAGCTAAAATCATTGAGCTAGATTATGAATCTGACGATGAAAGACCTAAGCCAAGTAATGACAAGATGAATATAGTTCATGATAAAGAATTTCCAGCAAAAGACTCAGTTGCTCCTGAGGTTGCTGAAATAGAGAAATCACATGTGCATACTGATGAGTTACCACACTCCAACAACACTGAATAAGTGATTGCTGATGAATCAATACCAGTAGAGACACAACCAGAAACCAGTAGTACTGAACAAGTGCATGCTGAAGAGTCACATGCTGAAACACATACATATCCAGATCCAAAGAGAAAAAAGCCTGTTAATAAGTGGATTAGAGATCATCCCTCTCGGAATGTGTTGGTCCATTTAAACAAGAAGAAAAGACAGGAGGGGGGGGTGAATAGTGTTTTCAAACTTTTCGTTGTTTAAAACTTTCTCAGCAAGTACTTATTACTTTTCAGTAATGAGTTTGCTGATACTTCACTTTCTCAGCAAGTGCTTGTTACTTTTCAGTAATGAGTTTGCTAATACTTAAAAACAGAGTGCAGAACTCTTTTACGATAAGTGCTTTTGTCAGAAAGCTTGTTTCAGCAAGTAAACAGATTGACAGTGTAAAACAATGTAGAATGCTGCAAGATAATTGCAGAAATGTAAATCACACAAACACTTTTATAGTGGTATTTGAGAGTGGCTTAATCTCTCAACTAATCCACTTTGTCCTTTCTAGGACTGAATCCACTATAATAAGATATGAGGTTCCTTACAAATCCTATCACTAATGATTCTCGGAAACGAAAGCACACTTGCCTTGTTTCCAACCTAAACTAGAGAACTAAACCTTGTTCTCCACCAAACTTGGGACACTTAATCAGCAAAACTATACTTGATTAATTCCCCCTGAAGTTGAAAGAAGCTTTCCTCACATGACCACAGATACTGGTGAAAAGGAAACTGTGTTAGGAGAACTGGTCGACACTGTCGTACCAAAACCAAGAGAGGAATGGACTTCAGATGAAGCCAAAAGATTCCGTCTTGATGGCCAAGCAAGAAACATCATCATTCGATCTCCTCCAGATACTATACAGTGCAAACTGTGGGGTGCTAAAAATGCTAAGGAAGCTTGGAAAATGGTTCAAGATTTTTGTGTTGGATCTGACAAAACCAAGGAAAACAAACTCGAAGTACTAAAGTTAAATATTCAAAACTTCAAACAAGGTGCCAATGAGTCACTGGAAGACTTGGATTTCAGATTCACAACTCTTGTGAGTGAAATGGCTGCCTTAGGTGTTGGAAACTTCTATTCAGATTATGAAAAGGTGAAAACCATTATCAGAAGTTTGAATCAAGAATGTATCCACACTCAGAACTTCTACTACAATCAAGGAATGCCAAACATCACTCCAACTGAGTTGTTCTCTCACCTTGCTACTGTCAACTATGAGACAAAGCAGAGAGAAAGTGTGTTTGCTGAAAAATCGCAAAACATTGCTCTTGTTGCCAAGCCGTCATCTTCTGAAATGAAGAATGACAAAGAGCCTGCTGATGAAAATGCTCTTGCAGTTAGAAACATGAAGAAATTCATAAGTAAAGAACTTGAAAGGCGAAAAGCAAAAGAGAAGCTGAAAAAGCATCTTGGTAACAGCTACCATAAGTACAAGAATGAAGCTAGCTCGTTGAACAAGCAAGCTCAGCAAGAAAACTCCTCTGAAGAACCAGCAGTTGGCAATGATCTTTGCTTTTATTGCAAAAAGCCTGGACACTTCAAAGCAAACTCATTTTGATGAGCTCTTCATTCGTACTTGTCTTCAACCAACCAGGGTCTGATCGTACTTTCTTCCTTCTTCGTTTTTCATTTACTAGACTGTAGAAAGTTCAGACACTGAAGAAGAGGAAGCTACTCTGGACGTAGAGATAGGCAAAGAAGTGTGTGGAATTGCCTTGGAAGCTTACCCAGATGTGTCAAACTACGAGTTCTGCCTCATGGCCGATCAGGTAAATTTTCCTACCTCAAACTCTGATTCAGAAAGTGAAGATGATATTGACCTTGATAGAATTCAAGGAGAAATCAAAACATTTGAGAAAACTCTGAGCAAACAGCAAGAGAAACTACAGAATGCTGAACTTCTGACTAAGCAAACTACTGAAAAGTACGTTGTGCTGAGCGTTGAGTCAGAAAAGAAGGATGATGAAATATTGCATCTCAAAACGCTAGTTGCTGAAACTACAGAGAAAAATACTCAAATGGCAATAGAATTGGAAGAATATCAATCCTCAATTCTAAAGTTACTTGCTGAAATACAAGAGATGAAAAAGATGAAAGTCAATTTCAAATCTTATGCGAATGCTAGTAACACGCTAACTGAACTAAACTCTTATCTGAGAGATCCATCTCAGAAAGAAGGTTTAGGTGCCACTTATGAAGGTGATGATGTGATACCTTTGTTCGTGCTACTGATAGTGGTCAAGCAGAACTCTATCAAATTGGTCAATCTAAGGTTGCTGAAATAAGCAATCAAGTACCTATGACAAAGAAACCCGCTGTTGCTACGAAAATAACAAGACTTCAAAAGGAAAACAGGTTGCTGAAAAACAATTTGATCAGAAAAAAGATGCTGAAAAGCATTCCGCCAAAGAAGTCGCTTAAAAGAAATTTGTTAAGTTAAAAGGCAAGATTACTAACAAAAGTAATTAGAAGTCCATGCTGACAAACCTGAATCAAGTAAGGCTGCTGAGACAAAAATTCAGCATACTCCGAAAAGTGGACTTGGTTACAAAACCAAGCAAAGTCAACTCTTTCACGAGTATAAGCAGAGTCAGCAAAGATACTTCAAAGAGCTGAACAAATCCAAGCCCAAGAGTACTGACAATACTCAGAATGCTAGGACTAGAAGAAACCTTGCTAGAAAACTTACTGAAAAGTATGTTCAGCAAAAGGGTCAACAAAACAAGACACCACATCAAAAAGTGGATTTAATCAGCAATGATCAAAAGACGTTTGGTTCTACACCATCTAGCTCCTGAGCAAGTAGAAAACAAGTCAAGATTGAAAAAGTCAAGACTTGGGTTTCCACTGGACGTTTTCTTGAACATGTTAATGGACATCCAATCTTGGATAATTAACTTGTTTGCTCTTGATTGTGCAGACTTCAGCCACGGAGACAAACATGGAATTTGGCACTTTGACAGTGGTTGCGGAAAGCACATGACATGCAATAAGAAAAACCTTATAAACTATAGACGGTGGTCTAAAGGTTCAACAATAAGGTTCGCTGGTGGAGGCTTTTGTTCTACTAAAGGCTATGGTGATGTGAAGTTAGGGTGCATCACTATTTCAGGAGTTCTTTATGTCAAAAATCTTAAGTTTAACCTTTTCAGCATGAGTCAGTTTGCTAACAAAGGTTATTTCATCAAAATCAAAAATGATGAATGTAAACTTATTGACTTTGAGACAAAGAAGGTAATCATGGTTGCTAGAAGATCAGGAGGTCTATATACCGTAGAATGGTCTTCAGCAATCATTGAAAAATGTCTTATCTCAGAACATGATTGCCTTGCTGAAAAAGCATGGTTATGGCATAAACGAACTAGTCACCTAAATTTCAAGACGTTGAGTAAGATGTCTAAAAAGGCACTTGTAGTTGGATTACCTAGGGTTACTTTTAAGAAGGATGGTGTTTGCACTGCATGCCAGCAAGGTAAGCAAACCAAAACTTCTTTCAAGAACAAGGCAGTATCGTCAACTACAAAACCTTTACAACTCTTGCACATGGACTTGTTTGAATCTTCTTCAACAAGCTATGCTGGTAAGAAGTACGATCTGGTGGTGGTAGATGATTATTCAAGGTTCACTTGGATAATTTTCATCAAACATAAGTTTGAAACAAGGACTGAAATACCTAACTTGCTGAATAAGCTCGAAGTCAAAATTGACAAGGTAAAATCATCAGAACAGATCATGGTACTGAGTTTGGAAACCAGTACATAACTGAGTATTGCACTTCAAAAGGCATACAACATCAGTTATCCTCGGTAAGGACACCGCAACAAAATGGTGTTGCTGAAAGGAAGAGTCGTACCCTTAAGGAAGCAGCTAAAACCATGCTTGCTGACACTGAAATAAGTGAAGCTTATTGGGTTGAAGCGATTAATACCGCTTACTATACTCAAAATAGATGTTTGATAACTAAGGAATACAACAAAACTCCCTATGAGTTATTTGTTGGAAGACCTCCTAACATCACTCATCTAAGAGTATTTGGTTACAACTGCTTTGTTCTTAACAATGGTAGAGAATATTTAAAGACATTTCAACCAAAGGCAGATGAAGCGATATTTCTTGGTTACTACTTACATAGCAAAGCTTATAGTGTTTACAACAAAAAGGCACAAAAGATTGAAGAATCAGTGCATGTTGTATTCTATGAAAAGACACAAGGAGTTCCTGCTGAAAAAGAAATATCAGATTGTATGAAGAAACTACTCATACACGAGCAAAGAACTGAATTCAATGCTGGAAATGTCAAACCTATTGAACATAATGATGATCGGACAATGACACTCCAACACCAAGTCATGTCAAGATAAATGTAGTTCATGATAAGGAATTCCTGGCTAAAGACGCACTTGCTCCAGATGTTGCTGAAACTACGCAACCCCTTGTGCCTACTAACGAGTTATCTCAAACCAGCAATACTGAACAAGTAGTTGCTGATGAACCTATTTCAGTGGAGACACAAACAGATACCAGTAGTACTAAACAAGTACATGCTGAAGAGTCACATACTAAAACGCAAACATATCCAGATCCTAAGAGCAGAACACCTGTTAACAAATGGATTAGAGATCATCCCTCTAAGGATATGATTGGTGATATTGACAAACGCCAAATGACTAGATCCAAAGTATCTACCAACCAAGAACTTGCTGAAGAAGCAATTGTTGTTGAGGTAGAAGCTTTGTTCTCTTACTTTGTTTCAGAAATTGAGCCCAAAATCATAGAAGAAGCTTTAAAGCATTCTGAATGGATCAAGGCAATGCAAGAAGAACTGGATCAATTTGAAAGGAACTAAGTCTGGAAACTTGTACCCCTTGCTGAAGGAAAGAAAGCAATTGGTAAAAAGTGGGTGTTCAGAAACAAGTTGAGCGAGTCTGGTGAAGTAACAAGGAATAAAGCACGTTTAGTTGCTCAAGGTTATTGCCAGACTGAAGGATTGGATTATGATGAGTCTTATGCACCAGTTGCAAGATTGGATGCTATTAGACTTTTCTTAGTCTTTGCTGCTGATGAATTTGTATTTAAGCTTTCATTTGAGTCTTTTTCACTTATTTTAGCTATCATCTATGTTAATTTAGCTATATTTTATTGCATTTTATTAGAATAGTGTCACGTTACCCTTTAGTTTGTATTTTACAGGTTTTGGTTGAAAACGAGGTTTTCCGGACAATAATATTGAAGTAGACAAGGAATTGGTGTTCCAGAAGCCTAATTGGAGTATCTGAAAGATTCCGGATAGGATTTGAAGTCTAGGGGTCGAGTCTGAAGGCTAAAAGGTCACTAGAAGGCAAAAACCGAGTCCGAAAAGGGGAAGAAATCCAAAAACGCGTCGAAAACGCGTATCTGACCGAAAAACACTCCCGAGCGAGTCGCCCGGGACGTGGGGTAAATCGCCCCACACCAGGCGAATCGCCCGGTGTGTGGGGCCCTTCGCCCCACACAATTCGAATGCCTATATATAGTTGCTCAGTTTTCTCCGCTTTTCATACTTTTCCAGACCTTTTCTCTCACCTTTCTCAGTAGTTTTAGGTAGGAATTCTCCATAGCCTGTTCTGGGGGTTCTTAGCTTAGGAGATACTTTTTCTTAGCAGTTTGGAGCTTGTAAGATAGCGATTCTTCGAAGATTGACAACCTTCGGTAACATTGTATCTTACAGTTTTTCTATTTATATTTATATATCTTTCAACATGTTTTCTTCTATGATTTCTGTTGATTGCATGACATCTATGAGTAGCTAAACTTCTCGTTGGTGATAGTATGTGATTTCTTAGCGAAAGGTTAATAATTATGCTAATGGCTATATCGCGCATTATACTCTGAGTTATTGCTTTATTTCTTTGATCTATCTAAATCTCTATCTTCGTAGTGTTGAATAACTACGGAACACAATTGGACAATTCATTGATCTTTGATCTATCTAAAACCTCTATCTTCGTAGTGTTGAATAATTACGGAACACAATTGGACAATTCACTGATCAAAGATCTCCATGCAAGACCGAGGAATTTATGCATGATTATTAAGCTGCTATGCTTTGAATGACCATACTATCACCAATCTCCATTATCTGTTATGAAAAACCTTTGCTAAGTCGTTTGTTGATTTTATATTCTTAAGTTAGATTATATAAAGCTAGTTATAGTCCTTAGAGATCGACACTCGAGGTTATTCTACTGCTACACTACGGTTTTCGTTGTAGTTGTGAATTGCCTTTGGCTAAATACAAATTTATTTGATTAAGTAGAATCTGACAAGTTCTAAACCAGTTCATCAAATTGGCGCCGTTGCCGGGGACTATACTCCTTTTTTCTGTTTAACTTTTTTATATTTTCAACATTCAATTCCTAGTTCTAGTAGTTTTTAGTTTTCCTATTTAATCTCTCTTTGATACTCCTTTCCTAGTTTGTTACAGATAGTGTATGCCACATACACGATCTAGAGGAACACCACTTGCTGATTCAATTGCTGAGATCGACAGAGTCTACCACCAAAGAAGGCGAATACTTCAAAGGCGTGAACTAGAGGAAATAGAGGATACCGATTTCTCTGAATCTCTACACAATCTTTTCAAGGAAATCGACGGAATGGCAGAAGCTAGACCACTGAAAGCATGGGTTCAACCCTCCAAGGATCGTATGAGGGGACCGGCGATTGTTCTTTCGTCTGCAACTCGAGATCTGGAAATCAAGAACCACGCGTTCCATCAACTTCCGAGGTTCTATGGCTTAGCAAGTGAAGATGTGATGGGGTACTTGCACGATATCGATGATTTCGTCAACCAACTCCCACGGCCCGGAGCTGAAATAACAACGGATCAGTTGAGGATGAAGGTTTTTGTGATGGGGCTTGGCGACAGAGCCAAGTCATGGTTGAGTTCTCTACCGGCGGGCTCGCTGGACACTTGGGAGAAGGTTTTTTCAGCTTTCATGGAAAAATACTTCCCTCACACCTTGACTACCGCGCTTAAGGCGCAAATCACTGGATTCAAACAGGACTATGATGAGACCATCTACACCGCGTTCGAGAGGTTCCAAGACCTCATGAACAAGTGTCCTCACCATGGTTTTGAGCTTTCTGACCTAGTCCAACACTTCTATAATGAACTAACCTTCGAGAACCAACAAGTGGTGGACTTCCAATGCCGTGGCAATATCTGGGAGGAAACCGCGGAAGCCGTCTGGGCAGTTTTTGAAAGGCTTGCTAAGGGTTCGCAATTCAAGGACCCAAGAGCGATGGTTAGGAGACGTGGACCTGAAGCTCCACCGACTCAAGAAGCCCCTATGTATAGGGGGAATGGGGATCAATTCGAGTGCTTTACCAACGAATTGAAACAAGTCCTCAAGAGCGCCAATGGAACAGCTATGTCAAACGAGGTTTGCCGAATATGCAAGAACTATGGGCACGGGGCTCATATGTGTAGATCGGAGCTTGCATATGATGATGGCAATTCTGTTCAAGGAGGCGAAGAGGAAGCCTTTGCTACGGAATTTGGTACTCAAGAAGCTAGCTACGGACAAGACGGTAGGAATCCTCGAGGTGGATTTTGGAGAAGAGGGTTCCGAAACAATCAAGGATATGCACCGGCTAGCCAAACTTATGGACCTAACCAAGACCGTAGTAGGCTTAACTATGGTAATGACCACTGCGAAAATCCCGCTCCGAAAGAGCAACCGAAGTCGAAGACAGCTCTACTGATGGAGAACTTGCAAAAGATGGTTGATCACACCCAAAGTTTTCTCAAACGTTATGAAGAAGATTCTGAGAAGACTAGGGCAAGGCTTGATCGATTGAAAGAGAGCACTAGGCTTGCCCATCAAAAGATGCAAGAGTTGATCGACCGAGGAGCAAGTAGGGAGCAAGGCAAGCTGCCTAGCAACACTGAGAAGTCGATGTCCATTACCTTGGTGGGTGATCTACCTGTCGAAATCACCATCAAGAAGGTTGCTAAGTGCGAGTGTTGGAAGAAGGAAGAACCTCCACTAACCAAGGAAGAAGAGAAGGACCTTGGTACTGATGAGAGTGAAGAGGAGCCAGAGGATCCCGAGCCACTCCCTCAAAGTTTCGATGTTAAGGTCGGGATTGGTGAACTTGAAGATGTCCGTGCCACACTAGACACAGGATCCTACTTTAATGTGTTCCCGATGAATTTGTTTGAGAAGAGTACCCTTGGAAAACTATCTGAGCATAAGGCTATTGTGCAACTGGCGGATGGATCCTTTGTGAGACCCGAAGGCGTTGTGAAGAATGTATTGGTCAAGATTGGTGAAGCTTCTGTATACACCAATTTTGTAGTTATACCGGCGTCTACACCTGGGATGGGGGATGTCGTTCTCTTGGGGCGAACGTTCTTGACCAAGCTACGCTCCGTGATAGACATCTACCGAAGGACTTGCACCATTGAGGTGGACGGAAAGCGACATGTGTTGCGAGCCATATCTGATCCACCCGATCACTTCAATGCTTCTAACACTATTAACTACTGTGGTCTTGCTGTCCATGTTCATTCTTATTCACAGGTTCGTGGCATGTGGAGAAGATCCATGAAGGGGAAGTCTAGTACCCTCAAGAAGAAGAGCTAGGCGCAAGAAGGAGTCGAATCAAAGACTATAAACAATGACGCTATCCGGGAGGCAACCCGGAGTTTTTATCGCTTTTTTACTGCTTTTTTGCATGCATTCATACTTGAACAATTTGCTTTTCATATGTGAATTTGTTCGTCTATGTGTCGTATGTGCTTATGTTTGTGTTTGAGTGAACCTTTTCGAGTGGTTTTATGAGAAAAATGGTTTTCGGGGACTTAAAAACTGTGATTTTTCGAACGTTTTCGTCTCCCCGCCTCAGGAGGTGGGTCTCCCCCCATGAGGGGTGAATCGCCCCACAAGTTCAGAGAGCTCCACGCTCTCTGGACGCACCAGGGGCGACTCGCCCCATGAATTCTGCAGCTTAAAAATCGCGAGAAACGCCCCTTTCTCCTCATTTTCTTCATCTTCTTCACTACTTACTCCCCAAAATCCGAAAAAAGCAAAAATATTTCAATCCTTCATAAAATCTTCAATCGTCCACCAAATTTTGTGTTCTATAGCTTCAATCGATTGCATGCTCAATTATGCTTGGGTTGTTGATTTGGGAATTTTGCTACTAGATGTTTTTATCTTGTTATGCAATGTATCTTTTTCTTCGATTCCATACATATGATTGTGTTTACTGATGTAATGATGATGGATATGATGGTAGAATGCATAATTGTTGAGTATAAGGATTTATGATGCTAGAATTTTTCGCTACTATGGTATGAATTGAGCCTTATTATTTAGGTTATTGGTTGTCTAGCACGAGCGTAATGCGATATGTGCATGTCGAAATTATTTTGATATGTTGCATATTAGTAGCTAGATTAGACATGAAATATTTGCGGAGTTCGATTGTTGATTTTATCACTCGTGTGTTTCGCTCTTACATTAGCATATGCATGAGGTAGTTTTATGTCATACGAGGTACTAACTGCTGATTGTAGGAACTATGTCACAAAGGGAGAGAAGCACTCCCGTTTGGGTACTATGAAGTATTGGAGGGGGATCGATTAGAACCATGTCAAGGAGAGTGATCTTGTTAGAGGTGCGTTCGAGCCACGGGCTCTTGCAACAACGTCGCGGTTTATCCAAAAGGAGGAGCGAGAATCCACCTGGAGTAAGGACTCCTATGCCTATTCATGCACCACCGAAGGGATAGAAACAATTATTACGTCAGCAATCTATCACAAGGACTGCAAGGTTCGTGTGAATAGGAAGGCACCGGAACGACCTCACCACAACGGATTCAGTCTTGAGTCGACAGTGGTGAGAAAGTTCCGAATCACTAGCTTGGTTCCAAAACATAATGACATGGATACCCAGCCCCTCTTAGGGGTGTCCCTTGACTGCCTCTAAAGGGATCACCATATAGACATCGGGGGCATCAACCGTAGAGAATGTGGTCGACATAGGAAAAAATGGAAGACAACCTCTGAGTATCCGAGCAGCTTGCTGTAACCTCCTCGGGGTGTAAAACGTTGGAGAGGGAGGTGATGAATGTGTATTTTACACTTTCATTTGAGTCTTTTTCACCTATTTTAGCTATCCTCTATGTTAATTTAGCTATATTTTAGTGCATTTTATTAGAATAGTGTCACGTTTCCCTTTAGATTTTATTTTACAGGTTTTGGTTGAAAAACGAGGATTTCCGGGCAATTATATTGAAGTTGACAAGGAATTGGTGTTCCAGAAGCCTATTTGGAGTATCTGAAGGTTTCCGGATAGGATTTGGAGTCTAGGGGTCGAATCTGGAGGTTAGAAGGCCACTAGAAGTCAGAAACCAAGTCCGAAAAGGGGAAGAAATCCAAAAACGCGTCGAAAACGCGGATTTCCGCGAAAATTACTCCTGGGCGAACCGCCCGGGACGTGGGGCGAATCGCCCGGTGTGTGGGGCGAATCGCCCCACACTATTTCGAAGCCTATATATAGTTGCTCAGTTTTTCTCCGAAATATATACTTTTCCAGACCTATTCTCTCACCTTTCTCTGTAGTTTTAGGTAGGGACTTCCCAGAGCCTGTTCTGGGGGTTCGTAGCTTAGGAGACACTTTTTCATAGCAGATTGGAGCTTGTAGGATCGCAATTCTTCGAAGATTGACAACCTTCGGTAACATTGTATCTTACAGTTTATTCTACTTATTTTTATATATCTTTCAACATGTTTTCTTCTATGATTTCTGTTGATTGCATGACAACTATGAGTAGCTAAACTTATCGTTGGTGGTAGTATGTGAATTCTTAGCGAGGGGAAGATAATCATGCTAATGGCTATATCGCGCATTATACTCCGTGTTATTGCTTTATTTCGTTGATCAGGCTCAGCCTATATTCTCGTATGTTGTATTAATTATTATGCATAGTTGGACCCTCATCGACCTATGCACATCTATATCTTCGTAGTGTTGAATAATTACGGAACACAGTTGGACAATAGTGCTTGACTTGTTAGTATCTTTATCTTCGTAGTGCTTAATAATTGCAACAGGACATTCGATTGATCAAAGATCTCCATGCAAGACCGAGGAATTTACGCATGATTATTGACCCGTTATGCTTTGAAGGATCATACTATCACCAATCTCCATTATCTGTTAGAAAAATCTTTGCTTTTACGTCTGCTGTTTTTATATTCCTAGTTAAATAGATAAAGCTAGTTATAGTCCTTAGAGAACGACACTCGAGGTCATTCTACTACTACACTACCGTTTTCGTTGTAGATGTGAATTGCCTTTGGCTAAATAACAAATTTATTTGATTTGCTCGGAGCACGACATCCGCGAAGTTCATCAAATTGGTGCCGTTGTCGGGGACTATATTCCTTTTTTCTGTTTAATTTGTTTATATTTTCAGCATTCAATTCCTAATTCTATTAGTTTTAGTTTTCCTTTTTAATCTCTCTCTGATACTGCTTTCCTAGTCTGTTTCTAATTCTCCTTTCCTAGCCTTAGTAGTATTCGATATCTAGAAATATTCTCGATTTTCGAAATTTCTAACGAGGCTAATTTTCAGTTTTGAGTTACTCCTGATACAGATTTCCAGGTATGACGACCTTAAAAGCCCGCTTGACACCTACGTTCTCGCAAGTCAGGAGGGGGTCAGCTATATACTTGGAAGAAGAGTTATCGGGGTATGAGGTAACAAGCACCATAGTGAGAAGGATACCAAGATTCGAAGAAGGAGAGGATACGAATCCGATAAGCTTCATCAGGTCCTATGAAGAGGAAATAGCAAAAGTTCCAGCAAAGGGGTTCACCGAGGATCAATTATGCAGGAAATTATTTCCTTTTGCTTTGGGATATGAACCGAGGATATGGATAGCGAGGTTAGCACCAGGATCACTGAAGACCTGGAGCCAAGTAGTAGAGGAGTTCTTGGCACGTTTCATGCCTTACCATGAGACGATTGCACTACGGAATCGGATCGAATACTTCAAGCAAGGAGAATACGAGCGGTTCAGTGACACCTATGAACATTTTGAGCTGTATAAACGTGAGTGCCCCCACCACCGTTTCAACGATGGGGAGCTGATTTAGTTTTTTGTTGGAGGACTACGTGATGAAGTTAGGCTTCAAGTGGATGGGATGTGTGGAGGTTTAGAAGAATGTACAGTTGAAGAGGCAGTGAAGGTCTTTCAAAAGTACGCCAATGGATCCGCACAATCCGAGAAAATAATGTCGAATGAAGTCACCAACATATACTCAAATCAAGACCAAACTGACGGTTTATACGAAGGATATTCTGAGGACGAAGACATCAGTGAGGAGGAGGAACTTGCATTTTACGCAGGGATTAAAGCCATTGAGAGTGTTTTCGAGATAGCACACGCAGGGCAAGCTGAGAACAATCTTCGCATCGAGAAGGCTTTTGAAGCGGTCGAAGTAACTGAGCAACTTATCAAAGAGCTTAGCCTACTGAAGTGTGGAAGGTGCGGTAAAACAGTCGAGGATACCCCCCAGGAAGTAGTGACCAAACCACCCGAGGTGAGGGGCGAATCACCCCCCAACTCCAGGGAACCGGTCGATCCTATTCCTCCCGATGAGAAACCTGAAACTGATCCCGAGCAACCTCCAACTGTTGCTACTAAGGAGAATGAGTGCGAAGAGGTGAATCTACTACTCCGAGGAGGCAAGATGACCAAAATTCCTAACTTCATACGCCCTAAACGGGTCGAATCTACAGAGATCGATAATACAGGACCAAGCACAGAACAAGAGGTTAGCGGAAGTTCCAAAGAACCTCAAGAAGTTCCGGAAAGGAATGATGAACCAAGACCATCTGTGGTAGACATAGATGATGACGAAGTCAAGGTAGGAACTAGTATACCAGGGGAACTTCACAAATCTTCCAATCCATATGTGCCTCCGAAGCCACATGTGCCATACCCGAGTCGGATCAAACCAGCCAAGAAGGATATTCAAGATTCACCCCTATTCCAACGCCTGTCAAAAGTGGAAGCCAATGTGCCTCTCTTAGAATTAATCCAGAACATTCCAGCTTATACGAAATTCTTTCGTGAGATCAAGATCAAAAGGATTACTTCAGGAAAGGAAGTGAATGGGGTTGAAACGGTCGAATCGATTGCCGGATTGCCCGTGAAGAAAAAAGATCCTGGAAGCTTCATCATCGACATTGCCTTAGGGAATGGACGAACTACGAAGGCAATGCTTGAATTAGGAGCTAGCATTAACTTAATGCCGTATTCAGTATACAAGGCCCTAGAACTCGGAGAATTGACACCAACTGATATGGTCGTCCAGATGGCAGACCAAAGTGTGAAGAGGCCAGTCGGGATAATAGAAGACATCCTTGTGAAAGTGGACAAATTGATAATCCCAGCTGATTTTGTAGTAATGAAGTCCGCGGACGAGGGAAAGAGCCATATCCGTGAGCACGTAGTGCTAGTTGGGAGACCATTCATGGCAACTACCAACACATGCCTTGAACTTAAGGGCAAGAAAATAACCATGGAGGTAATGGGCGAGAAGATTGAGTTGGTAGGATGTATCATCAGAGATAAGGAAGTTGCGGAGGAGTTAAAATTTGTCGATTGCTACGAATCCGTAATTCCCGAATTTCATCATTGCCATGATAAACGTGAACCACTTGAGGAGGCACTAACAATGCGAGCTGAGACGTGCTACATGACCGAAGAAGCAAGGGAACTAGTTGAAATAATGGATAGCACCCCAGAAATTCCTGCAGGAGAAGAGGTACTTGAACCTTTAGATGAAGAAGAAGAAAGTGGGTTTCCTGAAGAACCTAGCTTAGAATTGAAACCACTTCCTGCGCACCTCAAGTATGTGTACTTAGGAGAAAATCAGAAGAAGCCTTTAATTGTCTCCTCACATCTCTCCGACGATGAAGAAAGTAAGCTGATTGAAGTATTGAAGGAAAATTCCGCAGCTATAGGATGGGGGATCAGTGATATCAAAGGAATTAGCCCTACAAGATGCGTGCACAACATCACTCTAGAATAAGATGCCAAACCCGTTAGGCAACCTCAGCGAAGGATAAATCCAGCCATGCAAGAGGTGGTAAAAAAAGAAGTGATCAAGTTGCTAGATGCTGATATGATTTACCCCATTCCTGATAGTCGATGGGTGAGCCCGGTACATGTAGTTCCTAAGAAATCAGGAGTCACGGTGGAAGAGAATGAGAATGGAGAATTGGTACCGGTTAGGAAGACCACTGGATGGCGGATGTGCATTGACTATAGAAGATAAAATGCCGCCACTAAAAAGACCACTTCCCTTTACCATTTATAGATGACATGCTAAACCGCCTTGCGGGGCGGAAGTTTTATTGTTTTCTTGATGGTTTATCAGGTTTCTACCAGATTCCGATTGCACCGGAGGATCAGGAGAAGACGACATTCACTTGCCCATTCGGAACATTTGCCCACAGGAGGATGCCATTTGGACTATGCAATACTCCCGCCACTTTTCAAAGGTGCATGCTTTCTGTTTTCTCTGACATGGTAATTAAATTTGTTGAAGTTTTCATGGATGATTTTTCCCTTTTTGGTGATTCCTTTGATGAATGCTTGCAAAGATTAGATCTAGTTTTGAAAAGGTGCATTGAATGCAACTTGACCTTAAGCTGGGAGAAGAGTCATTATATGGTTAGAGAAGGCATTGTTCTAGGACATGTAGTTTCTGAAAGAGGTATTGAGGTAGACAAGGCTAAGATCGAAATCATTGAAAAACTTCCCCCACCTACTTGTGTGAAAGAATTGCAGTCTTTTCTTGGCCATGTAGGTTTTCATAGAAGGTTCATTAAAGATTTTCAAAATTGCCAAACCTTTAAGTAGCTTGCTTGCTAAAGATGTGGTTTTCCATTTCTCTAATGATTGCTTAGTTGCTTTTAATACCCTTAAGGAAAAGCTTGTTTCTGCTCCCATTGTTGTACCGCCTGACTGGAATCTTCCTTTCGAAATTATGTGTGATGCTTCGAATTTTGCTATGGGTGCTGTTTTATGCCAAAAAGTTGATAAGCAGTATCGTGTGATTTATTATGTTAGTAAGACTCTAGACTCTGCGCAGGTTAATTATACAACTACTGAAAAGGAATTTTTAGTTGTTGTCTTTGCTTTACAAAAGTTTAGGTCTTATTTAATTGGACATCCTGTGAATGTCCATACTGATCATGCTGCTTTGAGACATTTGATAGCTAAGCAAGATTCTAAGCCTAGATTAATCCGTTGGGTCCTTTTGCTGCAAGACTTGATTTGACCATAGTGGATAGAGCTGGTAGGGAGAATTTAGTAGCAGATCATTTATCTAAAATACCTAATATACCTGTTGATCCGATACCCATCAATGAAGACCTCCCAGATGAGCACTTAATGAAGGCTAATGAAGATCCATGGTATGCAGATATTGTAAACTATTTGGCTATGAATGTTTGCCCCACTAACTTTTCAGCCTCGGACAAGAGAGCTCTTGCCAAGCAATGCAAGACTTACATATGGGATGATCCGCATCTATTCAAGGAAGGAGCTGATGGGATTCTAAGGAGATGCCTGCCACAAGAAGAACAACAAAGTGTACTGAGCCATTGCCATGAGCTTAATTGTGGGGGCACTACAGTGGATTGAAAACAGCACGCAAGGTACTGCAAGCAGGATTTTTCTGGCCAACAATATACAAAGATGCTCGAAGTTTTGTGAAGAATTGTGACCCATGTCAACGAGGTGGTGGTATTGGCAAGAAAGATGAAATGCCCCTTCAAGGGAATCTAGTGGTAGAACCTTTCGATGTATGGGCATTGATTTCATGGGACCATTTCCATCCAGTGGAGGCTATGAATACATTCTTGTTGCAGTGGACTATGTGACTAAATGGGTGGAGGCAATTCCTACAAAAACAATGACGACGGCGCAGTGGTTATGAAGTTCTTGAAGGAAGTAATATTCTCGAGATTTGGGTGCCCTAGGACAATCATCAGCGATGGAGGGTCACACTTCGTCAATAGAACGTTTGCCTCCCTTCTTAAGAGATACAGTGTCCACCATAGTATCGCTACACCTTATCACCCCAGACGTCGGGACAAGTCGAAGTCAGCAACCGTCAAATCAAGAAGATCCTGGAGCGAGTAGTGAAGCCTAGTAGGAAGGATTGGGCAGGAAATTGAATGATGCACTTTGGGCATACAGGACTAGCTACAAGACGGTGATCGGGACCACTCCGTACAGACTTGTGTATGGGAAAGCATGTCATCTTCCCGTAGAACTGGAACACAAGGCATATTGGGCCATAAAAGCACTCAATCTTGATATGGGAAAGGCTGGCGAGGAACGATTGTTGCAACTAGATGAGCTTGATGAATTACGACTAGGTGCTTATGAAATGCCAAGATCTACAAGGAACGTACTAAGAAGTATCATGATCGTGGTATAGTACGTAAGGAATTGATTCCTGGACAAAAAGCTTTGGTATTTAATTCTCGCCTTCGACTATTTCCTGGAAAGCTCCGTACTCGTTGGGATGGACCGTACGAAATTATCGAAGTTGCTCCCCATGGAGCTGTAAAACTCTTTGATCCAAAGACGGGCAATACCTTCAAGGTGAATGGCCAGCGAGTGAAGCCGTACTTCGAGATATCTAGTGATCAAAGGGAGGTTGATCACCTTGAGCTTACCCTTACCGCCTCCACTGAAGGTTAGTGTTTTGTTGTTTGTTTTCTTTCTCACGAGTTTGATTGAGTATTATAGGTCACTTATACAAGCATTAGCTCTCACCTTGGATCCACTTTCGACGTTCGGGACGAGCGACGACGTTCAGGTTTGGGGAGGAGGTTATCGCTGGTTATCTCTATACTTATCTTGCTTATGATAAACTCGTGAAATTTTTTGCATTTGCACGTTTACTGCTTTCCTAGGAGTCTTGCATGTTTTATATGGAGTTTATTGCCGAATTTTTGAACTTTTTATTGGGTAGATCAACTAACTATGCCATTAATCGTATGCTTCATCTCTATGAATTTGTTTGAGGTTTTTCTCGCTTGGCTTGTCACATTTATGTATTGCACTTAGTTAAGCTTGGTAGTCTCGACATCACTTAGTGGTGTTTTCTCTACTGCGGTTCACGAAGGCCTTTATAATAGGATGATGCATGTTAGGGTCTTATGGTTGTTTTCCCGAGTAATTATGTACCTAAGAGGCAACAAGTCTTCACCATGCTTTGAGATTGCTAAATGCCTAGGAAGGAGGTAGTGTGAGGTTGTGTGATCCTTTGTTTATAACCTATTCTTCCGAATAGGTTTGGGGAGGGGGTTACACCATCATTAGACTTGTTTTTTTTTTTCATTTTCGTATCGTGAGTTTATTTTTCCTTTTCCGAAATTTTGTACTCCAACCTATTCTTTCGAATAGGTTTGGGGAAGTCGTGTGAGTCATTTTGTTTCTCTTTTTGTTATGCTACTGCTGGCTAAAAAAAAAAAACGAAAAAAAGAAAGAAAAATTCCAGGAAAAAGAAAAAAGAGGAAAAAAAAGAAACTGGAAAGAAAAAAAAAAAAAGAAAAAAAAAAAAAAACCCCAAAAAAGCAAAGAAGGGTCCAAAAAAAGAAAGCCAAATAGCAGTTTAGCAAAGTGTTGTGTCTCATTTTCCAATTCTTGTAATGTTCGTAATCGTTTGTAATTTTCTATTTTTATCTTTTTTGTCTTGAGTGTCATCTGTTCTAGACCACCCTCGTCCTGCCATTCAGGAAGTGGTGAATAGCTTAAGACTTTACTTGAGAGATGGGTAGAATAGGGGAGTGTTATCTTTTATAGGGAACCCTCCTTCGTTTGATGAGAGCCAGTACTGGTTCGACCTCTTTGAGGGAAAGTCTTAACATGGTGGACAGCAGTAAGTCCTCAGTTTCATAGGCACGGGACAACCATTCGTATCTTAGCATGCTTCATTACGTCGTCACTGACTAGGTCCAGGTAGAGAATGTTACGAGAGACTATCTTGTCTTGACATAAGTGCTTATGTGGATGTGTATAAGTCAATCGAGGTATTCTTCAACCTATATTCATGCTTTGATTTATATGGTTTTTGTTCATATGTTTTTATAGATTCAGTAGATTAGTTCATTTTATTTGGCATGAGACTCCATTTTGTGTCTTGCATTAGAGTCTAGCTTAGTTGCTTGAGGACAAGCAAAGGTTCGGTTGGGGAGTTTGATGAATGTGTATTTTACACTTTCATTTGAGTCTTTTTCACCTATTTTAGCTATCCTCTATGTTAATTTAGCTATATTTTAGTGCATTTATTAGAATAGTGTCACGTTTCCCTTTAGATTTTATTTTACAGGTTTTGGTTGAAAACGAGGATTTCCGGGCAAATTATATTGAAGTTGACAAGGAATTGGTGTTCCAGAAGCCTATTTGGAGTATCTGAAGGTTTCCGGATAGGATTTGGAGTCTAGGGGTCGAATCTGGAGGTTAGAAGGCCACTAGAAGTCAGAACCGAGTCCGAAAAGGGAAGAAATCCAAAAACGCGTCGAAAACGCGGAATTCCGCGAAAATTACTCCCGGGGCGAACCGCCCGGGACGTGGGGCAATCGCCCGGTGTGTGGGCGAATCGCCCCACACTATTTCGAAGCCTATATATAGTTGCTCAGTTTTCTCCGAAATCATACTTTTCCAGACCTATCTCTCACCTTTCTCTGTAGTTTTAGGTAGGGACTTCCCAGAGCCTGTTCTGGGGGTTCGTAGCTTAGGGACACTTTTTCATAGCAGATTGGAGCTTGTAGGATCGCAATTCTTCGGAGATTGACAACCTTCGGTAACATTGTATCTTACAGTTTTTCTACTTATTTTATATATCTTTCAACATGTTTCTTCTATGATTTCTGTTGATTGCATGCCACTATGAGTAGCTAAACTTATCGTTGTGGTAGTATGTGAATTCTTAGCGAAGGGAAGATAATCATGCTAATGGCTATATCGCGCATTATACTCCGTGTTATTGCTTTATTTCGTTGATCAGGCTCAGCCTAAATTCTCGTATGTGTATTAATTATTATGCACAATTGGACCCTCGTCGACCTATGCACATCTTATCTTCGTAGTGTTGAATAATTACGGAACACAATAGGACAATAGTGCTTGACTTGTCAGTATCTTATCTTCGTAGTGCTTAATAATTGCAACAGGACATTAGATTGATCAAAGATCTCCATGCAAGACCGAGGAATTTACGCATGATTATGACCCGTTATGCTTTGAAGGATCATACTATCACCATCTCCATTATCTGTAGAAAACCTTTGCTTTACGTCTGCTTTTTTATATTCCTAGTTAAATAGATAAAGCTAGTTATAGTCCTTAGAGAACGACACTCGAGGTCATTCTACGCTACACTACGGTTTCGTTGTAGTTGTGATTGCCTTGGCTAAATAACAAAAATTATTGATTAGCTGGAGCACGACATCCGCACGTTCATCAGGAGGCTCTGATACCACGGCTCTTTCTCCCCTTCAACAGAACATTCACAACCTATTGGAGGGCTACAGGGACCAAGATTCCTAAAGCGACGGATAATCTTGAGGATTCGCTTCCACATGCAACTCGACTTGGTGACGGTGGTGAATGACGTATGACAATGAAAGACCATAGGGACACTGATGATACAGATGGAGGAGTGTCCTATCCGATCTATTAATGGACGAAAAACCCGCCACTACCACAAGCCCCGATGGATCACCTATAAGGCCCCTGGAGCAGTCTCAATACCTTAAGCAGCATGGTACGTACGCAGGCCGACTGAGGCCAACCATTGCGTAAAATCTAATCACATTTGATTTCCCATTTTCTACTCCTAGGGACGAGCTTTAAATCATGAGGGGGGATTGAGATTTAAGTGAACTAGTGTTGTTATTTGGAGTTGCATGATGGTTAGAGCTTGACATTGGTAGGAGGAGTAGAGTAACCTTGCTGTTTACTTTCCGTCTTCATTTGCATTTGCACTTTACTGTTTCAGTAGTTTTAGGTTTCATACACTACATTCAGCCTAGGTAGTGATGAAATGTGTATTTTACACTTTCATTCGAGTCTTTTTCACGCTATTTTAGCTATCCTTTATGT
>CM051457.1:60529999-60601049 GCA_028274465.1 Plantago ovata
CCGATGAGAACCTGAAACTGATCCCGAGCAACCTCCAACTGTTGCTACTAAGAGAATGAGTGCGAAGAGGTGAATCTACTACTCCAGGAGGCAAGATGACCAAAATTCCTAACGTCATACGCCCTAAACGGGTTCGAATCTACGAGATCGATAATACAGGACCAAGCACAGAACAAGAGGTTAGCGGAAGTTCCAAGAACCTCAAGAGTTCCGGAAAGGAATGATGAACCAAGACCATCTGTGGTAGACATAGATGATGACGAAGTCAAGTAGGAACTAGTATCCAGTGGAACTTCAAAAACTTCCTCCAATCCATATTGCCTCCGAAGCCACATGTGCCATACCCGAGTCGGATCAAACCAGCCAAGAAGGATATTCAAGATTCACCCCTATTCCAACGCCTGTCAAAAGTGGAAGCCAATGTGCCTCTCTTAGAATTAATCCAGAACATTCCAGCTTATACGAAATTCTTTCGTGAGATCAAGATCAAAAGGATTACTTCAGGAAAGGAAGTGAATGGGGTTGAAACGGTCAATCGATTGCCGGATTGCCCGTGAAGAAAAAAGATCCTGGAAGTTCATCATCGACATCGCCTTAGGGAATGGACGAACTACGAAGGCAATGCTTGACTTAGGAGCTAGCATTAACTTAATGCCGTATTCAGTATACAAGGCCCTGGAACTCGGAGAATTGACACCAACTGATATGGTCGTCCAAATGGCAGACCAAAGTGTGAAGAGGCCAGTCGGGATAATAGAAGACATCCTTGTGAAAGTGGACAAATTGATAATCCCAGCTGATTTTGTAGTAATGAAGTCCGCGGACGAGGGAAAGAGCCATATCCGTGAGCACGTAGTACTAGTTGGGAGACCATTCATGGCAACTACCAACACATGCCTTGAACTTAAGGGCAAGAAAATAACCATGGAGGTAATGGGCGAGAGATTGAGTTGGTAGGATGTCATCAGAGATAAGGAAGTTGCGGAGGAGTTAAAATTTGTCGATTGCTACGAATCCGTAATTCCGAATTTCATCATTGCCATGGTAATCGTGAACCACTTGAGGAGGCACTAACAATGCGAGCTGAGACGTGCTACATGACCGAAGAAGCAAGGGAACTAGTTGAAATAATGGATAGCACCCAGAAATTCCTGCAGGAGAAGAGGTACTTGAACCTTTAGATGAAGAAGAAGAAAGTGGGTTTCCTGAAGAACCTAGCTTAGAATTGAAACCACTTCCTGCGCACCTCAAGTATGTTACTTAGGAGAAAATCAGAAGAAGCTTTAATTGTCTCCTCACATCTCTCCGACATGAAGAAAGTAAGCTGATTGAAGTATTGAAGGAAAATTCCGCAGCTATAGGATGGGGGATCAGTGATATCAAAGGATTAGCCCTACAAGAGCGTGCACAACATCACTCTAGAACAAGATGCCAACCCGTTAGGCAACCTCAGCGAAGGATAAATCCAGCCATGCAAGAGGTGGTAAAAAAAGAAGTGATCAAGTTGCTAGATGCTGATATGATTTACCCCATTCCTGATAGTCGATGGGTGAGCCCGGTACATGTAGTTCCTAAGAAATCAGGAGTCACGGTGGAAGAGAATGAGAATGGAGAATTGGTACCGGTTAGGAAGACCACTGGATGGCGGATGTGCATTGACTATAGAAGATAAAATGCCGCCACTAAAAAAGACCACTTCCCTTTACCATTTATAGATGACATGCTAAACCGCCTTGCGGGGCGGAAGTTTTATTGTTTTCTTGATGGTTTATCAGGTTTCTACCAGATTCCGATTGCACCGGAGGATCAGGAGAAGACGACATTCACTTGCCCATTCGGAACATTTGCCACAGGAGGATGCCATTTGGACTATGCAATACTCCCGCCACTTTTCAAAGGTGCATGCTTTCTGTTTTCTCTGACATGGTAATTAAATTTGTTGAAGTTTTCATGGATGATTTTTCCCTTTTTGGTGATTCCTTTGATGAATGCTTGCAAAGATTAGATCTAGTTTTGAAAAGGTGCATTGAATGCAACTTGACCTTAAGCTGGGAGAAGAGTCATTATATGGTTAGAGAAGGCATTGTTCTAGGACATGTAGTTTCTGAAAGAGGTATTGAGGTAGACAAGGCTAAGATCGAAATCATTGAAAAACTTCCCCCACCTACTTGTGTGAAAGAATTGCAGTCTTTTCTTGGCCATGTAGGTTTTCATAGAAGGTTCATTAAAGATTTTTCAAAATTGCCAAACCTTTAAGTAGCTTGCTTGCTAAAGATGTGGTTTTCCATTTCTCTAATGATTGCTTAGTTGCTTTTAATACCCTTAAGGAAAAGCTTGTTTCTGCTCCCATTGTTGTACCGCCTGACTGGAATCTTCCTTTCGAAATTATGTGTGATGCTTCGAATTTTGCTATGGGTGCTGTTTTATGCCAAAAAGTTGATAAGCAGTATCGTGTGATTTATTATGTTAGTAAGACTCTAGACTCTGCGCAGGTTAATTATACAACTACTGAAAAGGAATTTTTAGTTGTTGTCTTTGCTTTACAAAAGTTTAGGTCTTATTTAATTGGACATCCTGTGAATGTCCATACTGATCATGCTGCTTTGAGACATTTGATAGCTAAGCAAG
This sequence comes from Plantago ovata, assembly GCA_028274465.1. Taxonomy (NCBI): domain Eukaryota; kingdom Viridiplantae; phylum Streptophyta; class Magnoliopsida; order Lamiales; family Plantaginaceae; genus Plantago; species Plantago ovata. Next base: position 60,532,628 of record CM051457.1, read on the forward strand.
ATTCTAAGCCTAGATTAATCCGTTGGGTCCTTTTGCTGCAAGACTTTGATTTGACCATAGTGGATAGAGCTGGTAGGGAGAATTTAGTAGCAGATCATTTATCTAAAATACCTAATATACCTGTTGATCCGATACCCATCAATGAAGACCTCCCAGATGAGCACTTAATGAAGGCTAATGAAGATCCATGGTATGCAGATATTGTAAACTATTTGGCTATGAATGTTTGCCCCACTAACTTTTCAGCCTCGGACAAGAGAGCTCTTGCCAAGCAATGCAAGACTTACATATGGGATGATCCGCATCTATTCAAGGAAGGAGCTGATGGATTCTAAGGAGATGCCTGCCACAAGAAGAACAACAAAGTGTACTGAGCCATTGCCATGAGCTTAATTGTGGGGGACACTACAGCGGGTTGAAAACAGCACGCAAGGTACTGCAAGAAGGATTTTTCTGGCCAACATTATACAAAGATGCTCGAAGTTTTGTGAAGAGTTGTGACACATGTCAACGAGGTGGTGGTATTGGCAAGAAAGATGAAATGCCCCTTCAAGGGAATCTAGTGGTAGAACCTTTCGATGTATGGGCATTGATTTCATGGGACCATTTCCATCCAATGGAAGCTATGAATACATTCTTGTTGCAGTGGACTATGTGACTAAATGGGTGGAGGCAATCCCTACAAAAACAAATGACGGCGCAGTGGTTATGAAGTTCTTGAAGGAAGTAATATTCTCGAGATTTGGGTGCCCTAGGACAATCATCAGCGATGGAGGGTCACACTTCGTCAATAGAACGTTTGCCTCCCTTCTCAAGAGATACAGTGTCCACCATAGTATCGCTACACCTTATCACCCACAGACGTCGGGACAAGTCGAAGTCAGCAACCGTCAAATCAAGAAGATCCTGGAGCGAGTAGTGAAGCCTAGTAGGAAGGATTGGGCAGGAAAATTGAATGATGCACTTTGGGCATACATGACTAGCTACAAGACAGTAATCGGGACCACTCCGTACAGACTTGTGTATGTGAAAGCATGTCATCTTCCCGTTGAACTGGAACACAAGGCATATTGGGCCATAAAAGCACTAAATCTCGATATGGGAAAGGCTGGCGAGGAACGATTGTTACAACTAGATGAGCTTGATGAATTACGACTAGGTGCTTATGAAAATTCTAAGATATACAAGGAACGTACTAAGAAGTATCATGATCGTTGTATAGTACGTAAGGAATTGATTCCTGGACAAAAAGCTTTGGTGTTTAATTCTCGCCTTCGACTATTTCCTGGAAAGCTCCGTACTCGTTGGGATGGACCTTACGAAATTATCGAAGTTGCTCCCCATGGAGCTGTAAAACTCTTCGATCCAAAGACGGGCAATACCTTCAAGGTGAATGGCCAGCGGGTGAAGCCGTACTTCGAGATATCTAGTGATCAAAGGGAGGTTGACCACCTTGAGCTCACCCTTACCGACCCACTGAAGGTTAGTGAGTTTTGTTGTTTTGTTTTCTCACGAGTTTGATTGAGTATTATAGGTCACTTATACAAGAATTAGCCTCTCACCTTGGATCCACTTTCGACGTTCGGGACGAGCGACGACATTCAGGTTTGGGGAGGAGGTTATCGCTGGTTATCTCTATACTTATCTTGCTTATGATAAACTCGTGAAATTTTTTGCATTTGCACGTTTATTTCTTTCCTAGGATAGTCTTGCATGTTTTATATGGAGTTTATTGCCGAATATTTTGAACTTTTTTATTGGGTAGATCAACTAACTATGCCTTTAATCGTATGCTTCATCTCTATGAATTTGTTTGAGGTTTTTCTCGCTTGGCTTGTCACATTTATGTATTGCACTTAGTTAAGCTTGGTAGTCTCGACATCACTTAGTGGTGTTTTCTCTAGTGCGGTTCACGAAGGCCTTTATAATAGGATGATGCATGTTAGGGTCTTATGGTTGTTTTCCCGAGTAATTATGTACCTAAGAGGCAACAAGTCTTCACCATGCTTTGAGATTGCTAAATGCCTAGGAAGGAGGTAGTGTGAGGTTGTGTGATCCTTTGTTTATAACCTATTCTTCCGAATAGGTTTGGGGAGGGGGTTACACCATCATTAGACTTGTTTTTCGTTTTTCATTTCCATATCGTGAGTTTATTTTTCCTTTTCCGAAAATTTTGTACTCCAACCTATTCTTTCGAACAGGTTTGGGGAAGTCGTGTGAGTCATTTTGTTTCTCTTTTTGTTATGCTACTGTTGGCTAAAAAAAAAAAATCGAAAAAAAGATAGAAAAGATTCCAGGAAAAAAGAAAAAAAGAAGGAAAAAAAAGAAACTGGAAAGAAAAAAAAAAAAGAAAAAAAAAAAAAAAGACCCCAAAAAAGCAAAGAAGGGTCCAAAAAAGAAAGCCAAAAAGCAGTTTAGCAAAGTGTTGTGTCTCATTTTCCAATTCTTGTAATGTTCGTAATCGTTTTGTAATTTTCTATTTTTTATCTTTTTTGTCTTGAGTGTCATCTGTTCTAGACCACCCTCGTTCTGCCATTCAGGAAGTGGTGAATAGTTTAAGACTTTACTTGATAGATGGGTAGAATAGGGGAGTGTTATCTTTTATAGGGAACCCTCCATCGTTTGATGAGAGCCAGTACTAGTTCGACCTCTTTGAGGGAAAGTCTTAACATGGTGGAACAGTAGTAAGTCCTCAGTTTCATAGGCACGGGACAACCATTCGTATCTTAGCATGCTTCATTACGTCGTCACTGACTAGGTCCAGGTAGAGAATGTTACGAGAGACTATCTTGTCTTGACATAAGTGCTTATGTGGATGTGTATAAGTCAATTGAGGTATTCTTCAACCTATATTCATGCTTTGATTTATATGGTTTTTGTTCATATGTTTTTTGATAGATTCAGTAGATTAGTTCATTTTATTTGGCATGAGACTCCATTTTGTGTCTTGCATTAGAGTCTAGCTTAGTTGCTTGAGGACAAGCAAAGGTTCGGTTTGGGGAGTTTGATGAATGTGTATTTTACACTTTCATTTGAGTCTTTTTCACCTATTTTAGCTATCCTCTATGTTAATTTAGCTATATTTTAGTGCATTTTATTAGAATAGTGTCACGTTTCCCTTTAGATTTTATTTTACAGGTTTTGGTTGAAAAACGAGGATTTCGGGGAAATTATATTTAAGTTGACAAGGAACTGGTGTTCCAGAAGCCTATTTGGAGTATCTGAAGGTTTTCGGATAGGATTTGGAGTCTAGGGGTCGAATCTGGAGGTTAGAAGGCCACTAGAAGTCAGAAACCGAGTCCGAAAAGGGGAAGAAATCCAAAACGCGTCGAAAACGCGGAATTCCGCGAAAATTACTCCCGGGCGAACCGCCCGGGACGTGGGGCGAATCGCCCGGTGTGTGGGGCGAATCGCCCCACACTATTTCGAAGCCTATATATAGTTGCTCAGTTTTTCTCCGGAAGATATACTTTTCCAGACCTATTCTCTCACCTTTCTCTGTAGTTTTAGGTAGGGACTTCCCAGAGCCTGTTCTGGGGGTTCGTAGCTTAGGAGACACTTTTTCATAGCAGATTGGAGCTTGTGGGATCGCAATTCTTCGGAGATTGACAACCTTCGGTAACATTGTATCTTACAGTTTATTCTACTTATTTTTATATATCTTTCAACATGTTTTCTTCTATGATTTCTGTTGATTGCATGACAACTATGAGTAGCTAAACTTATCGTTGGTGGTAGTATGTGAATTCTTAGCGAAGGGAAGATAATCATGCTAATGGCTATATCGCGCATTATACTCCGTGTTATTGCTTTATTTCGTTGATCAGGCTCAGCCTATATTCTCGTATGTTGTATTAATTATTATGCACAGTTGGACCCTCGTCGACCTATGCACATCTATATCTTCGTAGTGTTGAATAATTACGGAACACAATTGGACAATAGTGCTTGACTTGTCAGTATCTTTATCTTCGTAGTGCTTAATAATTGCAACAGGACATTCGATTGATCAAAGATCTCCATGCAAGACCGAGGAATTTACGCATGATTATTGACCCGTTATGCTTTGAAGGATCACACTATCACCAATCTCCATTATCTGTTAGAAAAACCTTTGCTTTTACGTCTGCTGTTTTTATATTCCTAGTTAAATAGATAAAGCTAGTTATAGTCCTTAGAGAATGACACTCGAGGTCATTCTACTGCTACACTACGGTTTTCGTTGTAGTTGTGAATTGCCTTTGGCTAAATAACAAATTTATTTGATTAGCTTGGAGCACGACATCCGCACGTTCATCAGGAGGCTCTGATACCACTGCTCTTTCCCCTTCAACAGTTCACAACCTATTGGAGGGCTACAGGATGGACGATTCCATAACAGCGACGGCTAATCTTGAGGATTCTCTTCCACGATGCAACTCTACTGGTGACGGTGGTGATGACAGTAGTGACAATGAAGACCATAGGGACAATGATGATACAGATGGAGGAGTTGGTCCTATCCGATCTATTAATGGAACTACCGCCACTACCACAAGCCCCGATGATCACCTATAAGGCCCCTGGAGCAGTCTCAATACCTTACAAGCAGCATACTCAGCCGACTGAGGCCAAACCATGCGGTAACATCTACTATCACATTTGATTTCCTCATTTTCTTACTCCTAGGGACTAGCTTTAAATTCATGAGGGGGGATGAGATTTAAGTGAACTAGTGTTGTTAGTTTGGAGCTTGCCATTGATGGTTTAGAGCTTGACATTGGTAGGATGAGTATAGTACCTTGCATGTTTATCTATCCGTCTGCATTTGCATTTGCACGTTTACTGCTTTCTTAGTTTTTAGGTTACATACACTACATTCATCCTAGGATAGTGATGAATGTGTATTTTACACTTTCATTCGAGTCTTTTTCACCTATTTTAGCTATCCTTTATGTTAATTTAGCTATATTTTAGTACATTTTATTAGAATAGTGTCACGTTTCCCTTTAGATTTTATTTTACAGGTTTTGGTTGAAATTCGAAGATTTTCGGGCAATTATATTGAAGTTGACAAGGAATTGGTGTTCCAGAAGCCTATTTGGAGTATCTGAAGGTTTCCGGATAGGATTTGAAGTCTAGGGGCCGAATCTGGAGGTTAGAAGGCTACTAGAAGTCAGAAACCGAGTCCGAAAAGGTGAAGAAATCCAAAAACACATCGAAAACGCGGAATTCTGCGAGAAATCTTCTGGGGCGAACCGCCGCACCATGGGGCGAACCGCCCCGTAGTTTTTCGGGGCCTATATATAGTGCTCAGTTTTTCTCCGAAAATCATATCTTTCCAGACCTACTTTCTCACCTCTCTCTATAGTTTTAGGTAGGAACTTCCCGGGGCCTGTCCTGGGAGTTCTGTATCTTAGGGGATACTTTTTCATAGCAGTTTGGAGCTCGTAGGACCGCAATCATCCAGAGATTGACAACCTTCGGTAACTTTGTATCTTACAGTTTTATTCTACTTATTTTATTATATTCTTTCAACATGTATTCTTCTATGATTTCTGTTGATTGCATGCCTATTATGAGTAGCTAAACTTATCGTTGGTGGTAGTATGTGAATTCTTAGCGAAGGGAAGATAATCTTGCTAATGGCTATATCGCGCATTATACTCCGTGTCATTGCTTTATTTCGTTGATCAGTTGTAACCAAAATTCTCGTATGTTGTATTGATTATTATGCACAATTGGACACTTGTCGACCATCAGACCAATTATCTTCGTAGTGTTGAATAATTACGGAACACATTAGGACAATCGTGATTGACTTGTCAGACCAAATTATGTTCGTGGTGCTTAATACTTGCAACTCGACACTAGATTGATTCAAAGATCTCTATGCAAGACCGAGGAATTTATTCATGATTATCGACCCATTATGTTAAGAAGGACCATACTATCACCAATCTCCATTATCTGTTAGAAAAACCCCTATTGCTTTCTGTCTGCTGTTTTTATATTCTAAATTGGATTTGATAAAGCTAGTATAGTCCTGAGAGAACGACACTCGAGTCATTATACTGCTACACTACGGTTTTCGTTGTAGTTGTGGATTGCCTTTGGCTAAATAACAAATTTATTTGCTGAATCGAGACCTGACAAATCTCCGTTCATCAAATTGGCGTCGTTGCCGGGGACTATACTCCTTTTTTCTGTTTAATTTGTTTATATTTACAGCTTCAGATTCCTAATTCTATTAGTTTTTGTTTTCCTTTTTAATCTCTCTCTAATACTGCTTCCCTAGTCTGTTTCTAATCACCTTTCCTAGACTGTTTCAGATTGTGTATGCCGCATACACGTTCTGCAGGAACACCGCTTGCTGATTCAATTGCTGAGATCGACAGAGTCTACCACCAAAGAAGGCGACTACTTGAAAGGCGCGCACTAGAGGAAATAGAGGAAACCGATTTCTCTGAATCTCTACTTAGTCTCTTCAAGGAAATCGACGGAATGACAGAAGCTAGACCACTGAAGGCATGGGTTCAACCCACCAAGGATCGTATGAGGGGACCGGCGATAGTTCTTTCGTCTGCAACCCGAGATCTGGAAATCAAGAACCACGCATTCCAACAACTTCCGAGGTTCTATGGCTTATCAAGGGAAGATGTGATGGGGTACTTGCACGATATCGATGATTTCGTCAACCAACTCCCACGACCCGGAGCTGACATAACAACGGATGAGTTGAGGATGAATGTTTTTGCTATGGGACTTGGCGACAGAGCCAAGTCATGGTTAAGTTCTCTTCCAGCAGGCTCGCTGGACACTTGGGAAAAGGTTTTTTCAGCTTTCATGGAGAAATACTTCCCTCACACCTTGACTACCGCGCTAAAGGCGCAGATCACTGGATTCAAACAGGACTATGATGAGACCATCTACACCGCGTTCGAGAGGTTCCAAGATCTCACGAACAAGTGCCCTCACCATGGTTTTGAACTCTCCGACCTAGTCCAGCACTTCTACAATGGACTAACCTTCGAGAACCAACAAGTGGTGGATTTCCAATGCCGAGGCAATATTTGGGAGGAAACCGCAGAAGCCGTCTGGGCAGTTTTCGAAAGGCTTGCTAAGGGTTCGCAGTTCAAGGACCCAAGGGCAATGGTTAGGAGACGTGGACCTGAAGCTCCACCGACTCAAGAAGCCCCTATGTATAGGGGGAATGAGGATCAATTCGAGTGCTTTACCAACGAATTGAAGCAAGTCCTCAAGAGCGCCACCGGAACAACTATTTCGAACAAAGTATGCCGAATATGCAAGAACTATGGGCATGGGGCTCATATGTGTAGATCGGAGCTGGCATACGATGATGGCAACTGGGCTCGAGGAGGCGAAGAAGAAGCCTTTGCTACGGAGTTTGGTACTCAAGAAGTTAGCTACGGACAAGACGGTAGGAATCCTCGAGGTGGATTTTGGAGAAGAGGATACCGTAACAATCAAGGATATGCACCGGCTAACAAAACTTATGGACCTAACCAAGACCGTAGTAGGCTAAACTATGGTAATGACCACTGTGAAAACCCCGCTCTGAAAGAGCCACCGAAGTCGAAGTCGGCTCAACTGATGGAGAACTTGCAGAAGATGGTCGATCACACACAAAGTTTTCTCAAACGTTATGAAGAAGATTCCGAGAAGACTAGGGCAAGGCTCGATAGGTTGGAAGAGAGCACTAGGCTTGCCCATCAAAAGATGCAAGAGTTGATCGACCGAGGAGCAAGTAGGGAGCAAGGCAAACTGCCTAGCAGCACTGTGAAGTGGAATGCCATTACATTGGCTGGTGATGTACCTGACGAAATCACCATCAGGAAGGTTGTTAGGTGCGAGTGTTGCATGAAGGAAGAACTTCTACAGGCTGAAGAAGAAGAGAAGGACCTTCATTCTAACACAAGTGATGAGGAGCAAGAGGATCCCGAACCACTCCCTAAAAGTTTCGATGTTAAGGTAGGGATTGGTGAGCTTGAAGATGTCCGTGCCACACTAGACACGGGATCGTACTCGAACATAATTCCTTTGAATGTGTTTGAAAAGAGCAACATCGGAAAACTATCTGAGCAAAGGGCTATTGTGCAACTGGCAGATGGATCCTTTATGAGACCCGAGGGCGTTGTGAAATATGTGTTGGTCAAGATTGGTGAAGCATCTATATACACAAATTTTGTAGTTATGCCGGTATCTGCACCTGGGACGGGGGATGTCATACTCTTAGGGCAAACATTCCTGACTAAACTACGCTCAGTGATGGATATCTACCAAAGAACTTGCACCATCGAAGTGGATGGCAAGCAACACGTGTTGCAAGCCATACCTGATCCACCTGAACCGCCTGATATCACTACTCACTACTGTGGTCTTGTAGCCTATATACTTTCATATTCACAGGTTCGTGGCATGGAAAGGAGATCAATGAAGGGGAAGCCTAGTACCCGCAAAAAGAAGAGATAGGCGCAGACAGGAGTCGAGTCAAAGACTTTAAACAATGACGCTATCCGGGAGGCAACCCGGAATTTTTATCGCTTTCTTTACTGCTTTTCTGCATGCATTCATTCTTGAACTATTTGCTTCTAGTATGCGAATTTGTTCAAATATGTGTCGTATATGCTTATGTTTGAGTGAGATTTTTCGAGTGGTTTTTTGAAAAAGTTGGTTTCGGGGATTAAAACCGCATTTTCTGACGACGGGAACCGTCTCCCCGCATTGGGGAGCACGGGGCGAACCGCCCCGCACGTGGGGCGAACCGCCCCACGGCTCCAGATCTTCAAAAACGCGGATTTCAACCCCAAAACCTTATTTTCTTCATTCTTCTTCATCCATCCTCCCAAAAAACCCGAAAAGTGCGATTTTACTTCTAAATCTTCATAACTTCTTCATTTCTTGACCAAATTGAGTGTTCTTTAGCTTAATTCGAAGCCTATTACATGATCTATCATCCTATCCGAACAGATTTCATCCTAATTCGTTAGATTTGCAGATCTGAGGTATCATCCTTAGAACCCTAATTTTCGAATTTGGGGTTTTCTATTTTGAGCTTCAATTATGCTTATTTGATGCATGGGTATGTTGTTTGTGTGATTAGACATGTTATTTACTATCAATTGCATGCTCAATTTTGCTTGGATTGTTGATTTGGGTATTTTGCTACTAGATGATATATCTTGTTCTGCAATATGTCTTTATCTTTGGTTTCTTGCTTATGACTGTTTTTATTGATGTAATGTTGGTGGATTTGACGATAGAATGCTTAATAGTTGAGAATGAGGATTTATGTTGGTAGAATTTTTCGCTGCTATGGTATGAATTGAGCCTTGTTATCAAGGATATTGGTTGTCTAGTAAAAGCATGATGTGATGAATTGCATGTAGTAGTTACATTGGTATGTTGCATGATGCAGAAGCTAGGCTAGACATTTCGGTTTGGGGAGCTCGATTGTTGATTTTATCACTTGTGTGTTTCACTTTTACACTAGTATGTATTTGAGTCAGTTTTGTGTCATACGAGGTGCTAACCGCTATTTGTAGGTACCATACCAAGGGAAGGGAGCATTCCCGTATGATTGCTGTGAAAAACCATGTCAAGGAAGGTGATCTCGCTAGATGTGCGTTCGAGCCAAGGGGTTTTGCAACAACGTCGTGGATTATCCAAGAGGAGGAGCTAGAGTACACCTGGAGTAAGGACTCCTATGCCTATTCATGCACCACCGAAGGGACAGAAACCGTTACGTCATCACTCCATCACGAGGACAACAAAGTTCGAGTGAACAGGAAGGCACCGGGACATTCTCGCCGCGACGGATTCAATCTTGAGTTCGTAGTTGCTAGAAGATTCCGAAGCGCTAGCTTGGTTCCAAAACATAATGGCATGGGTACCCAGTCTCTCGTTGGGGCGCCCCTTGCCTGCCTCTAAAGTGAGCATCATATAGACATCGGTCGGAGCAACAGTGGAGAATGTGGTCGAAATTGGAGAAAAAGGTAGAAGACTTCTGAGTATCCGAGCAGCCTACTGTAACCTTCTCGTGGTGTAAAACGTTGGAGGGGGAGGTCCTGATACCACTGTCCTTTCCCCTTCAACAGTTCACATCCTATTAGAGGGCTACAGGATGGAGGATTCCATAAAATCGGCGGCTAATCTTGAGAATTCTACCTGCCACTGCAACTCTACTGGCGATGATGATGGTGACAGTAGTGACAATGAAGGCCATACGGGCAATGAAGATTCTGATAGAGGAGTTGATCCTGTTCGGCCTAAAATTGGAACTACCGCACCCACCAGAAGACCTGATGACACCCTATACAGCTCACAGAGGAGGCCCAATAATCACAAGCAGCATACTAAGCCGGCCGAGGCCAAACCATGGGGTAACATCTAGTATCACATCTTATTTCCTCATTTTCTTACTGCTAGGGACTAGCGTTAATTTCATGAGGGGGGATGGGATTTAAGTGATCTAGTATTATTCGTTTGGAGCTTGACATTGGTAGGCTGAGTATAGTACCTCGCATGCTTTATCCGTCTGCATTTGCATTTGCACGTTTACTGCTTTCTTAGATTTTTTAGGTTGCATTTCACTACATTCATCCTAGGATAGTTTTGCATGTTTTATATGGAGTTTATTGCTGAATTTTTTGGACTTTTTAATTGGGTAAATCAACTAGCTATGCCATTAATCGTATGCTTCATCTTTATGAATTTGTTTGAGGTTTTTCTCGCTTGGCTTGTCACATTTATGTATTGCACTTAGTTAAGCATGGTAGTCTCGACATCACTTAGTGGTGTTTTCTTTACTGCGGTTCACGAAGGCCTTTATAATAGGATGATGCATGTTAGGGCTTATGGTTGTTTCCCGAGTAATTATGTACCTAAGAGGCAACAAGTCTTCACCATGCTTTGAGATTGCTAAATGCCTAGGAAGGAGGTAGTGTGAGGTGGTGTGATCCTTTGTTTATCACCTATTCTTTCGAATAGGTTTGGGGAGGGGGTTACACCGTCATAGACTTGTTTCTGTTTTTCATTTTTCGTATCGTGAGTTTATTTTTCCTTTTCCGTAAATTTGGTACTCCAACCTATTCTTTCAAATAGGTTTGGGGAAGTCGTGTGAGTCATTTTATTTCTCTTTTTGTTATGCTACTGCTGGCTAGAAAAAAAATCGAAAAAAAAGAAAAAGAAAAAAATTCCAGAAAAAAAGAAAAGGAAAAATCTAGAAAGAAAAAAAAAGAAAAAGAGAAGACCCCAAAAAAGCAAAGAAGGGTCCAAAAAAGAAAAGCCAAATAGCAGTTTAGCAAAGTTTGAGTCTTTTCCATTTTTCGTATTGTTCGTAATCGTGTTGTAATTTTCTATTTTTATTTTTTATCTTTTTTGTCTTAAGAGTCATCTGTTCTAGACCACCCTCGTCCTGCCATTCAGGAAGTGGTGAATAGCTTAAGACTTTACTTGAGAGACGGGTAGAATAGGGGAGAGTTATCTTTTATAGGAAACCCTCCTTCGTTTGATGAGAGCCAGTACTGGTTCGACCTCTTTTGAGGAAAAGTCTTAACATGGTGGAACAGCAGTAAGTCCTCAGTTTCATAGGCACGGGTCAACCATTCGTATCTTAGCATGCTTCATTACGTCGTCACTGACTAGGTCCAGGTAGAGAATGTTACGGGAGACTATCTTGCCTTGACATAAGTGCTTATGTGGATGTGTATAAGTCAATCGAGGTATTCTTCAACCTATATTCATGCTTTGATTTATATGGTTTTTGTTCATATGTTATTTGAAAGATTCAGTAGAATAGTTCATTTTATTTGGCATGAAATTCCATTTTGTGTCTTGCATGTTTTTTGTATTAGAGTGTAGCTTAGTTGCTTGAGGACAAGCAAAGGTTCGGTTTGGGGAGTTTGATGAATATGTATTTTACACTTTCATTCGAGTCTTTTTCACCTATTTTAGCTATCCTCTATGTTAATTTAGCTATATTTTAGTACATTTTATTAGAATAGTGTCACGTTTCCCTTTAGATTTTATTTTACAGGTTTTGGTTGAAATTCGAAGATTTCCGGGCAATTATATTGAAGTTGACAAGGAATTGGTGTTCCAGAAGCCTATTTGGAGTATCTGAAGGTTTCCGGATAGGATTTGAAGTCTAGGGGCCGAATCTGGAGGTTAGAAGGCTACTAGAAGTCAGAAACCGAGTCCGAAAAGGTGAAGAAATCCAAAAACGCGTCGAAAACGCGGAATTCCGCGAGAAATCTTCTGGGGCGAACCGCCGCACCATGGGGCGAACCGCCCCGTAGTGTTTCGGGGCCTATATATAGTGCTCAGTTTTTCTCCGAAAATCATATCTTTCCAGACCTACTTTCTCACCTCTCTCTATAATTTTAGGTAGGAAATTCCCGGGGCCTGTCCTGGGAGTTCTGTAGCTTAGGGGATACTTTTTCATAGCAGTTTGGAGCTCGTAGGACCGCAATCATCCGGAGATTGACAACCTTCGGTAACTTTGTATCTTACAGTTTTATTCTACTTATTTTATTATATTCTTTCAACATGTTTTCTTCTATGATTTCTGTTGATTGCATGCCTATTATGAGTAGCTAAACTTATCGTTGGTGGTAGTATGTGAATTCTTAGCGAAGGGAAGATAATCATGCTAATGGCTATATCGCGCATTATACTCCGTGTCATTGCTTTATTTCGTTGATCAGTTGTAACCATAATTCTCGTATGTTGTATTAATTATTATGCACAATTGGACACTTGTCGACCATCAGACCAATTATCTTCGTAGTGTTGAATAATTACGGAACACATTAGGACAATCGTGATTGACTTGTCAGACCAAATTATCTTCGTAGTGCTTAATACTTGCAACAGGACACTAGATTGATTCAAAGATCTCTATGCAAGACCGAGGAATTTATGCATGATTATCGACCCATTATGTTAAGAAGGACCATACTATCACCAATCTCCATTATCTGTTAGAAAAACCCCTATTGCTTTCTGTCTGCTGTTTTTATATTCTAAATTGGATTTGATAAAGCTAGTATAGTCCTGAGAGAACGACACTCGAGTCATTCTACTACTACACTACGGTTTTCGTTGTAGTTGTGGATTGCCTTTGGCTAAATAGAAAATTTATTTGCTGAATCGAGACCTGACAAATCTCCGTTCATCAGATAGTCTTGCATGTTTTATATGGAGTTTATTGCTGAATTTTTTGAACTTTTTAATGGGTAGATTAACTAATTATGCCATTAATCATATGCTTCATCTCTATGAATTTGTTTGAGGTTTTTCTCGCTTGGCTTGTCACATTTATGTATTGCACTTAGTTAAGCTTGGTAGTCTCGACATCACTTAGTGGTGTTTTCTCTGCTGCGGTTCACGAAGGTCTTTATAGTAGGATGATGCATGTTAGGGTCTTATGGTTGTTTTCCCGAGTAATTCTGTACCTAAGAGGCAACAAATCTTCACCTTGCTTTGAGATTGCTAAATGCCTAGGAAGGAGGTAGTGTGAGATTGTGTGATCCTTTGTTTGAAACCTATTCTTTCGAATAGGTTTGGGGAGGGGGTTATGCTATCATTAGACTTGTTTTTCGTTTTTCAATATTGAGTTGTGAGTTTATTTTTCCTTTTTCGTAAATTTTGTACTCTAACCTATTCTTTCGAATAGGTTTGGGGAGGTCGTTTGTGTGTCATTTTATCTCTTAATCGTTGTGCTACTGCTGGCTAAAAAAATTGGAAAAAAAGAGAAAAAGAAAAATTCCAGAAAAAAAGAAAAAAAAACTGGAAAAGAAAAAAAACAGAAGAAAAAAAAAGAGAAAAAAAAAGAAAAAAAGAAGACCCCAAAAAAGCAAAGAAGGGTAAAAAAAAGAAGAAAGCCAAAAAGCAGTTTAGCAAAGTGTTGTGTCTCATTTTCCAATTCCTGTAATGTTCGTAATCGTGTTGTAATTTTCTATCTTTTCTTTTATTTGAGTGTCATCTGTTCTAGACCACCCTCGTTCTGCCATTCAGGAAGTGGTGAATAACTTAAGGCTTTGCTTGAGAGATGGGTAGAATAGGGGAGTGTTATCTTTTTTAGGAACCCTCCTTCATTTGATGAGAGCCAGTATTGGTTCGACCTCTTTGAGGAAAAGTCTTAACTTGGTGAACAGCAGTAAGTCCTCAGTTTCATAAGCATGGGACAACCATTCGTTTCCTAACATTCATTACGGCGTCACTGACTAGGTCCAGGTAGAGAATGTTACGAGAGACTATCGTGTCTTGACATAAGTGCTTATGTGAATGTGTATAAGTCAATCGAGGCATTCTTCAACCTATATTCATGTTATGATTTGTATGGTTTTTGTTCATATGTTTTTTGATAGATTCAATAGATTAGTTCATTTCATTGGGCATGAGACTCCATTTTTGTGTTGCATTGTTTTTTGCATTAGAGTCTAGCTTAGTTGCTTGAGGACAAGCAAAGGTTCGGTTTGGGGAGTTTGATGAATGTGTATTTTACACTTTCATTTGAGTCTTTTTCACCTATTTTAGCTATCCTCTATGTTAATTTAGCTATATTTTATTGCATTTTATTAGAATAGTGTCACGTTTCCTTTTAGTTTGTATTTTACAGGTTTTGGTTGAAAAACGAGGTTTTCCGGGCAATTATATTGAAGCAGACAAGGAATTGGTGTTCCAGAAGTCTAATTGGAGTATCTGAAATATTCCGGATAGGATTTGAAGTCTAGGGGTCGAGTCTGAAGGCTAAAAGGTCACTAGAAGGCAAAAACCGAGTCCGAAAAGGGGAAAAAATCCAAAAACGCGTCGAAAACACGTATCTGGCCAAAAAACACTCCCGGGCGAGTCGCCCTGGACGTGGGGCGAATCGCCCCACACCCGGCGAATCGCCCGGTGTGTGGGGCCCTTCGTCCCACACAATTCGAATGCCTATATATAGTTGCTCAGTTTTCTCCGTTTTTCATACTTTTCCAGACCTTTTCTCTCACCTTTCTCAGTAGTTTTAGGTAGGAATTCTCCAGAGCCTGTTCTGGGGGTTCTTAGCTTAGGAGATACTTTTTCTTAGCAGTTTGGTGCTTGTAAGATAGCGATTCTTTGGAGATTGACAACCCTCGGTGACATTGTATCTTACAGTTTTTCTATTTATATTTATATATCTTTCAACATGTTTTCTTATATGATTTCTGTTGATTGCATGACATCTATGAGTAGCTAAACTTCTCGTTGGTGATAGTATGTGATTTCTTAGCGAAGGGTTAATAATTATGCTAATGGCTATATCGCGCATTATACTCTGAGTTATTGCTTTATTTCTTTGATCTATCTAAATCTCTATCTTCGTAGTGTTGAATAATTACGGAACACAATTGGACAATTCATTGATCTTTGATCTATCTAAAACCTCTATCTTCGTAGTGTTGAATAATTACGGAACACAATTGGACAATTCATTGATCAAAGATCTCCATGCAAGACCGAAGAATTTATGCATGATTATTAACCTGCTATGCTTTGAATGACCATACTATCACCAATCTCCATTATCTGTTAAGAAAAACCTTTGCTAAGTCGTTTGTTGATTTTATATTCTTAAGTTAGATTAGATAAAGCTAGTTATAGTCCTTAGAGATCGACACTCGAGGTTATTCTACTGCTATACTTCGGTTTTCGTTGTAGTTGTGAATTGCCTTTGGCTAAATACAAATTTATTTGATTAACTAGAATCTGATAAGTTCTAAACCAGTTCATCAGCTGCTCATAAGGACTTCATAGTTTATCAAATGGATGTTGAAAGTGCATTCCTAAATGGTGAACTTGCTGAAGAAGTCTATCTAGAACAACCCCATGGCTTGAACTTCCCTCAGAAACCAAGATGGTATATATAAGGTTCAGAAAGCTGTATATGGTCTAAAGCAAGCACCTAGAGCTTGGTATGATACCTTAGCTAAGTTCTTGCTGGATAATGGTTTCAAGAATGGTGAAGTTGATAAAACCTTATTTACCATGAATCATGATGGTAAAATACTCTTAGTCCAGATTTATGTGGATGACATAATTTTTGGTTCTAAGGACAAGCAAGTTTTGTGATGATTTTGTCACGCTCATGACTAACAAGTTTGAAATGAGTATGATGGGCAAATTGAATTATTTCCTATGTTTGCAAGTCAAGCAACTCAAAGATGCAATATTCATAAATCAAGCAAAGTATGCAAAGGAAATGCTCATAAAGTTCAGGATCAAAGAGGAAGAGAAACCTGAAAAGATCCATATGAGTGTTGGTACCAAATTGGGCTATACTAAACAAGACAAAAGTGTGGATGAACACAAGTATAGGAAGCTCATTGGTTCCTTGCTGTATTTAACAGCACGTAGGCCTGACATTCAGTATGTTGTTTGTGTGTGTGCAAGATTTCAATCTGATCTTAGGGAATCACACTACAAGAAAGCACTCAAAATACTGAAATATGTCAAAGGCACAGTCAATGTTGGATTATGGTATCCAAAAGATTCTGGATTAGAATTGGTTGGTTATTCAGATGCGGACCATGGTGGATCAACCCTTGATCGAAAAATTACCTCTAGAACTTGTCAGTTTCTAGGTACAAGATTAATTTCATGGTTTAGCAAGAAGCAAACCTGTGTGGCCAATTCATCCACTGAATCTGAATACATTGCGGCTGGTTGTTGTATTGCTCAAATCGTATGGATTCAACAACAACTAAGAGATTATGGTATTTCTGCAAAGAAAACACCAATCTTTTGTGATAATACAAGTGCTATTGCTATCACGCAAAATCCTATGTTTCACTAAAGGACAAAGCACATTGATATTAGACACTATTTCATTAGAGATCATGTGGAAAAAGGAGACATTGAGGTTGTAAAGATAGGTACTGATGATCAACTTGCTGACATCTTTACCATGCCCCTTCCAGATAATAGGTTCGCAATGCTAAGGTATAACCTTGGATTGATTGAAATACCTCAATAAAAAGGGTACATTCGATTGGTTGCTGAAACGGGTATTCAGCAAGCCAACAGTTGCTTAAAGATCCCTTGAAAGTCCCTTTTGTTTGGTTCTACTAAGAGATGGTTGTACACAAAGTGTTTGCTGAAACAGGCATTCAACAAGAAAATCCTTCAAATTGGATATTTGTTAGGAAACTTGATCACTTGCTGAAACGGGTATTCAGTAAGAAAAACCTCTGATTTGCTGAAATGGGTATCAGATAATCGAGGATACTAAAACAGGTATTCAAGTATCAAAGATGCATACTGAGACGGGAACTCGGTAAAGAGCTTATGTGTTTTTACTAAAAGACATTACCCTAATATCTCATAAGAAAAAGAACATACTGAAACGGGAACTCAGAAACTCTTTTGGCCTTAAAGAACAGTGATATAAAATTAAGGGGGAATTTTCAACAAATACAAGGCTTGATTACTGGATAAGTAAGTGCTAAAGTCAGAAAGTTCAATCTTTTGCTGAAAAGATTCTCTTTTACTTCAGCAAGCTATTTTTTTAAAACTGAAGTAATGAAGAAAATCCCTTGATTAAACGTAAAATATTGTGATGTTAATCTTGGCACAGATACATTCGATAATAATCATGACATGAAACACAATCGTGGCCATTGATTAAAGTCAGTTTTTGATCCAACGATTAGTATCATAAAGTAAAAACACGCTCTGACGGTTTCAAGTTAGTGGACCTGTACGCGTTAAAGGCAAAGTACACCACTAACTCTTTGTTCTCTGTTTTGCCCTTGTTGAGAACTCAAACCCATTGAACTTCTCACACAAACAGAGATACTATAAATAAGAGGAGTTGAACATAAGACAAAATTCTTTAACTTCCAAATTTCCTTTTCTCTGCAAACTTTCTAGCCTGTGCTCTGAGAACAATGTACCTCCGGTCAAAAAGCATCTTACCCGTACCTTTTCCCCCTTACACTCTCACTATATAAGATGGCTCCCAAAAGACAAATCTCAAGGGTTTCTAAGGCCTCCAAGACAAACAGTGCTGGAAAAGGCACTACTGCTACTCCGGCTGGAACTCCGATACAAACTCCGGCTGTGAAGATCGTTCTGTCAAACGACAGAATTGCTCAAAGAACCATGTCTCCTGCATTTCTAAACGATGAAAAGTGTGAACGGATGATGCAGTGTGGAGGTTGTTCAAAACAGAAGTACATTAGACACTTCTATGAAGACGAACTGGCGGCTGAAAACCTTGAAGCCTTGATGTACATAAACCAACAAGGTTTACTTCCATTTATCACTGCTCATCCGAAAAAGGTGAGTGTGGTGGATACAATGGAATTCTACAACAATGCTGAGATCCAGTCAGTGACAGATGAACAAGGAGTCACTGAAAAAGTGATTTCAACTATTGTTCAAGGACGACGAATCATCCTGAAATGGATTTATTTAGCTACAATCTTTCAGATTCCAACCACTGGAACAAAAGATGACATCACTGCTACAGAGGATGAAATAAAAGCCTTCTACAGTGATGTTAGGAATAATTTCATGAAGAAAAATGAAATTGCCCCTGTAAATTGGGATAAATTCACATAGAGAAAGCATCTCTCTTACTCTCTAGGACTACTAGTGTAACATCCCATTTTTTTTAATTATTTATTTTATTATTTAATTATTTATTTTAGTTAATTAATTATCAGAGTAAATTATTTATTCGGTAATTAATTAATTAGTTTCGCGAAAGTTATTCGTTTCGTTTCGTTTGGATCAAGCTGGAGTAATCGATCTGCTAGCTTTTGGCCCAATTCTTGAGCCAGTCAAAGGCCCATTTGACCGGCCCATTTCTCTCTTAAACCCTAACCCTAGCCTGCCCATTCCCTCTTTCTCTCTCAGCCGTAACACCCTAACCGAAAGAAAGGAAAGAAGAAAGAAAGGAAGAAAAAGGAGAAGAAAGGAAGAAAAGAGAGAAGAGAGAGGAGAAAGAGATTTTCGATTGCTGCTGCGCCGTCTGTCTCTGTCCTCACCACCGCGTCCCGCCGCCGCCGTCGACTCCGTCCCGCCAGTTCGCCGCCGCCGCGGTGTTGTCGATCGAATCAATCGATCGATCCGATCCGTTTCGCTCCGTCTCTCTGTCCGTGCTCCGTCCGTGTTAATCGATCGATCGATCGATTGTTCGATCGCCGCCGTTCTGCTCCACCTTGCCGCGGTCTCGGTCCTCGTCCTCCCCTGTTTCGCGCCGCGCCGTTCCGCGTGCGCGCCGCCGCCGTTCCTGTCCCGTCAAACTGCGCCGCCACTCCGTTCTGTTCGAGGTCCGCCGCCGGTCTCTCCGTTCGATCGGTAAGCTTGCTCTGTCCCTCCGGTCCGAACTCGATTGTGTTTTCGATTCGATTCGAATTTCGTTTTGATTCCTTTTCCTTTTCGGTTTATTCGATTTGCAGATTGTTCAACTCACTTTTGCGATTCAAAGGTAAATCTCGAATCCCTTACTGTTTGTTTGATTCGAGATTAGTTTTCTGTTTGGACGTTTTTACCCTTGGACAATTTTACCCCTGATCGATCTGACATTGTAATTTATTTCGAACCGAGAACCGGGACTTAGGTTGTTAGTTTAGTTACTGTTTGCTGGACTTGTGATCTTTTGACCTCGAATATTGACCTTGATTCCCTGTTTGACCTCGAAAGGACTTTTGGACCTTGATGTTATGTTTTGGGTTCTTTGTGGACTGATTTGGGAAACTTTAAAACCTAAAGGACTTTTTTGCAGTTTTACTTTTGACCGTAGTTGACTGACAGTAGGCTTGTATCGTAAACCTTGTTGTTTTGAGAAGACTGTTAAGTGTTGGAACTTCTGTTTAGTTTATTCTGTCGGTTTCGAAAAGGGTTTTTCTTGCAATTTACCACCTGAGGGTATTTTGGTAATTTCCAGAATCTGAAAATCGAAAGAGTTTCTGAAAATGTTTTAAACTTAGTTTCTGGTTTTGTAAGTTAGAAAGGTCTTGACTTGCTAGCTTAGTTGGTAGGTCTTTGTGTGACTAACTTAGAGGTCCCGAGTTCGAACCCCGACTTTACCATCCCTTTTTTCAACCTTTTTCTTTCCGTCTGTTCGACTTCTAAGTTGTGTTAGTACTTTCTTGTTAGGTTCTCCGTTGTCCGTAAATCCGTAAGCTCTTTTCTTGTTGAAGGTCGTTTGCTCGTAAGCTAAGGTGAGTGTTCACCCCTAAACCTATTATTTGCGAAAAACTGGAAGGCTATGTGACTGTTTGTGTCTATTACTATCTACTGTATATTATATGCTTCCGCGTAAAAGTATAAGTCCTAAGTATGACTTTTGGATTTCTGTTATTGCTACTCTGTTCTGTATTGACCTTTCTGCAGGAACACCTCTCGGTGTTAATTGTCTGTATCTGTTACTCTGTATCTGTTCTGTTTCTGTGTGACCGGTCGATTAGGTTATGGTTAGGTAGGCTTGGGTAGTAGAGGACTATCGGGTTTGCTTGATCGTGGCCTAGTCTATTCCCTTTTAGGCGCGAGGCAGAAGTCGCTGAGGTCTATTAGGGTCGTAGGATCTGCTTCCCCAAAGTACACGGGGGTTTCTGTTTCTGTCCGGAGTTATGCATCCTCTGGAGGGAGTTATAAGGGCATTCTGGGAGTAGGAGCAATAAGGCGGGCTGCACCAACGGTCTACAACGTATCTGATCTGTTAATCTGTTATACATGTTCTGTGCTGTTTGCTCGTTTTCTGAAAAGGATTTTGTTTTAAAACTGTTTTACTTTCTATTTAACTTAGAACCTCACTGAGATCCTTTATCTCACACTCTTTTGTTTTTCCAAAATTCCTTCCTTCCAGATGCTGCTGAGGATGTGCGTGACTAGGAAGCCAGCGACTGAGAGAAGGGTCTGGGGTGTCACGGGGTTCTTTTCAAAATAAGAAGAACACTTTATTTGTCTTCATTCGTTGTCTTTTCGAACTAAAGTTGTCATTGAATATTGTTTGTTATTGTTAGCGTCAAAGTATTTTGGGCATTTATTGCCGACCGTTGTTATTAAATTATTTTCGAATTTCCTTTTCAAGAAAATATTTTGTTTTCAAAACCGGTACCGTTACAACTAGCATTGTTGCTCATCAAAGTTCTAGATTCTCAAGTCGGAGGAATCGATCAAGTAGGCCTGAAAAGATGGCCCTTGCTGAAACTTATCCATGAAAATGGATCAGACATGAATTAGGCAAAATACCTCTTCAATAGACTTGTTGAATGTATTGTTAAGTTCAAGGTCAAGGTAGAAGACAACACTGTCTCACCTATGTACCCAGTCATGTATGGATTAAAGATATGCTATATCTTGTTACACTTCAAGATTAAGCTTAGAAATCCACTGCCTATAAACAAATCGGTATGTAAAGTGGGTAGATCTTTCTACAATCTACACAAGCCCGAGGGTACTGATGAAAATAAATCAAAGAAAGCAACAGACTCAAACGTTGTTGAGACTGTTGTGGTTGCTAACACTAAAGCACCCAGCAAGAGATCAAAGAAAAAGAAAGCTGATGATGATACTCAAACTGCAGCTTCATCAGCTGATCCTGTCCCCAAGAAAGCCTGAACAGAAACCTTCCCAAGGAAGAAAACGACGGCTAGAAAGTCAGTTCCGGTCGTTCAAGATATTCAGGATGATGATACAACGGTGGTTGGTGACAAGCAAACCACTCCAGTAGTTAATGTAGAAGCACCTGCTGAAGCTTCTACAAATCCAATTAATTTGGATACATCTACTGAAGAAAGACCACAAGGCAGTGGAAATTCAAATCCTACCTTAGAAAGAATTGACGATGTCTACATTGTAGATAATCTTGAGGATACAACACTTGAGCCAGAAAGTGATACTGCTGCAGACCTAAGAAAGGTTGCACATACTGAAGATGTTTATAACAAAGCAACAGGTGAAAAAGAAATAGTTGCTGAGTCAGCAACTAGTCAAAGAAAGGAAGTTACTGAAACAACAACTATTGAAGAACCAGTTGCTGAGACTGCAACTGCTCAAAACCCAGAGTTTGCTGAAACTCACCAAGAAGTATCATTCGACGACGCATCTCATGATGCTGAGAATGCAAGACCTAGTTCACCGGCTCAAGAAACTACTTCAATAGAAAAGATCCAACTGGTACTTATTGATCTAAGTCAGCAAATGGATATGGAGATTGATGATAACTCCAACAAGTGAGTGGACCTTTTCATGACAAGTACCGAACTAAGAGGTCTAGATGCTTCTGCTCAACCTGTCATCTCAATGACAAGGAAGACTACTGACAATGCACAACCTTCTAATTTAGAGCAACAAAAGAAGTTTGTTGAAGAAAAAGATCAACACATGGATGAAGCCATTGATGCTGAAAGAATAGAGTCCACTCCTGTTGTTATTTAGCAAGTAGAAAACTCAAAGTTTGGCTTATCTTATGATTTTGATAACTTATCTTTAGCTAATCTGTTTAATCCTTATCAGACTTCTCTTGATTCAAGTCAGAAGCATACTGAGGCTTCTGCACCAGAATCCACAATCCCTGCTCAGCAGGTACTTGTTAATTTTGGTGAAAATACTAGGTTTAATAACTTAGTACTTGTATCTAACTTTTTGTTATCTCAGGATGATCAGAATCAGGAAGCAAGCACTGTTCCTGAAAACATGAATGTAGATAGTGCACAACCAAGTGTGCAACATGAGCTTTCTGAAAACCAGCAGGTAAAACATGTTACAGTCTTAGACTCAAAACCTACAATTCATGAACTTCCTGAAAATAACAAAAATGTTCTTTGTCAGGCTCAAAAGGAGATAAAAGAAACAGTTTTCATCACAGAAGTCCATGAAGTTAGTTGAGAAGAATTCTACTCAAACTTCAAAAGAAATACTTTGACCAGAGTTACTAAGTCTGTCATCAACTGGCAAAGATACAGAAGAATGGATTTCTCAGATCTTCACATCCATCTCTCCAATGAAAAGAAGAGAAACTCTCTCATCAAGCTTGAAACTTTTATTCACTCTATCCTTCATGAAGAGTTATCATATTCTCAGCAAATGAATGCTAATCTGGTTGTCACAATCAGAGAGAATATGAAAGCAAAGTTTAGGAGTGCCTCTCCACCTGAGCAACTTGTGATGCTCAAAGGCTTCTTTGTGCCAGTGGTGGCTGATCCCCACAAAATCAATGAGGAAGAAGAGGTAACAAGTCAAGCTATGTACAAACATCTTGAGTTGGTTATTCTAACTGATGATGATGAAGAAGAGGAGGATGAGAATGTCCGAGAAGATTCTAGTGATGATGAATCAAAAGATTCAAGGGACACTAAGGACGAAGATGATGACAATCAAGGTCCTGGACCACATGCTGGTGGAGAGAAATTAACATTTGCTGATCAAGAAGATCACGCACATGCTTAAACACAAGAAGCTGAGCAACCTCCCAGCAAGCAACATGAATCTGATACAACTCCTGCTGACCAATCCACTCCAGCAACTGAACAAGTTGTTGAGACTAATGAAGAACTTGCCAGAAAGTAGGGTGAAATTGCTAAAGGAAAATCAAAGCTTTTTGATGCTGAGACAATTTTGCTCGAATCTCAGGTCACTGATCCAAACTTAGAGGAAGATGAAATCGTCGATAAAGATTATCAAAGAGTAGTGGAAAATATTCTACAAATTAATGTGGCTGAAACACAACACTTAGACATTGCTCAATCTTTCGGAGTGAAAAGTTTGGAACAATCCTCCCTTCCACCTACTATTGGTGAAACTCCAGTTGTTGAGTCTCAAGAGTTGCTCTTAGCAACCACTCAACTAAAGGAATCTGAGGCAAAAGACCTTGGAGTCAAGGTTGTTGGCCTTGATGAACCTGATGAGGAAGAAGATTTATCAGATTTCTCAGCACATGAGGAAGAAAAAGAAAAGGAAGTGGAAATTCCTCCAGCATCCATCAATTCTGATGAAGGAGATGATGAAAGAAGCCGGTTGCTTAGAAATGATGACCAGTTTGCCACTGAGCTAAAAGCTCACTCACTCACTCCCTCTATAGTGCCTTTCCCAAACGTTGAGGATTTTACACCAAGAATAAAGGCACTAATGGTTGTTAATAAAGCATGCTAAGAAGTGGGTGATGCACTGCTTGCTGAAAGTCCACTCAATATCGAAAAGATACTGACTACTGTGTTGAAACGCACTACTACACTCACTATAGCTCAGAAAGACATAAGTGTACATCACAAGAGCTATGAAGATGATGTCAGTAAAGCACTCAAGCTTGCCAAAAGTGCATTAACCAAGGCTCAGGCAATTATGGAAGACAAAGTCAACAATGAGCGAAGACATGAGGAGAATCTGGCTTTTATCAAAGAAGAACTGTCTAAACTTACGACTGATCAGTAAGACATGATTCTTAAGTACAACATCCTTATTCTCTTGCTGAAAATTGCAACGAGTTTTTCTCTGCTCACATTAACCCGATGTTGCAATCCATGTCTAAGGGGGAAGATACACAGAAAAAGATGTCAAAAGACATATCATCTACTACTCCCTCTTCTGCTCTGCTGAAACGGCCTGGACCACCACCTAGATAACCTCTTGCTGAAACAGAGCAAAGTTCTAAGAGAAAAGCTGAAACAGATTCTGAAAGAACTTCAGCAAATCCAAAAAGGAGAAGAACTGTTGCTGATACTTCAGAAAACTGTCAACCTAAGAGTTATCAAGGAAATAATGATGATGACAATGATGACGACAGAACTATTGCTCAGGTTATCAAAGCAAAACCCATCAATTCCAAGACTCAATCTGCAAAATTGCTATCTTCTGGTTCTTCAGCAAAGAACAAAGATAGTAATTCCAATCAAAGAAAAAGGCAAAGAAGGGCCACTGAACAAGTAGCAAACAGAAGAAAAGCTCGAGAAGCTGTTGGCTTGGGTGTACAATACACCAAAACAAGCAACAAAGACACTACTCAAAGAGTAATCAGAAAAAGACAAGGCTTTTTCTTTCTAAAGCTTGAAGATCTCCTTGCAAATGATCGCTTCCCAAGACCAGTCCTTGAACAAATGGACAAATGGAATGTGATTAAGGTTGCATCCAAAGAAAGACATCCTTGTCTAGTGGATACCTTTGATGACAGAAAACTTTGGCTTGATGTTGAGGTTAAAACTAGAAGGATGGCTTTGTCAAAAGACATGAGAGACACGTCATCTTATTTCAGGCCAATAGATGTCACTCATTACTATGATAATATCCTTGAAAAGGCAAGACCAAAGCTGATGGTGACTCCATATGAGCTCTTCTATCTGACAAAAGAAGATGCTGATGAAGACGTCAGATATCTGGAGAAAATCTATAATAAGTACAATCTAAGTGATCTCCAAATCCGACATGCGTGTTGCTGGGGACTTCACATTTGGACTGAAGTTTTGAAAAGACAAGATCCCTCAGCAGACCTCAAGCTAATTTGTAGACTTGCAAGGGATATGCAACTTCAAGTCAGAAAACTTCTTGAAGATTATGAAGCTGACTGTGAAGAATTTCCTAAGCTTGCTGATGAAAGCTTGAAGGATGTTTACCAAGATTGCTTCTAGATTTCTCTCAGATTGTCTAGTCTTTACTTTTGATTGTTGTTTGCTAAGTTATCCTATGCTTTCATGTAAAACTACCTTGAAAGATAATGATGACAGTGTTTTTTACACTATCATTCGGGTCTTTTTCACCAATTTAGCTATCCTCTTGCAGCATTTTAGTGCATTTTGTTAGAATAGTGTCACGTTTCCATTTCTTTTGTTATTTTCAGGTTTTAGGTGAAAATCACGCTTTTGGGATATAATCATGGCGAAACAATGATGTATTGGTGCTACAAGATCACCCGTGGTGTGTCAAGGAGTACCGGGACGAGTTTCCAGGCCAAAAGACCAAGTTTCGGAGCTCAAAACCGCGCAAGGGGCCGAAATCGAAGATCCGGATGAAGAATTTGGAACGGGCAACTCTCTGCCCGTGCCAGGCGCACCGCCGCGTGCGGGGCGGTCCGCCGGGGGCCTTCCGACAGCAACTATATATATTTCCAAAATCTGCAAATTTTCATATCTTTCATCATTATTTTACAGACTTAAACCCTAGAGCTTGTTCTGGGTATATTTTATCTTAGAACCTTTGTATCTTAGCGAATTTGGAGCTAGAGGAGAGATTTGGACACCAATTGAGATTTCCTTTCATTGTACTTTCATTGTGCTACTGCTGGCTATTTCAAAAAAAAGAAAAAAAGTGAAAACAAAAAAAATCAAAAATTTCAGAATCTGGAAAAAAAAAAAGATAAAAGAAAAAAAGAATAAGACCCAAAAAAGCAAAAGAAGGGTCCAAGCAAGCCAAAAACAGTTTTAGCAAAGTATTGCATTATTTTTCAGCTTTTGTAATAGTTCGTAATCGAGTTGTAAATTCTTCCTTGTGTTCTCGTGTCGCCTAGTCCAAGGCTTTTTCTAGACCACCCTCGTCCTGCCATTCATGAAGTGGTGAAGAGTTTTTCTTTAAGAGTCGGGTAGAATAGGCGAGTGTTGTCTTCTAGGGAACCCTCCTTCGTTTGATGAGAGCCAGTATTGGTTCGACCTCTCTTGAGGGAAAGTCTCACTTGGTGAACAGTAGTAAGCCCTCAGTTTCATAGGCACGGGGCAACCATTTGTATATTGATATGCATCATTACGTCGTCATTGACTAGGTCCAGGTAGAGAATGTTACGAGAGACTCCCTTGTTTAACAAAGTGCATATGTGAATGTGTATAGGTTCAATCGAGACATTCTTCAACCTACTTCCATGTTATGATTTATATGGTCTTTGTTCATAAGCATTTGGTAGATACAATTGATTATTTCTTCTTGTTTGGCATGAGACTCCGCTTTGTGTTGCATGTAGGTTGCATAGAGTCTAGCTAGTTGCTTGAGGACAAGCAAAGGTTCGGTTTGGGGAGTTTGATGACAGTGTTTTTACACTATCATTCGGGTCTTTTCACCAATTTATCTATCCTCTTGCATGCATTTTAGTGTATTTTGTTAGAATAGTGTCACGTTTCTATTTCTTTTGTTATTTTCAGGTTTTAGGTGAAAATCGCGCTTTTAGGATATAATCATGGCGAAACAATGATGTTTTGGTGCTACGAGATCACCCGTGGTGTGTCAAGGAGTACCAGGACTAGTTTCCAGACCAAAAGACCAAGTTTCGGAGTTCAAAACCGCTCAAGGGGCCGGAGGAAGAATTTGGCACGGGAAACTCTCTGCCCGTGCCAGGCGCACCGTCGCGTGCGCAACGGACCACCGCATGGCCGGCGCACCGCCGCGTACGGGGCAGTCCGCCGGGGGCCTTCTGACAGCAACTATATATATTTCCAAAATCTGCGAATTTTCATATCTTTCATCATTATTTTACAGACTTAAACCCTGGAGCTTGTTCTGCGTATATTTTCTCTTAGAACCTTTGTATCTTAGCATCTAGTTGGTGATAGTATGTGAATTCTTAGCTAGGGTTCGTATTATGCATGATTGAGTTTCTTAGTCTTTTACTTGTTTAATTATCTTAATTCGATTCTTTGATCCGACTAATCCATATATCTTCGTAGAAAAGTGTTGGAAACACAAGGACAAGTCAAGATCATCGATTCAATTATATATAATTTGCAAGTACTGCTTGAACTAAGAATGACAACCTTAGCCAAGTATTAGTATAGATAGGAAGCTTTCAAAATACACGTCTACAAATCTGTCTTTGGTGTTTGTTAATCCGAATTATTTTTAAGGCAGTACGAGTTGCACTTTCATGCATAATTAGAACTTGATGCTTAGAACGAGCATACTATCACCAGCTCTCTCCATATATTGTTAAGTCAAGTTAAGATAAATTTGTTTTTTGAAGTTATATATAGTTATTTAGTTCAAGCTAGTTTAGTCCCTAGAGATCGACACTCGAGGTCATCTTACCTCTACACTACGTGTTTTGTGTAGTTGTGAGTTACCCTTTGGCTTTCAAACAAATTTATTTGATTTTTCGAGTCTGACAATCTCGTTCATCAGATAACTTTCAGCAATCAATTGCTTTTGGTCAACTTTATTCATGTTTCTGATTATGCAAGTTATATATGCTTACTGTTTGATTACTTCAAGTATAATTTGCATTACTTAACTGATTTATTCAACATCAGAAACTTATAAAAAATTATAATTAATTTAGCCATGGATTGCTAACATCAAAAAGGGTGAAATTTGTTAGGAAACTTGTAATTTTGACGAGCAATTAACCTTGCAAAATTAAGTAAAGTCCAGCAACTAGTATTCCTAAGGTCCATGGGGATTTAGAATTTTAAGGACATTGTAAAACATGAACGTTTGCTGAAAGACTTTGTATAGTGATGATCACGAATTTGTCAGACTCGATTAATCAAATAAATTTGTTATTTAGCCAAAGGCAATTCACAACTACAACGAAAACCGTAGTGTAGCAGTAGAATGACCTCGAGTGTCGATCTCTAAGGACTATAACTAGCTTTATCTAATCTAATTTAGAATATAAAAACAGCAGACGATATAGCAAGGGTTTTTCTTAACAGATAATGGAGATTGGTGATAGTATGGTCCTTCAAAGCATAACGGGTTAATAATCATGCATAAATTCCTCGGTTTTGCATGGAGATCTTTGATGAATAAATTGTCTTGCTGTAATTATCAAACACTACGAAGATATATAGATTTAGATAGATACGAAGATATATATTTAGAATGAATTTTCCAATGAATTGTCCAATTGTGTGCAATAATTAATCAACATACGAAGATATAGATTTCGATAGATCAAAGAAATAAAGCAATAACACGGTGTATTATTTGCGATATAGCCATTAGCATAATTATCAACCCTTCGCTAGAATTCACATACTATAACCAACGAGAAGTTAGCTACTCATAGTTGTCATGCAATCAACAGAAATCATAGAAGAAAACATATTGAAAGATATATAAAAATAAGTAGAAAAACTGTAAGATACATGTTACCGAAGGTTGTCAGTCTCCGAAGAATCGTGATCTTACAAGCTCCAAACTGCTATGAAAAAGTATCTCCTAAGCTACGAACCCCCAGAACAGGCTCTGGGAAGTTCCTACCGAAAACTACAGAGAAAGGTGAGAGAATAGGTCTGGAAAAGTATGAAAATCGGAGAAAAACTGAGCAACTATATATAGTGTTCGAATTAGTGTGGGGCGAAGGGCCCCACACACCGGGCGAGTCGCCTGGTGTGGGGCGATTCGCCCCACATCCCGGGCGATTCGCCGGGGAGAAAAACTCGGGATTTTGCGCGTTTTCGACGCGTTTTTGGATTTCTTCCCCTTTTCGAACTCGGTTTCTGACTTCTAGTGGCCTTCTAACTTCCAGATTCGACCCCTAGACTTCAAATCCTATCCGGAAACCTTCAGATACTCCAATTAGGCTTCTGGAACACCAATTCCTTGTCAACTTCAATATAATTGCCCGGAAATCCTCGTTTTTCAACCAAAACCTGTAAAATAAAAACTAAAGGGAAACGTGACACTATTCTAATAAAATGCACTAAAATATAGCTAAATTAACACAGAGGATAGCTAAAATAGGTGAAAAAGACTCGAATGAAAGTGTAAAATACACATTCATCAAACTCCCCAAACCGAACCTTTGCTTTCCCTCAAGCAACTAAGCTAGACTCTAATGCAAAAAACAATGCAACACATAAAATGGAGTCTCATGCCAAATAAAATGAACTAATCTACTGAATCTATCAAAAAACATATGAACAAAAACCATATAAATCAAAACATGAATATAGGTTGAAGAGTGCCTCGATTGACTCATACACATCCACATAAGCACTTATGTCAAGACGAGATAGTCTCTCGTAACATTCTCTACCTGGACCTAGTGAGTGACGACGTAATGAAACATGTTAGAATACGAATGGTTGTCCCGTGCCTATGAAACTGAGGACTTACTACTGTTCACCATGTTAAGACTTTCCCTGAAAGAGGTCGAACCAGTACTGGCTCTCATCAAACGAAGGAGGGTTCCCTATAAAAGATAACACTCCCCTATTCTACCCATCTCTCAAGCAAAGCCTTAAGATTTTCTACACTTCCTGAATCGCAGGACGAGGGTGGTCTAGAACAGATGACACTCAAAAACAAAAGAAAAGATAGAAATTACAACACGATTACGAACATTACAAGAATTGGAAAATGAGACACAACACTTTGCTAAACTACTATTTGGCTTTTCTTTTTTGGACCCTTCTTTGCTTTTTTGGGGTCTTTTTCCTTTTTTTTTTTTCGTTTTTTTTCTTTCCAATTTTTTTTCTTTTTTCCCAGAATTTTTCTTTCTTTTTTTTCGATTTTTTTAGCCAGCAGTAGCACAACGAAAAGAGAAACAAATGACTCACAAACGACTTCCCCAAACCTATTCGAAAGAATAGGTTGGAGTACAAAATTTACGAGAAAGGAAAAATAAACTCACAACACGGAAATGAAAAACGAAAAACAAGTCTACGATGGTGTAACCCCCTCCCCAAACCTATTCGGAAGAATAGGTTATAAACAAAGGATCACACAACCTCACACTAACTCCTTCCTAGGCATTTAGCAATCTCAAAGCATGGTGAAGACTTGTTGCCTCTTAGGTACATAATTACTCGGGAAAACAACCATAAGATCCTAACATGCATCATCATATTATAAAGGCCTTCGTGAACCGCAGTAGAGAAAACACCACTAAGTGATGTTGAGACTACCAAGCTTAACTAAGTGCAATACATAAATGTGACAAGCCAAGCGAGAAAAACCTCAAACAAATTCATGGAGATGAAGCATATGATTAATGGCATAGTTAGTTAATCTACCCAATAAAAAAGTTCAAAAAATTCGGCAATAAACTCCATATAAAACATGCAAGACTATCCTAGGATGAATGCAGTGAATGCAACCTAAAAAACTAAGAAAGCAGTAAAC
Organism: Plantago ovata; assembly: GCA_028274465.1. NCBI lineage: Eukaryota > Viridiplantae > Streptophyta > Magnoliopsida > Lamiales > Plantaginaceae > Plantago > Plantago ovata. Next base: position 60,563,642 of record CM051457.1, read on the forward strand.
GTGAAAATGCAAATGCAAACAAAGAACAAGATACTAATCAACGCAAAGCCAAACAATACTTAACATCGCGGTTCACATCCCATCCCCCTTATGATTCTTATGCTAGCCCCTAGCAAAAGAGAATGAGTAATAAGAATTGATATTAGATGTTACCGAACGGTTTGGCCTCGGTTGGCTGAGAGTGGACATGTGAAAAGACTAATCATCGGGATGGTAATCCCCATAAAAGTCCCTCCACATGTCACATAGGAGATCGTTGGACTGCTGTAGAGCCTCCTGTTGCTGCTGGATGAGCTGTTGCTGCTCCCACCTTTGTTGCCTATCCTCTCGGCGATGCTCCTCGAATGTCTCCCAATCGCGGTTGCGCTGGGCAATGTGCCCGTCGAGGTCCTGTCGCAAGGCCGCGGTACTGGCATCAATTCTATCGAAACGACCATCGAGGTAGGTCCGGAATTCAGAGAAGTCAAATCCTCTAGACCCCTGTGGTGCTCGAGGCGGTGCTTGCGGTGCTCTATGGACAAATGGGATATCCGGAATAGGGGCTTGGCCATCATCAACCTCCATAGCATTCTCATAATCATTCTCATTATCGGAATCACTCGGTTGGAAGGGTGCTTCCACATCAACAGCGGCAGCCGTGGGGTTCTTCAACTGATACCTAGCCAGCTGCACCTCAATAGTCGAGGGTGAAAGGGCAGCGACCTCGCAATCCCCCTCGTCAATGTCCTCGACCCCATTCTTCTCCTCGAGATCAGTGAATCCAGTGTAGAACTCTTGGAGGAGGCTCACGTCATACCCCTTGAACATGTTGGAACTATACCAAACCCAATTCCTTCTTGATGCCAATCGGGATAGCGTCCTATACCCCGCCGTTCCAGCTACTGCCTCCGGGATATCAATCCTCCTGTCTGGAATGATCGGTCTTCCCCCTTCGGCCATCTCCGCTTCGAGCTTTTGTCGGACATCTATCGCAGCTAAAGACATCTCGTACATGTTGTGAGAAGGTTGGGAGCTTGATGCTACTCCCTTTCCCTTCTTGCTCGAGCCATCTCTCCTCGATCCTCTTGGGGCCATGATTCCTACAAACAGCAATTAGTATCTTGTATGATGCAAAACAGACCTATGCATATGTAAATGTACGAGCGAACAAACGAGCAATATTTACAACAATCCAACTCCTCAAAAACCAAATGCCTAGTCTAGCTACTTCATCACGCAACATATCAATGTAACTACTACAATAACATATCACATTATGCTCTTGCTAAACAACAAATGCCTTGAATCACAAGGCTCAATTCATACCATAGTAACAAAAAATCTAACATCATAAATCCTCAACTCCATCAATCATGCATTCTACCATTACATCCACCATTATCATATCAACAAACACATGTTTAAACATGGAATGAAAGTAAAAGATACATTTCCTAACAAGATATATCATCTAATAGCAAAAAATCTCAAACCAACAAACCAAGCCTAATTGAACATGCAATTGATAATGAATAACGTTTCTAATCACATAAAATCATCAACCCATACATCATACAAGCTTAATTCAAGCATAAATCAAAAAACCGCCAAATTTGAAAAATTAGGGTTCATGTGAGATTACCTCAAATCCGAAGATTGAATGAACTAGGAAGAAATTTGTTCGAATGAAAAGAAAGAGCACGTAACGGGTTTCGATTGAAGCTAAAGAACACACAATTTGATGGAAATATGAAGAAGTTATGAAGGTTTGAAGATATTTTGAAATGTGAGGAATTTTTGGAGTTTAGATGATGAAGATGGAGAAAAATGAGGAAATGGGGAAGAATCCCCGATTTTGTTCTGCAGACTCGCGGGGCGAGTCGCCCCGTGCGTGCAGAGCACGCGCGCGCGCTCTGGGCTCGTAGGGCGATTCGCCCCCCACCTCCTGAGGTGGGGAGACGAACTTTCTGCACGCGCGCGCGCTCTGGGCTCGTAGGGCGATTCGCCCCCCACCTCCTGAGGTGGGGAGACGAACTTTCCGAAAAAAAAAAAGCGGTTTTTAAGTCCCCGAAAACCATTTTTTCTCACAAAACGCTCGAAAAATCTCACTCAAACAGAACATAAGCACATACGACACAGAGACAAACAAATTCACATATGAAAAGCAAATTGTTCAAGTATGAATGCATGCAATAAAGCGGTAAAGAAAGCGATAAAAACTCCGGGTTGCCTCTCGGATAGCGCCATTGTTTAAAGTCTCTAACTCGACTCCTGTCTGCGCCTAGCTCTTCTTCTTGAGGGTATACTAGACTTCCCCTTCATGGATCTCCTCCTCATGCCTCGAACCTGTGAATAAGAATGAACATAGACATTAAGACCACTGTAGTCAACAGTGTGAGAAGTATCAGGTGGATCAGGTGGATCAGATATGGCTCGCAACACATGTTGCTTTCCATCCACTTCAATAGTGCAAGTCCTTCGGTAGATATCCATCACGGAGCGTAGCTTAGTCAAGAATTGATGCCCCAAGAGAATGACATCCCCCGTCCCAGGTGTAGACGCCGGCATAACTACAAAATTGGTGTATACAGAAGCTTCACCAATCTTGACCAATACATTTTTCACAACGCCTTCGGGTCTCACAAAGGATCCATCCGCCAGTTGCACAATAGCCTTATGCACAGATAGTTTTCCAAGGCTACTCTTCTCGAACACATTCAAAGGGAGCACATTAGAGTAGGATCCCGTGTCTAGTGTGGCACGGACATCTTCAAGCTCACCAATCCCGACCTTAATATCGAAACTTTGAAGGAGTGGCTCGGGATCCTCTTGCTCCTCTTCACTCTCGTCAGAACCAAGTACTTCTCTTCTTCCTTAGCCTGTGGGGTGATGAATGTGTATTTTACACTTTCATTCGAGTCTTTTTCACCTATTTTAGCTATCCTCTATGTTAATTTAGCTATATTTTAGTGCATTTTATTAGAATAGTGTCACGTTTCCCTTTAGATTTTATTTTACAGGTTTTGGTTGAAATTCGAAGATTTACGGGCAATTATATTGAAGTTGACAAGGAATTGGTGTTCCATAAGCCTATTTGGAGTATCTGAAGGTTTCCGGATGGGATTTCGAGTCTAGGGGCTGAATCTGGAGGTTAGAAGTCTACTAGAAGTCAGAAGCCGAGTCAGAAAAGGGGAAGAAATCCAAAAACGCGTCGAATACGTGGAATTCCACGAAAAACTCTCCGGGGCGAACCGCCCCAGAGGTGGGGCGAACCGCCCCACACCGGGCGAACCGCCCGGTGTGTGGGGCGAACGCCCCACAGTATTTCGGGGCCTATATATAGTTGCTCAGTTTTCTCCGAAAATCATATCTTTCCAGACCTACTTTCTCACCTCTCTCTATAGTTTAAGGTAGGAACTTCCCGGGGCCTGTCCTGGGAGTTCCGTAGCTTAGGGGACACTTTTTCATAGCGGATTGGAGCTCGTAGGATCGCAATTCTTCGGAGATTGACAACCTTCGGTAACTTGTATCTTACAGTTTAATCTACTTATTTTATATATCTTTCAATATGTTTTCTTCTATGATTTCTGTTGATTGCATGTCTATTATGAGTAGCTAAACTTATCGTTGGTGGTAGTATGTGAATTCTTAGCGAAGGGAAGATAATCATGCTAATGGCTATATCGCGCATTATACTCCGTGTCATTGCTTTATTTCGTTGATCAGGCACAGCCTATATTCTCATATGTTGTATTAATTATTATGCACAATTGGACACTTGTCGACCATCAGACCAATTATCTTCGTAGTGTTGAATAATTACGGAACACATTAGGACAATAGTGATTGACTTGTCAGACGAATTATCTTCGTAGTGCTTAATATTTCCAACAGGACACTAGATTGATTCAAAGATCTCTATGCAAGACCGAGGAATTTATGCATGATTATCGACCCGTTATGTTAATAAGGATCATACTATCACCAATCTCCTTTATCTGTTAGAAAAACCCCTTGCTATCTGTTTGCTGTTTTTATATTCTAAATTAGATTAGATAAAGCTAGTTATAGTCCTGAGAGAACGACACTCGAGCCATTCTACTGCTACACTACGGTTTTCGTTGTAGTTGTGGATTGCCTTTGGCTTTAATTACAAATTTATTTGATTCGCTCGGAGCACGACATCCGCGCGTTGGAGAAGGGGATTCCGAAACAATCAAGGATATGCACCGGCTAATCAAACTTATGGACCTAACCATGACCGTAGTAGGCTAAACTATGGTAATGATCACTGCGAAAACCCCGCTCCGAGAGAGCCACCGAAGTCGAAGTCGGCTCAACTGATGGAGAACTTGCAAAAGATGGTTGATCACACACAAAGTTTTCTCAAACGATGTGAAGAAGATTCTGAGAAGACTAGGGCAAGGCTCGATAGGTTGGAAGAGAGCACTCGGCTTGCCCAGCAAAAGATGCAAGAATTGATCGACCGAGGAGCAAGTAGGGAACAAGGCAAGCTGCCTAGCAACACTGAGAAGTCGATGTCCATTACCTTAGTGGGTGATCTACCTGTTGAAATCACCATCAAGAAGGTTGCTAAGTGCGAAAGTTGCAAGAGGGAAATGCCCCCACAAGCCGAAGAAGAAGAGAAGGACCTTGGTACTAACAAGAGTGAAGAGGAGCAAGAGGATCCCGAGCCACTCCCTCAAAGTTTCGATGTTAAGGTCGGGATTAGGGAGCTTGAAGATGTCCGAGCTACACTATTCAAAGGATCCTACTCTAATGTGCTCCCTTTGAATGTTTTCGAGAAGAGTAACCTTGGAGAACTAACTGTGCATAAGGCTATTGTGCAACTGGCGGATGGATCCCTCGTGAAACCCGAAGGCGTTGTGAAGGATGTATTAGTCAAAATTGGTCAAGCCTCTGTCTACACCGATTTTGTAATTATGTCAGCGTCAGCACCAGGAACGGGGGATGTCATACTCTTAGGACGAACATTCTTGACTAAGCTACGCTCCGTGATGGACATCTACCAAACACTATTGAAGTGGATGGCAAGCGACATGTGTTGCAAGCCATATCCGATCCACCTGACCCACCTGATACTTCTAACACTATTGATTACAGTGGTCTTAATGTCTATGTTCATTCTTATTCAGGATCGAGGCACGGGAAGGAGACTCGTAAAGGGGAAGTCTAGTACCCTCAGAAGGAAAAGATAGGCGAAGACAAGAGTCGAGTCAGAGACTTTAAACAATGGCGCTATCCGGGAGGCAACCCGGGGTTTTTATCGCTTTCTTTACCGCTTTTTTGCATGCATTCATACTTGAACAATTTGCTTTTCATATGTGAATTTTTTCGGTTCTGTGTCGTATGTGCTTATGTTTTGTTCGAGTGCGACTTTTCGAGTGATTTTTTGAGGAAAATGATTTTTCGGGGACTAAAAACCGCATTTTTATTTCAAAAAAAAAAAAACGTTCGTCTCCCACCTAGGAGTGGGGGGCGAATCGCCCCACGCGTGGGGCGGCGAACCGCCCCACACCTCCAGATTGTAAAAAACGGGGGTTTCTTCCCCAAACCCCCATTTTCCTCCATTTTCATCTTCCAAACTCCAAAATTTCCTCCATATTCAAAATAACTTCAAATCTTCAAAACTTCTTCATCTATCCATCATTTTGTGTGTTCTTTAGCTTCATTCGAAGCCCGTTACGTGCTCTATCTTTCTATCCGAACAAATTTCTTCCTAGCTCATTCAATTTCCGGATTTGAGGTATTATCACATGAACCCTAATTTTTACAATTTGGGGATTTTTTGATTTATGCTTCAATTAGGCTTGTATGATGTATGGGTTGATGTTTTATGTGATTATATTCGTTATTCATTATCAATTACATGTTCAATTAGGCTTGGTTTGATGATTTGAGTTTTTTGCTAATTGGATGATATATGTCTTGTTAGGGAAATGTCTCTCTTACTTTCATTCCATGCTTAAACATGTGTTTATTGATATGATATTGATGGATGTATTGGTAGAATGCATGAATGATGAATTTGAGGATTTATGCTAGATTTTTGATTTTTATGGTATGGATTGAACCTTGTGATTCAAGGCATTTGTTGATAGCAAGAGCATAATGTGATATGTTATTGTAGTAGTTACATTGATATGTTACGTAATGAATTAGCTAGACTAGGCTTTGGGTTTTTGAGGAGTTGGATTTTTGAGAATATTACTCGTTTGTTCACTCGTATATTTACATATGCATAGGTGTGTTTCGCATCGTACAAGATACTAATTGCTGTTTGTAGGAATCATGGCACCGAGGTCAAGGAGAGCCGGCTCTAGCAAAAAGGGGAAGGGAGTGGCATCAAGCTCCCAACCATCTCACCATTTCTACGAGTTGTCTGCCGCTGCGATAGAGGTGCGACAAAGGCTAGAGGCGGAGATGGCCGACGGAGGAAGGTCGATCATCCCAGGTAGGAGGATTGACATTCCTGAGTCCGCAGTGGATAGAGCGGGATATAGGACGCTGTCACGTTTGGGGTCACAAAGGAATTGGGCATGGTACAGTTCCAACAGGTTCAAAGGTTACGACGAGAGCCTCCTCCAAGAGTTCTACACTGGATACACGGATCTCGAGGAGAAGAATGGGGTGCTAGTCCGAGGCTTGATTATACCGTGGAACCCAGAGTACATTTCTTCCTTCATCCATTTCGGGAACCCGGAATTCACAGGGAGCGACCACGCCTACCTGTATTCGAGGACCTCTAGGGGGATAGGGAGACACATCACAGACGTGATCTGCAACAGGGAGTACCGATATCTGGAAATCGGGGCAGAACCTGGACGGATCAGTTATAGCGACCTTAGCATTGAAGCTAAGGTGATGATGAAATTTTGCATCTCCGACTTGATCCCGAGGAAGAATGACACATGGATTCAGCCCTACTACGCCGAGCTCCTCTACTGCCTCATAGACGGACATCAGATCGACATAGGGCACATTATGTATGAGGAGTACGAGCGCCACTAGGAAAAGAAGAGGAAGCCTTTCATCTTCCCAAGCTTCATCACAGCCTACTGCATATATCATGGGGTAGATGATATTGAGGAGGGGGATTGCGAGGTAGCTGCCCTTTCACCCTCGACCATTGAGGTACAGCTCAACAGGTATCAGTTGAAGAACCCCACAGCTGCCGCAACTGATGTAGGAGCACCATTCCAGCCAAATGATTCCGATCATGAGGATGCTATGGAGGCTGATGTTGGCGAGGACCCTATCCCAGATATCCCGTTTGTCCATCGAGTACCGCATGCACCACCTCGATCACCATAGGGGTCTAGAGGATTTGACTTCTCTGAATTCCGTACCTACCTCGATGGCCGTTTCGACAGAATTGATGCCAACAACGCGGCCATGCGACAGGACCTCGACAGGCACATTGTCCAGCACAACCGCGATTGGGAGATATTCGAGGAGCATCGCCGAGAGGATAGGCAGCACATGTGGGAGCAGCAACAACTCATCCAGCAACAGCAGGAAGCTCTACGACAGTCCAATGAGTTCATGAATGACATGTGGAGTGACTTTTATGGGGACTACCATCCCGATGATTAGTCCTTCCACATGTCCACTCTCAGCCAACCGAGGCCAAACCGTTCGGTAACATCTAGTATCACTTCTTATTACTCATTCTCTTTTGCTAGGGGCTAGCTTAAGAATCGTAAGGGGGATGGGATGTGAACCATGATGTTAAGTATTGTTTGGCTTTGTGTTGATTAGTATCTTGTTCTTTGTTTGCAATTGCATTTGCACGTTTACCGCTTTCTTAGATTTTTTAGGTTGCATTTGACTACATTCATCCTAGGATAGTCTTGCATGTTTTATATGGAGTTTATTGCCGAATTTTTTGAACTTTTTTATTGGGTAGATCAACTAACTATGCCATTATTCGTATGCTTCATCTCTATGAATTTGTTTGAGGTTTTTCTCGCTTGGCTTGTCACATTTATGTATTGCACTTAGTTAAGCTTGGTAGTCTCGACATCACTTAGTGGTGTTTTCTCTACTGCGGTTCACGAAGGCCTTTATAATAGGATGATGCATGTTAGGGTCTTATGGTTGTTTCCCGAGTAATTATGTACCTAAGAGGCAACAAGTCTTCACCATGCTTTGAGATTGCTAAATTCCTAGGAAGGAGGTAGTGTGAGGTTGTGTGATCCTTTGTTTATAACCTATTCTTCCGAATAGGTTTGGGGAGGGGGTTACACCATCATTAGACTTGTTTCTGTTTTTCATTTTCGTATCGTGAGTTTATTTTTCATTTTTCGTGAATTTTTGTGCTCCAACCTATTCTTTCGAATAGGTTTGGGGAAGTCGTGTGAGTCATTTTGTTTCTCTTTTTGTTATGCTACTTCTGGCTAGAAAAAATCGGAAAAAAAGAAAGAAAAAAATTCCAGAAAAAAAAAAGAGAAAAAGAAAAGAAAAAAAGAATCTGGAAAGAAAAAAAGGAAAAAGCCCCCAAAAAAGCAAAGAAGGGTCCAAAAATGAAAGCCAAGTAGCAGTTTAGCAAAGTGTTGAGTCTTTTCCATTTTTTGTAATGTTCGTAATCGTGTTTTTTATCTTTTATCTTTTTTGTCTTGAGAGTCATCTGTTCTAGACCACCCTCGTCCTGCCATACAGGAAGTGGTGAATAGCTTGAGACTTTACTTGAGAGATGGGTAGAATAGGGGAGAGTTGTCTTTTATAGGGAACCCTCCTTCGTTTGATGAGAGCCACTACTGGTTCGACCTTTTTTGAGGAAAAGTCTTAACATGGTGGAACAGCAGTAAGTCCTCAATTTCATAGGCACGGGGCAACCGTTCGTATCTTAGTATGCTTCATTACGTCGTCACTGACTAGGTCCAGGTAGAGAATGTTACGAGAGACTATCTTGTCTTGACATAAGTGCTTATGTGGATGTGTATAAGTCAATCGAGGTATTCTTCAACCTATATTCATGCTTTGAATTATATGGTTTTTGTTCATATGTTATTTGATAGATTCAGTAGATTAGTTCATTTTATTTGGCATGAGACTCCATTTTGTGTCTTGCATGTTTTTTGCATTAGAGTCTAGCTTAGTTGCTTGAGGACAAGCAAAGGTTCGATTTGGGGAGTTTGATGAATGTGTATTTTACACTTTCATTCGAGTCTTTTTTACCTATTTTAGCTATCCTCTATGTTAATTTAGCTATATTTTAGTGCATTTTATTAGAATAGTGTCACGTTTCCCTTTAGATTTTATTTTACAGTTTTTGGTTGAAATTCGAAGATTTCGGGGCAATTATATTGAAGTTGACAAGGAATTGGTGTTCCAGAAGCTTATTTGGAGTATCTGAAGGTTTCCGGATGGGATTTGGAGTCTAGGGGCCGAATCTGGAGGTTAGAAGGCTACTAGAAGTCAGAAACCGAGTCCGAAAACGGGAAGAAATCCAAAAACGCGTCGAAAACGCGGAATTCCGCGAAAAACTCTCCGGGGCGAACCGCCCCACACCAGGCGAACCGCCTGGTGTGTGGGGCGAACCGCCCCACAGTATTTCGGGGCCTATATATAGTTGCTCAGTTTTCTCCGAAAATTATATCTTTCCAGACCTACTTTCTCACCTCTCTCTATAGTTTTAGGTAGGAACTTCTCGGGGCCTGTCCTGGGAGTTCCGTAGCTTAGGGGACACTTTTTCGTAGCGGATTGGAGCTCGTAGGATCGCAATTCTTCGAAGATTGACAACCTTCGGTAACTTGTATCTTACAATTTAATCTACTTATTTTATATATCTTTCAATATGTTTTCTTCTATGATTTATGTTGATTGCATGCCTATTATGAGTAGCTAAACTTATCGTTGGTGGTAGTATGTGAATTCTTAGCGAAGGGAAGATAATCATGCTAATGGCTATATCGCGCATTATACTCCGTGTCATTGCTTTATTTCGTTGATCAGGCACAACCTCAATTCTCGTATGTTGTATTAATTATTATGCACAATTGGACACTTGTCGACCATTAGACCAATTATCTTCGTAGTGTTGAGTAATTACGGAACACATTAGGACAATAGTGATTGACTTGTCAAACCAATTATCTTCGTAGTGCTTAATATTTGCAACAGGACACTAGATTGATTCAAAGATCTCTATGCAAGACCGAGGAATTTATGCATGATTATCGACCCGTTATGTTAAGAAGGATCATACTATCACCAATCTCCTTTATCTGTTAGAAAAACCCCTTGCTATCTGTTTGCTGTTTTTATATTCTAAATTAGATTAGATAAAGCTAGTTATAGTCCTGAGAGAACGACAATCGAGTCATTCTACTGCTACACTACGGTTTTCGTTGTAGTTGTGGATTGCCTTTGGCTTTAATTACAAATTTATTTGATTCGCTCGGAGCACGACATCCGCGCGTTCATCATGGGGGCACTTCCCCCTTGCAACACTCGCACTTAGCAACCTTCTTGATGGTGATTTCAACAGGTAGATCACCCACGAAGGTAATGGACATCGACTTCTCAGTGTTGCTAGGCAGCTTGCCTTGTTCCCTACTTGCTCCTCAGTCGATCAACTCTTGCATCTTTTGTTGGGCAAGCCTAGTGCTCTCTTTCAACCTATCAAGTCTTTCCCTAGTATTCTCGGAATGTTCTTCATAACGTTTGAGAAAAATTTGGGTGTGATCAACCATCTTTTGCAAGTTCTCCATCAGTTGAGCCGACTTCGACTTCGGTTGCTCTTTCGGAGCGGGGTTTTCGCAGTGGTCATTACCATAGTTAAGCCTACTACGGTCTTGGTTAGGGGCATAAATTTGGCTAGCTGGTGCATATCCTTGATTGTTTCGGAACCCTCTTCTCCAAAATCCACCTCGAGGATTCCTACCGTCTTGTCCGTAGCTAGCTTCTTGAGTACCAAACTCCGTAGCAAAGGCTTCCTCTTCGCCTCCTTGAGCCCAGTTGCCATCATCATACGCAAGCTCCGATCTACACATATGAGCTCCATGTCCGTAGTTCTTGCATATTCGGCAAACTTCGTTTGAAACAGTTGTTCGAGTGGCGCTCTTGAGGACTTGCTTCAATTCGTTGGTAAAGCACTCGAATTGATCCCCATTCCCCCTATACATAGGGGCTTCTTGAGTCGGTGGAGCTTCAGGTCCACGTCTCCTAACCATCGCTCTTGGGTCCTTGAACTACGAACCCTTAGCAAGCCTTTCGAAAACTGCCCAGACGGCTTCTGCGGTTTCCTCTCAAATATTGCCTCGGCATTGGAAATCCACCACTTGTTGTTTCTCGAAGGTTAGTCCATTGTAGAAGTGTTGGACTAGGTCAGAAAGCTCAAAACCATGGTGAGGGCACTTGTTCGTGAGATCTTGGAATCTCTCAAACGCGGTGTAGATGGTCTCATCATAGTCCTGCTTGAATCCAGTGATTTGCACCTTTAGCGCGGTAGTCAAGGTGTGAGGGAAGTATTTTTCCATGAAAGTTGAAAAAACCTTCTCCCAAGTGTCCAGCGAGCCTGCTGGTAGAGAACTCAACCATGACTTGGCTCTGTCGCCAAGTCCCATAGCAAAAACCTTCATCCTCAACTCATCCGTTGTTATTTCAGCTCCGGGTCGTGGGAGTTGGTTGACGAAATCATTGATATCGTGCAAGTACCCCATCACATCTTCCCTTGATAAGAAATAAAACCTCGGAAGTTGTTGGAATGCGTGGTTCTTGATTTCCAGATCTCGAGTTGCAGATGATAGAACAATCGCCGGTCCCCTCATACGATCCTTGGAGGGTTGAACCCATGCTTTCAGTGGTCTAGCTTCTGCCATTCCGTCGATTTCCTTGAAAAGACTGTGTAGAGATTCAGAGAAATCGGTATCCTCTATTTCCTCTAGTTCACGCCTTTGAAGTAGTCGCCTTCTTTGGTGGTAGACTCTGTCGATCTCAGCAATTGAATCAGCAAGCGGTGTTCCCCTAGATCGTGTATGTGGCATACACTATCTGTAACAGACTAGGAAAGCAGTATCAGAGAGAGATTAAAAAGGAAAACTAAAACTACTAGAATTAGGAATTGAATGCTGAAAATATAAACAAATTAAACAGAAAAAAGGAGTATAGTCCCCGACAACGGCGCCAATTTGATGATCACGAATTTGTCAGACTCGATTAATCAAATAAATTTGTTATTTAGCCAAAGACAATTCACAACTAAAACGAAAACCGTAGTGTAGCAGTTGAATGACCTCGAGTGTCGATCTCTAAGAACTATAACTAGCTTTATCTAATCTAATTTAGAATTAATATAAAAACAGCAGACGATATAGCAAGGGTTTTTCTTAACAGATAATGGAGATTGGTGATAGTATGGTCCTTCAAAGCATAACGGGTTAATAATCATGCATAAATTCCTCGGTTTTGCATGGAGATCTTTGATCATTAAATTGTCCTGCTGTAATTATCAAACACTACGAAGATATATAGATATAGATAGATACGAAGATATATATTTAGAATGAATTGTCCAATTGTGTGCAATAATTAATCAACATACGAAGATATAGATTTCGATAGATCAAAGAAATAAAGCAATAACACGGAGTATAATGCGCGATATAGCCATTAGCATAATTATCAACCCTTCGCTAGAATTCACATACTATCACCAACGAGAAGTTTAGCTACTCATAGTTGTCATGCAATCAACAGAAATCATAGAAGAAAACATATTGAAAGATATATAAAAATAAGTAGAAAAACTGTAAGATAAAATGTTACCGAAGGTTGTCAGTCTCCGAAAAATCGCAATCTTACAAGCTCCAAACTGCTATGAAAAAGTACCTCCTAAGCTACGAACCCCCAGAACAGGCTCTGGGAAGTTCCTACCTAAAACTACAGAGAAAGGTGAGAGAATAGGTCTGGAAAAGTATGAAAATCGGAGAAAACCTGAGCAACTATATATAGTGTTCGAATTAGTGTGGGGCGAAGGGCCCCACACACCGGGCGAGTCGCCTAGTGTGGGGCGATGCGCCCCACATCCCGGGCGATTCGCCCGGGAGAAAAACTCAGGATTTTGCGCGTTTTCGACGCGTTTTTGGATTTCTTCCCCTTTTCAGACTCGGTTTCTGACTTCTAGTGGCCTTCTAACCTCCAGATTCGACCCCTAGACTTCAAATCCTATCTGGAAACCTTCAGATACTCCAATTAGGCTTCTGGAACAACAATTCCTTGTCAACTTCAATATAATTGCCCGGAAATCCTCGTTTTTCAACCAAAACCTGTAAAATAAAAACTAAAGGGAAACGTGACACTATTCTAATAAAATGCACTAAAATATAGCTAAATTAACATAGAGGATAGCTAAAATAGGTGAAAAAGACTCGAATGAAAGTGTAAAATACACATTCATCATATAGGTACTAGTTAGGTTCTTAAGCTTGCTGATGATGTACTTTGTTTTAACAAACAAACTATTGAAGACCTAGAACCGCTCAGAAAGTTGAAGATTCGAAGACTGAAGACTTAAGAATTTTGAGTAAGGTATCTACAAAGGCACATGTTGCTTCTGAAAGTGAGAATTTCGGCAACAGCTTGCATAAGTGAAAATCTATATGACAGAGTAGGTTGTGCTTGCTGAAACTGAGACTGACCACTTGCTGACAACATATGTGACCTTCTTGCTGAAGAGTACTTGCATTTTAGCTCCAACGTTCATATTTGAATTTGATTCAAAAGAACATTAAATGCAAAGTTAGCACGCGAAGAACATGAAGAGAAGAAGACAAATAAAAAGCGCTGCTGAAAGTACAAAAACAAGATAGTGACATCTTAAGGTACAAGCCTTAGAATTTGAAATTCAACGGCTCCCTTGAGACACTATAAATAGAAGACCTTGGGCTGAGTAGAAGGGTGTGTCAACAACGTGATCAAACTCTCACATGTGCTTTAAACACTCAAATCCTTCTCTACTCTTTACTGCCTATTGATCCGTTCCAAGGCTTAAGCTTGAAACAAAAGCTACTTCTGAAGAAGTAGAACATTGAAAGCTAAGAAATTAGTTAAGTGTTCTTTCTTCTAAACAAGAACAAGTCTTGACGCCAGAAACAACAAACTTGCTTACTGTAAAGTATTACAAGTTGTGTTTCTTTAGATTACTTGTTATAGCTGCAAAGTTATATTCAAGTCATCTCATCCCAAACCTCTGTAAATGATAAACACCCTTATTCACGCGTGAAATTCAAGTGGAATTAATCAAGTATAGTTTTGTTGATTAAGTGTCCCAAGTTTGGTGGAGAACAAGCTTTAGTTCTCTAGTTTAGGTTGGAAACAAGGCAAGTGTGCTTTGGTTTCTGAGAATAATTAGTGATAGGGTTTGTAAGGAACCTCATATCTTATCATAGTGGATTCAGTCCTAGAAAGGACAAAGTGGATTAGTTGAGAGATTACGCCACTCTTAGACACCACTATAAAAGTGTGTGTGATTTACATTCGTGCAGTTATCTTTCAGCAAGCTATATTGTTTTGCACTGTCATTCTGTTTACTTGCCGAAACTAGCTTTCTGACAAAAGCACTTATTGTAAAAGGCTTTCGCACTCTGTTTTTAAGTATTAGCAAACTCATCATTGAAAAGTAATAAGCATTTGCTGAGAAAGTTAAGTACCAGCAAACTCATTACTGAAAAGTAATAAGTACATGCTGAGAAAGTTTTAAATGACGAAAAGTTTAAAAAGACTATTCACCCCCCCCTAGTCTTTTCTTGTTGTTTAAAGGGACCAACAAAAAAAAAGCAAAGAGTTCTAAGCTTGATGATATTGATGCTGGTACTAAGTCCCAAAGTACCAAGGAAAAGAAAAGAAAAGCTGATGCTCATGATCTTCAAACAGCAGCTTCCTCAGTTGCTCCTCCAGTTCCCACTAAAAGGAGGAAGCAATCAGCAAATAGACCCAAGCCGGCAAAAAGGACTGCTAGAAAGCAATTTCACATCATTGATGATGCTGATGCTCCATCACTTGCTCAAAAGCAAGGTGATACTATTGTTGACTTAGAAGTGAATGCTGACACTTCTACTGCTCAACAACCAATTCTTTTGGATGCTGAAAATGCTGCCTCGGTTCAAGAAAATGAGGAAAATGAGTCTGACAATACTCAGGAAAGAAATGTTCCAGATCTGTACGATGTCACTTTAGCTCCATAAAGTGATATTGGTGGTGATTTAAGATCTGTTGCTGCCCCTAAAAAGAATGTTGCTGAAACTGCGACAGTTGAAGAAGAGATAGTTGCTGAACAAGCACTAATCTGGAAAAAATTGTTGCTGAGACAGCAACAACTGATGCTGAAAAAGAGGTTGTTGAACCTCAGAAAGAAGTTAACTCCGACGTTGCACACACAGTTGCTGAGGACATACCACATAGCTCACCCATCTCATTTACTCATCCAGATGACCAAGTAAAGGATGTGCTTGAAAACTTAAGAGATGAAATGGAAATGGAAGTGCCAGACAAGTCTGATCAATCAATCACTCCATTTATGACATCTAGTGAGCTCTATGGTCCAGAAACTTCTGCTCAACTTGTCAACTCAGAGACAAGGGAGAATGTTGATACTTCAAAACTCTCTCATGAAGTGCAAATCAAGAAGTCTGTTGAAGACAAAGTCCTAGATATTGAAGAAGTACATGCTTCAGAAAGGACTGAGTCATCACATGTTGTTCCGCAGCAGGTAGTTAACTCAGATTTTGGTATAACTTCTTTATTTGAAACTTTATCATTGGCTAATATTATTGTTTCTTTAAAGACTTCTCAAGATGCAAGTCAGAAGCAAGCTGAGGCTTCTGCACCAGAAACCACAACTCCTGCTAAGCAGGTAGATGTTAATTTTGGTGAAAATACAAAGTTTAAAAACTTAGTACTTGTGTGTAACACTTTGTTATTTCAGGATGATCAAAACTAGGAAGCTACCATAGTTCCTGAAGAGATGAATGCAGATACAACACAACCAATTGTGCAACATGAGCTTGCTGAGAATCAACTGGTAAATCATGTTACAATTTTAGACTCTAAAACTACATCATCTAACCATCCTAGTACTAACCATGCTCTTTACCAGGCTCAAATGGAGATGGACCAATCAACTCCCACTGTTGAAACTCCTCAAGTCAGCTTTGAAGCTCTCTATGCAAGCTTCAAGAAGCATACTTTAACCAAAGTCGTGAAATCTTTCACCACTTGGCAAAGATACAAGTCTATGGACTTTGCTGGCCTGATTCCTCACTTAGCAAATGAGAAAAAGAGAACTTCTTTGCTAAATCTGGAAAACTTCGTCCACTCAGTAATGCCCTTTGAGCATTATACATTCTCTCAACAAATGGACAATGAGCTGATTACCTCTGTAAGAGAAACTTTTAAAGAAAATTTCAAGCAAACTCCTCCACATGAACAAGCTGAGATGCTGAAAATAAGTTTGTGCCTGCGATTGCTGATCTGCACGTTCTTACTGAGGATGCAGAAGTTACCAGCCCTGCAATGTTCAAACACACCCCCTTAGTCATTTTGACTGATGATGGAGAAAGAGCTGAGGAAGAAGATGAGGATTCCAATGGAGAGAATGATCTAGACTATCAGAAAGGAGATAAGGACAAAAAGAATGATGACAATGATTCCCAAGGTCCTAGTTCTGGTGCTGATGGAGTACAAAATCCAGTTGCTGATCAACCTGATCAAGCACATGCTGAAAAGTATGGTGCTGAGCAAACACCTCCCAGCAACCCACAACAAGAGTCTACTCCTGCTGCTACTAAAACTCCAGCAACTGAACAAGTTGCTGAGACTGATGAAGAGAAATCCAGAAAGTTGGCTGAAATTGCCAAAGGAAAGACAAAGCTTCCTGATGCCGGGACAGTTCCTCTCAATGCCAAGGTCACTGAATCAGACCTTGAAGATGAAGAAGATGAAGAAGACTTGCAAAGAGCATTAGTAAATAGTAGACAGATACATGTTACTGAGACACAACATTTGTCTATTGCTCAGTCTTCAGGAGTGAAAATTCCGGAAGATTCCTCCCTTCCACCCCCTACTGCTGGTGAAACTCTAGTTACTGAAACCGTGCAGTCTCAAGAGTTTCCTTCAGCAAAAACTCAACCAGAACTCAAAGTGGCTGAAAACCTTGGAGAAAAGGTTGCTGGTCTTGACAAGGAAGATGATGCTGAAAGCTCATCTAGCCTTTCTGATGATGATTAAGACTGGTGAATCCAGCACTCAGATTCTAAAGATCACTCTAAGTCATCAGATTCAGAAGACTCTAAAGTAATGCATGCCATCAAAAGCAAAGAATACCAACTTTCCACTGAAATCAAGGCTCATACAGTTGCTCCCACACTCGTGCCCTTTCCTAATGTGGATGAGTATACTCCAAAAATTAAGGCACTTATGGAGATCCATAATCAGTGCATTGCTGAAGATGAGGAGCTTCTTGCTGAAAAGGCCTTGAACATCGAAAATGTCCTAGCCATCTTGCGGAGACGTACTACTAGTCTCACACTTTCTCAGACAGACATTAGCTATCACAACAAAAGCTATGATCATGAAGCAAGAAATGCTATGAAGGTTGTTGTCAACGCCTTGCACAAGGCTCAACAAGCTCTTGATCAGAAAGATGTTGAAAGCAAAAGAGTTGCTGATGACATAAGAGGCATAAAAGAAGAACTGTCCCATTACACCAAGGATCAGCAAACGATGGTTCTTAACTTCAACAGTTTGAAGACTCTTGCAGAAAATTACAATGAGTTCTTCACGACTAAGGGGGAAGAAAGACAACAAAAGAAAGGAAAAAAGGATCTTCCTCCTACTGCTCCCACCTCCTTGTTGAAATTACCAGGACCTACTATACAACCAATTTCTGAAACGCAAGGTTCAAGATCTCTGAAAAGAAAAGAGACAGAAACTGAAAGAAGTTCAACAAAGAAGATGAAAGTTGTTGCTGACACTTCTGAAACATGTAGGGATGATATCATTAGTTACACAACTGACAAAGATGACACTCCTCCCTCAAAAGCTTTGAAGGTCAGGCCAATCTCTGCCAGAACTCAAGCTGGCCACTCTAAACATTTCTCCTCTGATTCCAAGTCCTCAACAAAGAAGATTGATAAAAATTCAAGGGATAGAAGAAGGAAAAGAAGAGAAGAAAAACAACAACTTGCTAGTGCTTCTGTTGGCCTAGGTCTTCAGTACACCAAAACAAGCAACAAGGAAACCATTCAGAATGTGGTAACACAACACAAAGGATTTTGGATCCTGAAGCTTGAAGACCTTCTAGCAAATAAACACTTTCCCACAATCGTGCTAAAACAGATGGATACCTGGAACGTGCTGAAAGTTGGGAATAGTGAAAGAGAAGAATCTCCTCTAAGCATCTTTGCTGAAAGAAAGTTGTGATTGGATGCTGAAGTAAAAATCAGAGGAGTTGCTCTCAGAAAGAAGCTCAATGACATCACAGAATACTATGATACCTTTCTGAAGAGAACAAGGAAGAAACTTCTCCTGATTCCTTATGAATACTTCTATATGACTGAGGAAGACATGAAAGAAGATCTACGATGGTGAAGAAAGATCTACAAAGGAAACATCATTTCTGATCTTCAGCTTGAACACGCTAGTTTCTGGGGTCTATACCTTTGTACTGAATTCTACAGAATTGAACGTCCCCATAACAACTACATCATGACATGCAAACTTAGCTGAGAGAAACAACTGCAAGTCAGAAAGCTTCTTGAAGATTATCAGTTAGAAAGCTTCTTGAAAATTATCAATTATCAATTGAAGATTATCAGTTAGAAACAACCACAAATTGCTGAAGCTAGTGTGAATGAAATTCTTGAAGAATTCTCAAAGCCATGATCTCAGAAAGCTTAGATTTTTCTTGTTTTGTTTCCTGAACGTTGATTGTTTAGTTATCTTTACTCTTTCTTGTTAACTTACATTGAAAGATAACTATCAGCAATAAATTGCTTTTCTTTACTCTTTACCGTTTTAGATCATGCAATTTACTTATGCTTACTGTTTAATTACTTCAAAGTATTATTGCATTATTCTTCTGATTTATTCAACATCAGAAACCTTACAAGAGTTATAATTAATTTAGCCATGGATTGCTAACATCAAAAAGGGGGAAATTTGTTAGGAAACTTGTAATTTTGATGAGCAATTAACCATGATAAATTAAGTTAAGTCCACTAACTAGTACTCTTAAGGTCCATAGGAATTTAGAATTTAAAGGACATTATAAAAGAGGAACGTTTGTTGAATGACTTAGTGTAGGTACTAGTTAGGTCCTTAAGCTTGTTGATGATGTACTTTGTTTGCAAAAACAATCTATTGAAGACCTAGAACCGCTCAGAAAGTTGAAGACTAAGAAATTAGAAGAATTCTGAGAAAGATATCTACAAAGGCACAAATTGGTCAGAAAGCAATAGAGCTCAACAACAAATTAAATTAAGTCAAAATCTATATGACAGACTAGGTTGAGCTTGCTGAACTGAGTTTGAATGCTGACTGCCAATACATGTGACTTGACTTGCTGAATCACTTTGCATTTTGGCTCCAACGTTCAAATTTTAATTTGAAGAGCATTAAATTCTAAGCATGCCGTTCTGAAGACTTGAAGACAAAGACAAAATTCTTTACAACTCCCAAAGTTTCTTACTGTCTAGAAAAAACAACTCTGAGATCTTTGTCCCCTCTGGTAAAAAACTACCCATTTTCGTCCATCAAAGCTTTAATTCTCTCCTATATAATGGGTCCCAAGAGATCAAACTCAAGAGTATCCAAGACAGATAGTGCTGCAAAAAGCACTACTCCTGTTGTTTCTTCTCCGATGAAGAACACAGTGAAACTCACCATAGCAGACGACAGGGTTACTCAAAGACCCATATTTGTATCATTTCTAGACACTGCAAAGTGTGAAGCAATGATGCAATGGGGGTCATTGACGAAAGAAAAATACATTCGCTATTTCTTTGAGAATGAAGAAGCCGTGACTTACATAAATAAACAAGGGCTCTTAAACTTCATTACTGCTTGTCCCACTACCCTGAGTGTTATAGATGTCATGGAATTCTACAACACCTCTGAGGTGAAAAGAGTCACTGATGAACAAGGACTCACTGAAAAAGTGATTTCTACATCGGTGCAAGGCAAACCAATCGTCCTGAAATGGGCTGATTTTGCTAACATTTTTCAACTTCCGACCACCGGAAAGGTAGATGATCTGACTAACTGAAGCGATCAAATTGTTGAGTTTTATAGTAATGTCAGAAATACTACTTTGAAAAATGAAATGGCCCCAATCGAATTGGACAATAAAAAGGTAAAGAGAAAGCACATCTCTAATTTCTTAGGATTGGTGGCTTTGCTGATAGTTAAAGTCCTTGACTCCCAAGTTTGAGCAGTTGACCAGATAGGACTAAAACGCTGGCCCTTACTGAGAAATATTTATGAAAGCAAAACTGACCTTTGCTGGGCTAAGTGGATTTTCAACAAGGTTACTATCTGCCTTGTGAAATTCAAAGTCAAGGTAGAAAACAACAATATGGCTCCCACTGGCTTAGTGTTGTATGGACTGAAGATTTGTTATCTTCTTGAGCTTTTGGGAATAAAGCTGAGAGAAATCACTCCCATCAATAAATCCTACTGGTTTGTGGGAATGTTCAACTACTCAAAGCATAAACCTAAGAAAGCTATTGCCAAAGCTGATCCTGCTTCCACTAAGGAAAAGAAAGAAAAGAAGGACAAGAAGAGAACAAAGATCTCTAGGGAGGATGCTGGTTCTGAGACACAACACACCAAAGAAAAGAAAAGCCGATGCTGATGATCTACAACCAACGCCTTCTTCAGATGCTCCTCAAGTCCCTACCAAAAGAAGAAAGCAATCAGCAAACAAAACGACAAAGAAAACTGCTAGAAAGCAGGTTGCGGATTCTTCTGCCATATCACTTGCTGAAACGCAAGATGATTCTGTTGTTGAGACAGAAGTACATGGTGACACTTCTACTGCTCAACAATCAATTGATCTGGATGATGACCAAGATCTACAACCCCCAGGTAGTGGAAATAAAAATCTTGCCTTTATCAATCTTGAAAACATTCAAGAGATTGATGAAACTGAGTCAGCAAATACTCAGGAAATGAAAGCGCCCCCTCTTTATGAAACCACTTTGGCTGCTCAAAGTGACATTGGCGTTGAATTAAGAACTGTTGCTTCCCCTTAAAAGGCTGTTGACAGCAACAACAACTGGTCAAGAGACAGTTACTGAACAAGTAACTTGTCCAATAAGAGTTGTTGGTGAAACATCAACAACAAATGCTGATAAGACAGTTACTGAGCAAGTAACTAGTCTAGAGAAAGAGGTTACTAAACCTCAGAAAGACGTTTCTTCCGACTACGCAAATAAAATTTCTAAGGAAAGACGATTTGGCCACCGGTGAGAATTGTGCACCCAATTGAACTTGAAAAGGGTGTGATTGAACAAATCATAAGCGACATGGAAATTAAAGATACTAAGAAATCTGATTAGTCAATTCAAACATTTATGACCACAAGTGAGCTTGTTGGTTGTGAAACTTCTGCTCAACTTGTCAACTCAGACACAAGGGAGAATGCTAATACTTCAAAGCTTTCTCAAGAAGAGCAAAACAGGAAGTCTGTTGGAGATATAGTCCCACATAATGAAGAAAATGCTTCATAAAGGACTGAGTCACCACGTGTTGATCTTCAGCAGGTAGTTAACTCAAATATTTGTATAACTTCATTGTTTTCTTTATCATTAGCTAATATTATTGTTTCTTTACAGACATCTCAAGATGCAAGTCAGAAGCAAGCTGTGGCTTCTGCACCAGAAACCACAACTCCTGCTGAGCAGATAGATGTTAATTTTGGTGAAAATACTAAGTTTAATAACTTGGTACTTGTATCTAACACTTCGTTATTTCAGGATCGAAATAAGGAAGCTACCACAGTTCCTGAAGAGATGCATGTAGAAACAGTACAACCAAGTGTGCAACATGAGCTTGCTGAAAATCAACAAGCAAATCATGTAACAGTTTTAAACTCTAAAACTACATCATATAAACATTCTAATACTAACACTGCCCTTTATCAGGCTCAAATGGAGATAGATCAATCAGCTCCCACCACTGAATCTCCTCAAGTCAGCTCTGAAGCTCTCTATTCAAGCTTCAAGAAGCATACTCTGACCAAGGTTGTGAAGTCCTTCACCACCTGGCAAAGATACAAGTCAATGGACTTTTCTGACTTAATTCCTCACCTGGCCAATGAGAAAAAGAAGACGCAATTGCTGAATCTAGAGAACTTTGTTCATTCAGTAATGCCCTTTGAGCATTACACTTTCTCTCAACAAATGGATAGTGAGCTAATCAACACTGTAAGAGAAACTTTGAAAGACAAGTTTAAGAAAACTCCCCCATCTGAACAAGCTGAGATGACCATGAAGCAGTTTGTGCCTGTGATCGCTGATCCGCAACATATTGTGAATGAGGATGACGAAGTTACTAGTACAACAATGTACAAACACATCCCTTAGTCATAATAACTGATGATGAGGGTGGTGATGAAGAAGAGGTTGAGGAAGAGGATGAAGATTCTAGTGGAGAGAATTATCTAAAGGACTCGGAGGACAAAAAGGATGATGATTGTTGGTCCCTTTAAACAACAAGAAAAGACTAGAGGGGGGGGTGAATAGTCTTTTCAAACATTCGTCGTTTAAAAACTTTCTCAGCAAGGGCTTATTACTTTTCAGTAATGAGTTTGCTGATACTTAACTTTCTCAGCAAGCACTAGTTACTTTTCAGTAACGAGTTTTGCTGATACTTAAAATCAGAGAGCGGAAGTCTTTGTACAATAAGTGCTTTGTCAGTAAGTGATAGTTTCAGCAAGTGAACAGAGTGACAGTGTACAAATAGATATGCTTTGCTGAAAACTAAATGCAGTAAGTAAATCACACAAACACTTTTATAGTGGTATCTGAGAGTGGCGTAATCTCTCAACTAAACCACTTTGTCCTTTCTAGGACTGAATCCACTAAGATAAGTTTGAGGTTCCTTACAACACCTATCTAGAGCGATTCAACAGAAACCAAAGCACACTTGCTTCGTTTCCAACCTAACTAGAGAATGAAACCTTGTTCTCCACCAAACTTGGGACTTATTATCAGCAACACTATGCTCGATTAAGTTCCTCCTGAATTTCACGCCTAAAAGGTTTATTTTCAGTTAGAGAGGTTTGGGATGAGATAACTTGATTATAACTTATTCAGCTACAACAAGTAATCGAAGAAACACAACTTTGAATACTTTGCAGTAAACAAGTTTGATTGTTTCTGGTGTCAAGACTTGTTCTTGTTCGAAAGAAAGAACACTTAACTAATTTCTTAGCCATGTATGTTCTACTTCTTCACAAGTATCTTTTTCAAGCTTTAAGTCTTGGAACGGATCAATGGCAGTAAAGAGTATTGAAGGGTATGTGAGTTTAAGCACAAGTGAGAGTTTGATCACGTTGTTGACACACTTCAACTCTTTGCCGGATGACCTCTATTTATAGTGAATCAAAGGAGCCGTTTGAATTTCGAATTCTAAAGCTTTGTTCCTTAAGATTTCACTATCTTGCTTTTGTACTTTCAGCAGCGTCCTTTATTTGTCTTCTAGTCTTCATGTTCTTCGCGTGCTTACTTTGCATTTAATGTTCATTGAATGAAATTCAAATATGAACGTTGGAGCGCAAGTGCAAGTACTTTCAGCAAGGATGTCACATATGTTTTTCAGCAAGTGGTCAGTCTCAGTTTCAGCAATCACAACCTACTCTGTCGTTTAGATTTTCACTTATGCAAGCTGTTGCTGAAGTTTCCACTTTTTGAGCAATATGTGCCTCTGTAGATGCCATCTTCAGAAATCTTCTTTAGTCTTCAGTCTTCGAATTCTTCAAGTTTCTAAACGGTTCTAATACTTCAATAGTTTGTTTGTGTAAACAAAGTACATCATCAGCAAATGCTTCAATATTGTTAGGAAACTTGTAATTTTGATGAGCAATTAACCATGCTAAATTAAGGAAAGTCCAGTAACTAGTACTCTTAAGGTCCATAGGAATTTAGAATTTTAAGGACATTGTAAAAGAGGAACGTTTGCTAAAGACTTAGATTAGGTGCTAGATAGGTTGGTTTTTATAGCTTATGATGTATCTTGTTTCCTGAAAAGAAAATAACCTATTGAAGCATTTGTTGACGATGCACTTTGTTTTTACAAACAAACTATTGAAGCATTTAGAACCGCTCAGAATCTTGAAGAATTTTGAAGATCTGAAGACTTGAAGAATTTGAAGATCTGAAGACTAGAAGATTTCTGAAGACTGGTATCTACAAAGGCACATGTTTCTCAGAAAGTGGAAACTTCAGCAACAGCATTGCATAAGTGAAAATCTGAAAGACAGAGTAGGTTGTGCTTGCTGAAACTGAGACTGACCACTTGCTGATGGAACATATGTGACCTTTTGCTGAAAGTACTTACATTTGCGCTCCAATGTTACTGTTTGAATTCTATTCAAATAAGCATTAAATGCAAAGCTCGCACGCAAAGGACATGAAGACTAGAAGACAAACAAGGACGCTGCTGAAAGTACAAAAGCAAGATAGTGACATCTTAAGGAACAAAAGCCTTGGAATTTAAAATTCAAACGGCTCCTTATATTCACTATAAATAGAGGTCATCCGGCAAACAGTTGAAGTGTGTCAACAACGTGATCATACTCTCACTTGTGCTTAAACTCACAAACCCTTCAATACTCTATACTGCCATTGATCCGTTCCAAGACTTAAAGCTTGAAAAAACTACTTGTGAAGAAGTAGAATTTACACGACTAAGAAATTAGTTAAGTGTTCTTTCTTTCTTTCGAACAAGAACAAGTCTTGACACAAGAAACAATCAAACTTGTTTACTGCAACGTTTTGTTTCTTAGATTACTTGTTGTAACTGAATAAGTTATAATTAAGTTATCTCATCCCAAACCTCTCTAACTAAAAATACACCCTTTCAGGCGTGATATTCAGGGGGAACTTAATTGAGCATAGTTTTGCTGATTAAAAGTACCAAGTTTGGTGGAGAACAAGGTTGCGTTCTCTAGATTAGGTTGGAGACGAAGCAAGTGTGCTTTGGTTTCTGTTTGAATCGCTCTAGATAGGTGTTGTAAGGAACCTCAATCTTATCTTAGTGGATTCAGTCCTAGAAAGGACAAAGTGGATTAGTTGAGAGATTACGCCACTCTCAGATACCACTATAAAATTGTTTGTGTGATTTACTTACTGTATTTAGTTTTCAACAAATCATATCTATCGGTACACAGTCACTCACATCACTTGGTGAAACCTTCATTTACTGAAAGAAGCACTTATTGTATCAAAGACTTCCGCTCTCTGATTTTAAGTATCAGCAAACCTAGTTACTGAAAAGTAACTTACGCTTGCTGAGAAAGTTAAGTATCAGCAAACTCATTACTGAAAAGTAATAAGCACTTGCTGAGAAAGTTTTTAAACGACGAAAGTTTGAAAAGACTATTCACCCCCCCCTCTAGTCTTTTCTTGTTGTTTAAAGGGACCAACAAGTGGTATCAGAGCCGGAGGTTCTTTAACCTTCAGCACTGAACCTAGATTCCCTTAGGTACTTTCCGTAAATTACTCTCACTTGATCAGTTTGGTAGTGCTTTGCTGACCGGATGTCTTCAGGAGATGCTCCCTTGCTGAAGCTGGAAAATTACGAAAAATGGCGAAACAACATGATGCTACATCTTGAGGCCATTAGTGATGAGATGGTCACTGTCATTAATGATGGACCTATCAAGATCATTAAGGTTGAAAGGAGTTTCCCTCACAAGACCACTAAAGATGGAAAGGAAACTATCTTAGGCGAACCAACGGATACCGTCGTGCCAAAACCAAGAGAGGAATGGACTTCTGACGAAGCTAAAAGATTCCGTCCTGATGGCCAAGCAAGAAACATCATCATTCGATCAACTCCGGATACCATACAGTGCAAACTGTGGGGTGCTAAGACTGCAAAGGAAGCTTGGAAAATGGTTCAAGATCTTTGTGGTGGATCTGACAAAACCAAGGAAAACAAACTTGAAGTACTTAGATTAAAGTTTCAAAACTTTAAGCAAGGTACAAACGAGTCACTGGAAGACTTGGATTTCAGATTCACAACTCTTGTTAGTGAAATGGCAGCCTTGGGTGTTGGAAACCTTTACTCAGATTCTGAGAAAGTGAAAACTATCATCAGAAGTCTGAATCAAGAATGGATCCACACTCAGAATTTCTATTACAATCAAGGAATGCCAAATATTACACCAACAGAGTTGTTCTCTCATCTTGCTACTGTCAATTATGAGACAAAGCAAAGAGAAAATGTGTTTGCTGAAAAATCGCAAAACATTGCTCTTATTGCAAAGCCGTCATCTTCTGAAAAGAAGAATGATAAAGAGCCTACTGATGAAAACTCTTTGGTTATCAAAAACATGAAGAAATTCATCAGCAAGGAACTTGGAAGGCGAAAAGCAAAAGAGAAGCTAAAAAAGCATATTGGTAATAACTACCATAAGTACAAGAATGAGACTAGCTCGCTGAACAAGCAAGCTCAGCAAGCTACTTCATCAGAAGAACCTGCAGTTGGAAATGATCTATGCTTTTACTGCAAAAATCCTGGACACTTCAAAGCTAATTGCCCTTTGCTGAAAGGCAAATCCGCCGAAAAGAAGAAGAAGTTCAAAAGAGCTTTTATTGCTGAAGAAAAGAAGAAGCTTCAAGCAAAAATCGATGCATTGTGTATTGATACTAGCTCCAAAGACATTGAGGATGAAAGTTCAGATATTGACGATGAAGAAGCCACTCTAGACGTGGAGATTGGCAAAGAAGTTTGTGGAATAGCTATGGAAGCTTATCCAGATGTGTCAAACTACGAATTCTGCCTCATGACCGGTCAGGTAAACCACCCTACCTCTGACTCAGACTCAGAATGTGAAGACGAGATTGACCTTGACAAGATCCAAGGAGAAATCGAAAGATTTGAGAAAACTCTGAGCAGGCAGCAAGAGAAACTACAGATTGCTGAAACTCTGACCAAGCAGACTACTGAAAGGTATGTCTTGCTGAAGGAAGAGACAGGAGAAAAGGATGCTGAAATAAGGCGTCTTAAGAAGTTGATTGCTGAAGCTACAGAGAAGAATTCTCAAATGGCATTAGAATTGGAAGAATATCAGTCCTCAATTCTAAAGTTACTTGATGAAATTCAAGAGATGAAAAAGATGAAAATCAATTTCAAATCTTATGTGGACGCAAGTAATACGCTGACTGAACTAAACTCTTACTTGAGAGATCCATCTCAGAAAGAAGGTTTATGAGCAACGTATGAAGGTGATGACGTAGAAATCTTGAGCAAAGATAAATCACCGATCTCCTTTGTACGTGCTGCTGATAGTGGTCTACCAGAACTCTATCAGTTTGGTCAATCTAAGGTTGCTGAAACATGCAATCAAGTACCTATGACCATAAAGCCCGATGTTGCTACTCAAAGTAACAAGACTTTAAAAGGAAAATAGGTTGCTGAGAAGCAAACTGGAAAGAAGAAGGATGTTGTGAAGCATCCCGCCAAACAAGTTGTTGAAAAGCAAGTTGTTAAGTCAAAAGGCAAGATTACTAAAAGTAATCAGAAGACCTTTGCTGACAAACCTGATTCAAGTAAGGTTGCTGACACAAAAGCTCAGCATTCTCCGAAAAGTGGACTCGGTTTCAAAACCAAGCAAAGTCAACTTTTT
The DNA here is from genome assembly GCA_028274465.1 of Plantago ovata. Taxonomy (NCBI): domain Eukaryota; kingdom Viridiplantae; phylum Streptophyta; class Magnoliopsida; order Lamiales; family Plantaginaceae; genus Plantago; species Plantago ovata. The sequence continues at coordinate 60,591,498 of CM051457.1, forward strand.
CACGAGTATAAGCAAAGTCAGCAAAGATACTTCAAAGAGATGAAGAAAATCAAGTCTAAGAGTTCTGAAAAGACTCTTAATGCTAGGGCTAGAAGGAACCTTGCTAGAAAAGAACTTACTTAAGAGTATCTTCAGCAAAAAGGTCAACCGAGCAAGACACCACATCAGAAAGTGGATTTGATCAGCACAAATCAAAAGTCTTTCAGCTCAAAACCTCCTAGTTCCTCAGCAAGTAGAAAACAAGTCAAAGTTGAAAAACATAAGACTTGGGTTTCCACTGGACGCATTCTTGAACATGTTAATGGACATCCATTATTGGATAATTAACTTGTTTGCTCTTGATTGTGCAGACTTCAGCCACGGAGACAAACGATGCAATCTGGCACTTTGATAGTGGTTGTGGAAAGCACATGACGGGCAACAAGAATAACCTTATAAACTATAGACGGTGGTCTAAATGTCCAACAATAAGGTTTGCTGGTGGAGGCTCCGGTTCTACAAAAGGCTATGGTGACGTGAAGTTAGGATGCATAACCATTACTGGAGTTCTTTATGTCAAAAATCTTAAGTTTAACCTTTTCAGCATGAGTCAGTTTGCTGACAAAGGATACTTCATCAAAATCAAAAGTGGTGAATGTAAACTTATAGATTTCGAGACTAAAAAGGTAATTATGATTGCAAGAAGATCAGGAGGCTTGTACACCGTAGATTGGTCTTCAGCAATCGTTGAAAAATGCCTTGTCTCAGATCACGATTGCCTTGCTGAAAAAGCATGGTTATGGCATAAACGAACAAGTCATCTAAACTTCAAGACGCTGAATCAGCTGTCTAAAAAGGCACTTGTACTTGGATTACCTAGGGTTACTTTTAAGAAGGATGGTGTTTGCAATGCATGTCAGCAAGGAAAGCAAACCAAATCTTCTTTCAGGAACAAGGCAGTACCGTCAACTACAAAACCTTTACAACTCTTGCACATGGACTTGTTTGAATCTTCTTCAAAAAGCTATGCTGGTAAGAAGTATGGTCTAGTCGTGGTGGATGACTATTCAAGATTCACTTGGGTAGTATTCATCAAGCACAAATCTGAAACCAAGACTGAAATACCTAACTTTCTGAATAAGCTTGAAGTCATGAAAAATGACAAGGTAAAAGTCATAAGGACAGACCATGGTACTGAGTTTGTAAACCAGTACATAACTGAATATTGTACCTCAAAAGGAATACAACATCAGTTATCCTCAGTAAGAACACCACAGCAAAACGGTGTTGCTGAACGGAAGAATCGTACCCTGAAAGAAGCCGCAAGAACAATGCTTGCTGACACTGAAATAAGTGAGGCTTACTGGGTTGAAGCGATTAATACCGCCTGTAATACTCAAAGCAGATGTTGATTACTAAGGAATACAACAAAACTCCTTATGAATTGTTTGTTGGAAGACCTCCTAACATCACTCATCTAAGAGTATTTTGTTGCAAGTGTTTCGTTCTTAACAATGGTAGAGAATACCTAAGAACATTTCAACCAAAGGAAGACGAAGCGATATTTCTCGGCTACTCCTTGCATAGTAAAGCTTATAAAGTTTACAACAAAAAGGCACAAAAGATCGAAGAATCAGTGCATGTTGTATTCTACGAAAAGTCACAAGGAGTGCCTGCTGAAGAAGAAATATCATAATGTATGAAAAAGTTAATCATACATGAGCAAAGAACTGAATCTAATGTTAGGCAAATCAAGTCAATTGAACTAAATGATGATTCTGACAATGACTCTCCTCCCCCTAGTCATGACAAGATAAATATAGTTCACGACAAAGAATTTCCAGCAAAAGACGCGGTTGCTCTGGAAGTTGCTGAAATTACGCAATCTCCAGTGCCTGCTGATGAGCTACCTCAATCAAGCAATGCTGAACAAGCAGTTGCTGATGAACAAATCTCAACAGAGACACAAATTCCCAGTAGTACTGAACAAGTACATACTGAAGAGTCACATGCTGATGAGCAAACATATCCTGATCCAACAAGCAGAAAACCTGTTAATAAATGGATTAGAGATAATCCCTCTACGGATATGATTGACGATATTAATAAACGCCAAGTGACTAGATCCAAAGCTACTCATGGACTTGCTGAAGAAGCAACTGTCGTAGAAGTAGAATCATTGTTCTCTTGCTTTGTTTCAGAAATTGAACCTAAAACCATAGAAGAAGCTTTAAAGCATTCTGAATGGATAAAGGCAATGCAAGAAGAACTGGATCAATTTGAAAGAAACAAAGTCTGGAAACTTGTACCACTTGCTGAAGGCAAGAAAGCTATTGGTACAAAGTGGGTGTTCAGAAACAAGCTGAGTGAGTCTGGTGAAGTAACAAGAAATAAAGCACGTTTAGTTGCTCAAGGTTACTGTCAGACTGAAGGATTGGACTATGATGAGTCTTATGCACCAGTTGCAAGATTGGATGCAATTAGGCTTTTCTTGGCCTTTGCTGCTCACAATGACTTCATTGTTTACCAAATGGATGTTAAAAGTACATTCTTGAATGGTGAACTTGCTGAAGAAGTCTACCTAGAACAACCCCCTGGCTTTGAACTTCCCTCAGAAATCAAGATGGTATACAAGCTTCAGAAAACTGTATATGGTCTAAAGCAAGCACCAAGAGCATGGTATGATACCTTGGCTAAGTTCTTGCTGGAAAATGGTTTCAAGAAAGGTGAAGTTGACAAAACCTTATTTACCATGAACCATGATGGTAAAATACTCTTAGTTCAAATTTATGTGGATGACATAATTTTTGGATCTAAGGACAAGCAACTTTGTGATGATTTTGCCAAACTCATGAAAAACAAGTTTGAAATGAGTATGATGGGAAAATTGAATTATTTCCTAGGATTGCAAGTCAAGCAACTCAAAGATGGAATATTCATAAATCAAGCAAAGTATGCGAAAGAAATGCTCATAAAGTTTAGGATCAAAGAGGATGAAAAACCTGAAAAAGATCCCTATGAGTGTTGGTACCAAATTGGGCTACACTAAGGAAGATAAAAGTGTTGAAGAACACAAGTATAGGAAGCTCATTGGTTCCTTGTTGTATTTAACAGCAAGTAGACCTGACATTCACTATGATGTTTGTGTGTGTGCAAGATTACAATCTGATCCAAGAGAATCACACTACAAAAAGGCAATCAAGATACTGAAATATGTCAAAGGTACAATCAATGTTGGATTATGGTATCCAAAAGATTCGGGACTAGAATTGGTTGGTTATTCTGATGTTGATCATGGAGGATCAACTCTTGATAGAAAAAGTACCTCTGGAACTTGTCAGTTTTTGGGTACTAGATTAATATCATGGTTCAGCAAGAAGCAAACCTATGTTTCCAATTCATCCACTGAATCTGAATACATTGTAGATGGTGGTTGCACAGCTCAAATCCTATGGATTCAGCAGCAATTAAGAGATTATGTTATTTCTGCAAAGAAAACACCAATCTTTTGTGATAATACAAGTGCTATTGCTATCACGCAAAATCCTAAGTTTCACTCAAGGACTAAGCACATTGATATTAGACATCATTTCATTAGAGATCATGTGGAAAAAGGAGATATTGAGGTTGTGAAAGTAGGCACTGATGATCAGCTTGCTGACATCTTTACCAAGCCCCTACCAGATAATAGGTTCGCAATGCTAAGGTATAACCTTGGATTGATTGAACTACCTCAATAAAGGATACATTTGGCAGAATGCTGAAACAGGTATTCAGCAAGCCAAAGTATTCTTACTTAAAAGCTCCGTCTACTAATTTCTTCTAAGAAATGATAAGTCACTACATGATTGCTGAAACAGGCATTCAGCAAGTAATTCCTTCAAAACGGGTATTTGTTAGGAAACTTGATCACTTGCTGAGACAGGCACTCAGTAAGAGAAAAACCTTAAGGATTGCTGAAACAGGCATTCAGACAATCAAAGATACTGAAACAGGTATTCAAGTATCAAGGGAATATTCTGAGACGGGAACTCAGAAAAAGAGCAAAACTCATTTCTCAGATTTTACCAAAGGATATCTCAAGTACAAAAGAATTTACTGATACGGGAAATCAGAAATATCTTTTAAACTTAAGAAAATATGAGATATCTAAGTAAGGGGGAACTTTCAGCAAGTATCTAGGATATTATTCAAACTCGCTGAAAAGATTCTTGTCTATTTCAGCAAGCAATCTAATCCCTTAAAACTCGGTAAAATCAATTTGTGACGTTAATCGGGCACAGATAAACTCGTAATAATCATGACATGAAATTCAATCGTGGCCATTGATTAAAAGGAGTTACTAATCTAACGGTTAAAAAACAAAGAGAGAGAGTGCTCTGACGGTTTCAAGTTAGTGGGCCACTACGCATTTAATGCAAAGGCTCCACTAACGCCTGTGTTTCTCTGTTTTACCCTTGCTGAGAGCTCAAATCGATTGAGTTTCTCACACATCAGAGACACTATATAAAGAAGGAGTTAGAGAAATGACAAAATTCTTTAACTCACATTTCCTTTCTCTGCAAATTTTAGCCTGAATCTACTGTACCTCCGGTCAAAAAGCAAACTATCTCTTTTCGTACACACTTTTTCTCTATATAAGAAATGGCACCAAAGAGACAGTCTTCTAAGTCCTCAAAGTCATCTAAGGTTGACAGTGCTGAAACACGCACTGCTCCGGTGACTACTCCGGCTACAAACACAACGAAAGTTGTGTTGAAAAACGATAGAATATCGGAAAAACCTATGCCTCCGTCATATCTTGACACTGCAAAGTGTGAGATGTTGATGCAATGGGGAGGTTTTGCAAAGAGAAGTACATTAGGTACTTCTATGAACAAGAACTCGATGACGAGAATGAAGAGGCGCTTGAGTTTATCAAGCAGCAAGGCCTCATGAACTTTATCTGCTCGCACTAAGCAAGTGAGCATGATAGATACAATGGAATTCTACAACAATGCAGAAATCCAGTCCCTTACTGATAGTAAAGGAGTCACTGAAAAAGTGATCTTTACTACAGTTCAGAACACGCAAATCGTCCTGAAATGGACTGATTTAGCGGAAATATTTCAGATTCCAACCACTGGAACTGAAGATGACGTCACTGCCACTGACGAAGAAATTGAAGCTTTCTACAGTGACGTCAGAAATGAGAAAATGAAGAAAGGCGAGATTGCTCCCGTGACTTGGACAAAGCACGTTAAGAGGAAGCATCTTGCCATTCACTTGGTCTAGTAGCTCTGCTACTGATAAAAGTTCTTGACTCCCAAGTTGGAGGAATTGACCAAGTAGGCCTGAGAAGATGGCCGCTGCTGATGCATATCCATGAAAATAAAACGGAACTTAACTGGGCTAAGTACATTTTCAACAGGCTTGTTGATTGTGTTACTAAGTTCAAGGTAAAGGTAGAAGACAACAAGGTCTCACCTTCCTTTCCAGTTATGTATGGAATCAAGATATGCTACATCCTTGAACATTTCAGGATTCAGCTGAGAAACCCATTGCCAATCAAGAAATCTGTATGCAATGTGGGAAGATCTTTCTACAAGCAGAATGTACCTAAGACTGCTGGCAAGAAACTGAAAAATCAAAAAAGACAACAGCTGCAAATGTTGTCAGCACAAGCCAGCAAGAAAGGTATACAACAGCTGCAGATGTCACCACTCAGCAACTTAGAGATGAAACTGCTGTTGGTGGTGGTGACAAAAATGAAACTGCTGTAATGATCAACAAGGTAGTGTACAACAGCCGTTGCTGAAAATGCAACTACTGACGCCTCTGCTGGGAAATCTAACAAGAAAAAGAGGAAAAGGACATGCACAAACCCCGTACCAAGGAAGAAGAAAACACTGGCTCGCAAGTCAGTTCCTGTTGTCCAAGACCTCTCAGACAATTCCCAGACAAATGCTGAAACGCATTTGCCAGTAGATGTTGACAAGGTAGTTACTGAAGCCTATGTCAGCAACATTGAAGTGTTTGCGGAAGCCTTCAATGATCGACTCAACGTTGATCCTCTACTGAGAACAGACCACAAGGCAGTGGAAATGAAATTCCTGCCCAAGTCCCAGATATCTACATTGTAGATAATCTAGATGATCCAACTATGGAACCAGCAAGTGATATTGCTGCTGATCTGCAAAGTGCGGCACTTGCTGATGCTGCTGAAAAGATGGTTGCTGAACAAGCAACTCATCAAGTTGCTGAAACCCGCTTGCTGAAGGACCAGTTGCTGAGACAGCAATGGTTCCAGTTCCAGAAGTTGCTGAAACACAAGAAGCACTATTCAACGACGCATCTCGTGATGCTGAGAATACTGGCCCAAGTTCACCCAAGACATCAATCGACAAAGTCCAGCTTGTACTGGAAGCTATAAGCCAACAAATGGAGTTGGAGATTGAAGAATCATCCAACAAATCCATTGATGTCTTCATGACAAGCAGTGAGCTTAAAGGTCAAGATGCTTCTGCTCAACTTGTCATTTCAGAGACAAGGGAGATTGCTGAAACCGCACAGCTTTCTCAAACAGAGCAAGACAAGAAGTCTGCTGAAGAAACAGTCCAAGAAGCTGAAGAAACTGTTAATGCTGAAAGGACTGAGCCACAACCTGTCCTTCTTCAGCAGGTAGTTAATTCAACCATCAGTAAAACTTCAAATTCTGAAACTTATTCTTTTGCTAATATTATATTATCTCTACAGACTTCTCAAGATGCAAGTCAGATGGTTGCTGAAGCCTCTGCACCAGAACCAACACTCCCTGCTCAGCAGGTAGTTAATGTTTTTGGTAATAAAACTAAGTTTGACAGCTTAGTACTTGTATCTAACTCTAATTTATTTCAGGATGAACAAATGGAGGATGCTACTCAAGCTCCTCAAGGAATGGAAATTGTACAACATGAGCTTTGAATCTCAGCAGGTAATTCATGTTTCAGCTTTGAACTCTAAAACAATTTTCCAAACCAATCCTGATCTAAATAACGTTCTTTTTCAGGCTCAAAAGGAGACCACTGAAGTGGTAATCATCACTGAAGATCAACAAGTAAGTTCTGAGGAACTGTACTTGAACTTCAAAAGACACACTTTGTCAAGAGTTGCTAAGTCCGTCAGCAACTGGCAAAGATACAGGCGAATGGATTTCTCTGATCTCCATCTTCATCTTTCAAATGAGAAAAAGAGATCTTCTCTGCTGAAGCTCGAGACATTCGTTCACTCCATCCTCCCTGAAGAAATGACATATTCTCAGCAAATGAGCTCGAATCTGATTGCTCAAATCAGAGAGAATATGAAGGCCAAATTCAAGAGTGCCTCTCCAGCTGAACAAGCTGTGATGCTCAAAGGTTCTTTGTACCTGTGGTGGCTGATCCCCACAAAATCAATGAGGAAGAGGAAGTGACAAGTGTTGCTTTGTACAAGCACCTCGAGCTAGTAATTCTGACCGATGATGATGAAGAGGAAGAAGATGAGAACATTCCCACTGATCCAAGTGATGATGAAGGGAAAGATTCCAAGGACAAGAAAGACGATGATGATGACAATCAAGGTCCAAGTCCTGATGCTGGAGGATTAAAGTTGACAGTTGCTGAAAATGCTCAACAAGAAAATCAGCAAGCTGAACAACCACAACCTCAGCATGAATCTCAACCTCCTCCTGCTGCTGCTGAAAATCAAGCACCTGTACAAGGTGCTGATACTGAAGAGGAATATGCCAGAAAAAGGGCTGCCTTGAAAAATGGCAAGAGTCCAATTTCTGATGCCAAGGTTACTGATGAAAACCTTGATGATGATGATGAACAAGATGAAGATTACCAACGCGCTCTACAGAACAGTCTTTGATCCATGCAAGGCATACGCAGGATCTAGAAATTGGTCAATCTTCAGGAGTAAGATCAAAGGAAGTCCCCTCCCTTCCATTTACTACTGGCGAAACTCCAGTAATTGAGTCTCAAACGTTGCCTTAACTACTCAATTAAAACTAACTACTGGCGAAACTCCAGTAATTGAGTCTCAAACTCAATTAAAACTAACTACTGGTGAAACTCCAGTTGTTGAGTCTGAAGTGTTGCCATCAGCAACCACTCAACAAAAGGAAGTGAAGCTGCTGACTTAGGTTCCAAGGTTGCTGACCTTGATGAATCTGAGGATGACGATACTTATCAGCAAATGAGGATGAACAATCCAAAGAGACCCAAAAGTGGTCAAATTCCTCCTCCTGATTACATAAATGATTTAGACGATGGTCTAAGAGGAGAATTGCTGATAAAGGATGATCAGTTTGCTTCAGAACTGAAAGTTCATTCCTTGACACCACAACTAGTGCCGTTCCCAAGAGTTGAGGAGTTTACTCCTAGAATTTTGGCACTAAAGAAAGTCCATGATGCCTGCAAAGCAGAAGATGAGGCATTGCTTGCTGAGAGCCCGCTTGATTTGGAAAAATATTGGCTACAGTGCTGAGACGCACTACTACTTTGACAATAGCTCAGAAAGACATCAGTCTTTATCACAAGAGCTATGAAGAAGATGTAAGTCAAGCACTCAAGCTAGCAAAGACCGCTCTCGTGAAGGCTCAGACTTTCATGGATGATAAGGCCGCAACAGAAAAAAGACATGAAGAGAACATGGTGAGCATTCAAAAGAGTTGTCAAAAATGACTTCTGATCAGCAACAAATCATCATGAAGTATAACAGCTTAAGCACTCTTGCTGAAAATTGCAATGAGTTCTATTCTCTGCACATCACTCCGATGTTGCAATCCATGTCTAAGGGGGAAAAGAAAAGTACCAGAAAAAGAAACCAAACCCCTCCTGCTGTTGATGAGCCACTGCCCATAGAACCTCTTGCTGAAAGAGAGCAAAGTTCTAAAAGGCAAGCAGAATCTGAGTTGAATTCAGCAAGTACCAAAAAGAGAAAAACGCTGCTGAAACTCAAGATTTTTGCCATACTGAAAGTCATCAAAATCTGAATGAAGATGATGAAGATGATGACAATCAGACAATAGCTCAAGCCATAAGAGCTAGACCTTAACAGCCTTGACTCCGTCTGGCCACTCAAAGCATTTCTCGTCTGACTCTTCAGCAAGAGATCAAGACAATGCTAAATCAAGAAGAAGAAGGCAAAGACAGGAAGAAAAGAGGCTGGCCAGCATTGCTATTGGCTCCGGCATCGAATATACAAAGACCAGCAATGATGAAACCACTCAGAATGTAATCAGAAACATTCATGGTTGCTGGATCTTAAAGCTGGAAGACTTGCTGGTAATGAGTTCTTTCCTACAGCCATATTGAATCAAATGTTCCAATGGATTGAACTCAAGGTCCAAAGAAACAAAGGGAAGAATCCCTCCCAAGAAATATTGCTGGGAAATGGTTGAATCTTGAGGTCTCAGTAAGAAGAACTGCCATTGGTAAGACTTATAGACAAGAACCAATCTGATAAAACCACTGGCATTGCTTACTACTCTGACCCAAAGTAAACCAAAAAACAAGAAGAGACTTGGATGATTCCTTATGAGTATTTCTATCTCCCTGCTAAGGATCAAGA
>CM051457.1:60601149-60639455 GCA_028274465.1 Plantago ovata
GTGTTGGGTACCAAATTGGGCTATACTAAGGAAGATAAAAGTGTTGAAGAAAACACAAGTATAGGAAGCTCATTGGTTCCTTGTTGTATTTAACAGCAAGTAGACCTGACATTCAGTATGATGTTTGTGTGTGTCAAGATTCCAATCTGATCCAAGAGAATCACACTACAAAAAGGCAATCAAGATACTGAAATATGTCGGTACAGTCAATGTTGGATTATGGTATCCTAAAGATTCGGACTTGAATTGGTTGGTTATTCTGATGTTGATCATGGAGGATCAACTCTTGATAGAAAAAGTACCTCTGGAACTTGTCAGTTTTTGGGTACTAGATTAATATCATGGTTCAGCAAGAAGCAACCTATGTTTCCAATTCATCCACTGAATCTGAATACATTGTAGATGGTGGTTGCACAGCTCAAATCCTATGGATTCAGCAGCAATTAAGAGATTATGTTATTTCTGCAAAGAAAACACCAATCTTTTGTGATAATACAAGTGCTATTGCTATCACGCAAAATCCTAAGTTTCACTCAAGGACTAAGCACATTGATATTAGACATCATTTCATTAGACATCATGTAGAAAAAGGAGATATTGAGGTTGTAAAAGTAGGCACTGATGATCAGCTTGCTAACATCTTTACAAAGCCCCTACCAGATAATAGGTTCGCAATGCTAAGGTATAACCTTGGATTGATTGAACTACCTCAATAAAGGATAAATTTGGCAGAATGCTGAAACAGGTATTCAGCAAGCCAAAGTATTCTTACTTAAAAGCTCCATCTACTAATTTCTTCTAAGAAATGATAAGTCACTACATGATTGCTGAAACAGGCATTCAGCAAATAATTCCTTCAAAACGGGTATTTGTTAGGAAACTTGATCACTTGCTGAGACAGGCACTCAGTAAGAGAAAAACCTTAAGGATTGCTGAAAGAGGCATTCAGACAATCAAAGATACTGAAACAAGTATTCATGTATCAAGGAAATATTCTGAGACGGGAACTCAGAAAAAGAGCAAACTCATTTCTCAGATCTTACCAAAGGATATCTCAAGTACAAAAGAATTTACTGATACGGGAAATCAGAAATATCTTTTAAACTTAAGAAAATATGAGATATCTGAGTAAGGGGGAACTTTCAGCCAGTATCTAGGATAATAATACAAACTCGCTGAAAAGTTTCTTGTCTATTTCAGCAAGCAATCTAATCCCTTAAAACTCGGTAAAATCAATTTGTGACGTTAATCGGGCAAAGATAAACTCGTAATAATCATGACATGAAATTCAATCGTGGCCATTGATTAAAAGGAGTTATTAATCTTACGGTTAATAAAACAAAGAGAGAGAGTGCTCTGACGGTTTCAAGTTAGTGGGCCACTATGCATTTAATGCAAAGGCTCCACTAAATCCTGTGTTTCTCTGTTTTACCCTTGTTGAGAGCTCAAATCGATTGAGTTTCTCACACACCAGAGACACTATATAAAGAAGGAGTTAGAGAAATGACAAAATTCTTTAACTCACATTTCCTTTCTCTGGAAATTTTAGCCTGAACCTACTGTACCTCCGGTCAAAAAGCAAACTATCTCGTTTCGTAGATACTTTCTTCTCTATATAAGAAATGGCACCAAAGGGACAGTCTTCCAAGTCCTCAAAGTCATCTAAGGTTGACAGTGCTGAAACACGCACTGCTCCGGTGACTACTCCGGCAACAAGCACAATGAAAGTTGTGTTGAAAAACGATAGAATATCGGAAAAACCTATGCCTCCGTCATATCTTGACACTGCAAAGTGTGAGATGTTGATGCAATGGGGAGGTTTTGCAAAGGAGAAGTACATTAGGTACTTCTATGAACAAGAACTCGATGACGAGAATGAAGAGGCGCTTGAGTTTATCAAGCAGCAAGGCCTCATGCACTTTATATCTGCTCGCACTAAGCAAGTGAGCATGATAGATACAATGAAATTCTACAACAATGCAGAAATCCAGTCCCTTACTGATAGTAAAGGAGTCACTGAAAAAGTGATCTTTACTACAGTTCAGAACACGCAAATTGTCCTGAAATGGACTGATTTAGCGGAAATATTTCAGATTCCAACCACTGGAACTGAAGATGACGTCACTGCCACTGACGAAGAAATTGAAGCTTTCTACAGTGATGTATGAAATGAGAAAATGAAGAAAGGCGAGATTGCTCCCGTGACTTGGACAAAACAGGTTAAGAGGAAGCATCTTTGCCACTCACTTGGTCTAGTAGCTCTGCTACTGATAAAAGTTCTTGACTCCCAAGTTGGAGGAATTGACCAAGTAGGCCTGAGAAGATGGCTGCTGCTGATGCATATCCATGAAAATAAAACGGAACTTAACTGGGCTAAGTACATTTTCAACAGGCTTGTTGATTGTGTCACTAAGTTCAAGGTAAAGGTAGAAGACAACAAGGTCTCACCTTCCTTTCCAGTTATGTATGGAATAAAGATATGCTACATCCTTGAACATTTCAGGATTCAGCTGAGAAACCCATTGCCAATCAAGAAATCTGTATGCAATGTGGGAACATCTTTCTACAAGCAGAATGTACCTAAGACTGCTGGCAAGAAACTTGAAAAATCTAAAAAGACAATAGCTGCAAGTGTTGTCAGCACAAGCCTGCGAGAAAGGTATACAACAGCTGCAGATGTCACCACTCAGCAACTTAGAGATGAAACTGCTGTTGGTGGTGGTGACAAAAAAGAAACTGCTATCAATGATCAACAAGGTAAGTGTACAACAGTCGTTGCTGAAAATGCAACTACTGACGTACCTGCTGGGAAATCTAACAAAGAGGAAAAGGACATGCAACACAAGGAAGAAAACACTGGCTCGCAAGTCTGTTCCTGTTGTCCAAGACCTCTCAGACAATTCCCAGACAACTGCTGAAATGCATTTTCCAGTAGATGTTGACAAGGTAGTTACTGAAGCCTATGTCAGCAATATTGAAGTGTTTGCGGAAGCCTTCAATGATCGACTCAACGTTGATCCGTCTACTGAGAACAGACCACAAGGCAGTGGAAATGAAATTCCTGCCCAAGTCCCAGATATCTACATTGTAGATAATCTCGATGATCCAACTATGGAACCAGCAAGTGATATTGCTGCTGATCTGCAAAGAGCGGCACTTGCTGATGCTGCTGAAAAGATGGTTGCTGAACAAGAAACTCATCAAGTTGCTGAAACCCCGCTTGCTGAAGGACCAGTTGCTGAGACAGCAAGGGTTCCAGTTCCAGAAGTTGCTGAAACACAAGAAGCACTATTCAACGACGCATCTCGTGATGCTGAGAATACTGGGCCAAGTTCACCCAAGACATCAATCGACAAAGTCCAGCTTGTACTTGAAGCTATAATCCAACAAATGGAGTTGGAGATTGAAGAATCATCCAACAAATCCATTGATGTCTTCATGACAAGCAGTGAGCTCAAGGGTCAAGATGCTTCTGCTCAACTTGTCATTTTAGAGACAAGGGAGATTGCTGAAACCGCACAGCTTTCTCAAACAGAGCAAGACAAGAAGTCTGCTGAAGAAACAGTCCAAGAAGCTGAAGAAACTGTTAATGCTGAAAGGACTGAGCCACAACCTGTCCTTCTTCAGCAGGTAGTTAATTCAACCATCAGTAAAACTTCAAATTCTGAATCTTATTCTTTTGCTAATATAATATTATCTCTACAGACTTCTCAAGATGCAAGTCAGATGGTTGTTGAAGCCTCTGCACCAGAACCAACACTCCCTGCTTAGCAGGTAGTTAATGCTTTTGGTAATAAAACTAAGTTTGACAGCTTAGTACTTGTATCTAACTCTAATTTATTTCAGGATGAATAAATGGAGGATGCTACTCAAGCTCCTCAAGGAATGGAAATTGTACAACATGAGCTTGTTGAATCTCAGCAGGTAATTCATGTTTCAGCTTTGAACTCTAAAACAATTTTCGAAACCAATCCTGATCTAAATAACGTTCTTTTTCAGGCTCAAAAGGAGACCACTGAAGTGGTAATCATCGCTGAAGATCAACAAGTAAGTTCTGAGGAACTATACTTGAACTTCAAAAGAACCACTTTGTCAAGAGTTGCTAAGTCCGTCAGCAACTGGCAAAGATACAGGCGAATGGATTTCTCTGATCTCCATCTTTATCTTTCAAACGAGAAAAAGAGATCTTCTCTTCTAAAGCTCGAGACATTCGTTCACTCCATCCTCCCTGAAGAAATGACATATTCTCAGCAAATGAGCTCGAATCTGATTGCTCAAATCAGAGAGAATATGAAGGCTAAATTCAAGAGTGCCTCTCCAGCTGAACAAGCTGTGATGCTCAAAGGTTCATTTGTACCTGTGGTGGCTGATCCCCAAAAAATCAATGAGGAAGAGGAAGTGACAAGTGTTGCTTTGTACAAGCACCTTGAGCTAGTAATTCTGACAGATGATGATGAAGAGGAAGAAGATGAGAACATTCCCGCTGATCCAAGTGATGATTAAGGGAAAGATTCCAAGGACAAGAAAGACGATGATGATGACAATCAAGGTCCAAGTCTTGATGCTGGAGGTTTAAAGTTGACAGTTGCTGAAAATGTTCAATAAGAAAATCAGCAAGCTGAACAACCACAACCTCAGCATGAATCTCAACCTCCTCCTGCTGCTGCTGAAAATCAAGCACCTGTGCAAGGTGCTGATACTGAAGAGGAATATGCCAGAAAAAGGGCTGCCTTGAAAAATGGCAAAAGTCCAATTTCTGATGCCAAGGTTACTGATGAAAACATTGATGATGATGATGAACAGGATGAAGATTACCAACGCGCTCTACAGAACAGTCTCTTGATCCATGCAAGGCATACGCAGGATCTAGAAATTGGTCAATCTTCAGGAGTAAGACCAAAGGAAGTCCCCTCCCTTCCATTTACTACTGGCGAAACTCCAGTAATTGAGTCCCAAACTCAATTAAAACTAACTACTGGCGAAACTCCAGTCATTGAGTCTCAAACGTTGCCTTCAGCAACTACTCAATTAAAACTAACTACTGGTGAAACTCCAGTTGTTGAGTCTGAAGTGTTGCCATCAGCAACCACTCAACCAAAAGGAAGTGAAGCTGCTGACTTAGGTTCCAAGGTTGCTGACCTTGATGAATCTGAGGATGACGACGACTTATCAGCAAATGAGGATGAACAATCCAAAAGAGACCCAAAAGTGGTTCAAATTCCTCCTCCTGATTACATAAATGATTTAGACGATGGTCTAAGAGGAGAATTGTTGATAAAGGATGATCAGTTTGCTTCAGAACTGAAAGTTCATTCCTTGACACCACAAATATTGTCGTTCCCAAGAGTTGAGGAGTTTACTCCTAGAATTTTGGGCACTAAAGAAAGTCCATGATGCCTGCAAAGCAGAAGATGTGGCATTGCTTGCTGAGAGCCCGCTTGATTTTGGAAAAATATTGGCTACAGTGCTGAGACGCACTACTACTTTGACAATAGCTCAGAAAGACATCAGTCTTTATCACAAGAGCTATGAAGAAGATGTAAGTCAAGCACTCAGACTAGCAAAGACCGCTCTCGTGAAGGCTCAGACTTTCATGGATGATAAGGCCGCAACAGAAAAACGACATGAAGAGAACATGGTGAGCATTCAAAAAGAGTTGTCAAAAATGACTTCTGATCAACAACAAATCATCATGAAGTATAACAGCTTAAGCACTCTTGCTGAAAATTGCAATGAGTTCTATTCTCTGCACATCACTCCGATGTTGCAATCCATGTCTAAGGGGAAAAGAAAGGTACCAGAAAAAGAAACCAAACCCCTCCTGCTGTTGATGAGCCACTGCCCATAGAACCGCTTGCTGAAAAAGAGCAAAGTTCTAAAAGGCAAACAGAATCTGAGTTGAATTCAGCAAGTACCAAAAAGAGAAAAACTGCTGCTGAAACTCAAGATTTTTGCCATACTGAAAGTCATCAAAATCTGAATGAAGATGATGAAGATGATGACAATCAGACAATAGCTCAAGCCATAAGAGCTAGACCTTTAACAGCCTTGACACCGTCTGGCCACTCAAAGCATTTCTCGTCTGACTCTTCAGCAAGAGATCACGACAATGCTAAATCAAGAAGAAGAAGGCAAAGACAGGAGGAAAAGAGGCTGGCCAACATTGCTATTGGCTCCGGCATCGAATATACAAAGACCAGCAATGATGAAACCACTCAGAATGTGATCAGAAACATTCATGGTTGCTAGATTTTAAAGCTGGAAGATTTGCTGGTGAATGAGTTCTTTCCTACAGCCATATTGAACCAAATGTTCACATGGATTGAACTCAAGGTACAAAGAAATCAAAGGGAAGAATCCCTCCCAAGAAATATTGCTGGGAGATGGTTGAATCTTGAGGTCTCAGTAAGAAGAACTGCCATTGGTAAGACTTATAGACAAGAACCAAATCTGATAAAACCACATGGCATTGCTTACTACTCTGACCCAGTAACCAAGAGAACAAAGAAGAGACTTGGATTGATTCCTTATGAGTACTTCTATCTCACTGCTAAGGATCAAGAAGAAGATCTTCTCTGGCTAAGAAAGATTCATCCTAAAAGCATTTCAGATACACATCTTCTCCATGCCAGCAATTGGGGCAAGCATTTGTGGGTAACTCACTACATGGAAATGAATGCTGAAAAGCATCATCATACTGCCTACAAAAACGCAAGAATTCTTCAACTACAAGTCCGTAGGCTTCTGGAAAACTACGAAAAGGACTGTGTTGAATTTACTGCACTTGCTGAGAAGAGTGTAAGAGAGATTTTGAGAAAATCTTCTGGAAGAGCTTAACTCTCTGTAATAGTTTTTGTTAAAGTTTTTGTTTGCTGATTCTGTTTAAGTTATCTCTGCTACTTCTTGTAAACTTCTGAAAGATAACTATCAGCAATGAAGCTTTTGACTCTTATTGGTTTTGATTATGCAATTTACTTATGCTTACTGTTTAATTATTCAAGTATGCTTGCATTAATCAACTGATTTATTCAACATCAGAAAACTCTAAAAGGGTAACAATTAATTTAGCCATGGATTGCTAACATCAAAAAGGGGGAAATTTGTTAGGAAACTTGTAATTTTGATGAGCAATTAACCATGCTAAATTAAGAAAAGTCCAGTAACTAGTACTCTTAAGGTCCATACGAATTTAGAATTTTAAGGACATTGTAAAAGAGGAACGTTTGCTAAAGACTTAGATTAGGTGCTAGATAGGTTGGTTTTTATAGCTTATGATGTATCTTGTTTTCTGAAAAGAAAATAACCTATTGAAGCATTTGCTGACGATGTACTTTGTTTTTACAAACAAACTATTGAAGCATTTAGAACCGCTCAGAATCTTGAAGAATTTTGAAGATCTGAAGACTTGAAGAATATGAAGATCTGAAGACTAGAAGATTTCTGAAGACTGGTATCTACAAAGGCACATGTTGCTCAGAAAGTGGAAACTTCAACAACAGCATTGCATAAGTGAAAATCTGAAAGACAGAGTAGGTTGTGCTTGCTGAAACTGAGACTGACCACTTGCTGATGGAACATACGTGACCTCTTGCTGAAAGTACTTACATTTGCGCTCCAATTTTACTGTTTGAATTCTATTCAAATAAGCATTAAATGCAAAGCTCGCACGCAAAGGACATGAAGACTAGAAGACAAACAAGGATGCTGCTGAAAGTACAAAAGCAACATAGTGAAATCTTAAGGAACAAAAGCCTTGAAATTTCAAATTCAAGCGGCTCCTTATTTTCACTATAAATAGAGGTCATCCGGCAAAGAGTTGAAGTGTGTCAACAACGTGATCATACTCTCACTTGTGCTTAAACTCACAAACCCTTCAATACTCTATACTGCCATTGATCCGTTCCAAGACTTAAAGCTTGAAAAAGCTACTTGTGAAGAAGTAGAATTTACACGACTAAGAAATTAGTTAAGTGTTCTTTCTTTCTTTCGAACAAGAACAAGTCTTGACACCAGAAACAATCAAACTTGTTTACTGCAAAGTATTCAACGTTTTGTTTCTTAGATTACTTGTTGTAACTGAATAAGTTATAATTAAGTTATCTCATCCCAAACCTCTCTAACTGAAAATACACCCTTTCAGGCGTGATATTCAGGTGGAACTTAATTGAGCATAGTTTTGCTGATTAAAAGTACCAAGTTTGGTGGAGAACAAGGTTGCGTTCTCTAGATTAGGTTGGAGATGAAGCAAGTGTGCTTTGGTTTCTGTTTGAATCGCTCTAGATAGGTGTTGTAAGGAACCTCAATCTTATCTTAGTGGATTCAGTCCTAGAAAGGACAAAGTGGATTAGTTGAGAGATTACGCCACTCTCAGATACCACTATAAAAGTGTTTGTGTGATTTACTTACTGTATTTAGTTTTCAGCAAATCATATCTATCGGTACACAGTCATTCACATCACTTGCTGAAACCTTCATTTACTGAAAGAATCACTTATTGTATCAAAGACTTCCGCTCTCTGATTTTAAGTATCAACAAACCTAGTTACTGAAAAGTAACTTACGCTTGTTGAGAAAGTTAAGTATCAGCAAACTCATTACTGAAAAGTAATAAGCACTTGCTGAGAAAGTTTTTAAACGACGAAAGTTTGAAAAGACTATTCACCCCCCCTCCCCCCGCCCTATAGTCTTTTGTTGTTGTTTAAAGGGACCAACAAATATGTTGTTTTTCTTTTCAGAAAACAAGATACATCATAAGCGATTAAAACACCTATCTAGCACCTACTCTAAGTCTTCAGCAAACGTTCCTCTTTTACAATGTCCTTTAAAATTCTAAAATCCTATGGACCTTAAGAGTACTATGATGAACGAGATTGTTAGACTCAATTAATCAAATAAATTTGTTTTTAGCCAAAGGCAATTCACAAGTACAACGAAACCAAGGCACGTAGTGTAGAAGTAAAATAACCTCGACTGTCGATCTCTAAGGACTATAACTAGCTTTATCTAATTTAACTTAAACTATAAACTCAACAAACGACTTAGCACCGATTTTCTTATCAATAATAATGGAAGTTAGCGATAGTATGATCATTCAAAGCATCAGGTTAATAATCATGCATGAAGTACTTGAACGTTTGCATAGAAATCTAAGATCATGAATTGCCCAATGTGTTCCGTTCAATTCAACACTACGAAGATAGAGGGCTTAGATAGATCAAAGAAATAAAACAATAAGCCAAGTCTAAATCGCGTTACAGCTACTCATGCATAATCAAGAACCCTTGCTAAGAAATCACATACTATCACCAATGATAGATTTAGCTACTCATAGATAAATTGCAATCAACAAGAATCAAAGCAAGATTGAATGAAAACATGTTGAAAGAAATAAATAAAAGTAGAAAAATCGTGAGATACAATGTTACCAACGAAGGTTGTCAATCTCCGAAGAATTGCTAACTCACAAGCAAGAATTGATAAACAACGAGGTCCAATTGCTATGCTTAATCCTCCAAATTGATAAGAAAAAGAGTCTCCTATGCTAAGGATTCCCAGAACAGGCTCTGGAGAATTTGTCTCTCAAAATAATGTGAAAATGTATGAAAAACGTAGAAAAACAGGCAACTATATATAATGCTCGGAATCGCACGGGACGAACCGCCCCAGATGTCGGGCGATTCGCCTGGTACGGGGCGATTCACCCCACGTCCCAGGCGATTCGTGATGAATGTGTATTTTAAACTTTCATTTGAGTCTTTTTCACCTATTTTAGCTATCCTCTATGTTAATTTAGCTATATTTTAGTGCATTTTATTAGAATAGTGTCACGTTTCCCTTTAGATTTTATTTTACAGGTTTTGGTTGAAAATCGAGGATTTCCGGGCAATTATATTGAAGTTGACAAGGAATTGGTGTTCCAGAAGCCTATTTGGAGTATCTGAAGGTTTCCGGATAGGATTTGGAGTCTAGGGGTCGAATCTGGAGGTTAGAAGGCCACTAGAAGTCAGAAACCGAGTCCGAAAAGGGGAAGAAATCCAAAAACGCGGAATTCCGCGAGATTTTCTCTGGGGCGAACCGCCCCAGATGTGGGGCGAACCGCCCCACACTTATTCGAGGCCTATATATAGTTGCTCAGATTTTCTCCGAAATTCATATTTTTCCAGACCTACTTTCTCACCATTCTCTGTAGTTTTAGGTAGGAACTTCCCAGAGCCTGTTCTGGGGGTTCGTAGCTTAGGGGACACTTTTTCATAGCGGATTGGAGCTTGTAGGATCGCAATTCTTCGGAGATTGACAACATTCGGTAACATTGTATCTTAAAGTTTATTCTACTTATTTTTATATATCTTTCAACATGTTTTCTTCTATGATTTCTGTTGATTGCATGCGGATTATGAGTAGCTAAACTTATCGTTGGTGGTAGTATGTGAATTCTTAGCGAAGGGAAGATAATCATGTTAATGGCTATATCGCGCATTATACTCCGTGTTATTGCTTTATTTCGTTGATCAGGCTTAGCCTAAATTCTCGTATGTTGTATTAATTATTATGCACAATTGGACCCTCGTCGACCTATACGCATCTTTATCTTCGTAGTGTTGAATAATTACGTAACACAATTGGACAATAGAGATTGACTTATCAGAACCATTATCTTCGTAGTGCTTAATAATTGCAACAGGACATTAGATTGACCAAAGATCTCCATGCAAGACCGAGGAATTTACGCATGATTATCAACCCGTTATGCTTTGAAGGGTCATACTATCACCAATCTCCATTATCTGTTAGAAAAACCCCTTTGCTATCTGTCTGCTGTTTTTATATTCCTAGTTAAATAGATAAAGCTAGTTATAGTCCTGAGAGAACGACACTCGAGGTCATTCTACTGCTACACTACGGTTTTCGTTGTAGTTGTGAATTGCCTTTGGCTAAATAATAAATATTATTTGCTGAATCGGGACCCGACAAATTCCGGTTCATCAAATTGGCGCCGTTGTCGGGGCTATACTCCTTTTTTCTGTTTAATTTGTTTATATTTTCAGCATTCAATTCCTAGTTCTAGTAGTTTTAGTTTTCCTATTTAATCTCTCTCTGATACTCCTTTCCTAGCTTGTCACAGATATTCGGGTCTTGTGATGGCTCGCCCACTTTTGAAATCATGGGTTCAACCCAACAAAGCACTGATGAGAGGTCCGGCTATTGTTCTTTCTGCTGCAACTCGTGATTTGGAAATCAAAAGTTGCATGTACCAGCAACTCCCGAGGTTCTATGGGTTGGCTAGGGAAGATGTTATGGGATACCTGAATGATATTGACGATTTTATCAACAATCTTCCAAGGCCCGGAGCAGGGATAACGGACGATGAGCTAAGGATGAAGGTTTTTGCTATGGGGCTTGGTGATAAAGCCAAGGCATGGTTAGGCTCTCTAGAAGCCGGATCACTAGACACATGGGACAAGGTGTATTCTGCTTTTATGGAGAAATACTTTCCTCACACATTGACTACCGCGCTTAAGGCGCAAATCACAGGATTCAAACAGGACTATAATGAGACCATCTACACCGCTTTCGAGAGGTTCAAGGACCTCATGCACAAGTGTCCACACCGTGGTTTTGGGCTTCCTGATCTTGTCCAGCACTTCTACAATGGACTCACATATGAGAGTCAACAGGTGGTGGATTTCCAATGCCGTGGTACTATCTGGGAAGAGACCGCCGAGGATGTGTGGGCATGTTTCGAAAGGCTTGCTAAAGGATCTCAATCCACGGATCCAAGAGCAATGGTTAGAAGGCGTGGACCTGAGGCTCCACCAAACCAGGAGATCCCAATGCATGATGTGAATGGTGTGAGTGGCGATAAGTTCGAAGGTTTCGCCAATCAGATGAGGCAAGCTCTAAGTGGCCTAATCGGAACTTCTCTCTCGAACGAGAGGTATGTAGGGTATGCAAGAATTTTGGGCATGGGGCTCATATGTGTAGATCAGATCTAGCACGAGAAGATGTTCACTTGGGAAACTGTAGTAATCCTACTCCTAAGGACGAAGCATCTACATCCAAGTCAGCAACTCTCTTGGATAATTTACAGAAATTGGTGGATTTCACCCAAGTGTTTTTGAAGAGATACGAGGAGGATTCGGCAAAGATCAATGCTCGTCTGGATCAATTGGAAGCTAGAGCTAGTAGAGAGCAAGGGAAGTTACATAGCAGCACTAAGAGGTCCATGTCGATCAACTTGGTGGGAGATCAACCAGTGGAAATCACCATTAAGCAAGTTGCTAAGTGTGAGTGTTACAAGGATGAAGAGTTTCCACTAGCCAAGGAAGAAGAGAAGGACCTTGGTACTGATGAGAGTGGAGAGAAGCAAGAGAATCCCGAGCCACTCCCTCAAAGTTTCGATGTTAAGGTCGGGATTGGCGAACTTGAAGATGTTCGTGCCACACTAGACACGGGATCTTACTCGAATGTGCTACCCATGAATGTGTTTGAGAAGAGTGGCCTTGGAGAGATTTCGAAGCATAAGGCCATTGTGCAACTAGCGGATGGATCCTTTGTGAGACCCGAAGGCGTTGTGAAAAATGTGTTGGTCAAGATTGGTGAAGCTTCTGTATACACCAATTTTGTAGTTATGTCGGCGTCTGCACCTGGGACGGGGGATGCCATACTCTTAGGGCGAACGTTCTTGACTAAACTACGCTCCGTGATGGACATCTACCAAAGAACTTGCACTATTGAAGTAGATGGCAAGCAACACGTGTTGCAAGCCATAACTGATCCACCTGATCCGCCTGATATTTCTTTCACTACATCCTACTGTGGACTTGCAGCCTATATTCTTTCTTATTCACAGGTTCGTGGCATGAAAAGGAGATCAATGAAGGGGAAGTCTAGTACCCGCAGAAAGAAGAGATAGGCACAGACAGGAGTCGAGTCAAAGACTTTAAACAATGGCGCTATCCGGGAGGCAACCCGGAGTTTTTATCGCTTTCTTTAGTGCTTTATTGCATGCATTCATTCATTGTTTTCTCACGAGTTTGATTGAGTATTATAGGTCACTTATACAAGCATTAGCTCTCACCTAGGATCCACTTTCGATGCTCGGGACGAGCGACGACGTTCTGGTTTGGGGAGGAGGTTATCGCTGGTTATCTCTATGCTTATCTTGCTTATGATAAACTCGTTAAAGTTTTTGCATTTGCACGTTTACTACTTTCCTAGGATAGTCTTGCATGTTTTATATGGAGTCTATTGTCGAATTTTTTGAACTTTTTTATTGGGTAGATCAACTAACTATGCCATTAATCGTATGCTTCATCTCTATGAATTTGTTTGAGGTTTTTCTCGCTTGGCTTGTCACATTTATGTATTGCACTTAGTTAAGCTTGGTAGTCTCGACATCACTTAGTGGTGTTTTCTCTACTGCGGTTCACGAAGGCCTTTATAATAGGATGATGCATGTTATGGTCTTATGGTTGTTTTCCCGAGTAATTATGTACCTAAGAGGCAACAAGTCTTCACCATGCTTTGAGATTGCTAAATGCCTAGGAAGGAGGTAGTGTGAGGTTGTGTGATCCTTTGTTTATAACCTATTCTTACGAATAGGTTTGGGGAGGGGGTTACACCATCATTAGACTTGTTTTCGTTTTTCATTTCCGTATCGTGAGTTTGTTTTTCCCTTTCCGTAAATTTTGTACTTCAACCTATTCTTTCGAATAGGTTTGGGGAAGTCGTGTGAGTCATTTTGTTTCTCTTCTTGTTATGCTACTGCTGGCTAGAAAAAATCGAAAAAAAAGAAAGAAAGAAAAATTCCAGAAAAAAAAGAGAAAAAGAAAAAAAGAGAATCTGGAAAGAAAAAAAGAAAAAAAAGAAGAAAAGACCCCAAAAAAGCAAAGAAGGGTCCAAAAAAGAAAGCCAAATAGCAGTTTAGCAAAGTGTTGTGTCTCATTTTCCAATTCTTGTAATGTTCGTAATCGTGTTGTAATTTTCTATTTTTTATCTTTTTGTCTTGAGTGTCATCTGTTCTAGACCACCCTCGTCCTGCCATTCAGGAAGTGGTGAATAGCTTAAGACTTTACTTGAGAGATGGGTAGAATAGGGGAGTGTTATCTTTTATAGGGAACCCTCCTTCGTTTGATGAGAGCCAGTACTGGTTCGACCTCTTTTGAGGAAAAGTCTTAACATGGTGGAACAGAAGTAAGTCCTCAGTTTCATAGGCACCGGACAACCATTTGTATCTTAGCATGCTTCATTACGTCGTCACTGACTAGGTCCAGGGGTAGAGAATGTTACGAGAGACTATCTTGTCTTGACATAAGTGCTTATGTGGATGTGTATAAGTCAATCGAGGTATTCTTCAACCTATATTCATGCCTTGATTTATATGGTTTTTGTTCATATGTTTTTTGGTAGATTCAGTTGATTAGTTCATTTTATTTTGCATGAGACTCCATTTTGTGTCTTGCATTGTTTTTTGTATTAGAATCTAGCTTAGTTGCTTGAGGACAAGCAAAGGTTCGGTTTGGGGAGTTTGATGAATGTGTATTTTACACTTTCCTTTGAGTCTTTTTCACCTATTTTAGCAATCCTCTATGTTAATTTAGCTATATTTTAGTGCATTTTATTAGAATAGTGTCACGTTTCCCTTTAGATTTTATTTTACAGGTTTTGGTTGAAAATCGAGGATTTTCGGGCAATTATATTGAAGTTAACAAGGAATTGGTGTTCCAAAAGCCTATTTGGAGTATCTGAAGGTTTCCGGATAGGATTTGGAGTCTAGGGGTCGAATCTGGAGGTTAGAAGGCCACTAGAAGTCAGAAACCGAGTCCGAAAAGGGGAAGAAATCCAAAAACGCGTCGAAAACGCAGAATTCCACGAGATTTTCTCTGGGGCGAACTGCCCCAGATGTGGGGCGAACCGCCCCACACCGGGAGAACCGCCCGGTGTGTGGGGCGAACCGCCCCACACTTATTCGAGGCCTATATATAGTTGCTCAGATTTTCTCCGAAATTCATACTTTTTCAGACCTACTTTCTCACCTTTCTCTGTAGTTTTAGGTAGGAACTTCCCAGAGCCTGTTCTGGGGGTTCGTAGCTTAGGGGACACTTTTTCATAGCGGATTGGAGCTTGTAGGATAGCAATTCTTCGGAGATTGACAACCTTCGGTAACATTGTATCTTACAGTTTATTCTACTTATTTTTATATATCTTTCAACATGTTTTCTTCTATGATTTTTGTTGATTGCATGCCGATTATGAGTAGCTAAACTTATCGTTGGTGGTAGTATGTGAATTCTTAGCGAAGGGAAGATAATCATGCTAATGGCTATATCGCGCATTATACTCCGTGTTATTGCTTTATTTCGTTGATCAGGCTTAGCCTAAATTCTCGTATGTTGTATTAATTATTATGCACAATTGGACCCTCGTCGACCTATACGCATGTTTATCTTCGTAGTGTTGAATAATTACGGAACACAATTGGACAATAGAGATTGACTTGTCAGAACCATTATCTTCGTAGTGCTTAATAATTGCAACAGGACATTAGATTGATCAAAGATCTCCATGCAAGACCGAGGAATTTACGCATGATTATCAACCCGTTATGCTTTGAAGGATCATACTATCACCAATCTCCATTATCTGTTAGAAAAACCCCTTTGCTATCTGTCTGCTGTTTTTATATTCCTAGTTAAATAGATAAAGCTAGTTATAGTCCTGAGAGAACGACACTCGAGGTCATTCTACTGCTACACTACGGTTTTCGTTGTAGTTGTGAATTGCCTTTGGCTAAATAATAAATATTATTTGCTGAATCGGGACCCGACAAATTCCGGTTCATCAATTCGCCTGGGTCATCCAGATCAACTTCAGTGAGATTTTAGTCTTCTTTTCCTTTTCAGACTCGGATTTTGCCTTCTAGTGACCTTTAAGCCTTGAAACTCGTCCCCCAGGCCTCAAATCTCATCTGGAACCTTCTAGATACTCCACGAATGTCCTCGAAACACCAAAACCTCGTCCACTTCATCAATACTGCCCATAAAAACACGTTTTTCACCTAAAACCTGAAAAATGCAAAGAAAAGGGAAACGTGACACTATTCTAATAAAATGCACTAAAATATAAGCTAAATTAACCTAGAGGATAGCTAAATTGGTGAAAAAGACTCGAATGAAAGTGTAAAATACACGTTCATCAAACTCCCCAAACCGAACATTTGCTTGTCCTCAAGCAACTAAGCTAGACTCTAATGCAAAAAACCAATGCAACACACAAAGTGGAGTCTCATGCCAAATGAAATGAACTAATCTATCGAGTCTATCAAAAACTTATGAACAATGACCATACAAATCATAACATGGATATTGGTTGAAGAATGCCTCGATTGACTCATACACATTCACATATGCACTATGTTAAACAAGATAGTCTCTCGTAACATTCTCTACCTGGACCTAGTCAGTGACGACGTAATGAAACATGTTAAAATACGAATGGTTGTCCCGTGCCTATGAAACCGAGGACTTACTGTTGTTCACCAAGTTAAGACTTTTCCTCAAAGAGGTCGAACCAATACTGGCTCTCGTCAAACGAAAGAGGGTTCCCTAAAAGTTCACACTCCCCTATTCTACCCATCTCTCAAGAAAAGTCATAAACTAATCACCACTTCCTGAATGGCAGGACGAGGGTGGTCTAGAACAGATGACACTCAAACAATCAAAAGACAAAAAATTACAACTCGATTACGAACATTACATGAATTGAAAAACAAGACAAACACTTTGCTAAATTGCTTTTTGGCTTTCTTTGGACCCTTCTTTGCTTTTTTTGGGGTCTTTTTTTCTTTTTCTTTTTTTTTTTCTTTTCCAGATCTTTTCTTTTTCCTGGAATTTTTCTCTCTTTTTTTTCGATTTTTCTTTTTTTTTTCTTTCTCTTTTTTTTGTATATAGCCAGCAGTAGCACAACGAAAAAGAAATTGCAATGACTCACAAACGACCTACCCAAACCTATTCGAAAGAATAGGTTGGAGCAGAAACTTTACGAAAAAGGAAAACAAACTCACAACACTCAAAATCGAAAAATAAGTCATATTGACAGCATAACCCCCTCGCTAAACCTATTCGTTAGAATAGGTTTCAAACAAAGGATCACATAATCTCACACTACCTCCTTCCTAGGCATTTAGCAATCTCAAAGCAAGGTGAAGACTTGTTGCCTCTTAGGTACGTAATTAGACGGGAAAACAACCACAAGACCCTAACATGCATCATCTTATTATAAAGGCCTTCGTGAACCGCAGTAGAGAAAACACCACTTAGTGATGTCGAGACTACCAAGCTTAACTAAGTGCAAACATAAATGTGACAAGCCAAGCGAGAAAAACCTCAAACAAATTCATAGAGATGAAACATATGGTTAAAGGTCATAACTAGTTAATCTACCCAATAAAAAAGTTCGAAAATTTGGCAATAAACTCCACAAAAAAAAGGCAAGACTAAACTAGAATGAATGTAGTGTATGCAACTAAATTACTAGGAAAGCGATCAACGTGCAAATGCTAATGCAAACAAAAGGTTTCACAAGTAATCATAAGCAAAACAATTATAGAAATACCCAGCGATAACCCCCCCCCCAAACCTGAACGTCGTCGCTCGTCCCGAACGTCGAAATTGGATTATAAGGTGAAAGCTATCTTGTATATGTAACCTATATTACTCAATCAAACTCGTGAGAAACCAAAACAGGTGACAAAAGAGGTGAAAAGATCAATAATTTAACATAATAGGGTAAAAATTGGGGTTCCGCACGAAATTCAGGAGGTTCAGATCTATGGACGCCCGGGGCTAATCGCCCCGGGTGCGGGGCGATCCGCCTGGGGCGTCCAGAACACCCCAGGCGGCCTGGCAACACCAGGCGAATCGCCCAACATGGGGGGCGGTTCGCCTGGCGCCTACAGACCCCTGGAGACGTCTATTTTTCCCCCAAAATGTCAAATTATCATCTTAAAACTTTTTTTATCACCAAAAATATACGTAAGCATAAAATAAAATACAATGATATGCTGAAAACGACAAAATACACTAACCTTCAGTAGAGGCGGAAAGGTTAAGCTCAAGATGATCAACCTCCCTTTGATCACTAGAAATCTCGAAGTATGGCTTCACTCGTTGACCATTCACCTTGAAAGTATTGCCCGTCTTCGGATCAAAGAGTTCTACAGCTCCATGGGGAGCAACTTTGATAATTTCGTATGGTCCATCCCAACGAGTACGGAGCTTTTCAGGAAATAGTCGAAGGCGAGAATTAAATACCAAAGCTTTTTGCCCAGGAATCAGTTCCTTACGTACTATACCACGATCATGATACTTCTTGGTACGTTCTTTGTAGATCTTGGCATTTTCATAAGCACCTAGGCGTAATTCATCAAGCTCATCGAGTTGCCACAACCGTTCTTCGCCAGCTTTTCCCATATCAAGATTGAGTGCTTTGATAGTCCAATACGCCTTGTGTTCCAATTCTACGGGAAGATGGCATGCTTTCCCATACACAAGTCTGTACGGAGTGGTTCCAATCACCGTCTTGTAGCTAGTCCTGTATGCCCAAAGCGCATCATTCAATTTTCCTGCCCAATCTTTCCTGCTAGGCTTCACTACTCGCTCGAGAATCCTCTTAATTTGACGGTTGCTAACTTCAACTTGGCCCGAAGTCTGTGGATGATATGGCGTAGCAACACTATGGTGGACACCGTATTTCGTAAGAAGAGAGGCAAAGGTTCTATTGACGAAGTGCGAACCTCCATCACTGATGATTGTCCTAGGACACCCAAATCTAGAAAATATCACATCCTTCAAAAACTTCATAACAACTGTGGCATCATTCGTTCTTGTGGGAATTGCCTCCCCCCACTTGGTCACATAATCCACCGCAACAAGAATGTATTCATAACCTCCACTTGATGGAAATGGTCCCATGAATCAATGCCCCATACGTCGAAAGGTTCGACCACTAGATTCCCTTGAAGGGGTATTTCGTCTTTCTTGCAAATATTACCACCTCGTTGACATGGGTCGCAATTTTTCACAAAAGTTTGAGCATCTCGGTGCACTGTTGGCCAGAAAAATCCTGCTTGCAGTACTTTGCGAGCTGTTTTTATGCCGCTATAGTGTCCACCACAATGAAGCTCATGGCAATGACTCAACACACTTTGTTGCTCTTCTTGCGGCACGCATCTCCTCAGAATTCCATCAGCTCCTTCTTTGAAAAGATGCGGATCATCCCATATGAAAGGCCTGCAATGCTTGGCAAGAGCTCTCCTATCGGAGGATGAAAAATTAGTTGGGCAAATACCCATAGCCAAATAGTTCATAATATCAGCATACCATGGCTCTTCATTAACCTTCATCAAGTGCTCATCGGGGAGATCCTCATTAATAGGAATCGAATCAGCAGGGATATTTGTTATTCTAGAGAAATGATCAGCTACCAAATTCTCCTTACCAGCTCTATCCACTATGGTCAAATCAAAATCTTGCTTAGCTATTAAATGTCTCAAAGCAGCATGATCAGTATGGACATTCACTGGATGACCAATCAAATAAGACCTAAACTTTGTAAAGCAAAAACAATAACTAAAAATTCCTTTTCAGTAGTTGTATAATTAACTTGAGCGGAGTCTAGAGTCTTACTAACATAATAAATCACACGATACTGCATATCAACTTTTTGGCATAAAACAACACCCATAGCAAAAATCGAAGCATCACACATAATTTCAAAAGGAAGATTCCAATCTGGTGGCACAACAGTGGGAGCAGAAACAAGCTTTTCCTTAAGGGTATTAGAAGCAACTAGGCACTCATCAGAAAAATGGAAAACCACATCTTTTGCAAGCAAGCTACTTAATGGTTTAGCAATTTTCGAAAAATCCTTAATAAACCTCCTATGAAACCCTACATGACCAAGAAAAGACTACAATTCTTTCACACAAGTAGGTGGGGGAAGTTTTTCAATGATTTCGATCTTAGCCTTGTCTACCTCAATACCTCTTTCAGAAACTACATGTCCTAGAACAATGCCTTCCCTAACCATGTAATGACTTTTCTCCCAGCTTAAAGTTAAATTGCATTCAATGCACATTTTCAAAACAAGATCTAATCTATGCAAGCATTCATCAAACGAATCACCAAAAAGAGAAAAATCATCCATGAAAACTTCAACAAACATAGTTACCATATCAGAGAAAACAGAAAGCATGCACCTTTGGAAAGTGGCGGGGGCGTTACATAGCCCAAATGGCATCCTCCTATAGGCAAACGTCCCGAATGGGCAAGTGAATGTCGTCTTCTCTTGATCCTCCGGTGCAATCGGGATCTGGTAGAAACCTGACAAGCCATCAAAAAAACAATAGAATTTCCGCCCCGCAAGGCGGTTTAGCATGTCATCTATAAATGGCAAAGGGCAGTTGTCTTTCGTAGTGGCGGCATTTAATCTTCTATAATCAATGCACATCCGCCATCCAGTGGTTTTCCTAACCTGTACTAATTCTCCCTTCTCATTCTCTTCTATCGTGACCCCTGATTTTTTAGGAACTACATGAACATGGGCACCCATCGACTATCAGGAATGGGGTAAATCGTATCGGCATCTAGTAACTTAATTACTTCTTTCTTTACCACCTCTTGCATGGCCGGATTTATCCTACGCTGAGGTTACCTAACGGGTTTGGCATCTTGTTCTAGAGTGATGTTGTGCACACACCGAGTAGGGCTAATTCCCTTAATATCACTAATCCCCCATCCTATAGCTGCAGAATTTTCTGTCAAAATTTCAACTAGCCTATTTTCTTCATCGCTGGAAAGATGTGAGGAGACTATCACAGGTTTTTTCTGATTCTTTCCTAAGTAGACATACTTAAGGTTTGCAGGGAGAGGCTTCAATTCTAAGTTAGGCTCTTCAGGAAATTTGCTTTCTTCCTCTTCTTCATCTAAGGGTTCAACCACTTCTTCTCCTACTGGAATTTTTGGGGTACTATCCATCATTTCAACTAATTCCCTTGCTTCTTCGGACATGTAACACGTCTCAACCTGCATGGTTAGTGCCTCCTCAAGAGGTTCAATATTATCACGGTGATGAGTAAATTCAGAAAGTATAGAATTAAAGCAGTCAACGAAATTTAACTCATCCATACCATCTTTATTTACCTCCGCATTGCAACCTACCAATTGGATTTTCTCACCCATTACCTCCATAGAGATCTTCTTGCCTTTAGTTCAAAGCACGTGTTGGTAGTTGCCATGAATGGTCTCCCAAGTAGTACCACGTGTTCGCGAATATGGCTCTCTCCCTCGTCTGCAGACTTCATTACCACAAAATCAGCTTAAATTATCAATTTGTCCACTTTCACAAGGATATCTTCTATTATCCCAACTGGCCTATTCACGCTTTGGTCCGCCATTTGGACAACCATATCAGTTGGTGTCAATTCACCGAGATCTAAGGCCTTGTATACTGAATAGGGCATTAAGTTAATGCTAGCCCCCAAGTCAAGCATAGCCTTCGTGGTTCGACCATTCCCCAAAGCGATGTTGATGATGAAACTTCCAGGATCTCTTTTCTTCACAGGTAACTCGGCAATTGAATTCACCGTCTCAACCTCATTAACTTCCTTTCCTGAAGTAACCCTTTTGTTGTTCTTCATCTCACGAAACAATTTCGTATAAGCCGGAATGTTTTGGATTAACTCCATGAGAGGCACATTAACTTCAACTTTTGAGAGGCGTGGGAATAGAGGTGACTCTTGAATATCCTTCTTGGCTGGCATGATCCGACTTGGGAATGGCACATGTGGTTTCGGGGGCACATATGGATTAGAAGATTTGTGAAGTACCTCCGGATTCGAAGTGCCCCCTTCGACCTCATCATCATCCACATCTTCTTCAGATGGTCTTGGTTCATCATCCTTCTCTTGAGGTTCTTTGGAGCTTTCACTAACTTCTTGTTCTGTGCTTGGTCCTACATTGTTAGTCTCAGAAGATTTAATACGTTTAGGACGCACGAAGTTAGGAATTTTGGTCACCTTTCCTACACGGAGTAGTAGATTCACTTCTTCGTACTCAGGTTCCTCAGTAGAATCTGTTTGGAGAGGTTTAGGATCGAGAGAATCAACTTCGGGTGTCAGAACAGGGGAGCTGGGGTCGTCCAGCTCCCTGGAGCTGGGGGGCCATTCGCCCCCGGCCCTAGGCGGTTTGCCTGGGGCGGGCCGAGTTGCCCCCAACGTGCTGCCTGTGGGGGGCGATTCGCCCCCCACGCTGGGCGGTGCGCCCCCCACCTCCAGGGGGGCGTCTTCGTCTAAAATCTTCTCTTCTTCAAGTTGATGAACCTCCTCTGCCCTTTCACACTTCAACAACCTAAATTCCTCCATAAATTGCTCAGTTACTTCGACTGCTTCAAAAACCTTTTCGATGCGAAGATTGTTTTCAACTTGCCCTGCGTGTGCTATCTCAAAAACATTCTCAATGGCCTTAATCCCTGCGTAAAACGCCTGTTCATCATCTTCGCTGATGTCTTCGTCTTCAGAATACTCATATAAGCTCTCTGTCTTATCATAGGTTGGAGTCCCACTGGTATCGTGAATCGGTATTTGCTTCTCAGATTGTGCAGAACCACTAGCGTATTTACGGAGCATCTTCTCCGCCTCTTCAACCGTACATTCTTCCAATCCTCCGCACATTCCATCAACCTTAAGCCTAACTTCATCACGTAGCCCACTAACAAAAAACCAAATTAACTCCCCATCTTCGAAACGATGATGAGCGCACTCTCGTTTATATAGCTCAAAACGCTCGTAGGCATCACAAAACCGCTCATACTCTCCTTGCCTGAAGTATTCAATCCGATTCCGCAAGGCAATCGTCTCATGGTAAGGCATAAAACGCGCCAAGAACTCCTCTACTACTTGGCCCCAGGTTCTCAGTGATCCTGGTGCTAACCTTGCCATCCAAAGTCTCGGTTCATATCCCAAAGCATAAGAAAATAATTTCCTGCACAATTGGTCCTCGGTAAGCCCCTTTGCTGGAACTTTTGCTACTTCTTCCTCATAGGTCTTGATGAAACTTATCGGATTCATCCCTACTCCATCTTCGAACCTTGGTATACTTCTCACTACAGAAATTGTTACCTCATACCCTGATAACTCTTCTTTCCAAGTATATAGCTGACCCTTTCTTAACTTGCGAGAATGTAGGCGTCAAGCGAGCTTTTAAGGTCGTCATACCTGGAAATCTAGAACAGGAGTAATTCAAAACTGAAAATTAGTCTCGTTAGAAGTCTCGAAAATCAAGAAAATTTTTGGAATTCACCTATAAAATCGAAAAAGACTAATTAAACTACTAACTCTGAGAATTGAATGCTGAAAATATAAATAAGCTAAACAGAAAAAAGGAGTATAGTCCCCGGCAACGGCGCCAATTTGATGAACGAGATTGTCAGACTCAATTAATCAAATAAATTTGTTTTTAGCCAAAGGCAATTCACAACTACAACGAAAACCAAGGCACATAGTGTAGAAGTAAAATAACCTCGAGTGTCGATCTCTAAGGACTATAACTAGCGTTATCTAATTTAACTTAAACTATAAACTCAACAAACGACTTAGCACAAATTTTCTTATCAATAATAATGGAAGTTAGCGATAGTATGATCTTTTAAAGCATCAGGTTAATAATCATGCATGAAGTACTTGAACGTTTGCATAGAAATCTAAGATCATGAATTGTCCAATGTGTTTCGTTCAATTCAACACTACGAAGATAGAGGGCTTAGATAGATCAAAGAAATAAAGCAATAAGTCAAGTCTAAATCACGTTATAACCACTCATGCATAATCAAGAACCCTAGCTAAGAAATCACATACTATCACCAACGATAGATTTAGCTACTCATAGATAAATTGCAATCAACAAGAATCAAAGCAAGATTGAATGAAAACATGTTGAAAGAAATCAATAAAAGTAGAAAAATCGTGAGATACAATGTTACCAATGAAGGTTGTCAATCTCCGAAGAATTGCTAACTCACAAGCAAGAATTGATAAAGAACGAGGTCCAATTGCTATGCTTAATCCTCCAAATTGATAAGAAAAAGAGTCTCCTATGCTAAGAATTCCCAGAACAGGCTATGGAGAATTTGTCTCTCAAAATAATGTGAAAAGGTATGAAAAACGTAGAAAAACAGGCAACTATATATAATGCTCGGAATCGCACGGGGCGAACCGACCCAAATGCCGGGCGATTCGCCTGGTACGGGGCGATTCGCCCCACGTCCCAGGCGATTCGCCTGGGACATCCAGATCAACTTCAGCGAGATTTTAGTCTTCTTTTCCTTTTCGGACTCGGATTTTGCCTTCTAGTGACCTTTAAGCCTTGAAACTCGTCCCCTAGGCCTCAAATCTCATCTGGAACCTTCTAGATACTCCACGAATGTCCAAAACCTCGTCCACTTCATCAATATTGCCCATAAAAACACGTTTTTCACCTAAAACCTGAAAAATGCAAAGAAAAGGGAAACGTGACACTATTCTAATAAAATGCACTAAAATATAAGCTAAATTAACCTAGAGGATAGCTAAATTGGTGAAAAAGACTCGAATGAAAGTGTAAAATAAACGTTCATCATACTAGTTACTGCAGTTTCCTTAATTTAACATGGTTAATTGCTCATCAAAATTACAAGTTTCCTAACAAATTTCCCCCTTTTTGATGTTAGCAATCCATGGCTAAATTAATTGTTACCCTTTTAGAGGTTTCTGATGTTGAATAAATCAGTTGATTAATGCAAGCATACTTGAATTATAAAAAAGTAAGCATAAGTAGAATGCATAATCAAAAACCAATAAGAGTCAAAAGATTTATTGTTGATAGTTATCTTTCAGTAAGTTTACAAGAAAGTTCAGAGATAACTACACAAATCAGCAAACAAAACTAAACAAAGCTTTTACAAGGGACTTAAGCTCTTCCACCAGAAGATTTCCTCAGAATCTCCCTTACACTTTTCTCAGCAAGCGCAGAAAATTCAACACAGTCCTTTTCGTAATCTTCAAGTAGCTTACGGACTTCGAGCTGAATGATCCTTGCGTTCTTGCAGGCGGTATAATGATGGTTTTCACCATCATTTCTTTGTAGTGCAACACCCACAAGTGCATACCCCAATTGCTGGTATGGAGAAGTTGTGTATCTGAAATTCCCTTGTTAGCATGAATCTTCCTTAACCAGAGAAGATCTTCTTCTTGATCCTTGGCAGTGAGATAGAAATACTCATAAGGAATAAAGCCATATTTCTTCTTTGACTTCTTGGTTAAAGGGTCAGAGTAGTAAGCAACATCAATTGGTTTGATTAAATCGGGCTCTTGCTTCATTTGCTTGCCAATAGATGTTCTTCTTACCAAGACTTCTAGATTCAGCCATCTTGCAGCAATGTTTCTTGGGTAGGGAGGAGGATCCCTTTCGTTTCGTTTCACCTTTAATTCAATCCAAGTGTACATTTGATTCAGTACAACAGTTGGAAAGAAATCATTTGCCAATACATCTTCCAGCTTTAAGATCCAACAACCATGAACATTTCTAATCACATTTTGAGTTGTTTCCTCATTGTTGGTCTTTGTATAATCAATGCCAGAACCAATGGCAATGCTGGCTAGCCTCTTTTCTTCCTGTCTTTGACTTCTTCTTCTTGACTTTGCATTTTCTTGATCTCTTGCTGAATATCTTGAGTCAGAAGAGAAATGTTTTGAGTGGCCAGACGGAGTTAGGGCTGTGATTGGTCTAGCTCTTATATCTTGAGCTATTGTTTGATTGTCATCATCATCATCATCTTCATTCAGATCTTGATGACTCTCAGTATGACAGTATTCATGAGTTTCAGCAGATGTTCTTCTCCTTTCCGGATTTGCTGAATTCAACTTAGAATCTATTCAACTTGTCTTTTAGAACTTTGCTCTCTTCCAGCAAGAGGTTCTATTGTCAATGGCGCTTCAGCAGGGGTTTTCTTTCTTGAAGATTTTCTTTGTTTATCTTCCCCCTTAGACATGGATTGCATCATTGGGTGAATATGCAGAGAGAAAAATTCATTGCAATTTTCAGCAAGTTTACTTAGGCTGTTGTACTTAAGAATCATGTCTTGCTGATCAGCAATCAGCTTGGACATTTCTTCTTTTATACTCACCAAGTTCTCCTCATGTCTGCGCTCATTTTTGACTTTTTCTTCAATGAAAGTCTGAGCCTTTTTCAATGCAGTCTTTGCCAGTTTGAGTGCTTGACTGACATCATCTTCATAGCTTTTATGATGTAGACTTATGTCTTTATGAGCTATCGTAAGAGAAGTAGTGCGTTTCAGCACAATAGCCAGTATTTTGCCTATGTCAAGCGGACTCTCAGCAAGCAGTGCATCGTCCTCTTCTTTGCAGGCTTTGTGGACTTCCATTAGTGCCTTAATTCTTGGAGTAAAATCCTCCATATTAGGAAACGACACTAAAGAAGGAGTTACGGAATGAACTTTTAGCTCAGTAGCGAATTGATCATCTTTGGTCAGTAAATGGCATCTTATGTCATCTCCTACATCATTTTCTTCATCAAGAGGAGGAATTGTAACCACTGTGGGTTCAACTTTCTTTGTTAGATCGTCTTCATTTGCTGAGAGATCTTCTTCGTCATCAGATTCATCAAGGCCAGCAACCTTGGTTCCTAAATCTGTAGCTTCATTCCCTTTCGGTTGAGTGGTTGCTGAGGGCAACGCTTGAGAATCAACAACTGGAGTTTCACCAGTAGTAACTTTCTGTTGAGTAGTTGCTGAGGGAAACTCTTGAGACTCAACAACTAGAGTTTCACCAGTAGTAAGTGCAAGGGAGGGGACTTCTGTATGCTTCACTCCTGAAGATTGAGCAATGTCTATATTCTGTGTATGCCTTGCATGAATCTGTAGACTGTTTTGAAATGCTCTTTGATAATTGTTAGGAAACTTGTAATTTTGATGAGCAATTAACCATGCTAAATTAAGAACAGTCCAGTAACTAGTACTCTTAAGGTCCATAGGATTTTAGAATTTTAAGGACATTGTAAAAGAGGAACGTTTGCTGATGACTTAGATAGGTGTTAGATAAGTTATTTCTTTTGTGTATGACGTATTTTATTTTCTGAGAAGAAAATAATTTATTGACACTTTAGCGTATGATGTATTTTATTTTCTGAAAAGAAAATATCTTATTGATGCTTAGCTTTAATGAATCTTATTTTCTGAAAAGAAAATGACCTATTGAAGCATTTGCTGAAGATGTATTTTGTTTATTACAAACAAATTATTGAAGCAAATAAGAAACCGGTCAGAATCTTGAAGACTTTTGAAGATCTGAAGACTTGAAGACTTGAAGATTGCTGAAGACTGGTGAGGCACGTGTTGCTCAGAAAGTGAAATTTTCAGCAACAGCATTGCATAAGTGAAAATCTGAAAGACAGAGTAGGTTGTGCTTGCTGAAACTGAGAATGAACACTTGCTGATGAACATATGTGACCTCTTGCTGAATGTCCGTGATTTTGCGCTCCAATGTTACTGTTTGAATTCTATTCAAAAGTACATTTAATGCAACGCTTACACGCGAAGGACGTGAAGACTAGAAGACAAACAAAGGTTGCTGCTGAAAGTACAAAAGCAAGATAGTGACATGTTAAGGAACAAAAGCCTTAGGATTTGAAATTCAAACGGCTCCTTACTTGCACTATAAATAGAGGTCATCCGGCAAAGAGTTGAAGTGTGTCAACAACGTGATCAAACTCTCACTTGTGCTTAAAAACTCACAAACCTTCAAACACTTTTACTGCCATTGATCCGTTCCAAGACTTAAAGCTTGAAAAAGCTACTTGTGAAGAAGTAGAACAAACTCGGCTAAGAAATTAGTTAAGTGTTCTTTCTTTCGAACAAGAACAAGTCTTGACACCAGAAACAATCAAACTTGTTTACTGCAAAGTATTCCAAGTTGTGTTTCTTAGATTACTTGTTGTAACTGAATAAGTTATAATTAAGTCATCTCACCCCAAAACTCTCTAACTGAAAATACACCCTTTCAGGCGTGATATTCAGGGGGAACTTAATCGAGCAAAGTTTTGCTGATTAAAAGTACCAAGTTTGGTGGAGAACAAGGTTGAAGTTCTCTAGTTTAGGTTGGAGACAAAGCAAGTGTGCTTTGATTTCTGTTGAATCGCTTTAGATAGGAGATTGTAAGGAACCTCAATCATATCTTAGTGGATTCAGTCCTAGAAAGGACAAAGTGGATTAGTTGAGAGATTACGCCACTCTCAGATACCACTATAAAAGCGTTTGTGTGATTTACTTACTGCATTTAGCTTTCAGCAAATTATATCTGTTTGTACACAGTCACTCACTTCACTTGCTGAAACTCTTTACTTGCTGAAAAAGCACTTATTGTTTCAAAGACTTCCGCTCTCTGATTTAAGTATCAGCAAACCAAGTCACTGGAAAGTAACTTACGCTTGCTGAGAAAGTTAAGTATCAGCAACCTCAAAACTGAAAAGTAATAAGTACTTGCTGAGAAAGTTTTTAAACGACAAAAGTTTGAAAAGACTATTCACCCCCCCCCCTCTAGTCTTTTCTTGTTGTTTAAAGGGACCAACAAGTGGTATCAGAGCAGGAGGTTCTTTAGCCTTCTGCACTGAACCTAGATCCCCTTAAGTGCTTTCCGTAAATCACTTTCACTTGATCAGTTTGGTAGTGCTTTGCTGACAGGATGTCTTTAGGAGATGCTCCCTTGCTGAAGCTGGAAAATTACGAGAAATGGCGAAACAACATGATGTTACATCTTGAGGCCATTAGTGATGAGATGGTCACCGTCATTAATGATGGACCTATCAAGATCACTAAGGTTGAAAGGAGTTTCCCTCATAGAACCACTGAAGCTGGAAAGGAAACTATCCAAGGAGAACCATCAGATACGGTTGTGCCAAAACCAAGAGAGGAATGGACTTCTGACGAAGCTAAGAGATTCCGTCTTGATGGCCAAGCAAGAAATATCATCATCAGATCAACTCCGGATACCATACAGTGCAAACTGTGGGGTGCTAAGACTGCTAAGGAGGCTTGGAAAATGGTTCAAGATCTTTGTGCTGGATCTGACAAGACCAAGGAAAACAAACTTGAAGTACTTAAGCTGAAGTTTCAAAACTTTCAGCAAGGTGCTAACGAGTCACTGGAAGACTTGGACTTCAGATTCACAACTCTTGTGAATGAAATGGCAGCGCTGGGTGTTGGAAATCTTTATTCAGATTCTGAGATAGTGAAACCTATCATCAGAAGTTTGAATCAAGAATGGATCCATACTCAAAATTTCTATTATAATCAAGGAATGCCTGACATTACACCAACTGAGTTGTTCTCTCATCTTGCTACTTTCAATTATGAGACAAAGCAAAGAGAAAATGTGTTTGCTGAAAAATCGCAAAACATTTCTCTTGCTGCAAAGCCGTCATCTTCTGAAAAGAAGAATGATAAAGAGCCTGCTCATGAAAATGCTTTAGTTGTTAAAAACATGAAGAAATTCATCAGTAAGGACCTTGAAAGGCGAAAAGCAAAAGAGAAGCTGAAAAAGCATCTTGGTAATAACTACCATAAGTACAAGAATGATACTAGCTCGCTGAACAAGCAGGCTCAGCAAGCTACATCATCAGAAGAACCAGCAGTTGGAAATGATCTATGTTTTACTGCAAAAAGCCTGGACACTTCAAAGCTAATTGCCCTTTGCTGAAAGGCAAATCTGCTGAAAAGAAGAAGAAGTTCAAAAGAACTTTCATTGCTGAAGAAAAGAAGAAGCTACAAGCAAAAATCGATGCATTGTGCATTGAGACAAGCTCCGAAGACAGTGAGGATGAAAGTTCAGACACCGACGATGAAGAAGCCACTCTAGACGTGGAGATTGGCAAAGAAGTGTGTGGAATAGCTATGGAAGCTTATCCAGATGTGTCGAACTACGAATTCTGCCTCATGGCCGGTCAGGTAAATGATTCTACCTATGACTCAGATTCAGAAAGTGAAGACGAGATTGACCTTGACAAGATTCAAGGAGAAATCGAAAGATTTGAGAAAACTCTCAGCAAACAGCAAGAAAAACTTCAACTTGCTGAAACTCTGACCAAGCAAACTACTGAAAAGTATGTTTTGCTGAAAGAAGAAACAGAAGAAAAGGATGCTGAAATAAGGCGTCTTAAGAAGTTGATTGCTGAGGCTGCTGAGAAAAATTCTCAAATGGCATTAGAATTAGAAGAGTATCAGTCCTCAATTCTAAAGTTACTTGCTGAAATCCAAGAAATGAAAAGATGAAAATCAATTTAAAATCCTATGTGGAAGCAAGTAATACGCTGACTGAACTAAACTCTTATTTGAGAGATCCATCTCAGAAAGAAGGTTTAGGAGCAACGTGTGAAGGTGATAACTTAGAAATCTTGAGAAAAGATAAACCACCTATCTCCTTTGTACGTGCTATTGATAGTAGTCCACCAGTGATCTATCAGTTTGGTCAAACTAAGGTTGCTGAAACATGCAATCAAGTACCTATGGCCATAAAGCCCGCTGTTGCTACTCAAAGTAACAAGACTTTAAAAGGAAAACAGGTTGCTGAGAATCAAACTGGAAAGAAAAAGAATGCCGTGAAGCATTCCGCCAAACAAGTTGCTGAAAAGCAAGTTGTTAAGTCTAAAGGCAAGATTACCAAAAGTAATCAGAAGTCCTTTGCTGACAAACCTGAATCAAGTAAGGTTGCTGAAGCTAAAGCTCAGCATTCTCCAAAGAGCGGACTCGGTTTCAAAACCAAGCAAAGTCAACTCTTTCATGAGTATAAGCAAAGTCAGCAAAGATACTTCAAAGAGATGAAGAAAACCAAGCCTAAGAGTTCTGAAAAGACTCCCAATGCTAGGACTAGAAGGAACCTTGCTAGAAAAGAACTTACTGAAAAGTATGTTCAGCAAAAAGGTCAACAGAGCAAGACACCACATCAGAAAGTGGATTTGACCAGCACGAGTCAAAAGTCTTTCAGCTCAAAACCTCTTAGTTCCTCAGCAAGTAGAAAACAAGTCAAAGTTGAAAAACTTCAGACTTGGGTTTCCACTGCACGCATTCTTGAACATGTTAATGGACATCCATCATTGGATAATTAACTTGTTTGCTCTTGATTGTGCAGACTGCAGCCACGGAGACAAACGATGCAATCTAGCACTTTGATAGTGGTTGTGGAAAGCACATGACGGGCAACAAGAATAACCTTATAAACTATAGACGGGGGTCTAAAGGTCCAACAATAAGGTTTGCTGGTGGAGGCTCCGGATCTACAAAAGGCTATGGTGATGTGAAGTTGGGATGCATAACCATTTCTGGAGTTCTTTATGTCAAAAATCTTAAGTTTAACCTTTTCAGCATGAGTCAATTTGCTGACAAATGATACTTCATCGAAATTAAAAGTGATGAATGTAAACTTGTAGGTTTTGAGACTAAAAAGGTTATAATGATTGCAAGAAGATCAGGAGGCTTGTACACCGTTGATTGGTCTTCAGCAAACGTTGAAAAATGCCTTGTCTCAGATCATGATTGCCTTGCTGAAAAAGCATGGTTATGGCATAAACGAACAAGTCATCTAAACTTCAAGACGCTGAATAAGCTGTCTAAAAATGCACTTGTAGTTGGATTACCTAGGGTTACTTTTAAGAAGGATGGTGTTTGCAACGCATGTCAGCAAGGAAAGCAAAACCAAATCTTCTTTCAAGAACAAGGCAGTACCGTCAACTACAAAACCTTTACAACTCTTACACATGGACTTGTTTGAATTTTCTTCAACAAGCTATGCTGGTAAGAAGTATGGTCTAGTCGTGGTAGATGACTATTCAAGATTCACTTGGGTAGTATTCATCAAGCACAAATCTGAAACCAAGACTGAAATACCTAACTTGCTGAATAAGCTTGAAGTCATGAAAATTGACAAGGTAAGAGTCATAAGGACAGACCATGGTAATGAGTTTGTAAACCAGTACATAACTGAATATTGTACCTCCAAAGGTATTCAACATCAGTTATCCTCAGTAAGGACACCACAGCAAAATGGTGTTGCTGAACGGAAGAATCGTACCCTGAAAGAAGCCGCAAGAACAATGCTTGCTGACACTGAGATAAGTGAGGCTTACTGGGTTGAAGCGATTAATACCGCCTGCTATACTCAGAATAGATCTTTGATTACTAAGGAATACAACAAAACTCCTTATGAATTGTTTGTTGGAAGACCTCCTAACATCACTCATCTAAGAGTATTTGGTTGCAAGTGTTTCGTTCTTAACAATGGTAGAGAATACCTAAGAACATTTCAACCAAAGGCAGACGAAGCGATATTTCTTGGTTACTCCTTGCATAGTAAAGCTTACAGAGTTTACAACAAAAAGGCACAAAAGATTGAAGAATCTGTGCATGTTGTATTCTACGAAAAGACACAAGGTGTGCCTGCTGAAGAAGAAATATCAGAATGTATGAAAAAGCTAATCATACATGAGCAAAGAACTGAATCTGATGCTAGGCAAATCAAGTCAATTGAACTAAATGATGATTCTGACAATGATTCTCCTCCCCCGAGTCATGACAAGATAAATATAGTTCACGACAAAGAATTTCCAGCAAAGATGCGGTTGCTCTGGAAGTTGCTGAAATTACGCAATCTCCAGTGCCTGCTGATGAAGTACCTCATCCCAGCAATGCTGAGCAAGTAGTTGATGACGATCAAATCTCAGCAGAGACACAAATTCCCAGTAGTACTGAACAAGTACATACTGAAGAGTCACATGCTGATTAGCAAACGTATCCTGATCCAACAACAGGAAACCTGTTAATAAATGGATTAGAGATCATCCCTCTACGGATATGATTGGCGATATTAATAAACGCCAAGTGACTAGATCCAAGCTACTCAAGGACTTGCTGAAGAAGCAACTGTCGTAGAAGTAGAATCTTTATTCTCTTGCTTTGTTTCAGAAATTGAACCTAAAACCATAGAAGAAGCTATGAAGCATTCTGAATGGATAAAGGCAATGCAAGAAGAATTGGATCAATTTGAAAGAAACAAAGTCTGGAAACTTGTGCCACTTGCTGAAAATAAGAAAGCTATTGGTACAAAGTGGGTGTTCAGAAACAAGCTGAGCGAGTCTGGTGAAGTAACAAGAAACAAAGCACGCTTAGTTGCTCAAGGTTACTGTCAGACTGAAGGATTGGACTATGATGAGTCTTACGCTCCAGTTGCAAGATTGGATGCAATTAGGCTTTTCTTGGCCTTTGCTGCTCACAATGACTTCATTGTTTACCAAATGGATGTTAAGAGTGCATTCTTAAATGGTGAACTTGCTGAAGAAGTCTACCTAGAACAACCCCCTGGCTTTGAACTTCCCTCAGAAACCAAGATGGTATATAAGCTTCAGAAAGCTGTATATGGTCTAAAGCAAGCACCAAGAGCATGGTATGATACCTTAGCTAAGTTCTTGCTGGAAAATGGTTTCAAGAAAGGTGAAGTTGACAAAACTCTTTTTACCATGAACCATGATGGTAAATTAATCTTAGTTCAAATTTATGTGGATGACATAATTTTTGGATCTAAGGACAAGCAACTTTGTGATGATTTTGCCAAACTCATGACAAATAAGTTTGAAATGAGTATGATGGGAAAATTGAATTATTTCCTAGGGTTGCAAGTCAAGCAACTCAAAGATGGAATATTCATAAATCAAGCAAAGTATGCGAAAGAAATGCTCATAAAGTTTAGGATCAAAGAGGATGAAAAACCTGAAAAGATCCCTATGAGTGTTGGTACCAAATTGGGCTATACTAAAGAGGACAAAAGTGTTGAAGAACACAAGTATAGGAAGCTCATTGGTTCCTTGTTGTATTTAACAGCAAGTAGACCTGACATTCAGTATGCTGTTTGTGTGTGTGCAAGATTCCAATCGGATCCAAGAGAATCACACTACAAAAAGGCAATTAAAATACTGAAATATGTTAAAGGTACAGTCAATGTTGGATTATGGTATCCAAAAGATTCTGGACTTGAATTGGTTGGCTATTCTGATGCTGATCATGGTGGATCAACTCTTGATAGAAAAAGTACCTCTGGAACTTGTCAGTTTTTGGGTACTAGATTAATATCATGGTTCAGCAAGAAGCAAACGTGTGTCGCCAATTCATCTACTGAATCTGAATACATTGCAGCTGGTTGTTGCACAGCTCAAATCCTATGGATTCAGCAACAATTAAGAGATTATGGTATTTCTGCAAAGAAAACACCAATCTTTTGTGATAATACAAGTGCTATTGCAATTACGCAAAATCCTAAGTTTCACTCTAGGACCAAGCACATTGATATTAGACATCATTTCATTAGAGATCATGTGGAAA
Organism: Plantago ovata; assembly: GCA_028274465.1. Taxonomy (NCBI): domain Eukaryota; kingdom Viridiplantae; phylum Streptophyta; class Magnoliopsida; order Lamiales; family Plantaginaceae; genus Plantago; species Plantago ovata. The sequence continues at coordinate 60,635,620 of CM051457.1, forward strand.
AAGGTGATATTGAGGTTGTGAAAGTAGGTACTGAAGATCAGCTTGCTGACATCTTTACCAAGCCCCTACCGGATAATAGGTTCGCAATGCTAAGGTATAACCTTGGATTGATTGAACTACCTCAATAAAGGATACACTTGGCAGAATGCTGAAACAGGTATTCAGCAAGCCAAAGTATTCCTGTCCAAAAGACCAAGTCACTGATTTCTTCTAAGAAATGATAAGTCACAACATGATTGCTGAAACAGGCATTCAGCAAGTAATTCCTTCAAAACAGGTATTTGTTAGGAAACTTGATCACTTGCTGAGACAGGAACTCAGTAAGTGAAAGAACTTAAGGATTGCTGAGACGGGTACTTAGACAATCAAAAGATACTGAAACAGGTATTCAAGTATCAAAGGAATTTTCTGAAACGGGAATTCAGAAAAAGAGCAAAATCTCATCTCTCAGATTTTACCAAAGGATGTCTCAAATTGCAAAAAGAATTTACTGATACGGGAAATCAGAAATATCTTTTAAACTTAGAAAATATGAGATATCTAAGTAAGGGGGAACTTTCAGCAAGTATCTAGATTGTTAATTCAAACTCGCTGAAAAGATTCTTGTCTATTTCAGCAAGCAATCTATCCCTTATTACTCGGTAAAATCAATTTGTGACGTTAAGCTGGCACAGATAAACTCGCAATAATCATGACATGAAATTCAATCGTGGCCATTGATTAAAAGGAGTTATTAATCTAACGGCTAACAAAACAAAGAGAGAGAGTGCTCTGACGGTTTTAGTTAGTGGGCCACTACGCATTCAATGCAAAGGCTCCACTATCTCCAGTGTTTCTCTGTTTTACCCTTGCTGAGAACTCAAATCGATTGAGTTTCTCACACACCAGAGACACTATATAAAGAAGGAGTTAGAGAAATGACAAAATTCTTTAACTCACATTTCCTTTCTCTGCAATTTCTAGCCTGAAACTACTGTACCTCCGGTCAAAAAGCAAACTATCTCTTTTCGTACAATTTCTTGCTCTATATAAAGAAATGGCTCCCAAGAGACAGTCATCTAAGTCCTCAAAATCGTCAAAGGTTGACAGTGCTGAAACACGCATTGCTCCGGTGACTGCTCCGGTGACTTCTCTGACCCAAGACACAGCGAAAGTTGTGTTGAAAAACGACCGAATCACTGAAAAACCTATGCCTCCGTCATATCTTGACACTGCAAAGTGTGAGATGTTGATGCAATGGGGAGGTTTGCAAAAGAAAAGTACATTAGGTACTTTTATGAACAAGAACTTGATGACCAAAATGAAGAGGCGCTTGAGTTCATCAAGCAGCAAGGCCTCATGAACTTTATCTCTGCTCGCACTAAGCAAGTGAGCATGATTGATACCATGGAGTTCTACAACAATGCAGAAATCCAGTCCCTTACAGACAGTAATGGAGTCACTGAAAAAGTGATCCTTACTTATGTTCAGAACACGCAAATCGTCCTGAAATGGACTGATTTAGCGGAGATTTTTCAGATTCCAACCACTGGAACTGAAGATGACGTCACTGCTACTGACGAAGAAATTGAAGCTTTCTACAGTGACGTCAGAAATGCAAAAATGAAGAAAGGCGAGATAGCTCCCGTGACTTGGACAAAGCACGTTAAGAGAAAGCATCTCTGCCTTCACTTGGTCTAGTAGCTCTGCTACTGATTAAAGTTCTTGACTCCCAAGTTGGAGGAATTGACCAAGTAGGCCTGAGAAGATGGCCATTGCTGATGCATATCTATGAGAAATAAATCGGAACTTAACTGGGCTAAGTACATTTTCAACAGGCTTGTTGATTGTGTTACTAAGTTTAAGGTAAAGGTAGAAGACAACAAGGTCTCACCTTCCTTTCCAGTTATGTATGGAATCAAGATATGCTATATCCTTGAACATTTCAGGATTCAGCTAAGAAACCCATTGCCAATCAAGAAATCTGTGTGCAATGTGGGAAGATCTTTCTACAAGCAGAATGTACCTAAGATTGCTGGAAAGAAAACCAAGAAGACAACAACTGCAAATGTTGTCAGCACAAGCCAGCAAGAAAGGTATACAACAGCTGCAGATGTTACCACTCAGCAACTTAGAGATGAAACTGCTGTGGGGTGGTAACACAAATGAAACTGCTGTAGAAAATCAACAAGGTACGTGTACAACCCGTTGCTGAAAATGCAACATAGATGACTCTGGGAAACTGGAGAAATCTAAAAAGAAAAAGAGGAAAGCTGATGATGACACTCAGACTGCAGCGTCATCAGCAAATCCCGTACCTAAGAGGAAACGGACAAGTAACAAAAGAAAGAAGACACTGGCTTCTCAGTCAGTCCCAATGTCCAAGACTCCTCAGTCAATTCCCAGACAAATGCTGAAACGCATTTGCCAGTAGATGTTGCTGAAATAATTACTGAAACATACATCAGCAATGTTGAAGTGTTTGCGGAAGCCTTCAACAATCAACTTAACGTTGATAACTCTACTGAGAATAGACCACAAGGCAGTGGAAATGAAATTCCTGCCCAAGTCCCAGATATCTACATTGTAGATATCTAGATGATCAAACCATGGAACCAGTAAGCGACATTGCTGCTGATCTGCAAGAGCGGCACTTGCTGATGCTGCTGAACAGATGGTTGCTGAACAAGCAACTCATCAAGTTGCTGAAACCCAGCTTGCTGATGGACCAGTTGCTGAGATAGCAATGGTTCCAGTTCCTGAAGTTGCTGAAACTCAAGAAGCATTATTCAAAGAGCATCTCTTGATGCTGAGAATACTGGCCCAAGTTCACCAAGACTTCAATTGACAAAGTCCAGCTTGTACTGGAAGATTTAAGCAAACAAATGGAGTTGGAGATTGAAGAATCATCCAACAAGTCAATTGATCTCTTCATGACAAGCAGTGAGCTTAAAGGTCAAGATGCTTCTGCTCAACTTGTCAATTCAGAGACAAGGGAGATTGCTGAAACCGCACAGCTTTCTCAGTTAGAGCAAAATCAGAAGTCTGCTGAAGAAACAGTCCAAGAAGCTGAAGAAACTGTTAATGCTGAAAGGACTGAGCCACAACCTGTCCTTCCTCAGCAGGTAGTTAATTCAACCATCATCAGTAAAACTTCAATTCTGAAATTGTTCTTTTGCTAAAATATTCTTTCTCTACTCTACAGACTTCAAGATACAAGTCAGATGGTTGCTGAAGCCTCTGCACCAGAACCAACACTCCCTGCTCAGCAGGTAGTTAATAATTTTGGTATAAAAACTAAGTTTGACAGCTTAGTACTTGTGTCTATTTTAATTTATTTCATTCAGGATGAACAAATGGAGGATGCTACTCAAGCTCCTCATGGAATGGAATTGTACTACATGAGCTTGCTGACTCTCAGCAGGTAAATCATGTTTCAGATTTAAACTCTAAAACAATTCTCCAAACCATCCTGATCTAAATAAAATTCTTTTTTCAGGCTCAAAAGGAGACCACTGAAGTGGTACTCATCACTGAAGATCAGCAAGTAAGTTCTGAAGAACTTTACTTGAGCTTCAAGAGGACAACTTTGTCAAGAGTTGCTAAGTCCGTCAGCAACTGGCAAAGATATAGGAGAATGGACTTCTCAGATCTTCACCTTCATTCTCTCAAATGAGAAAAGAGATCTTCACTGTTAAAGCTCGAAACATTTGTCCACTCCATCCTTCCTGAAGAAATGACATATTCTCAGCAAATGAGCTCAAATCTGATTGCTCAAATCAGAGAGAATATGAAGGCCAAATTTAAGAGTGCCTCTCCAGCTGAACAAGCTGTGATGCTCAAAGTCGTTTTGTTCC
>CM051457.1:60639555-60790000 GCA_028274465.1 Plantago ovata
GATGATTCTGACAATGATTCTCCTCAACCCCGAGTCATACAAGATAATATCATAGTTAAGACAAAGGAATTTCCTCAAAAGATACGGTTGCTCTGGAAGTTGCTGAAATTACGCAATCTCCAGTGCCTGCTGATGAAATATCACTCAGCCCCAGCAATGCTGAGCAAGCAGTTGCTGACGATCAAATCTCAGCAGAGACACAAATTCCCAGTAGTACTGAACAAGTACATACTGAAGAGTCACATGCTGATGAGCAACATATCCTGATCCAACAAACAGGAAACCTGTTAATAAATGGATTAGAGATCATCCCTCTACGGATATGATTGGCGATATTAATAAACGCCAAGTGACTAGATCCAAAGCTACTCAAGGACTTGCTGAAGAAGCAACTGTCGTAGAAGTAGAATCTTTATTCTCTTGCTTTGTTTCAGAAATTGAACCTAAACCATAGAAGAAGCTTTGAAGCATTCTGAATGGATAAAGGCAATGCAAGAAGAATTGGATCAATTTGAAAGAAACAAAGTCTGGAAACTTGTGCCACTTGCTGAAAATAAGAAAGCTATTGGTACAAAGTGGGTGTTCAGAAACAAGCTGAGCGAGTCTGGTGAAGTAACAAGAAACAAAGCACGCTTAGTTGCTCAAGGTTACTGTCAGACTGAAGGATTGGACTATGATGAGTCTTACGCTCCAGTTGCAAGATTGGATGCAATTAGGCTTTTCTTGGCCTTTGCTGCTCACAATGACTTCATTGTTTACCAAATGGATGTTAAGAGTGCATTCTTAAATGGTGAACTTGCTGAAGAAGTCTACCTAGAACAACCCCTGGCTTTGAACTTCCCTCAGAAACCAAGATGGTATATAAGCTTCAGAAAGCTGTATATGGTCTAAAGCAAGCACCAAGAGCATGGTATGATCCTTAGCTAAGTTCTTGCTGGAAAATGGTTTCAAGAAAGGTGAAGTTGACAAAACTCTTTTTACCATGAACCATGATGGTAAATTAATCTTAGTTCAAATTTATGTGGATGACATAATTTTTGGATCTAAGGACAAGCAACTTTGTGATGATTTTGCCAAACTCATGACAAATAAGTTTGAAATGAGTATGATGGGAAATTGAATTATTTCCTAGGATTGCAAGTCAAGCAACTCAAAGATGGAATATTCATAAATCAAGCAAAGTATGCGAAAGAAATGCTCATAAAGTTTAGGATCAAAGAGGATGAAAAACCTGAAAAGATCCCTATGAGTGCTGGTACCCAATTGGGCTATACTAAAGAGGACAAAAGTGTTGAAGAACACAAGTATAGGAAGCTCATTGGTTCCTTGTTGTATTTAACAGCAAGTAGACCTGACATTCAGTATGCTGTTTGTGTGTGTGCAAGATTCCAATCGGATCCAAGAGAATCACACTACAAAAAGGCAATTAAAATACTGAAATATGTTAAAGGTACAGTCAATGTTGGATTATGGTATCCAAAAGATTCTGGACTTGAATTGGTTGGCTATTCTGATGCTGATCATGGTGGATCAACTCTTGATAGAAAAAGTACCTCTGGAACTTGTCAGTTTTTGGGTACTAGATTAATATCATGGTTCAGCACGAAGCAAACGTGTGTCGCCAATTCATCTACTGAATCTGAATACATTGCAGCTGGTTGTTGCACAGCTCAAATCCTATGGATTCAGCAACAATTAAGAGATTATGGTATTTCTGCAAAGAAAACACCAATCTTTTGTGATAATACAAGTGCTATTGCAATTACGCAAAATCCTAAGTTTCACTATAGGACCAAGCACATTGATATTAGACATCATTTCATTAGAGATCATGTGGAAAAAGGTGATATTGAGGTTGTGAAAGTAGGTACTGAAGATCAGCTTGCTGACATCTTTACCAAGCCCCTACCGGATAATAGGTTCGCAATGCTAAGGTATAACCTTGGATTGATTGAACTACCTCAATAAAGGATACACTTGGCAGAATGCTGAAACAGGTATTCAGCAAGCCAAAGTATTCCTATCCAAAAGACCAAGTCACTGATTTCTTCTAAGAAATGATAAGTCACAACATGATTGCTGAAACAGGCATTCATCAAGTAATTCCTTCAAAATAGGTATTTGTTAGGAAACTTGATCACTTGCTGAGACAGGAACTCAGTAAGTGAAAGAACTTAAGGATTGCTGAGACGGGTACTTAGACAATCAAAAGATACTGAAACAGGTATTCAAGTATCAAAGGAATTTTCTGAAACGGGAATTCAGAAAAAGAGCAAAATCTCATCTCTCAGATTTTACCAAAGGATGTCTCAAAGTGCAAAAAGAATTTACTGATACGGGAAATCAGAAATATCTTTTAAACATAGAAAATATGAGATATCTAAGTAAGGGGAACTTTCAGCAAGTATCTAGATTGTTAATTCAATCTCGCTGAAAAGATTCTTGTCTATCTCAGCAAGCAATCTATCCCTTATTACTCGGTAAAATCAATTTGTGACGTTAAGCTGGCACAGATAAACTCGCAATAATCATGACATGAAATTCAATCGTGGCCATTGATCAAAAGGAGTTATTAATCTAACGGCTAACGAAACAAAGAGAGAGAGTGCTCTGACGGTTTTAGTTAGTGGGCCACTACGCATTCAATGCAAAGGCTCCACTATCTCCAGTGTTTCTCTGTTTTACCCTTGCTGAGAGCTCAAATCGATTGAGTTTCTCACACACTCACACACCAGAGACACTATATAAAGAAGGAGTTAGAGAAATGACAAAATTCTTTAACTCACATTTCCTTTCTCTGCAATTTCTAGCCTGAAACTACTGTACCTCCGGTCAAAAAGCAAACTATCTCTTTTCGTACAATTTCTTGCTATATATAAGAAATGGCTCCCAAGATACAGTCATCTAAGTCCTCAAAATCGTCAAAGGTTGACAGTGCTGAAACACGCATTGCTCCGGTGACTGCTCCGGTGACTTCTCTGACCCAAGACACAGCGAAAGTTGTGTTGAAAAACGACCGAATCACTGTAAAACCTATGCCTCCGTCATATCTTGACACTGCAAAGTGTGAGATGTTGATGCAATGGGGAGGGTTTGCAAAAGAAAAGTACATTAGGTACTTTTATGAACAAGAACTTGATGACCAAAATGAAGAGGCGCTTGAGTTCATCAAGCAGCAAGGCCTCATGAACTTTATCTCTGCTCGTTCTAAGCAAGTGAGTATGATTGATACCATGGAATTCTACAACAATGCAGAAATCCAGTCCCTCACAGACAGTAATGGAATCACTGAAAAAGTGATCCTTACTTATGTTCAGAACACGCAAATCGTCCTGAAATGGACCGATTTAGCGGAAATCTTTCAGATTCCAACCACTGGAACAGAAGATGACGTCACTGCTACCGACGAAGAAATAGAAGCTTTCTACAGTGACGTCAGAAATGCAAAGATGAAGAAAGGCGAGATAGCTCCCGTGACTTGGACAAAGCACGTTAAGAGAAAGCATCTCTGCCATTCACTTGGTCTAGTAGCTCTGCTACTGATTAAAGTTCTTGACTCCCAAGTTGGAGGAATTGACCAAGTAGGCCTGAGAAGATGGCCATTGCTGATGCATATCTATGAAAATAAATCGGAACTTAACTGGGCTAAGTACATTTTAAACAGGCTTGTTGATTGTGTTACTATGTTTAAAGTAAAGGTAGAAGACAACAAGGTCTCACCTTCCTTTCCAGTTATGTATGGAATCAAGATATGCTATATCCTTGAACAGTTCAGGATTCAGCTAAGAAACCCATTGCCAATCAAGAAATCTGTGTGCAATGTGGGAAGATCATTCTACAAGCAGAATGTACCTAAGATTGCTGGTAAGAAAACCAAGAAGACAACAACTGCAAATATTGTCAGCACAAGCCAGCAAGAAAGGTATACAACAGCTGCAGATGTTACCACTCAGCAACTTAGAGATGAAACTGCTGTTGGAGGTGGTAACACGAATGAAACTGCTGTAGAAAATCAACAAGGTAAGTGTACATGAGCCGTTGCTGAAAATGCAACAATAGATGACTCTGGGAAACTGGACAAATCTAAAAAGAAAAAGAGGAAAGCTGATGATGACACTCAGACTACAGCGTCATCAGCAAATCCCGTACCTAAGAGGAAACGGACAAGTAACAAAAGAAAGAAGACACTGGCTTCTCAGTCAGTCCCAAATGTCCAAGACTCCTCAGTCAATTCCCAGACAAATGCTGAAACGCATTTGCCAGTAGATGTTGCTGAAATAATTACTGAAACATACATCAGCAATGTTGAAGTGTTTGCATAAGCCCTCAACAATCAACTTAACGTTGATAACTCTACTGAGAATAGACCACAAGGCAGTGGAAATGAAATTCCTGCCCAAGTCCCAGATATCTACATTGTAGATAATCTAGATGATCAAACCATGGAACCAGTAAGCGACATTGTTGCTGATCTGCAAAGAGCGGCACTTGCTGATGCTGCTGAACAGATGGTTGCTGAACAAGCAACTCATCAAGTTGCTGAAACCCAGCTTGCTGATGGACCAGTTGCTGAGATAGCAATGGTTCCTGTTCCTGAAGTTGCTGAAACTCAAGAAGCATTATTCAAAAACGCATCTCTTGATGCTGAGAATACTGGCCCAAGTTCACCCAAGACTTCAATGGACAAAGTCCAGCTTGTACTGGAAGATTTAAGCAAACAAATGGAGTTGGAGATTGAATAATCATCCAACAAGTCAATTGATCTCTTCATGACAAGTAGTGAGCTTAAAGGTCAAGATGCTTCTGCTCAACTTGTCAATTCAGAGACAAGGGAGATTGCTGAAACCGCACAGCTTTCTCAGTTAGAGCAAAATCAGAAGTCTGCTGAAGAAACAGTCCAAGAAGCTGAAGAAACTGTTAATGCTGAAAGGACTGAGCCACAACCTGTCCTTCCTCAGCAGGTAGTTAATTCAACCATCACTAAAACTTCAAATTCTGAAAATTGTTCTTTTGCTAAAATTATTCTTTCTCTACAGACTTCTCAAGATACAAGTCAGAAGGTTGCTGAAGCCTCTGCACCAGAACCAACACTCCCTGCTCAGCAGGTAGTTAATAATTTTGGTATAAAAACTAAGTTTGACAGCTTAGTACTTGTGTCTAATTTTAATTTATTTCAGGATGAACAAATGGAGGATGCTACTCAAGCTCCTCATGGAATGGAAATTGTACTACATGAGCTTGCTGACTCTCAGCAGGTAAATCATGTTTCAGATTTAAACTCTAAAACAATTCTCCAAATCAATCCTGATCTAAATAAAATTCTTTTTCAGGCTCAAAAGGAGACCACTGAAGTGGTACTCATCACTGAAGATCAACAAGTAAGTTCTGAAGAACTTTACTTGAGCTTCAAGAGGACAACTTTGTCAAGAGTTGCTAAGTCCGTCAGCAACTGGCAAAGATATAGGAGAATGGACTTCTCAGATCTTCACCTTCATCTCTCAAATGAGAAAAAGAGATCTTCACTGTTAAAGCTCGAAACATTTGTCCACTCCATCCTTCCTGAAGAAATGACATATTCTCAGCAAATGAGCTCAAATCTGATTGCTCAAATCAGAGAGAATATGAAGGCCAAATTTAAGAGTGCCTCTCCAGCTGAACAAGCTGTGATGCTCAAAGGTCTTTTTGTTCCTGTGGTGGCTGATCCCCACAAATTAACTGAGGAAGAGGAAGTGACAAGTGTTGCTTTATACAAGCATGTTGAGCTAGTCATTCTGACAGATGATGAAGAAGAAGAAGAAGATGAGAACATTCCCACTGATCCTAGTGATGATGAAGGGAAAGATTCTAAGGACAAGAAGGATGACGATGATGACAATCAAGGTCCAAGTCCTGGTGCTGGTGGATTAAAGTTAACAGCTGCTGAAACTAATCCCTCTGACAATCAGCAAGCTGAACAACAACAATCTCAGCAAGAATCTCAACCTCCTCCTGCTGATGCTGAAGATCAAGCACCTGTACAAGGTGCTGATACTGAAGAAGAATACGCCAGAAAAAGGGTTGCCTTGAAAAATGGCAAGAGTCCAGTTTCTGATGCCAAGGTTACTGAAGAAAACCTTGAAGATGAGGATGAAGAAGATGAAGATTACCAACGAGCTCTACAAAATAGTCTCGTGATCCATGCAAGGCATACGCAGGATCTGGAAATTGGTGAATCTTCAAGACCAAAATCGAAGGAAGTTCCATCCCTTCCACTTACTACTGGCGCAACTCCAGTTATTGAGTCTCAAACGTTGACTTCAGCAACTACTCAATTAAAACTAACTACTGGCGAAACTCCAGTAATTGAGCCCCAAACTCAATTGAAACAACTATCTACTGGTGAAACTCCAGTCGTTGAGTCTGAAGTGTTGCCATCAGCAACCACTCAACAAAAAGGAAGTGAAGCTACTGACAAAGGTTCCAAAGTCGCTCAACTTGATGAATCTGAGGATGATGACGACTTATCAGAAAATGATGATGATCATTCCAAGCGAGACCCAAAAGTCGTTCAGATTCCTCCTCCTGATTACATCAATGATTTAGACGATGGACTAAGAGCCGAATTGCTGACGCGTGATGATCAGTTTGCTTCTGAAATTAAGGTTCATTCCTTAACACCGCATTTAGTGCCGTTCCCAAGAGTTGAGGAGTTTACTCCCAGAATTCTAGCACTAAAGCAAGTCCATGATGCCTGCAAAGCTGAAGATGAGGCATTGCTTGCTGAGAGCCCACTTGACATTGGAAAGATATTGGCTACAGTGCTAAGACGCACTACAACTTTGACAATAGCTCAGAGAGACATAAGTCTTTATCACAAGAGCTATGAAGAAGATGTAAGTCAGGCGCTCAAGCTTGCAAAGACTGCCCTTGTCAAAGCTCAGAATATTATGGATGAGAAGGCCGCAACAGAGAAAAGACATGAAGAGAACATGATGAACATTCAAAAAGAGTTAGCAACAATGAACTCTGACCAACAAGAAATCATCATGAAGTATAACAGTCTCAACACTCTTGCTGAAAATTGCAATGAGTTTTATTCTCTGCACATCACTCCGATGTTGCAATCCATGTCTAAGGGGGAAAAGAAGAACACTAGAAAGAGAAATCAAACCCCTCCTACTCCTGCTGCTGATGTGCCACTTCCTCTAGAACCTCTTTCTGAAAGACAGCAAAGTTCTAAAAGACAAGCAGAAACTGAGTTAAATTCAGCAAGTACCAAAAAGAGTAAAACCGCTGCTGAAACTCAAAATTTCTATCACATTGAAAGTCATCACAATCTGAATGAAGATGATGAAGAAGATGATGACAATCAAACAATAGCTCAAGCCATAAGAGCTAGACCCTTAACAGCCATAACTCCGTCTGGCCACTCAAGGCATTTTTCGTCTGACTCTTCAGCAAGAGATCAAGACAATGCTAAAACAAGAAGAAGAAGGCAAAGACAGGAAGAGAAAAGGCTGGCCAGCATTGCTATTGGCTCCGGCATTGAATATACAAAGACCAGCAATGATGAAACCACTCAGAATGTGATCAGAAACATTCATGGTTGGTGGATCCTAAAGCTGGAAGACTTGCTGGTAAATGAGTTCTTTCCTACAGCCATTTTGAATCAGATGTTCAAATGGATTGAACTCAAGGTCCAAAGAAAGCAAAGGGAAGAATCCCTCCCAAGAAATATTGCTGGGAGATGGTTGAATCTTGAGGTCCGTATAAGAAGAGTTGCCATTGGTAAGACATATAGACAAGAACCAGATCTTATCAAACCACCTGGCATCGCTTACTATGCTGACCCGGTAACAAAGAAACCTAAGAAGAAACTTGGATTGATTCCTTATGAGTACTTCTATCTCACTGCTAAGGATCAAGAAGAAGATCTTCTGTGGCTAAGAAAGATTCATCCGAGAAACATTTCAGATACACAGCTTCTCCATGCCAGCAATTGGGGCATGCATTTGTGGGTAATTAACTACATGGAAATGAATGCTGAAAAGCATCATCATACTGCCTGCAAAAATGCAAGAATTCTTCAACTACAAGTCCGTAGGCTTCTGGAAAACTACGAGAAGGATTGTGTTGAATTCACCGCTCTTGCTGAGAAGAGTGTAAGAGAGATTTTGAGAAAATCCTCTGAAAGAGTTTAAGTTCCTGCAATAGTTTTTGTTAAAGTTTTTGTTTGGTGAATCATTGTTATCTATGCTTTCTTGTAATCTTCTGAATGATAACTTTCAGCAATGAATTCTTTTTGACTCTTATTGGTTTTGATTATGCAACTTACTTATGCTTACTGTTTATTAATTCAAGTATGCTTGCATTAATCATCTGATTTATTCAACATCAGAAACCTCTAAAAGGGTAACAATTAATTTAGCCATGGATTGCTAACATCAAAAAGGGGAAATTTGTTAGGAAAATTGTAATTTTGATGAGCAATTAACCATGCTAAATTAAGAACAGTCCAGTAACTAGTACTCTTAAGGTCCATAGGATTTTAGAATTTTAAGGACATTGTAAAAGAGGAACGTTTGCTGATGACTTAGATAGGTGTTAGATAAGTTATTTCTTTTGTGTATGACGTATTTTATTTTCTGAGAAGAAAATAATTTATTGACACTTTAGCGTAAGATGTATTTTATTTTCTGAAAAGAAAATATCTTATTGATGCTTAGCTTTAATGAATCTTATTTTCTGAAAAGAAAATGACCTATTGAAGCATTTGCTGAAGATGTATTTTGTTTATTACAAACAAATTATTGAAGCAAATAAGAAACCGGTCAGAATCTTGAAGACTTTTGAAGATCTGAAGACTTGAAGACTTGAAGATTGCTGAAGACTGGTGAGGCACGTGTTGCTCAGAAAGTGAAATTTTCAGCAACAGCATTGCATAAGTGAAAATCTGAAAGACAGAGTAGGTTGTGCTTGCTGAAACTGAGAATGAACACTTGCTGATGAACATATGTGACCTCTTGCTGAATGTACGTGATGTTGCGCTCCAATGTTACTGTTTGAATTCTATTCAAAAGTGCATTTAATGCAAAGCTTACACGCGAAGGACATGAAGACTAGAAGACAAACAAAGGTTGCTGCTGAAAGTACAAAAGCAAGATAGTGACATGTTAAGGAACAAAAGCCTTAGGATTTGAAATTCAAACGGCTCCTTACTTGCACTATAAATAGAGGTCATCCGGCAAAGAGTTGAAGTGTGTCAACAACGTGATCGAACTCTCACTTGTGCTTAAAAACTCACAAACCTTCAAACACTCTTACTGCCATTGATCCGTTCCAAGACTTAAAGCTTGAAAAAGCTACTTGTGAAGAAGTAGAACAAACTCGGCTAAGAAATTAGTTAAGTGTTCTTTCTTTCGAACAAGAACAAGTCTTGACACCAGAAACAATCAAACTTGTTTACTGCAAAGTATTCAAAGTTGTGTTTCTTAGATTACTTGTTGTAACTGAATAAGTTATAATTAAGTCATCTCACCCCAAAACTCTCTAACTGAAAATACACCCTTTCAGGCGTGATATTCAGGGGGAACTTAATCGAGCAAAGTTTTGCTGATTAAAAGTACCAAGTTTGGTGAAGAACAAGGTTGAAGTTCTCTAGTTTAGGTTGGAGACAAAGCAAGTGTGCTTTCGTTTCTGTTGAATCGCTTTAGATAGGAGATTGTAAGGAACCTCAATCATATCTTAGTGGATTCAGTCCTAGAAAGGACAAAGTGGATTAGTTGAGAGATTACGCCACTCTCATATACCACTATAAAAGCGTTTGTGTGATTTACTTACTGCATTTAGCTTTCAGCAAATTATATCTGTTTGTACACAGTCACTCACTTCACTTGCTGAAAAAGCACTTATTGTTTCAAAGACTTCCGCTCTCTGATTTAAGTATCAGCAAACCAAGTCAATGGAAAGTAACTTACGCTTGCGGAGAAAGTTAAGTATCAGCAACCTCATTACTGAAAAGTAATAAGTACTTGCTGAGAAAGTTTTTAAACGACAAAAGTTTGAAAAGACTATTCGCCCCCCCTCTAGTCTTTTCTTGTTGTTTAAAGGGACCAACAATAATCTTCATCCATTTCTTCATCATCAAGGTTTGGTTTAGTGACCTTGGCATCGAGTAAAGATAACTCGCCATCGGAAAGCTTATTCTTGCCTAAATTCATTTCAGCACACTTTCTGGCGTACTTTTCTTCAGTTTCAGCAACTTGTTCAGTTGCTGGAGTACTTGTCTCAGCAGGAGCAGGATTGGATATTTGTTGCTGACTTGGTGTGTGATCAGCTTGCTGATTTTCAGTATCATGACGTTCAGTCTCAGCAACTGTTAGTTTAAGTCCACCAGGATCAGGACTAGGACCTTGATTATCATCATCGTCATCCTTTTTGTCCTTAGAATCTTTTCCTTCATCATCACTTGGATCTTTGGGAATGTTCTCATTCTCTTCTTCTCCATCATCGTCCATCAGTATGACCAATTCAAGATGTTTGTACAGTGCGATACTTGTAACTTCCCCTTCTTCATTGATTTTTTGGGGATCAGTGATGAACCACATTGTCAGACTCAATTAATCAAATAAATTTGTTTTTAGCCAAAGGCAGCTCACAACTACAACGAAAACCAAGACACGTAGTGTAGAAGTAAGATAACCTCGAGTGTCGATCTCTAAGGACTATAACTAGCTTTATCTAATTTAACTTAAACTATAAATCAGGAATCAAGCAAAGCACAGATTTTCCTTATCAATATAATGGAAGTTAGTGATAGTATGATCATTCAAAGCAACGGGTAATAATAATGCATGAAGTACTTGAAGTTTGTATATAAATCTATGATCATGAATTGTCCTATGTGTTCCTTTCAATTCAACACTACGAAGATAGATGGCTTAGATAGATCAAAGAAATAAAACAATAAATCAAGTCTTAAACACGCGAAGCCACTCATGCATAATTAAGAACCCTAGCTAAGAAATCACATACTATCACTAACGATAGATTTAGCTACTCATAGATAAATTGCAATCAACAAGAATCAAAGCAAGATTGAATGAAAACATGTTGAATGAAATAAATAAAAGCAGAAAAATCGTGAGATACAAGTTACCAACGAAGGTTGTCAATCTCCGATGAATTGCTAACTCACAAGCAAGAATCGAGAATCAAAGATGTCCAATCTCTATGCTTAAGCTTCCAAATCAATAAGAAAAAGAGTCTTCTATGCTAATAATTCCCAGAACAGGCTCTGGAGAATTTATCTCTCAAAATAAGGTGAAAAGGTATGAAAAACGAACTAAACTGGCGAAACTATATATACTTGTCGAAACCTCCCAGGCGAACCGCCCGGGACCTGCAGCGAGATTTTGGTTTTGGTTTCCTTTTTGGACTCGATTTTGCCTTCTAGTGACCTTTAAGCCTTGAAACTCGTCCCTAGGCCTCCAAACTCGTCTGGAAACTTCTAGATACACCACGGATGACCACGAAGCACCCAAACTTCATTCTCTTTACCATAGTTGCCCATTAAAAGTACTTTTTCACCTAAAACCTGAAATATGCAAAGAAAAGGGAAACGTGACACTATTCTAATAAAATGCACTAAAGTATAAGCTAAATTAACCTAGATGATAGCTAAATTTGTGAAAAAGACTCGAATGAAAGTGTAAAATACACGTTCATCAAACTCCCCAAACCGAACCTTTGCTTTTCCTCAAGCAACTAAGCTAGACTCTAATGCAAAAAACCAATGCAACACACAAAATGGAGTCTCATGCCAAATGAAATGAACTAATCTATTCCGTCTATCAAAAACTTATGAACAATGACCATACAAATCATAACATGGATATTGGTTGAAGAATGCCACGATTGACTCATACACATTCACATATGCACTATGTTAAACAAGATAGTCTCTCGTAACATTCTCTACCTGGACCTAGTCAGTGACGACGCAATGAAACATGTTAGAATACGAATGGTTGTCCCATGCCTATGAAACTGAGGTCTTACTATTGTTCACCAAGTTAAGACTTTCCCTCAAAGAGGTCGAACCAATACTGGCTCTCATCAAACGAAGGAGGGTTCCCTAAAAGTTCACACTCCCCTATTCTACCCATCTCTCAAGCAAAGTCATAAACTATCACCACTTCCTGAATAGCAGGACGAGGGTGGTCTAGAACAGATGACACTCAAACAAACAAAAGACACACTTTATAGCTCGATTACGAACATTACACGGATTGAAAAACGAGACAAACACTTTGCTAAACTGCTTTTTGGCTTTCTTTGGACCCTTCTTTGCTTTTTTGGGGTCTTTTCTTTTTTATTTTTTCTTTTCCAGAATTTTTCTTTTTTCTGGAATTTTTCCTTGTTCCTTTTTCTTCGATTTTTTCTTTCTTTTTTTTTCTCTATTTTTTTTTTGTATATAGCCAGCAGTAGCACAACGAAAAAGAAATTACAATGACTCACAAACGACCTCCCCAAACCTATTCGAGAGAATAGGTTGGAGCACAAACTTTACGAAAAAGAAAAACAAACTCACAACACTCTAAATCGAAAAACAAGTCATAATAACGGTATAACCCCCTCCCCAAACCTATTCGTTAGAATAGGTTTTAAACAAAGGATCACACAATCTCACACTACCTCCTTCCTAGGCATTTAGCAATCTCAAAGCAAGGTGAAGACTTGATGCCTCTTAGGTACATAATTACACGGGAAAACAACCATAAAACTCTAACATGCATCATCTTATTATAAAGGCCTTCGTGAACCGCAGTAGAGAAAACACCACTAAGTGATGTCGAGACTACCAAGCTTAACTAAGTGCATATATAAATGAGACAAGCCAAGCGAGAAAAACCTCAAACAAATTCATAGAGATGAAACGCATGGTCAAAGGTCATAACTAGTTAATCTACCCAATAAAAAAGTTCAAAGAAATTTGGCAATAAACTCCACGTAAAAACATGCAAAACTATACTAGGATGAATGTAGTGTATGCAACTAAATACTAAGAAAGCGGTAAACGTGCAAATGCAAATGTAAACAAAATACAAGATTCCATACTCAACATGCAAAAAGCCAAGAATTGTTTGGCCTCGGTCGGCTGAGTATACAAGAATGGATTTGTGAAAAGACTAATTATTAGGATCGTAATCCCCATAGTAGTCCCTCCACAAGTCAGACAGAAGATCATTGGATTGCTGTAGGGCCTCCGGTTGGTGACTGATGAGCTGTTGCTGCTCCCACATAATCTCTCTCTCATTCCGGCGATGCTCCTCAGCTATCTCCCAATCGCGGTTGCGTTGGGCAATGTATCCATCAAGATTATGTTGCAACCCTTGGACAGAAGTGGTCAAGGCTGTAACACTAGCATCAACTCTACCGAAACGGTCATCGAGGTAGGTCCGAAAATCCGAGAAATCAATACCTCTAGACCCATGTGGGGCTCGAGGTGGTGCATGTGGTGCTCGAGACGGTGGTGGCGGTCTACTAACAGAAGGAATATCAGGAACTCGGCCAGCTCCATCATCAGTATTGTTGGTCCCTTTAAACAAAAAGAAAAGACTAGAGGGGGGGGGGTGAATTGTCTTTTCAAACTTTCGTCGTTTAAAACTTTCTCAGCAAGTGCTTATTACTTTTCAGTAATGAGTTTGCTGATACTTAACTTTCTCAGCAAGCACAAGTTAGTTCACAGTAACTAGGTTTGCTGATACTTAAAATCAGAGAACGGAAGTCTTTGATACAATAAGTGCTTTTTCAGTAAATGAAGGTTTCAGCAAGTGATGTGAGTGACTGTGTACAGATAGATATGATTTGCTGAAAACAAGTACAGTAAGTAAATCACACAAACACTTTTATAGTGGTATCTTAGAGTGGCGTAATCTCTCAACTAATCCAGTTTGTCCTTTCTAGGACTGAATCCACTAAGATAAGATTGTGGTTCCTTACAACATCTATCTAGAGCAATTCAAACAGAAACCAAAGCACACTTGCTTCGTCTCCAACCTAACTAGAGAACGTAACCTTGTTCTCCACCAAACTTGGTACTTTTAATCAACAACACTATGCTCGATTAAGTTCCCCCTGAATATCACGCCTGAAAAGGTGTATTTTCAGTTAGAGAGGTTTGGGATGAGATAACTTAATTATAACTTATTCAGTTACAACAAGTAATCTAAGAAACAAAACTTTGAATACTTTGCAGTAAACAAGTTTGATTGTTTCTGGTGTCAAGACTTGTTCTTGTTCGAAAGATAGAAAGAACACTTAACTAATTTCTTTGTTGTGTAAAATCTACTTCTTCACAAGTAGCTTTTTCAAGCTTTAAGTCTTGGAACGGATCAATGGCAGTAGAGAGTATTGAAGGGTATGTGAATTTAAGCACAAGTGAGAGTATGATCACGTTGTTGACACATTTCAACTCTTTGCCGGATGACCTCTATTTATAGTGAAATAAGGAGCCGTTTGAATTTTAAATTCTAAGGCTTTTGTTCCTTAAAATGTCACTATCTTGCTTTTGTACTTTCAGCAGCGTCCTTGTTTGTCTTCTAGTGTTCATGTCCTTCGCGTGCATGCTTTGCATTTAATGCTCATTTGAATGAAATTCAAACAGTAACATTGGAGCGCAAATACAAGTACTTTCAGCAAGAGGTCACATATGTTCCATCAGCAAGTGGTCAGTCTCAGTTTCAGCAAGCACAACCTACTCTGTCGTATAGATTTTCACTTATGCAATGCTGTTGCTGAAGTTTCCACTTTCTGAGCAACATGTGCCTTTGTAGATACCAGTCTTCAGAAATCTTCTAGTCTTCAGTCTTCGAAATCTTCAAGATTCTGAGCGGTTCTAAATGCTTCTATAATTTGTTTGTAAAAACAAAGTACATCATCAGCAAATGCTTCAATAATTTGTATCTCTTTTCAGAAAACAAGATACATCATAAGCGGTAAAACCAACCTATCTAGCACCTACTCTAAGTCTTCAGCAAACGTTCCTCTTTTACAATGTCCTTAAAATTCTAAATTCCTATGGACCTTAAGAGTACTAGTTACTGGACTTTCCTTAATTTAGCATGGTTAATTGCTCATCAAAATTACAAGTTTCCTAACAAATTTCCCCCTTTTTGATGTTAGCAATCCATGGCTAAATTAATTGTTACCCTTTTTGAGGTTTCTGATGTTGAATAAATCAGTTGATTAATTCAAGCATACTTGAATAATTAAACAGTAAGCATAAGTAAACTGCATAATCAAAAACCAATAAGAGTCAAAAGCTTCATTGCTGATAGTTATCTTTCAGAAGTTTACAAGAAATAGCATAGATAACTAAACAAAATCAGCAAACAAAACTTTAACAAAACTATTACAGAGAGTTAAGCTCTTCCAGAGGATTTTCTCAAAATCTCTCTTACACTCTTCTCAGCAAGTGCAGTAAATTCAACATAGTCTATTTCGTAGTTCTCAAGTAGCCTACGGACTTGTAGTTGAAGAATCCTTGCATTTTTGCAGGCAGTATGATGATGCTTTTCAGCATTCATTTCCATGTAGTGAGTTACCCATAAATGCATGCCCCAATTGCTGGCATGGAGAAGCTGTGTATCTGAAATGCTTTTAGGATGAATCTTTCTTAGCCAGAGAAGATCTTCTTCTTGATCCTTAGCAGTGAGATAGAAGTACTCATAAGGAATCAATCCAAGTCTCTTCTTTGTTTTCTTGGTCACTGGGTCAGAGTAATAAGCAATGCCAACTGGTTTTATCAAATCTGGTTCTTGTCTTATAGATTTATCAATTGCAGTTCTTCTTACTGAGACTTCAAGATTCAACCATCTCCCAGCAATATTTCTTGGAAGGGACTCATCCCTTTGTTTCCTTTTTACCTTGAGTTCAATCCATGTGAACATTTGATTCAATATGGCTGTAGGAAAGAACTCATTCACCAGCAAGTCTTCCAGCTTTAAGATCCAGAAACCATGAATATTTCTGATCACATTCTGAGTGGTTTCATCATTGCTGGTCTTTGTATACTCGATGCCGGAGCCAATAGCAATGCTGGCCAGCCTCTTTTCTTCCTGTCTTTGCCTTCTTCTTCTTGACTTTGCATTGTCTTGATCTCTTGCTGACGATCTTGAGTCAAAGGAGAAATGCTTTGATTGGCCAGACGGAGTTAAGGCTGTAATTGGTCTAGCTCTTATGGCTTGAGCTATTGCCTGATTGTCATCATCATCATCATCTTCATTCAGGTCTTGATGACTTTCTGATGAACGTATTTTTGACACGTTCATCTTGTCTTTTTACCTTCTTTTGCTATCTTCTAGCCTTGTTTTTTTGGTTAGTTTTGTAGAATAGTGTCACGTTTTGTGTTTTCTGCATTTTCAGGCACTTAGGTACGAAACGGCGTTTTTGGAGCTAAAAAAGAGCCTTTTTGATGGAAAAGATGGCCCCGTTGAAGTTCCCCAATCTCCGTGGCTTGTTCGTAAGTGTTTGAGCATCAATAAGCATCGAGAAGGATGAGTCCAAGGCACCCGAGGGCCATGCGAGGGCAAAAAGATTGAGTTTGAAGACAAAAATTTGCCCAGGAGCCAAGCTAAGCGCCTGGAATAGTGAAGCGCTCCGCTTCATTTTCCAGGAGCTTTGGCACAGAAGCCAAGCGAAGCGCTTGGAGTGCCAAAGCGCTTCGCTTGCCAAGCGCTCCGCTTGGCTTCTCCAAGCGGTCCGCTTGGCAGCGGTTACGTTTTCGGATTTTCCTTCTTAGATCTGATCTTTGGTCATTTTTTGAATATCTTTTGAACTGTAGCTTCGTTTTGGAGAGCTCCTAAGCCCCAAAACTCAGAGAAAACTCAGATTACATTGTATTTTAGCTTGGGATTCAAGGTTTTGATTGGAATTCATCCTTTGTAATCATCTACGGAGAGGTTTTCTTTGATTTCCACCGATTAGTGACAACTTTGGTGGTAACTTGTATCACTCTCTTGTCTTGTAGTTTGATATGATGTATTCTGATTATTATTCATATTAATTGATGTCTATGTTGATGAATATGAGTAGATAAATCTTTTGTGTTGGTGGTAGAATGTAGAATATGCATGCTATGGGTTATGTTCATGCTTACATGAGATTGTGATTCAATCTTGCTGCAAATTCCTTCATATGATTCTTAGCTGCCTATAAAATATATTCGAATTGAGTATAGTGACAAACTCTTGGTCAATGAAAGCTATAGGATTGTATGTTAGAGATTTGCAGCATGCTAGATAAATGGTGTTAGTGACAAGCACCTCTAAAGTATTGATAGTGGTCTTTTATGATGTGTGTCTTAAAGTTACCTAGACGAGTTGCTTAGCAGACTTGATCGAAGGTTTTACGCACTGAATTTGTGAGCATATTCGTAACCCATGCATGTGTATTTGATTTCTACCACCAACCGTTTTCCAAACTTGATTACGAAAATCTGATTTCTCGTTGCTTTGTTCAAAGGAAACGATTCCATAAACATTTGAACTCGTTGACTGAAATTACTAGCAAAAACCTCAAGCAAAGCCACGTTAGGTCCCGAGAGAACGACACTCAGGGACAACTTGCCATTGCACTCTAGTTTGTGTAGTGATAAGTGTTCTTAGGCTTTTAAACAAATTTAATTGGTGAAAAACGACATCATCAATTTGGCGCCGTTGCCGGGGACTTAACTCCTTTGGTTGGTGTTTTTTTTTTGGTTTTTTCAGCCAACATCTCTTCTTTGTTTCATTTCTGTTTTTGTTTCTTTTTGCTTGAGATACTCACTATCTTGTATTTCAGGTGAATGCATGCCTACAACCCGAACGGGTGGACCTATTATTGAACCTTTTGTAGATGAGATCGATCGTTTATTTCAAAGGAGGAGGAGGAATTTGAATCTCGAGTTTGAAGGAGTAGCATCTAGAGCTTCCACTTCTGGTATTCGGGAAGAGTCTTCTTCTTATCTTTTGGAGCCAATTCTTGAATTTGTTTACTTGGAAGGTGAAATGGCGGAGCGGCCCATACGTACACTTACTAAGCCTACGGTTGGGGCTAGAGGACCAGCAGTTTTCCTCAATGATGCCACAAGGAACTTGGAGATCAAGAATCACATGTTCCAACAACTACCCAAATTCTATGGGATGGCTAATGAGGACGTGATAGGGTACTTGAATGAGCTCGAGAACTTTTTTCTCCATCTTGGGCGACCAGGAGCTGGTGTTACGGATGATGATCTCCGCATGAAGATCTTTTCTATGGGGCTAGGCGATCGTGCAAAGGCTTGGCTCAATACTTTGGAGGTCGGGTCTTTGACAACATGGGATCTATGTTTTGATAAGTTCATGGAGCGTTACTACCCCGCTTCCAAGACAATGGCTATGAAGAGCCAAATTATCTCCTTCGAGCAGAGGTACGATGAGCCTTTCCACGAGGCCTATGATCGATTCATGGGGTTGCATCATCCACGGGTATGATAAAGGTCAGCTTCTCCAACTCTTTTACAATGTTTTACATCCTGAGATTCAATCTCAAGTGGATAGTATTTGTGGAGGTAGTATGGGGGAGTTGCTTCCTTCTCAAGCCCAAGTGAAGCTGGACATGATGTACCGGAATTTCCAAAACCGGAATGTGAGGGCTCGAGTGCTCCAAAAGGAGCAAAGAGGTGAGGCCAAGGTAGTAGTGGAACAAAATGCCTTCGATGGGTTCGCCCATGAAGTGAAGCAAGCTTTGAGGCAAAGCGTTCCTTCTCCTTCTACGGAAGTTTGTGGTGTGTGCAAGAACTATGGGCACCCGGCCTACTTATGCCGTTCTGAATTCGCTAGAGAGCAATATATCACGAACGATGTCCGTCAAGAAGTATATGCTGCTGAGGGAGAGCAAGTAGTTGGAGATGTGAACTACGGGCAAGGATATGGCAATATGAGGCCACAAAACCGTGGACCCCGAGGTGGGTACCAGAATCAAGGCAACCGTGGTTATCTTCATAACCCGGATCAAAATGCCTATGGGCCTAATCAAGATAGAAGTCGTCTCAGCTATGGGAACAATTGGTATGAAGGAGCACCGCCTTCTAATCCTACACTTCCACCTCAGGTTGCTAGTTCGGGACCACAAGGTGGAGGGGTGCTTCCTTCACCTCTTGTCTCTTCTCTCAACGATCTTGTGTTGAAGATGAATAAGTTTATGGAGCATTACTATCGTAATGAAGCTACTAACAATCAGCGGTTTGAGAAGCTTGAGGCTAGTAGTAGCAACCTCCATAAGAAGTTGCAAGAGCTGATAGATCGGGGGGCTAATAGAGAGCAAGGGAAGTTTCCCGGAAACACGGAGAAGGCTATGGCCATAACCGTGGTGACTGATTTGCCCGTGGAGATCACGGTTGTGACAGACAATGCACTAGTTGAGGTGCCAAGTTGCAAGAGTGAGTAAGGAGCTTGAGACTCCTAAGGTAGTTGTGGAAGAGAAAGTGGTCGCACAATCTGATGCGATAGTGGAAGAAGTGAATGAAAACTCATCGTCTGAGGATGAGTTGGTGGATATGGTGGAAGTGCCTATCCAAGAGAGCTTTGATGTGGAAATCGGCTTGGGTAAGAAGGATGGAATAGTGGCAACTCTAGACACGGGAGCGGGTGTGAATGTCATACCTTTGAACGTGTACGAAGAGTCGGGTTTGTCTGGCTTAAGACCAATGAAGTGCATGGTGCAATTGGCGGACGAGTCTATGAAGAAGCCATTGGGTGTGATTGAGAATCTAGTGGTAAGAGTCGCCGGTGTAGAGGTCAAGACGAACTTCATCGTCATGCCTACATCCTCCGCAAAGCTCAAGGATGTGGTTCTTTTGGGTAGAGCCTTCATCAACAAAGTACATATGGTGATAGACATGTATCGTCGTACATGTAGCTTCGAGGTAAATGGCAAGCAACATACGTTGCGAGCCATAATTAATTCATGTGCTTATGTTGATACTAACGAACTTGTAGGATTCTTTGGTCCTCTTTATGTTCATCAAGATGTGCAGGGACTTGGTGCTTTGAAGACCACTTGGACGGGGAAGTCTAGTACCCGATGCGAAATTGATCCCGCATGAGCTAAGACGAGTCGAGCCAACGATTTTTAAACAAAGGCGCTTCTCGGGAGGCAACCCGAGGTTGTAGGTACTTGCATATAGATTAGAAGCATGTTTAAATTTTGTTTCGTTGATTAGACAAGGTTTTTGGGGTGAAAATTTAGCAAAAGTCGAAAAAAAATGGATTTGGGAGCTTCAGGTCCCAAGCGAACCGCTTGGAAAGCCCAAGCGGTCCGCTTGGATTTCCAGTAAGAATTCCATTCTTACTGGAAATCCAAGCGGAGCGCTTGGCACGCCCAAGCGGTCCGCTTGAATTTCCAGTAAGAATGAAAATTCTTACTGGAAATCCAAGTGGAGCGCTTGGGAGTTCCCAAGCGGACCGCTTGCCATGCTCTTCGCTTGGGACGCCCAAGCGCTTCGCTTGGCTTTCCTTAAGAAAGCTAAGCGGGGCACTTGTGTTTCAAAGCTCCCCACTTCGTTTTTCTTCCTCCATTGCCGATTTAGCATCCCAAAATTCTCAATCTCTCTCTAATCTCCACCAATTCTTGCAATCTTGTGCATTTTACAAAGCCCATCACTCCCTCTATCATCTAAACCGATCAAATTTCACGTTTGAAGCATCCATAACAAGGAATCAAAGGTACCTCTCATGAACCCTAACTTTCTTGAATTTGGAATTTTATCTTAATTAGTTTCAATTGTGTTATGCATTGGTGAATTAGAGTTTGATGATGATTATTGAGCATGTTTCTTACTAGATGTGATGTCTAAATTCGAATTTTTCTCCTCTTGATTTATGATGAACTCTAGTGCTCGAATTTTTGCTATATAATTGTTTGATGATTGTTAGCCTTGAATTTGAGTTATTTTATGGTTATGGTGATGTTGTGATTGCATGAGAATGTGTTGGATTGGTTGGGTGATTCAATTGGAGAGTTTGTTTGCTTGGTTTAGATTCTTATGGATTTATCGTAACGAAGTGTTAAAGCTTTTCGATTTGTTCATATGAACTTTAGCAAGCCTTCAAACTCACCATGAGATTACTTGAGTGAGTATTGGAGTCTAGGAGTCGAGTCTAAGTCTCATCGTCTCTTGAAGTTATCTAATAAGATTATTCTAGGTACCATGGACACAAGAGCCAAGAAGAAAGCAAGGAAGGATGGAGCTTCAACCTCCAAGGAGATTCCCCGTGATTAAAGCGACCGTGACCCATTCAAAGAATCGGACGCATTGCGGAGGTTCCGATACAACTTCTATAGGGGAGGAGAACGGTCAGTGATTTGGGACCGTAGCATCTCCTTTACTTCAAAGGAGTTGGACGTACTAAAGGGGACAAAATATGAGAACAAGGGGCTTTTCTTTGATGTACCCTATGCACCCTATGCTCACCTTACCAGGCTTATAACGACGAGAGGATGGATCTTCTATGGGAAAGAACTCTTCGGATGGGATAGAGACCTTGTCGAGGAGTTCCACATTGCCTTCGAGGACTATAACTATAAGGCCGAAGCAGTACCTATTCGTGGTGTGGTGGTCCCTTTATCACCATTGAGTATCAATAGTTTCATTATGGGACTAGAGAAACCCTTGCGGGAAGACAAGAATAAGGTAGCATATTATGTGAGTGATCCCTATGTGCACTATGTCTATGACCCAACGATTGAGAAGTTTTCGAGGAAGATAGCCGGGGTTTTGACAACCAAGGACTATAAGCCAAGGAAGACACGTCTCGATAACACCTTGAAGTATAAACATTTGCACTTGCACGCCCGCATGATCCTACCTTTCGTGGTAGCTAATCTGATCCCGGGACTCATAACGGAAGAGATAACGCCGGAAGTCGGGATCTTAGTCTATTCCCTCATGGCGAACTTGCCCATCACTCCCGGGGACATCATCTTCCAGCAATTCGAGATTAAACGAGAACCCGGCCACCCACTAGTCTTCCCACATCTAATCACTGCTATGTGTGAGAAAGCAAATGTGCCAAACATCCGGCGAACCGAGGCATCGAGGGAACCAATCGACATAGAGACACACGATCTGATACTCCACCGCTTCGGAGTAGAGCAAGGGTTCGAAGACCCTTTTCCACTTGTCATCCCTCACCGATCCGAGTGATTTTGCGGTGGTGGTACTCCTTTTTGATACTCTTAATTGATGATGCAACTTGAAGACTCCTACTTTTTTATTTGCTTGCATAGTTGTGGCCTGTGTGCCTTTTGTCGTGATTAGTTTAGTCTAGTTTTTGTCTTGGTGCTTTAGGTGATTAAGATAGGAAAAAAAAAAACATCGAAAATCTGGAAACAGGGCCAAGCGAAGCGCTTGGAAGGGCCAAGCGGTCCGCTTGAAATTCCAGGAAGTTTTGCAACTTCCTGGAAATTCAAGCGGAGCGCCTGGAGCCTCCCAAGCGCTCCGCTTGACCAAGCGAACCGCTTGGCGGACAAGCGGTCCGCCTGGACCCTGTACCCAGATTTTCCTCGTTTTTTCCATTCTTCTCACCTTTGCGCACCCGTTTTCACTTGTTTCTTGAGTCTTTTCAGGTACTACTCTTATATAGGAGATTGGACACGAACCTTTATCTCAGGGAAGTGTACTTTCAATCCAATTTTTCCTTTTCATTCAACTTTTCTTTGCTCGAGGACGAGCAAAAGTTTAGGTTTGGGGATGGGGTATTGGATTTGCAGTACTATATGCTTGTGTGGTTCGTACATGCCTGATTTTACTCAAGTTCATGTGATTTGTCGTGTTTTTTCAAATTTTTGCATGCATATCATCCATAGATTAGTTGTTGCACGTTGTTGTGTGTGGAGTTTATTGCCAAGTCTTTTGAACTTTTTTATTGAGTAGACTAAGTGTTTATGACCTTTGATCATATGTTGCATCACTTTGCAAGTAGTTTGAGGCATGTCTCGCTTGGTTTGTCACATTCGCATGTGCACTAGTTAAGCTTAGTAGTCTCGACATCACCTTGAGCGGTGTTTCTTCTGCTGCGGTTCACGATGGCCTTATGAAATGATGCATGTTA
The DNA here is from genome assembly GCA_028274465.1 of Plantago ovata. Classification (NCBI taxonomy): domain Eukaryota; kingdom Viridiplantae; phylum Streptophyta; class Magnoliopsida; order Lamiales; family Plantaginaceae; genus Plantago; species Plantago ovata. Next base: position 60,662,673 of record CM051457.1, read on the forward strand.
GAGTCTATGGTTGTAACCCGTGTAATTATGTACGTAAGAGGCGACAAGTTCTTCACCTCGATTAGAGATTGCCAAATGCCTAGGAAGGAGGTAGTGCGAGGTGTGCGATTCCTTGTATTAAACCTATTCTATCGAATAGGTTTGGGGAGGGGTTTGCTTCGTTGATCTTGTCTTTCGTCTTTGAGTCGTTGTAAAGCTTCCTTTTTCTTTTTCTTTTTGTTTTGTGTCCCAACCTATTCTTTCGAATAGGTTTGGGGAGGTGTCTCTGTAAAAGAGTCTGTCCTTTTTCCTTTTCGTCTTTGTGCTCAAAGCTATTCTCTCGAATAGGTTTGGGGAGGTGTTTTTGACACATAGTACTGCTGCTTGCCCCTATAAAAAAAGAGAGAAAAAGAAAAGAAGAAGAAAGAAAAAGAAAATATAAAAAAAAAAAAAAGAAAGAAAATAAAGAATAAGACCCAAAAGCAAAAGAAGGGTCGTTGCAAGCCAAAAGCAGTCTCGTAGTGTCAAGTGTCATGTAAATATTTTGTTCTTGTGAAGTGTCGAGTTGTAAATTCTATCTTTCGTTTCGTGTCGCCTTTGTCCAAGGCCTGTTCTTGACCACCCTCGTCTTGCTATTCAAGAAGTGGTTGAAAGAGGCTCATTCTTGAGAGTCTGGGTAGAATAGGGGAGTGTTATCTTCTAAGGGAACCCTCCTTCGTTTGATGAGAGCCAGTATTGGTTCGCCCTCTCTTGAGGAAAAGTCTCGCTTGGTGAACAGTAGTAAGCCCTCGGTTTCATAGGCACGGGGCAATTATAGTATGATAACATGCATCATTGTGTCGTCACTGACCGGGTCCAGGTAGAAGATGTTACGTGAGACTCCTTTGTTTAACCAAGTGCACTTGAGAATGTGTATATTCGCAATCGAGGCATACTTCAACCTATTTGCATGTCATGCTCATTTGGTTTTGTTCATAAGCATTTGGTAGATTTAATAGATTAGTTCACTTTACTTGGCATGAGACTCCTTTTGTGTTGCATTTAGGATAGTTTGTTGCTTGAGGACAAGCAAAGGTTTGGTTTGGGGAGTTTGATGAACGTATTTTTGACGCGTTTATCTTGTCTTTTTTACCTTCTTTTGCTATCTTCTAGCCTTGTTTTTTTGGTTAGTTTTGTAGAATAGTGTCACGTTTTGTGTTTTCTGCATTTTCAGGCACTTAGGTACGAAACGGCGTTTTTTGAGCTAAAAACGAGCCTTTTTGATGGAAAAGATGGCCCTGTTGAAGTTCCCCAATCTCCGTGGCTTGTTCGTAAGTGTTTGAGCATCAATAAGCATCGAGAAGGATGAGTCCAAGGCACCCGAGGGCCATGCGAGTGCAAAAAGATTGAGTTTGAAGACAAAAATCTGCCCAGGAGCCAAGCTAAGCGCCTGGAATAGTGAAGCGCTCCGCTTCATTTTCCAGGAGCTTTGGCACAAAAGCCAAGCGAAGCGCTTGGAGTGCCAAAGCGCTTCGCTTGCCAAGCGCTCCGCTTGGCTTCTCCAAGCGGTCCGCTTGGCAGCGGTTACGTTTTCGGATTTTCCTTCTTAGATCTGATCTTTGGTCATTTTTTGAATATCTTTTGTACTGTAGCTTCGTTTTGGAGAGCTCCTAAGCCCCAAAACTCAGAGAAAACTCAGATTACATTGTATTTTAGCTTGGGATTCAAGGTTTTGATTGGAATTCATCCTTTGTAATCATCTACGGAGAGGTTTTCTTTGATTTCCACCGATTAGTGACAGCTTTGGTGGTAACTTGTATCACTCTCTTGTCTTGTAGTTTTATATGATGTATTCTGATTATTATTCATATGAATTGATGTCTATGTTGATGAATATGAGTAGATAAATCTTTTGTGTTGGTGGTAGAATGTAGAATATGCATGCTATGGGTTATGTTTATGCTTACATGAGATTGTGATTCAATCTTGCTGCAAATTCCTTCATATGATTCTTAGTTGCCTATAAAATATATTCGAATTGAGTATAGTGACAAACTCTTGGTCAATGAAAGCTATAGGATTGTATGTTAAAGATTTGCAGCATGCTAGATAAATGGTGTTAGTGACAAGCACCTCTAAAGTATTGATAGTGGTCTTTTATGATGTGTGTCTTAAAGTTACCTAGACGAATTGCTTAGCAGACTTGATCGAAGGTTTTACGCACTGAACTTGTGAGCATATTCGTAACCCATGCATGTGTATTTTATTTCTACCACTAACCGTTTTCCAAACTTGATTACGACAATTTGATTTCTCGTTGCTTTGTTCAAAGGAAATGATTCCATAAACATTTGAACTCGTTGACTGAAATTACTAGCAATAACCTCAAGCAAAGCCACGTTAGGTCCCGAGAGAACGACACTCGGGGACAACTTACCATTGCACTCTAGTTTGTGTAGTGATAAGTGTTCTTAGGCTTTTAAACAAATTTAATTGGTGAAAAACGACATCATCACTTTCAGTGTGGCAATAACCTTGAGTTTCAGCAGCAGTTTTTCTCTTTTTGGGACTTGCTGAATTTAACTCAGATTCTGCTTGCCTTTTAGAACTTTGCTCTTTTTCAGCAAGAGGTTCTATGGGCAGTGGCTCATCAACAGTAGGAGGGGTTTGGGTTCTTTTTCTTGTACTTCTCTTTTCCCCTTTAGACATGGATTGCAACATCGGAGTGATGTGCAGAGAATAGAACTCATTGCAGTTTTCAGCAAGAGTACTTAAGCTGTTGTATTTCATGATGATTTGTTGCTGATCAGAAGTCATCTTTGACAACTCTTTTTGAATACTCACCATGTTCTCTTCATGTCTTTTCTCTGTTGCGGCCTTATCTTCCATGAAAGTCTGAGCCTTTACTAGAGCGGTCTTTGCGAGCTTGAGTGCTTGACTTACATCTTCTTCATAGATCTTGTGATAAAGACTTATGTCTTTCTGAGCTATTGTAAGAGTAGTAGTGCGTCTCAGCACTGTTGACAATATTTTTCCAATATCAAGCGGGCTCTCAGCAAGCAATGCCTCATCTTCTGCTTTGCAGGCATCATGGACTTTCTTCAGTGCCAAAATTCTAGGAGTAAACTCCTCAACTCTTGGGAACGGCACAAGGTTTGGGGTCAAGGAATGGACTTTCAGTTCTGAAGCAAACTGATCATCTTTCATCAGCAATTCTCCTCTTAGATCATCGTCTATATCATTTATATAGTCAGGAGGAGGGATTTGAACCACTTTGGGATCTCTCTTGGATTATTCATCCTCATTTGCTGATAAATCGTCATCATCCTCAGATTCATCAAGGTGAGCAACCTTGGAACCTAAGTCAGCAGCTTCATTTCCTTTTGGTTGAGTGGTTGCTGATGGCAACACTTCAGACTCAACAACTGGAGTTTCACCAGTAGTTAGTTTTAATTGATTAGTTGCTGAGGGCAACGTTTGAGACTCAATTACTGGAGTTTCGCCAGTAGTTAGTTTTAATTGAGTAGTTGTTGAGGGCAATGTTTGAGACTCAATTACTGGAGTTTCGCCAGTAGTAAGTGGAAGGGAGGGGACTTCCTTTGGTTTCACTCCTGAAGATTGACCAATATCTAGATCCTGCGTATGCCTTGCATGGATCATAAGACTGTTTTGTAGAGCGCGTTGGTAATCTTCATCCATTTCATCTTCATCATCAAGGTTTGCATCAGTGACCTTGGCATCAGAAATTTGGCTTTTGCCCTGTTTCAAGGCAGCCCGTTTTCTGGCATATTCTTCTTCAGTATCAGCACCTTGTACAAGTGCTTGATTTTCAGCAGCAGCAGGAGCAGGTTGAGATTCATGCTGAGGTTGTGGTTGTTCAGCTTGTTGATTGTCTTGTTGATCATTTTCAGCAACTGTCAATTTTAAACCACCAACATCAGGACTTGGACCTTGATTGTCATCATCATCGTCTTTCTTGTCCTTTGAATCTTTCCCTTCATCATCACTGGGATCAGTCGGAATGTTTTCATCTTCTTCCTCTTCATCATCATCAGTTAGAATAACTAGCTCGAGATGCTTGTATAAAGAAACACTCGTTACTTCCTCTTCCTCATTTATTTTGTGGGGATCAGCCACCACGGGTACAAATAAACCCTTGAGCATCACAGCTTGTTCAGCTGGAGAGGCACTCTTGAATTTTGCCTTCATATTCTCTCTGATTTGAGCAATCAGATTTGAGCTCATTAGATGAGAATATGACATGTCTTCAAGAGTATGGAGTGGACAAACGTCTCGAGCTTCAGCAGAGAAGATCTCTTTTTCTCATTTGAGAGATGAAGATGGAGATCAGAAAAATCCATTCTTCTGTACCTTTGCCAGTTGCTGACAGATTTAGCAACTCTTGACAAAGTTGTTCTTTTGAAGTTCAAATACAGTTCCTCAGAACTCACTTGTGGATCTTGAGTGATGTGCACCACTTCAGTGGTCTCCTTTAGAGCCTGAAAAAGAACAATATTTAGATCAGGAGAGGTTTGGATAATTGCTTTAGAGTTCAAAGCTGAAACATGAATTACCTGCTGAGATTCAGCAAGCTCATGTTGTACGATTTCCATTCCTTGAGGAGCTTGAGTAGCATCCTCCACTTGTTCATCCTTAAATAAATTTGAGTTAGATACAAGTACTAAGCTTCAAACTTAGTTTTATTACCAAAAACTTTAACTACCTGCTGAGCAGGGAGTGTTGATTCTGGTGCAGAGGCTTCAGCAACCATCTGACTTGCATCTTGAGAAGTCTGTAGAGATAACATAATATTAGCAAAAGAATAAGTTTCAGAAAGTGAAGTTTTACTGATGGTTGAGTTGTCTACCTGCTGAAGAAGGACAGGTTGTGGCTCAGTCCGTTCAGCATTATCAGTTTCTTCATTTTCTGGGACTTTTTCTTCAGCAGACTTCTTGGCTTGCTCTGTTTGAGAAAGCTGCGCGGTTTCAGCAATCTCCCTTGTCTCTGAAATGACAAGTTGAGCAGAAGCATCTTGACCTTTGAGCTCACTGCTTGTCATGAAGACATCAATGGATTTGTTGGATGATTCTTCAATCTCCAACTCCATTTGTTGGCTTATAGCTTCCAGTACAAGCTGGACTTTGTCAATTGATGTCTTTGGTTAACTTGGGCCAGTATTCTCAGCATCACGAGATGCGTCGTTGAATAGTGCTTCTTGATTTTCTTCAGCAACTTCTGGAACTTGAACCATTGGTGTCTCAGCAACTGGTTCTTCAGCAATTGTGGTTTCAGCAACTTGATGAGTTGCTTGTTCAGCCACCATCTTTTCAGCAGTATCAGCAAGTGCCGCATTTCTCAGATCAGCAGCAATATCACTTGCTGGTTCCAGAGTTTGATCATCTAGATTATCTACAATGTAGATATCTGGGACTTGGGCAAGAATTTCATTTCCACTGCCTTGTGATCTGTTCTCAGTAGAAGGATCAACATTGAGTCGATCATTGAAGGCTTCCGCAAACACTTCAATGTTGCTAACATAGGCTTCAGTAACTACCTCGTCAACATCTACATGAACTTGCGTTTCAGCAATTGTCTGGGAATTGTCTGAGAGGTCATGGACAATAGGGACTGACTTGCAAGCCAGTGTTTTCTTCCTTGTGTTACTTGTCCTTTTCCTCTTGGGGACAGGGTTTGCTGATGACGCTGCAGTCTGAGTGTCATCATCAGCTTTCCTCTTTTTCTTGTTAGATTTCTTCAGTTTCCCAGCAGAGGCGTCAGTAGTTGCATTTTTAGCAACAGGAGTAGTGGTGTCTGCATGATCACCATCTAGAGCAGTTTCATCTTTGTTACCACCCTCTACAGCAGTTTCATCTCTAAGTTGCTGAGTGGTAACATTTGCAGCTGTTGTATACCTTTCTTGCTGACTTATGCTGACAACATCTACAGCTGTTGTCTTCTTAGATTTTTCAAGTTTCTTGCCATCAATCTTAGGTACATTCTGCTTGTAGAAGGATCTTCCCACATTGCATACAAATTTCTTGATTGGCAATGGGTTTCTCAGCTGAATCCTGAAATGTTCAAGGATACAGCATATCTTTATTCCATACATAACTGGAAAGGAAGGTGAGACCTTGTTGTCTTCCACCTTTACCTTGAACTTAGTAACACAATCAACAAGCCTGTTGAAAATGTACTTAGCCCAGTTAAGTTCCGTTTTATTTTCTTAGATATGCATCAGCAGCGGCCACCTTCTCAGGCCTAGTTGGTCTATTCCTCCAACTTGGGAGTCCAAAACTTTGATTAGTAGCAGAGCTACTAGACCAAGTGAATGGCAGAGATGCTTCCTCTTAACGTGCTTTGTCCAAGTCACGGGAGCAATCTCTCCTTTCTTCATTTTCTCATTTCTGACGTCACTGTAGAAGGCTTCAATTTCTTCATCAGTGGCAGTGATGTCATCTTCAGTTCCAGTGGTTGGAATCTGAAAGATTTCCGCTAAATCAGTCCATTTCAGGACGATTTGCGTGTTCTGAACTGTAGTAAAGATCACTTTTTCAGTGACTCCTTTACTATCAGTTAGGGACTGGATTTCTGCATTATTGTAGAACTCCATAGTGTCTAGCATGCTCACTTGCTTAGTGAGAGCAGATATAAAGTTCATGAGGCCTTGCTGCTTGATAAATTCAAGCGCCTCTTTATTATCACCGTCGAGTTCTTGTTCATAGAAGTATCGAATATACTTCACTTTTGCAAATCCACCCCATTGCATCATCATCTCACACTTTGCAGTGTCAAGATATGAAGGAGGCATAGGTTTTTCTGAGATCCTATCATTTTTCAACACAACTTTCGTTGTGTTTGATGCCGGAGTAGTCACCGGAGCAGTGCGTTTCTCAGCACTATCAACCTTAGACGACTTGGAAGACTTAGATGACTGTCTCTTTGGTGCCATTTCTTTTTATAGAGAAGATGTGTACGAAAAAGATAGTTTGCTTTTTGACCGGAGGTACAGTAGATTCAGGCTAAAATTTTGCAGAGAAAGGAAATGTGAGTTAAAGAATTTTGTCATTTCTCTAACTCCTTCTTTATATAGTGTCTCTGATGTGTGAGAAACTCAATCGATTTGAGTTCTCAACAAGGGTAAAACAGAGAAACAAAGGCGTTTGTGGAGCCTTTGCATTGAATGCGTAGTGGCCCACTAACTAAAACCGTCAGAGTATTCTCTCTCTTTGTTTTGTTAACCGTTAGATCAATAACTCCTTTTAATCAATGGCCACGATTGTATTTCATGTCATGATTATTACGAGTTTATCTATGCCCGATTAACGTCACAAATTGATTTTACCGAGTTTTATGGGATTAGATTGCTTGCTGAAATAGACAAGAATCATTTCAGCGAGTTTGCATTAATAGCCTAGATACTTGCTGAAAGTTCCCCCTTACTTAGATATCTCATATTTTCTTAAGTTTAAAAGATATTTCTGATTTCCCGTATCAGTAAATTCTTTTGTACTAGAGATATCCTTTGGTAAAATCTGAGAAATGAGTTTTGCTCTTTTTCTGAGTTCCCGTCTCAGAATATTCCCTTGATATTTGAATACCTGTTTCAGTATCTTTGATTGTCTGAATGCCCATTTCAGCAATCCTTAAGGTTTTTCTCTTACTGAGTGCCTGTCTCAGCAAGTGATCAAGTTTCCTAACAAATACCCGTTTTGAAGGAATTACTTGCTGAATGCCTGTTTCAGCAATCATGTAGTGACCTATCATTTCTTAGAAGAGATTAGTGGACGGAGATTTTAAGTAAGAATACTTTGGCTTGCTGAATACCTGTTTCAGCATTCTGCCAAATGTATCCTTTATTGAGGTAGTTCAATCAATCCAAGGTTATACCTTAGCATTGCGAACCTATTATCTGGTAGGGGCTTGGTAAAGATGTCAGCAAGTTGATCATCAGTACCTACTTTCACAACCTCAATATCTCCTTTTTCCACATGATCTCTAATGAAGTGTCTAATATCAATGTGCTTAGTCCTAGAGTGAAACTTAGGATTTTGCGTGATAGCAATAGTACTTGTATTATCACAAAAGATTGGTGTTTTCTTTGCAGAAATACCATAATCTCTTAATTGTTGCTGAATCCATAGGATTTGAGCTATGCAACAACCAACTGCAATGTATTCAAATTCAGTGGATGAATTGGCAACACAGGTTTGCTTCTTGCTGAACCATGGTATTAATCTAGTACCCAAAAACTGACAAGTTCCAGAGGTACTTTTTCTATCAAGAGTTGATCCTCCATGATCAGCATCAGAATAACCAGCCAATTCTAGTCCAGAATCTTTAGGATACCATAATCCAACATTGACTGTACCTTTGACATATTTCAGTATCTTGATTGCCTTTTTGTAGTGTGATTCTCTTGGATCAGATTGGAATCTTGCACACACACAAACAACATACTGAATGTCAGGTCTACTTGCTGTTAAATACAACAAAGAACCAATGAGCTTCCTATACTTGTGTTCTTCAACACTTTTATCTTCTTTAGTATAGCCCAATTGGGTACCAACACTCATAGGGATCTTTTCAGGTTTCTCTTCCTCTTTGATCCTAAACTTTATGAGCATTTCTTTCGCATACTTTGCATGATTTATGAATATTCCATCTTTGAGTTGCTTGACTTGCAATCCTAGGAAATAATTCAATTTTCCCATCATACTCATTTCAAACTTGTTTGTCATGAGTTTGGCAAAATCATCACAAAGTTGCTTGTCCTTAGATCCAAAAATTATGTCATCCACATAAATTTGAACTAAGAGTATTTTACCATCATGGTTCATGGTAAATAAGGTTTTTTGAACTTCAAGTTTCTTGAAACCATTCTCCAACAAGAACTTAGCCAAGGTATCATACCATGCTCTTGGTGCTTGCTTTAAACCATATACAACTTTCTGAAGCTTGTATACCATCTTGATTTCTGAGGGAAGTTCAAAGCCAGGGGGTTGTTCTAAGTAGACTTCTTCAGCAAGTTCACCATTCAAGAATGCACTTTTAACATCCATTTGGTAAACAATGAAGTCATTGTGAGCAGCAAAGGCCAAGAAAAGCCTAATTGCATCCAATCTTGCCACTGGTGCATAAGACTCATCATAGTCCAATCCTTCAGTCTGACAGTAACCTTGAGCAACTAAACGTGCTTTATTTCTTGTTACTTCACCAGACTCACTCAGCTTGTTTCTGAACACCCACTTTGCACCAATAGCTTTCTTGCCTTCAGCAAGTGGTACAAGTTTCCAGACTTTGTTCCTTTCGAATTGATCCAATTCTTCTTGCATTGCCTTTATCCATTCAGAATGCTTTAAAGCTTCTTCTATGGTTTTAGGTTGAGTTTCTGAAACAAAGCAAGAGAACAGTGATTCTACTTGTACGACAGTTGCTTCTTCAGCAAGTCCATGAGTAGTAGATGCTTTGGATCTAGTCACTTGGCGTTTATTAATATCGCCAATCATATCCGTAGAGGGATGATCTCTAATCCATTTATTAACAGGTTTTCTGCTTGTTGGATTGATGAATGTGTATTTTACACTTTCATTCGAGTCTTTTTCACATATTTTAGCTATCCTCTATGTTAATTTAGCTATATTTTAATGCATTTTATTAGAATAGTGTCATGTTTCCCTTTAGATTTTATTTTACAGGTTTTGGTTGAAATTCGAGGATTTCCGGGCAATTATATTGAAGTTGACAAGGAATTGGTGTTCCAGAAGCCTATTTGGAGTATCTGAAGGTTTCCTGATGGGATTTGGAGTCTAGGGGCCGAATCTGGAGGTTTGAAGGCTACTAGAAGTCAGAAACCGAGTCCGAAAAGTGGAAGAAATCCAAAAACGCGTCGAAAACTCGGAATTCCGCGAATTTCTCTTCGGGCGAACCGCCGCAGAGGTGGGGCGAACCGCCCCACACCGGGCGAACCGCCGCGCGTGTGGGACGAACCGCCCCACAATAATTCGAGGCCTATATATAGTTGCTCAGTTTTCTCCGGAAATCATACTTTTCCAGACCTACTTTCTCACCTCTCTCTGTAGTTTTAGGTAGGAACTTCCCGAGGCCTGTCCTGGGAGTTCATAGCTAAGGGGACACTTTTTCGTAGCAGATTGGAGCTTGTAGGATCGCAATTCTTCGGAGATTGACAACCTTCGGTAACTTGTATCTTATAGTTTAATCTACTTATTTTATATATCTTTCAATATGTTTTCTTCTATTATTTCTGTTGATTGCATGCCTATTATGAGTAGCTAAACTTATCGTTGGTGGTAGTATGTGAATTCTTAGCGAAGGGAAGATAATCATGCTAATGGCTATATCGCGCATTATACTCCGTGTCATTGCTTTATTTCGTTGATCAGGCACAGCCTAAATTCTCGTATGTTGTATTAATTATTATGCAGAATTGGACACTTGTCGACCTGGGCGCGAGTTTATCTTCGTAGTGTTGAATAATTACGGAACACATTAGGACATTAGTGATTGACTTGTCAGACCAATTATCTTCGTAGTGCTTAATATTTGCAACAGGACACTAGATTGATTCAAAGATCTCTATGCAAGACCGAGGAATTTATGCATGATTATCGACCCGTTATGCTTTGAAGGATCATACTATCACCAATCTCCATTATCTGTTAGAAAAAACCCCTTGCTATCTGTCTGCTGTTTTATATTCTCTTGTTAAATAGATAAAGCTAGTTATAGTCCTGAGAGAATGACACTCGAGTCATTCTACTGCTACACTACGGTTTTCGTTGTAGTTGTGGATTTCCTTTGGCTAAATACCAAGGGAAAGAAGCATTCCCGTATGATTGTTGTGAAGAATTGGAGGGGGAACAATCACTACCATGTCAAGAAGGGTAACCTCACTGGATGTGCGTTCGAGCCAAGGGGTTTTGCAACAACGTCGTGAATTATCCAAGAGGAGGAGCTAGAGTACACCCGGAGTAAGGACTCCTATGCCTATTCATGCACCACCGAAGGGACAGAAACCATTATTATGTCTGCAATCCATCACAAGGACTGCAAAGTTCGAGTGAACTGGAAGGCACCGGGACATTCTCTCCGCGACGGATTCAATCATGAGTTCGCAGTTGCTAGAAGGTTCCGAAGCGCTAGCTTGGTTCCAATACATAACGACATGGGTACCCAGCACCTTGTTGGGGTGCCCCTTGCCTGTCTCTAAAAAGAGCATCATATTGACATCGGGAGCATCAACTGTAGAGAATGTGGTCGACATTGAAAAACATGGAAGACAACCTCTGAATACCCGAGCAGCTCGCTGTAACCTCCTTGGGGTGTAAAACGCTGGAGGGAGTAGTCCTGATACCACTTGCCTTTCCCCTTCAACAGTTCACAACCTATTGGAGAGATACCGGGTGGAAGATTCCATAACAGAGGCGGCCAATCTTGAAGATTCCCTTCGACACTGCAACTCTACCAGTGACGATGTGCGTGACAGTAGTGACAATGAAGACAATAGGGACAATGATGATACATATGGTTGAATTGGTCCTATCCGATCTATTGATGGAACTACCGCCACTACCACTAGTCCCGATGATCATATATGAGGCTCCCAGAGCAGGCCCAATAACTCACAAACAGCATACTCAGCCGACCGAGGCCAAACCATGGGGTAACATCTAGTATCACATCTTATTTTCTCATTTTCTTACTGCTAGGGACTAGCGTAAATTTCATGAGGGGGGATGGGATTTAAGTGATCTAATGTTGTTAGTTTGGAGCTTGGTATTGGTAGGATGAGTATAGTACCTCGCATGTTTTATCCGTTTGCATTTGCACGTCTACCACTTTCTTAGATTTTTTAGGTTGCATTCACTACATTCATCCTAGGATAGTTTTGCATGTTTTATATGGAGTTTATTGCCGAATTTTTTGAACTTTTTTATTGGGTAGATCAACTAACTATGCCATTAATCGTATGCTTCATCTCTATGAATTTGTTTGAGGTTTTTCTCGCGGGGCTTGTCACATTTATGTATTGCACTTAGTTAAGCATGGTAGTCTCGACATCACTTAGTGGTGTTTTCTCTACTGCGGTTCACGAAGGCCTTTATAATAGGATGATGCATGTTAGGTTCTTATCGTTGTTTCCCGAGTAATTATGTACCTAAGAGGCAACAAGTCTTCACCATGCTTTGTGATTGTTAAATGCCTAGGAAGGAGGTAGTGTGAGGTTGTGTGATCCTTTGTTTATAACCTATTCTTCCGAATAGGTTTGGGGAGGGGGTTACACCATCGTTAGACTTGTTTCTGTTTTTCATTTTCGTATCGTGAGTTTATTTTTCCTTTCCGTGAATTTTGTACTCCAACCTATTCTTTCGAATAGGTTTGGGGAAGTCGTGTGAGTCATTTTGTTTCTCTTTTTGTTATGCTACTGCTGGCTATGAAAATCAAAAAAAAGAGAGAAAATATTCCAGAAAAAAAGAGAAAAAGAAAAAAGAATCTGGAAAGAAAAAAAAAGAAAAAAAGAGAAGACCCCAAAAAAGCAAAGAAGGGTCCAAAAAAGAAAGCCAAATAGCAGTTTAGCAAAGTGTTGAGTCTTATTTTCCATTTTTTGTAATGTTCGTAATCGTGTTGTAATTTTTTATCTTTTTTGTCTTGAGTGTCATCTGTTCTAGACCACCCTCGTCCTGCCATTCAGGAAGTGGTGAATAGCTTAAAACATTACTTGAGAGATGGGTAGAATAGGGGAGAGTTATCTTTTATAGGGAACCCTCATTCGTTTGATGAGAGCCAGTACTGGTTCGACCTCTTTTGAGGAAAAGTCTTAACATGGTGGAACAGCAGTAAGTCCTCAGTTTCATAGGCACAGGGCAACCATTCGTATCTTAGCATGCTTCATTACGTCGTCACTGACTAGGTCCAGGTAGAGAATGTTACGAGAGACTATCTTGTCTTGACATAAGTGCTTATGTGGAGGTGTATGAGTCAATCGAGGTATTCTTCAACCTATATTCATGCTTAGATTTATATGGTTTTTGTTCATATGTTTTTTGGTAAATTCAGTAGATTAGTTCATTTTATTTAACATGAGACTCCATTTTGTGTCTTGCATGTTTTTTGTATTAGAGTCTAGCTTAGTTGCTTGAGGACAAGCAAAGGTTCGGTTTGGGGAGTTTGATGAATGTGTATTTTACACTTTCATTCGAGTCTTTTTCACCTATTTTAGCTATCCTCTATGTTAATTTAGCTATATTTTAATGCATTTTATTAGAATAGTGTCACGTTTCCCTTTGGATTTTATTTTACAGGCTTTGGTTGAAATTCGAGGATTTCCGGGGAAATTATATTGAAGTTGACAAGGAATTGGTGTTCCAGAAGCCTATTTGGAGTATCTGAAGGTTTCCGGATGGGATTTGGAGTCTAGGGGCCGAATCTGGAGGTTAGAAGGCTACTAGAAGTGAGAAACCGAGTCCGAAAAGGGAAAGAAATCCAAAAACGCGTCGAAAATGCGGAATTCCGCGAATTTCTCTCCGGGCGAACCGCCGCAGAGGTGGGGCGAACCTCCCCACACCGGGTGAACCGCCGCGCGTGTGGGGCGAACCGCCCCACAATAATTCGAGGCCCATATATAGTTGCTCAGTTTTCTCCGAAAATCATACTTTTCCAGACCTACTTTCTCACCTCTCTCTGTAGTTTTAGGTAGGAACTTCCCGGGGCCTGTCCTGGGATTTCATAGCTTAGGGGACACTTTTTCGTAGCAGATTGGAGCTTGTAGGATCGCAATTCTTCGAACATTGACAACCTTCGGTAACGTGTATCTTACAGTTTAATCTACTTATTTTATATATCTTTCAATATGTTTTCTTCTATGATTTCTGTTGATTGCATGCCTATTATGAGTAGCTAAACTTATCGTTGGTTGTAGTATGTGAATTCTTAGCGAAGGGAAGATAATCATGCTAATGGCTATATCGCGCATTATACTCCGTGTCATTGCTTTATTTCGTTGATCAGGCACAGCCTAAATTCTCGTATGTTGTATTAATTATTATGCACAATTGGACACTTGTCGACCTGGGCGCGAGTTTATCTTCATAGTGTTGAATAATTACGGAACACATTAGGACATTAGTGATTGACTTGTCACACCAATTATCTTCGTAGTGCTTAATATTTGCAACAGGACACTAGATTGATTCAAAGATCTCTATGCAAGACTGAGGAATTTATGCATGATTATCGACCCGTTATGCTCGGAAGGATCATACTATCACCAATCTCCATTATCTGTTAGAAAAAACCCCTTGCTATCTGTCTGCTGTTTTATATTCTCTTGTTAAATAGATAAAGCTAGTTATAGTCCTGAGAGAACGACACTCGAGTCATTCTACTGCTACACTACGGTTTTCGTTGTAGTTGTGGATTGCCTTTGGCTAAATAGCAAATATTATTTGCTGAATTAGAATCTGACAAATTCCGGTTCATCATGGATCAGGATATGTTTGCTCATCAGCATGTGACTCTTTAGTATGTACTTGTTCAGCACTACTGGGATTTTGTGTTTCTGCTGAGATAGGTTCATCAGCAACTGCTTGTTCAGCATTGCTTGAATATGGTAGATCATCAGCAGGCACTGGAGGTTGTGTAGTTTCAGCAACTTCCGGAGCAACTGCGTCTTTTGCTGGAAATTCCTTGTCATGAACTATATTTATCTTGTCATGACTTTGGGGGAGGAGAGTCATTGCCAGAATCATCATTTAGTTCAATTGACATGATTTGCCTAGCATTAGATTCAGTTCTTTGCTCATGTATGATTAACTTTTTCATACATTATGATATTTCTTCTTCAGCAGGCACTCCTTGTGTCTTTTCATAGAATACAACATGTACTGATTCTTCGATCTTTTGTGTCTTTTTGTTGTAAACTCTATAAGCTTTACTATGCAAGGAGTAACCAAGAAATATCGCTTCGTCTGCCTTTGGTTGAAATGTTCTTAGGTATTCTCTACCGTTATTAAGAATGAAACACTTGCAACCAAATACTCTTAGATGAGTGATATTAGGAGGTCTTCCAACAAACAATTCATAAGGAGTTTTGTTGTGTTCCTTAGTAATCAAACATCTGTTGTGAGTGTAACAGGCGGTATTAATCGCTTCAACCCAGTAAGCCTCACTTATTTCAGTGTCAGCAAGCATTGTTCTTGCGGCTTCTTTCAGGGTATGATTCTTCCGTTCAGCAACACTGTTTTGATGTGGTGTTCTTACTGAGGATAACTAATGTTGT
The DNA here is from genome assembly GCA_028274465.1 of Plantago ovata. Classification (NCBI taxonomy): domain Eukaryota; kingdom Viridiplantae; phylum Streptophyta; class Magnoliopsida; order Lamiales; family Plantaginaceae; genus Plantago; species Plantago ovata. The sequence goes on from CM051457.1 coordinate 60,677,926, forward strand.
ATACCTTTTGAGGTACAATACTCAGTTATGTACTGGTTTACAAACTCAGTACCATGGTCTGTCCTTATGACTTTTACCTTGTCATTTTTCATGACTTCAAGCTTATTCAGCAAGTTAGGTATTTCAGTCCTAGTTTCAGATTTGTGCTTGATGAATACTACCCAAGTGAATCTTGAATAGTCATCCACCACGACCAGACCATACTTCTTACCAGCATAGCTTGTTGAAGAAGATTCAAACAAGTACATGTGCAAGAGTTCCAAAGGTTTTGTAGTTGACGGTACTGCCTTGTTCTTGAAAGAAGATTTGGTTTGCTTTCCTTGCTGACATGCATTGCAAACACCATCCTTCTTAAAAGTAACCTTAGGTAATCCAACTACAAGTGCCTTTTTAGACAGCTTATTCAGCGTCTTGAAGTTTAGATGACTTGTTCGTTTATGCCATACCCATGCTTTTTCAGCAAGGCAATCATGATCTGAGACAAGGCATTTTTCAACGATTGCTGAAGACCAATCTACGGTGTACAAGCCTCCTGATCTTCTTGCAATCATAATTACCGTTTTAGTCTCGAAATCTATAAGTTTACTCATCACTTTTAATTTTGATGAAGTATCCTTTGTCAGCAAACTGACCCATGCTGAAAAGATTAAACTTAAGATTTTTGAGATAAAAAACTCCAGTAATGGTTATGCATCCTAACTTCATGTCACCATAGCCTTTTGTAGAACCAGAGCCTCCAGCAGCAAACCTTACTGTTGGACCTTTAGACCACCGTCTATAGTTTATAAGGTTATTCTTGTTGCCCGTCATGTGCTTTCCACAACCACTGTCAAGTGACAGATTGCATCGTTTGTCTCCGTGGCTGAAGTCTGCACAATCAAGAGCAAACAAGTTAATTATCCAATATTGGATGTCCATTAACATGTTCAAGAATGCGTCCAGTGGAAACCCAAGTCTTAAGTTTTTCAACTTTGACTTGTTTTCTACTTGCTGAGGAACTAGGAGGTTTTGAGCTGAAAGACTTTTGATTCGTGCTGATCAAGTCCACTTTCTGATGTGGTGTCTTGCTCAGTTGACCTTTTTGCTGAACATACTTTTCAGTAAGTTCTTTTCTAGCAAGGTTCCTTCTAGCCCTAGCATTAAGAGTCTTTTCAGAACTCTTAGGCTTGATTTTCTTCATCTCTTTGAAGTATCTTTGTTGACTTTGCTTATACTCGTGTAAAAGTTGACTTTGCTTGGTTTTGAAACCGAGTCCACTTTTCGGAGAATGCTGAGCCTTCGTGTCTCAGTTTTGTCAGCAAAGGTCTTCTGATTACTTTTAGTAATCTTGCCTTTTGACTTAACAAATTGCTTTTCAGCAACTTGTTTGGCGGAATGCTTCACAGCATCCTTCTTCTTTTCAGTTTGCTTCACAGCAACCTGTTTTCCTTTTAAAGTCTTGTTACTTTGAGTAGCAACAGCGGGCTTTATGGTCGTAGGTACTTGATTGCATGTTTCAGCAACCTTAGATTGACCAAACTGATAGAGTTCTGGTTGACCACTATCAGTAGCACGTACGAAGGAAATCGGTGATTTGTCTTTACTCAAGATTTCTACGTCATCACCTTCATACGTTGCACCTAAACCTTCTTTCTGAGATGGATCTCTCAAATAAGAGTTTAGTTCAGTCAGCGTATTACTTGCGTCAGCATAAGATTTGAAATTGATTTTCATCTTTTTCATCTCTTGGATTTCAGCAAGTAACTTTAGAATTGAGGACTGATATTCTTCCAATTCTAATGCCATTTGAGAATTCTTCTCTATAGCTTCAGCAATCAACTTCTTAAGATGCCTTATTTCAGCATCCTTTTCTTCTGTCTCTTCCTTCAGCAAGACATACTTTTCAGTAGTCTGCTTGGTGAGAGTTTCAGCAAACTGTAGTTTCTCTTGCTGTCTGCTCAGAGTTTTCTCAAATCTTTCGATTTCTCCTTGAATTTTGTCAAGGTCAATCTCGTCTTCACTTTCTGAGTCTGAGTCAGAGGTAGGGTTGTTTACCTGACCGACCATGAGGCAGAACTCGTAGTTTAACACATCTGGATAAGCTTCCATAGCTATTCCACAAACTTCTTTTCCAATCTCCACGTCTAGAGTGGCTTCTTCATCGTCAGTGTCTGAGCTTTCATCCTCACTGTCTTCGGAGCTAGTATCAATGCACAATGCATCAATTTTTGCTTGAAGCTTCTTCTTTTCTTCAGCAATAAAAGCTCTTTTGAACTTCTTCTTCTTTTCAGCAGATTTGCCTTTCAGCAAAGGGCAATTTGCTTTGAAGTGTCCAGGATTTTTGCAGTAAAAGCAGAGATCATTTCCAACTGTTGGTTCTTCTGATGTAGTTGCTTGCTGAGCTTGCTTGTTCAGCGAGCTAGTCTCATTCTTGTACTTATGGTAGTTGTTACCAAGATGCTTTTTCAGCTTCTCTTTTGCTTTTCGCCTTTCAAGTTCCTTACTAATGAATTTCTTCATGTTTTTGACAACTAAAGAGTTTTCATCAGCAGGCTCTTTATCATTCTTCTTTTCAAAAGATGACGGCTTTGCAGCAAGAGCAATGTTTTGCGATTTTTCAGCAAACACATTTTCTCTTTGCTTTGTCTCATAGTTCACAGTAGCAAGATGAGAGAACAACTCTGTTGGTGTAATGTCTGGCATTCCTTGATTGTAATAGAAATTCTGAGTGTGGATCCATTCTTGATTCAGACTTCTGATGATGGTTTTCACCTTCTCAGGATCTGAGTAAAGATTTCCAACACCCAAGGCTGCCATTTCACTAACAAGAGTTGTGAATCTGAAGTCCAAGTCTTCCAGTGACTCGTTTGTACCTTGTTTAAAGTTTTGGAACTTTAATTTCTGTACTTCAAGTTTGTTTTCCTTGGTTTTGTCAGATCCAGCACAAAGATCTTGAACCATTTTCCAAGCTTCCTTAGCAGTCTTAGCACCCCACAGTTTGCACTGTATGGTATCCGGAGTTGATCGAACGATGATGTTTCTTGCTTGGCCATCAAGACGGGATCTCTTAGCTTCGTCAGAAGTCCATTCCTCTCTCGGTTTTGGCACAACGGTATCAACCGGTTCGCCTAAGATAGTTTCCTTTCCAGCTTCAGTGGTCTTGTGAGGGAAACTCCTTTCAACCTTAGTGATCTTGATAGGTCCATCATTAATGACAGTGACCATCTCATCACTAATGGCCTCAAGATGTAGCATCATGTTGTTTCACAATTTTTCGTAATTTTCCAGCTTCAGCAAGGGAGCGTCTCCTAAAGACATCATGTCAGCAAAACACTACCAAACTGATCAAGTGAGAGTGATTTACGAAAAGCACCTAAGGGGATCTAGGTTCAGTGCTGAAGGTTAAAGAACCTCCAGCTCTGATACCACTTGTTGGTCCCTTTAAACAACAAGAAAAGACTAGAGGGGGGGTGAATAGTCTTTTCAAACTTTCGTCGTTTAAACCTTTCTCAGCAAGTGCTTATTACTTTTCAGTAATGAGTTTGCTGATACTTAACTTTCTCAGCAAGCGCAAGTTACTTCACAGTAACAAGGTTTGCTGATACTTAAAATCAGAGAGCGGAAGTCTTTGATACAATAAGTGCTTTTTCAGTAAATGAAGGTTTCAGCAAGTGATGTGAGTGACTGTGTACAGATAGATATGATTTGCTGAAAACAAGTAAAGTAAGTAAATCACAAAAACACTTAGTGGTATCTGAGAGTGGCGTAATATATCAACTAATCCACTTTGTCCTTTCTAGGACTGAATCCACTAAGATAAGATTGAGGTTCCTTACAACACCTATCTAGAGCGATTCAAACAGAAACCAACGCACACTTGCTTCGTCTCCAACCTAACTAGAGAACGTAACCTTGTTCTCCACCAAACTTGGTACTTTTAATCAGCAACACTATGCTCGATTAAGTTCCCCCTGAATATCACGCCTCAAAGGGTGTATTTTCAGTTAGAGAGGTTTGGGATGAGATAACTTAATTATAACTTATTCAGTTACAACAAGTAATCTAAGAAACAAAACTTTGAATACTTTGCAGTAAACAAGTTTGATTGTTTCTGGTGTCAAGACTTGTTCTTGTTCGAAAGAAAGAAAGAACACTTAACTAATTTCTTAGTTGTGTAAAATCTACTTCTTCACAAGTAGCTTTTTCAAGCTTTAAGTCTTGGAACGGATCAATGGCAGTAGAGAGTATTGAAGGGTATGTGAATTTAAGCACAAGTGAGAGTATGATCACGTTGTTGACACACTTCAACTCTTTGTCGGATGACCTCTATTTATAGTGAAATAAGGAGCCGTTTGAATTTTAAATTCTAAGGCTTTTGTTCCTTAAAATGTCACTATCTTGCTTTTGTACTTTCAGCAGCGTCCTTGTTTGTCTTCTAGTCTTCATGTCCTTCGCGTGCATGCTTTGCATTTAATGCTCATTTGAATGAAATTCAAACAGTAACATTGGAGCGCAAATACAAGTACTTTCAGCAAGAGGTCACATATGTTCCATCAGCAAGTGGTCAGTCTCAGTTTCAACAAGCACAACCTACTCTGTCGTATAGATTTTCACTTATGCAATGTTGTTGCTGAAGTTTCCACTTTCTGAGCAACATGTGCCTTTGTAGATACCAGTCTTCAGAAATCTTCTAGTCTTCAGTCTTCGAAATCTTCAAGATTCTGAGCGGTTTTAAATGCTTCAATAATTTGTTTGTAAAAACAAAGTACATCATCAGCAAATGCTTCAATAATTTGTATTTCTTTTCAGAAAACAAGATACATCATAAGCGGTAAAACCAACCTATCTAGCACCTACTCTAAGTCTTCAGCAAACGTTCCTGTTTTACAATGTCCTTAAAATTCTAAATTCCTATGGACCTTAAGAGTACTAGTTACTGGACTTCCCTTAATTTAGCATGGCTAATTGCTCATCAAAATTACAAGGTTCTTAACAAGTATCCATAACATCCTCATCTTCCTCATCATCATCATCATCATCAGAATCACGCTGTCGAAGGGAAGCCTCAACATCAGCAGCAGCCATGGGGTTCTTCATACGATACCTATTCAATTGCACATCAATAGTTGATGGGGAAAGGGCCGCGACCTCAGAATCCCCCTCAACAATGTCCTCAACCCCACGATATTTGCAATAAGCCGTGATGAAACTTGGAAAAATGAAGGGCTTCTTCTTCTTCTCCCAATGACGCTCGTATTCTTCATACATGATCTTCCTGATGTCTATACGATGCTTGCCCAACAAGCAGTAGAGGAGCTCAACATAGTTCGGTTGAATCCATGTGTCATTCTTCCTAGGAATCATATTGGCAATACAAAACTTCATCACCACCTTAGACTCAAGACTAAGGTCACTCTGATGGATCCGTCCTGGTTTTGCCCCGGATTCTGGAAACACATATTGCTTGTTGCAAATCTCAACCGTGATATCGCTTCCAATCCCCCTAGTAGCCCTCGAATACACATAAGAATGGTCACTCCCGGTGAACTCCCGTTCCCCCATATGAATAAAATGAGAAATTGAGGCAGGAGTCCATGGCACGATTATGCCTCTAACAAGAACAGCATCCTTCTCTTCAAGATCCGTATAGCCAACATAAAACTCATGGAGAAGGCTCTTATCATACCCCTTAAAACGGTTGGAAGTAAAACAACCCCAATTCCTCTTCTTAACCAAACAAGAGAGAACCTTGTAACCCCGTCGGTTAGCATGGTCTTCTGGAATCTCAATCCTCCGATCAGGAATGGTCGATCGTCCACCTTGAGCAAGCTCCGCTTGGAGCCTTAAACGGACGTTGATAGCAGAAAGCGACAGCTCAAACAACTCATGAGAAGGTTGGGAGCTTGAAGCTACCCCTTTGCCCTTCTTGCTCCTAGATGAGCCAGCTTTCTTCTTGTCACGTGGTGGCATGGTACCTACATCTTGTACAACATAAAACAGATTCATGCATATGCAAATGCAAAAGTGAAATAAACGAGTGATAACATCAACAATCGTACTCCTCAAAAGCTCCCTGTCTAATCTAGCCACTTCAAGAACTAAAATGCAACACACCAACATATCATAGACATCTAACATATCACATTAAGCTCATGCTAGAAAACAAATAACCATAAATCATAAGGCTCAAATCATACCATAGTAGCAAAAAATCTAGCATAAAAAATCCTCAAACTCATCAATCATGCGTTCTACCATTATGTCCATCATCATCATATCAATAAGCACAACTATAAACATGGAATGAAAGGAAAAGAAACAATGCATATCAAGACATAGACATCTAGTAGGCAAAATTCTCAAACCAACAAACCAAGAAAAATTGAACATGCAATTGATAGTGAATAACGTTTCTAATCACACAAACAATCAACCCATACATCATATAAGCTCAATTGAAGCATAAATAAAAAAAAAACCCAAATTTGAAAAATTAGGGTTCATGTGAGGTTACCTCAAATCCGAAGAATGAATGAACTAGGATGAAATTTGTTCGGATGGAATGAAAGAGCACGTAATGGGCTTCGATTGAAGGTAAAGAACACAAAATTTGATGGAGAATTGAAGGATTTATGTAAGATGGAAGATTTTTTGAGTTTTTGGGTGTTTTGGAGTAAGAGAGGTGAAGAAGATGAGAGAATGAGGAGATTGGGGAGAAATCCCGTATTCATCTTTTCTGAATACGGGGGGCGAATCGCCCCGTATGTGAGGCAATTCGCTCCCCATTGCCAGAGAGCTCTCTAGCGATGTGGGGCGAATCGCCCCGTATGTGGGGCGAATCGCTCTGCATTTCCAGAGAGCGTGAAGATCTCTGGCGATGTGGGACAATTCGCCCCCCATGAGGGGCAATTCGCTCCCCACCTCCAGAGGTGGGGAGACGAAATTTTTCCGAAAAAGTTCAGTTTTTATCCCCGAAAACCATTTTCCTCACGAAAAACACTCGAAAAATTTCATTCAAACATAAACATAAGCACAAAAAATCACATAACCCGACAAATTAATATAAGTAAGGACAAATTGTTCAATGTATGAATGCAATGCAATGCAATAAAGCGAGAAAAACTCCGGGTTGCCTCCCGGACAGCGCCATTGTTTATAAAGTCTCTGACTCGGCTTCTTCTTTCTTTTTAGTTCTTGTTCTTGAGGGTACTAGACTTCCCCTTTATCGATCTCTTCCTCATGCCTAGTACCTGTGAGTGAGAATGGACATATACAGCAAGACCAAAGTAGTTAATAGAATGAGAAGCATTGAAGTGAGGACTAGGATCAGATATGGCTCGCAACACATGTTGCTTGCCATCCATCTCAATGGTGCAAGTTCTTCGGTAGATGTCGATTACGGAGCGTAGCTTAGTCAAGAACGTTCGTCCCAAGAGAAAAACATCCCCCATTCCCGGTGTAGACGCCGGCATCACAACAAAGTTGGTGTATACAGAAGCTTCACCAATCTTAACCAATACGTTTTTCACAATGCCTTCGGGTCGTACAAAGGATCCATCCGCAAGTTGCACAATAGCCTTATGCTCCGAAAGCTCTCCAAGGCCACTCTTCTCAAACACATTCATAGGGAGCACATTCGAGTAAGATCCCGTATCAAGTGTAGCATGGACATCTTCAAGTTCACCAATCTCAACCTTCACATTGAAACTATCAGGAATTGGCTCGGGATCTTCTTGCTCCTCATCGCTAACATCAAAACCAAGGTCCTTCTCTTCTTCCTTGGCTAGTGGGGGCTCGCCATCCTTGCAACACTCACAATTAGCAACCTTCTTGATAGTGATTTCAACAGGAAGATCACCCACCAAGGTAATAGACATCGACTTCTCAGTGTTGCTAGGCAACTTCCCTTGCTCCCTACTTGCTCCACGGTCAATCAATTCTTGCATCTTTTGATGAGCAAGCCTAGTGCTTGCCTCCAACTGATCAAGTCTCGCCCTTGTTTTCTCTGATTCTTCTTCATAACGCTTAAGAAAACCTTGGGTGTGATCAACCATTTTCTGCAAATTCTCCATGAGAGAGCCGTCTTCGACTTCGGTTGCTCTTTAGGAGTTGGATTTTCACATTGATCATTACCATAGCTAAGATTGCTACGGTCTTGGTTAGGGCCATAAGTTTGGCTAGCTGGTGCATATCCTTGGTTGTTTTAGAACCCCCTTCTCCAAAATCCACCACGAGGATTCCTACCATCTTGACAATAGCTAGCTTCTTGAACTCCAAATTCCGCAACAAAGGCCTCCTCGTCGCTTCCTTGAACCCAATTGCCACCATCGTGTGCAAGCTCCGACCTACACATATGAGCCCCATGCCCATAGTTCTTGCAAATCCGGCAAATCTCATTAGAAACGAACGTTCCAACTGAGCTCTTGAGAACTTGCTTCAGCTCATTGGTGAAGCACTCAAATCGATCCCCACTTGCTCCATACATTGGAACCTCCTGATTGGGTGGAGCGTCGCGCCTCCTAACCACTACTCTTGGATCCTTGAATTGAGATCCCTTAGCAAGCCCTTCGAAAACTGCCCAAACAGCCTCCGCGGTTTCTTCCCAAATATTACCACGGCACTGGAAATCCACCACTTGATGATTCTCAAAAGTGAGTCCATTGTAGAAGTGTTGGACAAGATCCGAAAGCTCAAAACCATGGTGTGGACACTTGTTCAAGAGGTCGTTGAACCTCTCAAGCGCGGTGTAGATTGTCTCATCATAGTCTTGTTTGAAACCAGTGATTTGTGCCTTAAGCGCGGTACTCAATGTGTGAGGGAAGTATTTCTCCATAAAGGCTGAAAAGACCTTTTCCCAAGTGTTAAGCGAACTGGCTTCCAGAGAACCTAACCATGCCTTGGCTTTATCGCCAAGCCCCATCACAAAAACCTTCATTCTCAGCTCATCATCCGTCACCTCCGTGCCCGGTCTTTGGAGTTGGTTGACGAAGTCATCGATATCATGCAAATACCCTATCACGTCTTCCCTAGACAAGCCATAGAAACTCGGGTGTTGCTGGAACATGTGGTTTTTGATTTCCATGTCACGAGTCGCAGGCGAAAGGACAATCGTTGGAACCTTCATTCGTTCCTTGTTGGGTTGAACCCATGATTTCAACACTGGACGAGCCATCACAGGATCTTCAAAGAGTGCTCGAAGATATTCAGAGGAATCGATTTCCTCTATGTCACCTTGAGCGAGATTCCGCCTTCTTTGATGGTAAACCCTGTCAATTTCTTCGATAGGTTCAGCAAGAGGTATTCCACTAGATCGCGTACGTTGCATACACTATCTATAACAATAATGGAAAAGAGTATCAAAAGAGAGCAAATTAACTAAACTTAATAAATCTAGGAATTGAATGCTGAAAATATAAATAAGCTAAAGAGAAAAAAGGAGTATAGTCCCCGACAACGGTGCCAATTTGATGAACGATATTGTGAGACTCAATTAATCAAATAAATTTGTTTTTAGCCAAAGGCAGCTCACAACTACAACGAAAACTAAGGCACGTAGTGTAGAAGTAAGATAACCTCGAGTGTCGATCTCTAAGGACTATAACTAGGTTTATCTAATTTAACTTAAACTATAATTCAGGAATCAAGCACAACACAGATTTTCCTTATCAATATAATGGAAGTTAGTGATAGTATGATCATTCAAAGCAACGGGTAATAATCATGCATGAAGTACTTGAAGTTTGTATAGAAATCTATGATCATGAATTGTCGTATGTGTTCCTTTCAATTCAACACTACGAAGATAGATGGCTTAGATAGATCAAAGAAATGAAACAATAAATCAAGTCTTAAACGCGCGAAGCCACTCATGCATCATTAAGAACCCTAGCTAAGAAATCACATACTATCACCAACGATAGATTTAGCTACTCATAGATAAATTGCAACAAGAATCAAAGCAAGATTGAATGAAAACATGTTGAATGAAATAAATAAAAGCAGAAAAATTGTGAGATACAAGTTACCAACGAAGGTTTTCAATCTCCGATGAATTGATAACTCAGAAGCAAGAATCGAGAATCAAAGATGTCCAATCTCTATGCTTAAGCTTCCAAATCAATAAGAAAAAGAGTCTTCTATGCTAATAATTCCCAGAACAGGCTCTGGAGAATTTGTCTCTCAAAATAAGGTGAAAAGGTATGAAAAATGAACTAAACTAGCGAAACTATATATACCTGTCGAAACCTCCCGGGCGAATCGTCCCCGGTGCCAGGCGAACCGCCCGGGACCTGCAGCGAGAGTTTGGTTTTGGTTTCCTTTTTGGACTCGATTTTGCCTTCTAGTGACCTTTAAGCCTTGAAACACGTCCCCTAGGCCTCAAAACTCGTCTAGAAACTTCTAGATACACCACGGATGACCAGAGGCACCCAAACTTCATTCTCTTTACCATAGGTGCCCATCAAAAGTACGTTTTTCACCTAAAACCTAAAATATGCAAAGAAAAGGGAAACGTGACACTATTCTAATAAAATGCACTAAAATATAAGCTAAATTAACCTATAGAGGATAGATAAATTGGTGAAAAAGACTCGAATGAAAGTGTAAAATACACGTTCATCAATCAGCCACCACGGGTACAAAGGAACCCTTGAGCATCACAGCTTGTTCAGCTGGAGAGGCACTCTTGAATTTAGCTTTCATATTCTCTCTGATTAGAGCAATCAGACTTGAGCTCATGAGCTGAGAATATGTCAACTCTTCTAGAAGTATGGAGTGCACAAACGTCTCGAGTTTCAGCAGAGAAAGTCGCTTTTTCTCGTTGGACAGATGAAGGTGAAGATCAGAAAAGTCCATCCTTCTGTACCTTTGCCAGTTGCTGACAGATTTAGCAACTCTGGTCAAGGTAGTTTTCTTGAAGTCCGAGTAAAGTTCCTCTGAACTTACTTTCAGATCTTCAGTGATGTGAACCACTTCAGTGGTCTCCTTTTGAGCCTGAAAAAGAATAAAATTAAGTTCAGGAAAGTTTTGGAGAATAGTTTTAGAGTCAAAATCTGGAACATGATTTACTTGCTGAGATTCAGCAAGCTCATGTTGCACACTTGTTTGTGCTTGTACTATTTCCATTGCTTCAGGAGCTTGAGAAGCATCCTTGAATTTGTTCATCCTGAAATAATTTTAAGTTAGATACAAGCACTAAGTTTTTAAACTTAGTTGAATTACCAAAAACTTCATCTACCTGTTGAACAGGAGTTGTGGATTTTGGTGCAGAAGTTTCAGCATCCTTCTGACTTGTATCTTGAGAAGTCTGTAAAGAAATCATTATATTAGCAAAATAATGAGTTTCAGATAGTGAAGTTTTGCTTATGGTTGAGTTAACTACCTGCTGAAGAACGGCAGGTGGTGACTCAGTCCTTTCAGCAACGACAGCTTCTTCAATATCTGGGACTCGTTCTTTAGCAGACTTATTTTCTTGCTCTATTTGAGAAGGCTGTGCAGATTCAACAATCTCCCTTATCTCTGAAATGACAAGTTGAGCAGAGACATCAAGTTCACTGCTGGTCATGAAAACATCTACGTACTGCTTTGTTGGAGGTGTCATCAATCTCCAATTCCATTTGCTGGCTCAGTTCTGTCAGCACCAGCTGAACTTTGTCAATGGATGTTTTCGGTGAACTAGGTCCAGTATTCTCAGCATCACGAGATGCGTCGTCGAACAATGTCTCTTGTGGTGTTTCAGCAATTTCTGGGACTTGAACCATTGCAGTCTCAGCAACTGGTTCTTCAGCAATCACAGTCTCAGTAACTGCGGTTTCAGCAACTTGATGAGTTGCTTGTTCAACAACCATCTTTTCAGTATCTAGATTATCTACAATGTAGATATCTGGCACTGGGGTAGGAATTTCGTTTCCACTGCCTTGTGGTCTTATCTCAGCAGATGTATCAACATTAAGTTTGTTGTTGAAGGCTTCTGCAAACACTTCAACATTGCTGAAGTAGGCTTCTGTAAGCACTTCATCAACATCTACTAGAGCTTGTGTTTCAACAACTACTGGAGTATCATCCGAAATATCATGGAAAACTGGAACTGACTTGCGAGCCAGTGTTTTCTTTCTTGGGTTATTTGTCCGTTTCCTCTTAGGGATGGGGTTAGCTGATTACGCTGCAGTTTGAGTGTCATCATCAGCTTTCCTCTTTTTCTTCTTTGATTTTTCCAGTTTCTCTCTAGCAGCAGCTTCTGCAGTAGTTGCTTTTTCAGCAACGGCAGTTGTACACGTACCTTGTTGATCACCGTCTACAGCAGTTTCATCAACAACTTTTTCAGCTGTTGGAGTCTTATCTTGCTGACTAGTGGTGACAACATCTGCAGCTGTTGTATACCTTTCTTGCTGACTTGTGCTGACAACATTTGAAGCTGTTGTCTTCTTTGATTTCTTATCAGCAAGCTTCGGTCCATTTTGCTTGTAGAAGGCTCTTCCCACATTGCATACTGATTTCTTAATCGGCAATGGGTTTCTCAGTTGAATCCTGAAGTGTTCAAGGATATAGCATATTTTTAGTCCATACATGACCGGGAAGGTAGGTGAGACCTTGTTCTCTTCAACCTTGACCTTGAATTTAGTAACACAATCAACAAGTCTGTTGAAAATGTACTTTGCCCAGTTGAGCTCAGTTTTGTTCTCATGTATATGCATCAGCAGCGGCCACCTTCTCAAGCCTACTTGGTCAATTCCTCCGACTTGGGAGTCAAAGACTTTGATGAGTAGCAGAGCTACTCGACCAAGTGAATGGCAGAGATGCTTTCTCTTAACGTGCTTTGTCCAAGTCACGGGAGAAATCTCTCCTTTCTTCATTTTCTCGTTTTTGACATCACTGTAGAAGGCTTCGATTTCTTCATCAGTGGCAGTGATGTCATCTTCAGTTCCAGTAGTTGGAATCTGAAAGATGTTGGCTAAATCAATCCATTTCAGGACGATTTGCACACCTTGAACTGTGGTCGAAATCACTTTTTCAGTGACTCCCTGTCCATCAGTCAGAGTTTGGATTTTTGCATTGTTGTAGAATTCCATGGTGTCTAACATACTCACTTTCTTAGGGCGAGCAGTTATGAAGAAAGTAAGGCCTTGTTGTTTTATCAACTCAAGCGCCTCCTCATTTTCTCCATCTAGTTCCTGTTCATAGAAGTATCTTATATACTTCTCTTTGGCAAATCCGCCCCATTGCATCATCATTTCAAACTTTGCAGTGGCAAGATATGCAGGCGGCATGGGTTTCTCCATTACACGGTCGTTCTTCAACACAATTTTCACTGTGTTGGTTGCCGGAGTTATAACCGGAGCAGTGCTTTTTCCAGCACTATCAACTTTCGATGACTTTGAGGTCTTGGAGGACTGTCTCTTTGGGGCCATTTCTTATATAGTGTGAGAAATGTACGAAAAAGATTACTTTGCTTTTTGACCGGAGGTACAGTGAATTCAGGCACAGGCTATAAAAATTTGCAGAGAAAGGAAATGTGAGTTAAAGAATTTTGTCTTTCTCTAACTCTTTGTTTATATAGTATCTCTGATGTGCAAGAAGCTCAATCATTTTTGAGTTCTCAACAAGGGTAAATCAGAGATTCAACAACGTTAGTGGAGCCTTTGCATTAAATGCGTAGTGGTCCACTAACAAAAACCGTCAGAGCACTCTTTCTCTTTGCAATATTAACCGTAAGATCAAAAACTACTTTAAATCAATGGCCACGATTATATTTCATGTCATAATTATTAGCGAGTTTATATGTGCCCGATTAACGTCACAAATTGATTTTACCTAGATTTATGGGATTTGATTGCTTGCTGAAGTAAACAAGAATCTTTTCAGCGAATTTGTGTGACCAGCTTTGTTATTTGCTGAAAGTTCCCCCTTAATCAAATATCTCATATTTCCTTAAAATAAAAGACATTTCTGAGTTCCCGTCTCAGTAAATTCTTTTTGTCTTGAGATATCTTTTTGTAAAATCTGAGAAGTGAGTTTGCTCTTTGTTGAGTTCCCGTCTCAGAATTTTCCTTTGATACTTGAATAACTGTTTCAGTATCTTTGATTGTCTGAATGCCTGTTTCAGCAATCCTTAAGGTTTTTCTCTTACTGAGTGCTCGTCTCAGCAAGTGATCAAGTTTCCTAACAAATACCCGTTTTGAAGGAATTACTTGCCGAATGCCTGTTTCAGCAATCATGTAGTGACCTATCATTTCTTTTTAGAAGAAATCAGTGGAAGGAGCTTTTATTCAAGTAAGCATACTTTGACTTGCTGAATGTCTGTTTCAGCAATCTGCCATTTGTATCCCTTATTGAGGTAATTCTATCAATCCAAGGTTATACCTTAGCATTGCGAATCTGTTATCTGGTAGGGGCTTGGTAAAGATGTCAACAAGTTGATCATCAGTACCTACTTTTACAACCTCAATGTCTCCCTTTTCCACATGATCTCTAATGAAATGATGTCTAATATCAATGTGCTTGGTCCTTGAGTGGAACTTAGGATTTTGCGTGATAGCAACAACACTTGTATTATCGCAAAAGATTGGTGTTTTCTTTGCAGAAATACAATAATCTCTTAATTGTTGATGAATCTATAGGATTTGAGCTGTGCCACAACCAGCCGCAATGTACTCAGATTCGGTAGATGAATTGGCAACACAGGTTTGCTTCTTTCTGAACCATGATATTAATCTAGTAGCTAGAAACTGACAAGTTCCAGAGGTACGTTTTCTATCAAGAGTTGATCCTCCATGATCAGCATCAGAATAACCAACCAATTCAAGTCCAGAATCTTTAGGATACCATAATCCAACATTGACTGTACCTTTGACATATTTCAGTATCTTGATTGCCTTTTTGTAGTGTGATTCTCTTGGATCAGATTGGAATCTTGCACACACAAAAACAGCATACTGAATGTCAGGTCTACTTGCTGTTAAATACAACATGGAACCAATGAGCTTCCTATACTTGTGTTCTTCAACACTTTTATCTTCTTTAGTATAGCCCAATTTTGGTACGAACACTCATATCGATCTTTTCAGGTTTTTCTTCCCCTTTGATCCTAAACTTTATGAGCATTTCTTTCGCATACTTTGCTTGATTTATGAATATTCCATCTTTGAGTTGCTTGACTTGCAATCCTAGGAAATAATTCAATTTTCCCATCATACTCATTTCAAATTTGTTTGTCATGAGTTTGGCAAAATCATCACAAAGTTGTTTGTCCTTAGATCCAAATATTATGTCATCCACATAAATCTGAACTAAGAGTATTTTACCATCATGGTTCATGGTAAACAAAGTTTTGTCAACTTCACCTTTCTTGAAACCATTATCGAGCAAGAACTTAGCTAAGGTATCATACCAAGCTCTAGGTGCTTGCTTTAGACCATATACAACTTTCTGAAGTTTGTATACCATCTTAGTTTCTGAGGGAAGTTCAAAGCCAGGGGGTTATTCCAAGTAGACTTCTTCAGCAAGTTCACCATTCAAGAATGCACTTTTAACATCCATTTGATAAACAATGAAGTCATTGTGAGCAGCAAAGGCCAAGAAAAGTCTAATTGCATCCAATCTTGCAACTGGTGCATAAGACTCATCATAGTCCAATCCTTCAGTCTGACAGTAACCTTGAGCAACCAAACGTTCTTTGTTCCTTGTTACTTCACCAGACTCACTCAGCTTGTTTCTGAACACCCACTTTGTACCAATAGCTTTCTTGCCTTAAGCAAGAGGTACAAGTTTCCAGACTTTGTTCCTTTCAATTTGATCCAGTTCTTCTTGCATTGCCTTGATCCATTCAAGAGGGATGATCTCTAATCCATTTGTTAACAGGTTTCCTGCACTTTGGATCTGGATATGTTTGCTCATCAGCATGTGACTCTTCAGCATGTACTTGTTCAGTACTACTGGCATTTTGGTGTGTTTCTGCTGAGATCGGTTCATCAGCAACTGCTTGTTCAGCATTGCTAGATTGTGGTAACTCATCAGCAGGCACATGAAGTTACATAGTTTTAGCAACATCCGGAGCAACTGCGTCTTTTGCTGGAAATTCTTTGTCATGAACTGTATTTATCTTGTCATGACTTGGGGGAGGAGAGTCATTGTTAGAATCATCATTTAGTTCAATTGACTTGATTTGCCTAGCATCAGATTTAGTTCTTTGCTCATGTATGAGTAGCTTCTTCATACATTCTGATATTTCTTCTTCAGCAGGCACTCCTTGTGACTTTTCGTAGAATACAACATGCACTGATTCTTCGATCTTTTGTGCCTTTTTGTTGTAAACTCTATAAGCTTTACTATGCAAGGAGTAACCAAGAAATATCGCTTCGTCTGCCTTTGGTTGAAATGTTCTTAGGTATTCTCTACCGTTGTTAAGAACGAAACACTTGCAACCAAATACTCTTAGATGGGTCATGTTAGGAGGTCTTCCAACAAATAACTCATAAGGAGCTTTGTTGTATTCCTTAGTAATCAGACATTTGTCTTGAGTGTAACAGGCGGTATTAATCGCTTCAACCCAGTAAGCCTCACTTATTTCAGTGTCAGCAAGCATTGTTCTTGCGGCTTCTTTTAGAGTGTGATTTTTCCTTTCAGCAACACCGTTTTGTTGTGGTGTTCTTACTGAGGATAACTGATGTTGTATGCCTTTTGAAGTGCAATACTCAGTTAAGTACTAGTTTACAAACTCAGTACCATGGTCTGTCCTTATGAATTTTACCTTGTCATTTTTCATGACTTCAAGCTTATTCAGCAAGTTAGGTATTTCATTCCTTGTTTCAGGTTTGTGTTTGATAAATACTACCCAAGTGAATCTTGAATAGTCATCTACCACCACCAGACCATACTTCTTACCAGCATAGCTTGTTGAAGAAGATTCAAACAAGTCCATGTGCAAGAGTTGTAAAGATTTTGTAGTTGACGGTACTGCCTTGTTCTTAAAAGAAGATTTGGTTTGATTTCCTTGCTGACATGCATTGCAAACACCATCCTTCTTGAAAGTAACCTTAGGTAATCCAAGTACAAGTGCCTTTTTAGACAGATTATTCAGCGTCTTGAAGTTTAGGTGACTTGCTCGTTTATGCCATAACCATGATTTTTCAACAAGGCAATCATGATCTGAGACAAGGCATTTTCAACGATTGCTGAAGACCAATCTACAGTGTACAAGCCTCCTGATCTTCTAGCAACAATAATAACCTTCTTTGTCTCAAACTCAATAAGTTTACATTGATCACTTTTGATTTTGATGAAGTATCCTTTATCAGCAAATTGACTCATGCTGAAAAGGTTAAACTTAAGATTTTTGACATAAAGAACTCCCGAAATGGTAATGCATCCTAACTTCACGTCACCGTAGCCTTTTGTAGAACCAGAGCCTCCACCAGCAAACCTTATTGTTGGACCTTTAGACCACCGTCTATAGTTTATAAGGTTATTCTTGTTGCCCGTCATGTGCTTTTCACAACCACTGTCAAAGTGCCAGATTGCATCGTTTGTCTCCGTGGCTGAAGTCTGCACAATCAAGAGCAAACAAGTTAATTATCCAATATTGGATGTCCATTAACATGTTCAAAAATGCGTCCAGTGGAAACCCAAGTGTTAAGTTTTTCAACTTTGACTTGTTTTCTACTTGCTGAGGAACTAGGAGGTTTTGAGTCGAAAGACTTTTGATTCGTGCTGATCAAATCCACTTTCTGATGTGGTGTCTTGCTCGGTTGACCTTTTTGCTGAACATACTTTTCAGTAAGTTATTTTGTTGCAAGGTTCCTTCTAGCCCTAGCGTTTTGAGTCTTGTCAGAACTCTTGTGCTTGGTTTTGTTCATCTCTTTGAAGTATCTTTGCTGACTTTGCTTATACTCATGAAAAAGTTGACTTTGCTTGGTTTTGAAACCGAGTCCACTTTTTGGAGAATGTTGAGCTTTTGTCTCAGCAACCTTACTTGATTCAGGTTTGTCAGCAAAGGTCTTCTGATTACTTTTAGTAATCTTGCCTTTTGACTTAACAAATTACTTTTCAGCAACTTGTTTGGCGGAATGCTTTACAACATCCATTTTCTTTACAGTTTGCTTTTCAGCAACCTGTTTTCCCTTTAAAGTCTTGTTACTTTGAGTAGAAAGAGCGGGCTTTACGGTCGTAGGTACTTGATTGCATTTTTCAGCAACCTTAGATTGACCCAACTGATAGAGTTCTGGTTGACCACTATCAGTATCACGTACAAAGGTAATTGGTGATTTGTCTTTAGTCAAGATTATTACGTCATCACCTTCATACGTTGCACCTAAACCTTCGTTCTGAGATGGATCTCTCAGATAAGAGTTTAGTTCAGTCAGCGTATTACTTGCATCAGCATAGGATTTGAAATTGATTTTCATCTTTTTCATTTCTTGTATTTCAGCAAGTAACTTTAGAATTGAGGACTGATATTCTTCCAATTCTATTGCCATCTGAGAATTCTTCTCTGTAGCTTCAGCAATCAACTTCTTGAGATGCACTATTTTAGCATCTTTCTTTTCTGTCTCTTCCTTCAGCAATACGTACTTTTCAGTAGTCTGCTTTGTCAGAGTTTCAGCATTATGTAGTTTCTCTTGTTGTTTGCTCAGAGTTTTCTCAAATCTTTCGATTTCTCCTTGAATCTTGTCAATGTCAATCTCATCTTCTCTTTCTGAGTCAGAGTCAGAGGTAGGACTGTTTACCTGACCGGCCATGAGGCAGAATTCGTAGTTTGACACATCTGGATAAGCTTCCATGGCTATTCCACAAACTTCCTTGCCAATCTCTACGTCAAGAGTGGCTTCTTCATCTTCAGTGTCTGAGCTTTCTTCCTCACTGTCTTCGGAGCTAGTATCAATGCATAACGCATCGATTTTTGCTTGAAGCTTATTCTTTTCTTCAGCAATAAAAGCTCTTTTGAACTTCTTCTTCTTTTCAGCAGATTTTCCTTTCAGCAAAGGACAATTTGCTTTGAAGTGTCCAGGCTTTTTGCAGTAAAAGCAGAGATTATTTCCAACTGCTGGTTCTTCTGATGAGTTTGCTTCTTGAGCTTGCTTGTTCAGCGAGCTACCCTCATTCTTGTATATATGGTAGTTGTTACCAAGATGCTTTTTCAGCTTCTCTTTTGCTTTTCTCCTTTTAAGTTCCTTACAGATGAATTTCTTCATGTTTTTAACAACTAAACCATTTTCATCAGCGGGCTCTTTATCATTCTTCATTTCAGAAGATGACGACTTTGCAGCAAGAGCAATGTTTTGTGATTTTTTAGCAAACACATTTTCTCTTTGCTTTGTCTCGTAGTTGACAGTAGCAAGATGAGAGAACAACTCTGTAGGTGTGATGTTTGGCATTCCTTGATTGTAGTAGACATTCTGAGTGTGGATCCATTCTTGGTTCAGACTTCTGATGATGGTTTTCACCTTCTCAGAATCTGAGTAAAGATTTCCAACTCCCAAGGCGGCCATCTCACTAACTAGAGTTGTGAATTTGAAGTCCAAGTCTTCCAGTGACTCATTTGTACCTTGTTTAAAGTTCTGGAACTTTAACTTCAGCACTTCGAGTTTGTTTTCCTTGGTTTTGTCAGATCCAGCACAAAGATCTTGAACCATTTTCCAAGCTTCCTTAGAAGTTTTGGCACCCCACAGTTTGCACTGTATAGTATCCGGATTTGATCGAATGATGATGTTTCTTGCTTGGCAATCAAGACGGAATCTCTTAGCTTCGTCGGAAGTCCATTCATCTCTTGGTTTTGGAACGACGGCGTCAACCGGGTCTCCTAAGATGGTTTGCTTACCAGTAGGATCCGTGGTTTTGTGAGGGAAGCTTTTCTCAATCTTAGTGATCTTGATAGGTCCATCATTAATGACAGTAACCATTTCATCACTAATGGCCTCAAGATGTAGCATCATATTGTTTCGCCATTTTTCATAGTTTTCCAGCTTCAGCAAGGGAGCGTCTCCTAAAAACATCCTGTCAGCAAAAGACTACCAAACTGATCAAGTGAGAGTGATTTACGGAAAGCACCTAAGGGGATCTAGGTTCAGTGCTGAAGGTTAAAGAACCTCCAGCTCTGATACCACTTGTTGGTCCCTTTAAAGAACAAGAAAAGACTAGAGGGGGGGGTGAATAGTCTTTTCAAACTTTCGTCGTTTAAAAACTTTCTCAGCAAGGGCTTATTACTTTTCAGTAATGAGTTTGCTGATACTTAACTTTCTCAGCAAGCACTAGTTACATTTCAGTAACGAGTTTTGCTGATACTTATAATCAGAGAGCGGAAGTCTTTGTACAATAAGTGCTTTGTCTGTAAGTGATAGTTTCAGCAAGTGAACAGAGTGACAGTGTACAGATAGATATGCTTTGCTGATAACTAAATGCAGTAAGTAAATCACACAAACACTTTTATAGTGGTATCTGAGAGTGGCGTAATCTCTCAACTAATCCACTTTGTCCTTTCTAGGACTGAATCTACTAAGATAAGTTTGAGGTTCCTTACAACACCTATCTAGAGCGATTCAACAGAAACCAAAGCACACTTGCTTCGTTTCCAACCTAACTAGAGAACGAAACCTTGTTCTCCACCAAACTTGGGACTTATAATCAGCAACACTGTAACGGTATCAGTTTTTAAAAACAAATAAATTTCTTGAAAAGAGAAAATCCGAAATAATTTTAAAAGTAACGGTCGGCAATAAATGCCATAACAATATTTGGCGCCATAGCGCTAACAGAATCAAGTAAAAATCGAACGGTAATTTAGAAGTCAAAAGAATAACAACTAGTGAAGAAAGTAAAAAGTTTCATCTTCTTATTTAAAAAACAAATCCCCAAATACATCCCAAACCCTTCTCTCAGTCGCTGGCATCCTACTCGCGTGCATCCTCAGTAGTATCTGGAAGGAAGGAATTTTTGAAAACAAAGAGAGCGTGAGATAAAGGATCTCAGTGAGGTTCTAAGTTAACAAAAGAAAAGTAAACAGTTTGAAAACAAAATCCTTTGCAGCAGATAAAATAACAAACAGAACAGAAAGACAGAACAGATAAGTCGAAGTCCGTTGGTGCAGCCCGCCTTGTTACTCCTACTCCCAGATTGCCCTTATATCTCCCTCCAGAGGGTATACACCTCCGGACAGAAACAGAAACCCCCGTGTACTTTGGGGAAACAGAAACTACGACCCTAATAGACCTCAGCGACTTCCGCCTCGCGCCTAAAAGGGATTAGACTAGGCAATAACCAAGCAAATCCAATAGTCCTCACTACCCAAGCCTACCTAATTATGACCTAATCGACCGGTCACACAGATACAGAACAAACAGATAAGAATAATCAAATCTCGAAACATCGAGAAGTGTTCCTGCAGAAAAGTTAATCCAGAACAGAGTAGCAACAAACAAAGATAAGTAAATAGCCATACTTAGGACATAGTTACTTTTACGCGGAAGCATACGGTATAACAGAATATATAGTAATAGATACAGATTGTCACATAGCCTTCCAGTTTTTCGCAAATAAATAAGTTTCGAGGTGAACACTCACCTCAACTTGAAAGCAAAAGTCTTCAACGAGCAGTGAGCTTAAGAGCTAACGAACGACGAAGAACCTAAATAGAAAGTAACTAGTTACACTCTAGAAGTCGAACGAACAGAAAGTAAAAGGTCGGTAAAGAAGTGGTAAACGAGGGGTTCGAACTCGGGACCTCTAAGTTAGTCAAGTACTACCTAACCAACTAAGCTAGCAAGGCAGTCACTACAAAAGTACCAAAGCAGAAACTAGTTAACTTGAAACGTTTTCAGAAAACAGTCTTTCAATCTCTGGAAATTACTAAAGTACCCTCAGTGGTAAATTGCAAAAAGATCCTTTTTGTTTTATGAAAGTACAAACAAGTCCAGCAGGTTCCCAAACATGCATACCAGTCCCCACAGAATTAAAAGGTTTACAAAACAGTCCTCTGTCAGTCAACTATGGTCAAAGCCTAATTGCAAAAAGGTCCTTTAGGTTTTTAGACTTTCCAAAACAGTCCACAAGGTTCAGATTATTACATTAAGGTCCAGTCAGTTTTTCAAAGTCAACAAAACCAACACGGTCAACAAACGAGGTCGAATAACAAATCCACAGTCCAACAACAACAACAACAACTATCCTAGGTCCCAGTTCTCAGTTCAAACACGAGGTCAAAGGCAGCAGGGGTAAAATGGTCCGAAAGTAAAAGAAAGAAAAACGAAAAGAAGGACAGAGGCAGAGTAGCTACCCTTGTCGAAACTGAAACAAAACAAAGTATGTGAACCGCGAACTGTAACCGAACAACTGCGAGCAATCGACCGAAACTGGACCGAACAGTAACGTGACTGAGCACGCGGAACAGATCAAGAGAGGCACGGCCCTAAAACGAACGGAATTCAACCAAAACTAAGAAATCGAAAACCAAAAACTCAACCGGGATTGAATTAACCAACGGGACGGAAGCTTACCGATCAAAAACAGAATCGGGGCGGAACAGAGAGAACGAGCCGGTACGGAGCTGGGCGGAGGCGGCGCGTGACGGTGGCGGCGCGGTTGGGATCGGATTAGATAGATCGAACGGCGGCGGCAGAGCTCGATCGGTGCTTGGACGGCGGCGCGGCTGAATCGACACGGGAACGAAACGGCAGCGCTCGCGAAACGGAGCCTGACGGCGGACGGATCGGACCGGAACGGGGCACGGCGGATTGAATCGAAACCGGCGGCGGCACGGACAGGAAGCAGCAGCAGCTTGCGTTTTCTTTCTCTCTGTTCTCTTCTCTCTCTTTTTTTCTTTTGTGAGGTGGATGGGAGAATGAGGGTTGGGGAGAGCCGATTTAGGGTTTGGAGGGGTTGAGGAGATGGGTCAGTCAAGGGCTAGTCAAGGGCCATGAAAACTGAGCCACGAAATGAGTCCGAAATAACCAGTCTTGCCAGCACGGTCCAAACGTAACGAGACGAATTAGCTTTACGCGAATTAACTACTGAAAAATTCATTCACGCGGGATGTGAATGAAATAATTACCGAATAAAATAATTTACTCCGATAATTAATTAATTAAATAAATAAACTAATAAATAAATAATTAAAAAAAACGGGGTGTTACACTCTTCCCCCCTTAAAAGAATTTGGTCCCCAAATTCGCACATGAAAAGTTGAAGAGTTCGGGATACTGCCGACGCATGTCATCCTCGCTTTCCCAGGTTGCCTCCTCGTACTGATGGTTTCGCCACAGAACCTTAACTTGCTTGATTTGCCTATTACGGAGTTGATGCACCTTTTTGTCTAGAATACGAACCGGTTGCTCCACATAAGACAAATCCTCCTCAATAGTCACCTCATCGGGTTGAATCACGTGCGACGGGTCAGGATAGTACTTCTTCAGTTGAGACACATGGAAGACATTGTGAATCCCAGTAATAGTAGTGGGTAGTTGCAACCGATAAGCCACAATGCCAACTCTCTCAATGATCTCGTATGGTCCTATATACCGAGGGTTCAGTTTAGCTCTACGGCCCATACGAACAATTCCCTTTCTCGGAGATAGCTTGAGAAAGACAAAATCACCAACTTCGAACTCCAAATCTCGCCTACGATTGTCGGCGTAACTCTTTTGTCTACTTTGAGCAGTTCTCAATCGGTCTCGGATAAGCCTAACCTTTTCCAAGGTTTCTTGTATCATCTCATTGAGGGTCCTCTCTCCATCTACCGGTGTAGAAATTCGGTCCTCCAAATCCCAGTACAGCGGTGATCTACATTTTCGACCATACAGTGCTTCAAACGGTGCCATCCCAATCGATGCTTGATAACTATTATTATAAGCATACTCAACCAATGGCAACTGTTGTGCCCAACTATCTTGGTGATCAAGCACACACAATCTCAGTAGATCCTCTAGAGTTTGAATGGTCCTTTCGGATTGACCATCCGTCTGCGGATGTGCTGCGGTGCTAAAGTTCAACTTGGTACCCAAGCCTTCGTGTACTTGCTTCCAAAACCTCGAAACAAACTTCGGATCTCTATCAGACACAATACTCACCGGAGTGCCATGTAGCTTAATTATCTCATCGCGATAAACCTCGGCTAACTTCTCGGATGTGTAGGTGGTTTTCACAGGCAGAAAGTGTGCCGATTTTGTCCACCTATCGACAATAACCCAAACACTATCAAAACCACCCCTAGCTACCGGTAGACCAGTTACAAAATCCATAGTGATCATCTCCCATTTCCACTGTGGAATCTCGAGTGGTTGTAGTAAACCTCCCGGTTTCTGGTGCTCAGCCTTTACTTGCTGGAAGACCAAACAACTTTGCACAAACTGTGCAATATCTCGCTTCATATTGGTCCACCAGTAAACCTTCTTCAAATCTTCATACATTTTTTTTCGTCCAGGATGCATCGAGTACTTAGATTTATGAGCTTCATCTAAAATTAGACGCCTAAGCTCTTCATCAGAAGGCACGCACAATCTACCTTGAAACCTTAGGGCTCCATTCTCATCAGCAGAGAATTTCGCATTGCGAGGTTCAGTGATATGTGCTTTGATGTCTTGAAGCTCTTCATCATGCTCTTGGACTTCAAGAATTCTACCTGCCAGCTCATACCTCAAAGTGATATTGGCGAACATACAAGACAAGTTGGATACTTCGAGATTTGACACATGTACCCTACGAATTAAGGAATCAGCGACCACATTGGCCTTACCAGGGTGATATCGAATGGTAAAAGTGTAGTCGCCCAGAAATTACATCCATCATCGTTGTCTCATGTTCAACTCCTTTTGTGTGAACACATACTTCAAGCTCTTATGATCAGTGAGGATGGTGAACTCAGGACCATAAAGGTAGTGTCTCCACTTTCCCAAGGCAGAGACTATAGCAGCTAGCTCAAGGTCATGGGCTGGGTAATTTCCTTCATATGGCTTCAACTTTCTCGAAGCATATGCGATCACCTTTTCCCGTTGCATCAGTACACAACCCAAACCTTCCTTTGAAGCATCAGTGTAAACCACAAAGTCGTTGGTCCCCTCGGGGAGAGCTAGTATAGGAGCAGTGGTCAGTCTCTTCTTCAGCTCCTCAAAGCTTTCCTCACACTTGTCACTCCATACAAACTTAGGATTTTTCCCTGTTAAAGAGGACAAGGGTCCAGCTATCTTTGAATAATCCTTCACAAAACGGCGATAGTAACCCGCCAAACCGAGAAAACTCCTCACCTCAGTGACAGATTCGGGTCTCTTCCAGTTAACTATCGACTCAATCTTCGATGGGTCGACCTCCAAACCTTCTTGATGAACCGGAATTTGTCAGATTCTAATTCAGCAAATAATATTTGTTATTTAGCCAAAGGCAATCCACAACTACAACGAAAACCGTAGTGTAGCAGTAGAGTGACTCGAGTGTCGTTCTCTCAGGACTATAACTAGCTTTATCAAATCTAATTTGGAATATAAACACAGCAAACAGATAGCAAGGGGGTTTTTCTAAGAGATAATGGAGATTGGTGATAGTATGATCCTTCAAAGCATAACGGGTCGATAATCATGCATAAATTCCTCGGTCTTGCATAGAGATCTTTGAATCAATCTAGTGTCCTGTTGCAAATATTAAGCACTACGAAGATAATTGGTCTGACAAGTCAATCACTATTGTCCTAATGTGTTCCGTAATTATTCAACACTACGAAGATAAACTCGCGCCCAGGTCGACAAGTGTCCAATTGTGCATAATAATTAATACAACATACGAGAATTTAGGCTGTACCTGATCAACGAAATAAAGCAATGACACGGAGTATAATGCGCGATATAGCCATTAGCATGATTATCTTCCCTTCGCTAAGAATTCACATACTACCACCAACGATAAGTTTAGCTACTCATAATAGGCATGCAATCAACATAAATCATAGAGGAAAACATATTGAAAGATATATAAAATAAGTAGATTAAACTGTAAGATACAAGTTACCGAAGGTTGTCAATCTCCGAAGAACTGCGATCCTACGAGCTCCAATCCGCTATGAAAAAGTGTCCCCTAAGCCACGAACTCCAAGGACAGGCCCCGGGAAGTTCCTACCTAAAACTACAGAGAGAGGTGAGAAAGTAGGTCTGGAAAAGTATGATTTTCGGAGAAAACTGAGCAACTATTTATAGGCCTCGAATTACTGTGGGGCGGTTCGCCCCACACACCGGGCGGTTCGCCCCACCTCTGGGGCGGTTCGCCCCGGAGAGTTTTTCGCGGAATTCCGCGTTTTTGGATTTCTTCCCCTTTTCGGACTCGGTTTCTGACTTCTAGTAGCCTTCTAACCTCCAGATTCGGCCTCTAGACTCCAAATCCTATCCGGAAACCTTCAGATACTCCAAATAGGCTTCTGGAACACCAATTCCTTGTCAGCTTCAATATATTTGCCCGGAAATCCTCGATTTTCACCCAAAACCTGTAAAATAAAATCTAAAGGGAAACGTGACACTATTCTAATAAAATGCATTAAAATATAGCTAAATTAACATAGAGGATAGCTAAAATAGGTGAAAAAGACTACAATAAAAGTGTAAAATACACATTCATCAAACTCCCCAAACCGAACCTTTGCTTGTCCTCAAGCAACTAAGCTAGACTCTAATACAAAAAACATGCAAGACACAAAATGGAGTCTCATGCCAAATAAAATGAACTAATCTACTGAATCTACCAAATAACATATGAACAAAAACCATATAAATCAAAGCATGAATATAGGTTGAATAATACCTCGATTGACTTATACACATCCACATAAGCACTTATATCAAGACAAGATAGTCTCTCGTAACATTCTCTACCTGGACCTAGTCAGTGACGACGTAATGAAGCATGCTAAGATACGAATGGTTGCCCTGTGCCTATGAAACTGAGGACTTACTGCTGTTCCACCATGTTAAGACTTTTCCTCAAAAGAGGTCGAACCAGTACTGGCTCTCATCAAACGAAAGAGGGTTCCCTATAAAAGATAACACTCCCCTATTCTACCCATCTCTCAAGTAAAGTCTTAAGCTATTCACCACTTCCTGAATGGCAGGACGAGGGTGGTCTTGAACAGATGACACTTAAGACAAAAAAGATAAAAGATAAAAAACACGATTACGAACATTACAAAAAATGGAAAAGACTCAACACTTTGCTAAACTGCTATTTGGCTTTTTTTTTGGACCCTTCTTTGCTTTTTTGGGGTCTTTTCTTTTTTTCTTTCCAGATTCGTTTTTCTTTTTCTTTTTCTCTTTTTTTCTGGAATTTTTTCTTTCTTTTTTTTCGATTTTTTTTCTAGCCAGCAGTAGCATAACAAAAAGAAAGACAAAATGACTCACACGACTTCCCCAAACCTATTCGAAAGAATAGGTTGGAGTACAAAATTTACGAAAAAAGAAAAAACAAACTCACGATACGGAAATGAAAAACAGAAACAAGTCTATGATGGTGTAACCCCCTCCCCAAACCTATTCGGAAGAATAGGTTATAAACAAAGGATTACACAACCTCACACTACCTCCTTCCTAGTCATTTAGCAATCTCAAAGCATGGTGAAGACTTGTTGCCTCTTAGGTACATAATTACTCGGGAAAACAACCATAAGACCCTAACATGCATCATCCTATTATAAAGGCCTTCGTGAACCGCAGTAGAGAAAACACCACTAAGTGATGTCGAGACTACCATGCTTAACTAAGTGCAATACATAAATGTGACAAGCCAAGCGAGAAAAACCTCAAACAAATTCATAGAGATGAAGCATACGATTAATGGCATAGTTAGTTGATCTACCCAATAAAAAAGTTCAAAAAATTCGGCAATAAACTCCATATAAAACATGCAAGACTATCCTAGGATGAATGTAGTGAATGCAACCTAAAAAATCTAAGAAAGCAGTAAACGTGCAAATGCAAATGCAGACGGATAAAGCATGCGAGGTACTATACTCATCCTACCAATACCAAGCTCCAAACTAACAACATCAGATCACTTAAATCCCATCCCCCCTCATGAAATTAACGCTAGTCCCTAGCAGTAAGAAAATGAGGAAATAAGATGTGATACTAGATGTTACCCCATGGTTTGGCCTCGGTCGGCTGAGTGTGCTGCTTGTGAGTTATTGGAACTGCTCCGGGAGCTTTATAGGATGTCATCAGGTCTTCTGGTATGCGTGGTAGTTTCAATTATAGGCCGGATAGGAACAACTCCTCTATCTGTATCATCATTGTCCGTATGGCCTTCATTGTCACTACTGTCACCATCATCATCGCGAGTAGAGTTGCATTGTCGAATAGAATCCTCTAGATTAGCCGCCGCTGTTATGGAATCCTCCATCCTGTAGCCCTCCAATAGGATGTGAACTGTTGAAGGGGAAAGGGCAGTGGTATCAGGTACTCAGAAGTCTTCTACCATCCTTTCCAATGTCGACCACACTCTCTACTGTTGATCTGACCGATATCTATATGATGCTCACTTTAGAGGCAGGCAAGTGGCACCCCAACAAGGTGCTGGGTACCCATGTCATTATGTATTGGAACCAAGCTAGCGCTTCGGAACCTTCTAGCAACTGCGAACTCATGACTGAATCCGTCGCGGCGAGAATGTCTCGGTGCCTTCCAGTTCACCTCGAACTTTGCAGTCCTTGTGATGGATTGCTGACGTAATAATGGTTTCTGTCCCTTTGGTGGTGCATGAATAGGCATAGGAGTCCTTACTCCAAGTGTACTCTAGCTCCTCCTCTTGGATAATCCACGACGTTGTTGCAAAACCCCTTGGCTCGAACGCACATCTATCGAGGTCACCTTCCTTGACATGGTTCTTCACAACAATCATACGGGAATGCTTCTTTCCCTTGGTATGGTTCCTACAAATAGCAGTTAGTACCTCGTATGACACAAAACTGACTCAAGCATATGCTAGTGTAAGAGCGAAACACACAAGTGAGAAAACATCAATCGAGCTCCCCAAACCGTAATGTCTAGCCTAGCTACTTCATCATGCAACATACCTATGTAACTACTACATGCAATACATCACATTATTCTCTTACTAGACAACCAATATCCTTGATAACAAGGCTCAATTCATACCATAGCAGCGAAAAATTCTACCATCATAAATCCTCATACTCAACAATTAAGCATTCTATCGTCAAATCCACCAATATTACATCAATAAACACAATCATAAGCAAGAAATCAAAGACAAAGACATATTGCATAACAAGATATAAGCTCTATTAGCAAAATACCCAAATCAACAATCCAAGCAAAATTGAGCATGCAATTGATAGTAAATAACATGTCTAATCATACAAACAACATACCCATGCATCAAATAAGCATAATTGAGGCTTAAATTAGAAAACCCCCAAATTCGAAAATTAGGGTTCTAAGGATGGTACCTCAGATCTGAAAATCTAACGCATTAGGACGAAATCTGTTTGGATGGGATGATAGGTCATGTAATAGGCTTCGATTTAAGCTAAAGAACACTCAATTTGGTCAAGAAATGAAGAAGTTATGAAGATTTGAAGATGAAATCGCGATTTTCGGTTTTTGAGGAGGAGGAATGAAGAAAATGAGGTTTTGGGGAAGAAATCCGCGGTTTTGAAGTTCTGGAGCCGTGGGGCGGTTCGCCCCCCATCTGGGGCAGTTCGCCCCGTGCTCCCTGATGCGGGGAGACGGTCCCTGTCGTCAGAAATGCGGTTTTAATCCCCGAAACCAATTTTTTCAAAAACCACTTGAAAAATATCACTCAAACACAAGCATATACGACACACACAAGAACAAATTCGCATCCGAGAAGCAAATAGTTCAAGAATGAATGCATGTAGGAAAGCAGTAAAGAAAGCGATAAAAATTCCGGGTTGCCTCCCGGATAGCGTCATTGTTTAAAGTCTTTGACTCGAATCCTGTCTGCGCCTATCTCTTCTTTTTGCGGGTACTAGGCTTCCCCTTCATTGATCTCCTCTCCATGCCACGAACCTGTGAATAAGAAAGAATATAGGCTGCAAGACCACAGTAGTGAGTAGTAATATCAGACGGTTCAGGTGGATCAGGTATGGCTTGCAACACGTGTTGCTTGCCATTCACTTCGATGGTGCAAGTTCTTTGGTAAATGTCCATCACGGAGCGTAGCTTGGTCAAGAATGTTTGCCCTAAGAGTATGACATCCCCCGTTCCTGGTGCAGACGCCGGCATAACTATAAAGTTGTTGTATATAGATGCTTCACCAATCTTGACCAACACGTTTTTCACAACGCCCTCGGGTCTCATAAATGATCCATCCGCCAGTTGCACAATAGCCCTTTGCTCAGATAGTTTTCCGATGTTGCTCTTTTCAAACACATTCAAAGGAATTATGTTTGAGTAGGATCCCGTGTCTAGTGTGGCACGAACATCTTCAAGCTCACCAATCCCTACCTTAACATCGAAACTTTTAGGGAGTGGTTCGGGATCCTCTTGCTCCTCATCACTTGTGTTAGAACCAAGGTCTTTCTCTTCTTCCTTGGTCTGTAGGAGTTCTTCCTTAATGCAACCCTTGCACCTAACAACCTTTCTGATGGTGATTTCGTCAGGTACATCATCAGCCAATGTAATGGCATTTGATTTCACAGTGCTGCTAGGTAGTTTTCGGTCGATCAACTCTTGCATCTTTTGACACTACAAGAAATCTCCTCTTTAGCTACGACCATTTAGCTACGGAATAAGCCCAAAATCCGTAGGTAAAAGGCACGGCCTACGGAATGCCTACGGAAAACATAATCCGTAGGTAAATGTGTGGTGGCTAAATATTGCCTACGGATTATTTTCCGTTGCCGCTTTAGCAACAGAATGGCCACAGAATATCCACGAAGGCTGGAGGCCACGGGCAACAAATTTAGCAACGGAATTTTCCATTGCCAAATAGGTTCCGTTGCGAAATTAGCCACCGAAATGGTTTCAATTTTTTTATTTTTTTTATTTTTTATTAATGAAATATGGCCACCGAAATTTCCGTTGGTAAATTTCCGTCACTAAAGCTTTAATTATCCATTTTCTTTTATTTTCAGCTAAAATGTACAGATTTTATTTTCCAGTTTTATACCACTTGCCTGATGCACATAAATCCCGTACTAAATTGCAAAAAAAAAAATATGACAAATGAAATAATGCTCAAACAAATAATCTTAATATCCATTAAAATTCTAAAGGAACAAAATTCATCAACAAATATGTCAACAACCTACCAAAATATCTCATAAAATGCCAAATTATCTCATAAATCCCAATGAAAATAGTCTAATAAAGTGTCAATATCCAACTATTACTACGGGTGATCAACCTTGGGTTGGAGGTGGCGGTGGCGGCATCACAATACCTCGCTCGGCAAGTAGAGCAGTGAGGGTTGCAATTTGGTCCTGCATTGGAGCGACCTGGGCTTGGACTTATTTTTGGACATCCCTTCGGTAGTCCTCACTAGATGTAGAAGATACACCTGTTTTTCGAATTGATCCTGCTCTTGCGGTTCCTAGTCCAGCACTCCCTGTCCCATAAAGGCACCGCTTTTTTGAAGGAGGGTTGGCCTTCAAGAATATTTCATCGACCTCTTCTGTTGTCAAATCCTCGTTTCTTTTGATAAGTTCCTTCTCCACCGCCTCCTGCCATTTAGAAGACAATCAAGTATTAGAAAATGTTAATGCACACACAAAATTTGTAGAAGGCATTCTTGATATATAAACATAACCTACTATTAGAATTGATTAAAGCTTAACAGGACTTGAACACAAGTAAGATATATTTGAGTTTACATAAGAACTTACACCGATTTTCCTAGACTTCGTATCTTTCCAGCCACCTTGAGACCCTTTCCTACCAACACAGAAGACATCAAACAAGCCCATATCCTCTCCCTTCTCCTTCGGAATTTCAAACAACATGTTTATTAGAAACATATAGAATCAAAGTATATGCAGATTATATTATCCACATGTTAACCAAATTTAAAAATAATGCATACTCACCGCTTCGCGCTGCATCGCAGCTGTGGATTTAGACCCATGCCAATACTTTGCTATTCCTGAGCCTGGTCCATCCACCTCAGTCTTCCTGTTATCACTTGCCTTTTTTGCCTTTTCCTTCACAGGTTCGGAGTTCCAGTAGGCTAGCCAATCTGGCCAAGCACAATCATCAATGCCTTCGGGTTTTTCTTCATCCCTATTCACCTTCCAGTTATGCACCGACTCTTTATAACAATCAGATGCTACCATGAGGAAGCGTTTGTACAAAACTTCCTTTTCATTTTCAGGGATAGTGTAATGTTTCTACACAAACAACAAACCAATTAATCAACCTAGCAACATATTTTTATTGCAACCTTTTTTTGTGCAGAATTCAGCATAGAAAAATACAACTTTACACAGATGCATTTTCTGTACAGAAAATGTGCAATTTTCTATACAGAAAATGTGCACATAAAATGTGCAAATTTTGCTCAGAAAATACCACTTTTTCTGGGAAGAATTCAACACAGAAAAAGTGTAATTTTCTGTACAGAAAAATGCACATAAAATGTGCAAATTCTGCTCAGACAATTTTATTTTTTCTGGACAGAATTTTGCACAGAAAAAGTGTAATTTTCTGTACTAAAAAAATGCAATTTTTCTGTACATAAAATGCTCAAAATATGGGCAAAATTTAGTCGGCAGTAGCACAAATGTCATAACCTTTCTTAGGCAATGCCCCAAACATGGAATACTACTTGTTTAAATGCATTTGAAATAGGCAATGCCCCAAGTGTAAGAAGAAATGTGCAAACCTTCATCTCATTGAAGTGTTCCAACTTCAATTGTTCAGGGACCTTTTTCCACGTGTAGGCTTCTGGTGCTACCTTTCTCCTAATGATATTACCCACCGTGTTCGACGTGTTCTGTGGCCATAACCTATCAAGTAATTCAATCAATTATTAAAGACACGTGAAGTATGGCAAATACAATGTTTTTATTACGTATAAGAATAATTTTACTATAAAATGCAATATAATAAGATACCGAGAATATACTTGTTAGATCCAAGTAGCTCAAGGCGTGGCAGCTGACTTCCTTGTGTAGCAACTCGATTTCCATCATCAGCAACTTCATCCTCATCAATATCAGTCAAATGCATGCCATCATCACCATGCAACTGAGTACCAGATACATGATCTGAAAGCTGGGTCTCCGAAACTCGTGTACCAGAGCTGGTACCATGTCTCAAATATGAGTCTGCAGTCTGACTCTCGGAAGCAGACCCAGACGCAAATCCCAGTCTCCTGTTGTGCGGGCGCGGCATCTTAAAACAAGAAAGAAATTACAGCAATGAGTCAATATCAAAGAATATCCAAAATCTAAAATAACCCACAAGTTCTCAGATGTATCAACCTGCAAAGTGCAACAACTATTACTTCTCAAAAACTGATTTCAGTTAATGACTATATGCAATAAGAAATCCAGCAAAATTCCATTGCCGAGTAGCTTCTAGGAAGTCTAGAAAACATTTGTACAATATATGTTGCTAGTGAATAAAACCAGTAGTAGCGCATTCATTACACAAGAGTAAACGGAGCACAAAAAGGGCAACAAAAACAAACGTAAAGACTGGGACGGATGAGTATTAGAGAAAACTTGGAACACCCCATCTTTCAAACTATTTACTTTTGCTTAATTTCCTACTCATCCAATCAATATTCGTATCCCAATCTCCCAGATTACAAGAACTATTTAACCACTCACAACACATTATTACAAGGCATACAAAATTCTACACTATGGAATTAACTAAATCTTGTCAATTCTATTTCAAGTCATACAAAATTATCGAATAAAACTTAGGATTTTACACATACAACTGTTGAGCATCAAGTTTCCATCAAATTGGGGTAATATCAAATAAACGCTGCATACAATTGATTCATACCTGAAGAAACACGGTGCGAGAGAGATAGAGAGAAGAAACGCCGCAGGCAAGCGCTTACAGAGACCGAACAAACTGAAATACCAGAAGAAACACGGTGCGAGAGAGATAGAGAGAAGAAACGCCGCCGGTGCGAGAGAGATAGAGAGAAGAAACGCCGCAGGCAAGCGCTTACAGAGACCGAACAAACTGAAGAATTACGACCGACTGAATGAAGAAAGAAAGGGTTAAAAGAAAAGAAGCAGTTCGACATTCAGTTCGTGAAGAAAAGGGATAAATAATTGTTTTTTTTTTTTTTTAATTAAAGGGCCGACCGAACCGATCCGTTGCCCCTGCAGACCAGTTTGGTCGGCCCACAAATGCCAACGGAACCAGTCCGTTGGCAATTTCTTTATCCTTTTTAAAAAATTCAATATTTTTATATATACTCCTCCATATTTGGCTACGGAATTATATTCTGTTGTGAATTCTGCTACGGAATGAAACTTCGTAGCCAATCTGCCAACGGAATGAAACTCCGTAGCCAATCTGGCTACGGAATGCCCTTTCCGTAGCCAAATTAGCAACGGAATGGCTACGGATCTTGCGTCGCCGTATTATTCGGTTGTTATTCGTCGCTATTCCGTAGCTAATTTCCCTACGAACTGTCATTCTGTAGCGAACATAGCAACAAAATTTAATTCCGTTGCTATTTTAGGACGGAATGGCAACGGACAGTTTGGTTGACGTACGGTTCACTTGATGTCCGTTGCCATTCCGTTGGCATTCCGTGGGCCGTACAAATTCCGTAGGAAATCCGTAGGCATGTTAGCTACTGATTAGATTCCGTAGGCTTTTTCAGGATTTCTTGTAGTGTGATGGGCAAGCCTAGTGCTCTCTTCCAACTTATCGAGTCTTGCCCTAGTCTTCTCAGAATCTTCTTCATACCGTTTGAGAAAACTTTGTGTGTGATCGACCATCTTTTTCAAGTTCTCCATCAGTTGAGCCGTCTTCGACTTCGGTGGCTCTTTCGGAGCGGGGTTTTCGCAGTGATCATTACCATAGTTCAGCCTACTACGGTCTTGGTTAGGTCCATAAGTTTGGTTAGCCGGTGCATATCCTTGATTGTTACGGTATCCTCTTCTCCAAAATCCACCTCGAGGATTCCTACTGTCTTGTCCGTAGCTAACTTCTTGAGCACCGAACTCCGTAGCAAAGGCTTCTTCTTCGCCTCCTCGAGCCCAGTTGCCATCATCGTATGCCAGCTCCGATCTACACATATGAGCTCCATGCCCATAGTTCTTGCATATTCGGCATACTTCGTTCGAAACAGTTGTTCCGGTGGCGCTCTTGAGGACTTGCTTCAATTCGTTGGTAAAGCACTCGAATTGATCCCCATTCCCCCTGTACATAGGGGCTTCTTGAGTCGATGGAGCTTCAGGTCCACGTCTCCTAACCATTGCTCTTGGGTCCTTGAACTGCGAACCCTTAGCAAGCCTTTCAAAAACTGCCCAGACGGCTTCTGCGGTTTCCTCCCAAATATTGCCTCGGCATTGGAAATCCACCACTTGTTGGTTCACGAACGTTAGTCCATTGTAGAAGTGTTGGACTAGGTCGGAGAGTTCAAAACCATGGTGAGGGCACTTGTTCGTGAGATCTTGGAACCTCTCGAACGCGGTGTAGATGGTCTCATCATAGTCTTGCTTGAATCCTGTGATTTGCGCCTTGAGCGCGGTAGTCAGAGTGTGTGGGAAGTATTTCTCCATGAAAGCTGAAAAAACCTTTTTCCAAGTGTCCAGCGAGCCTGCTGGAAGAGAGCTCAGCCATGACTTGGCTCTGTCGCCAAGTCCCATAGCAAAAACCTTCATCCTCAACTCATCCGTTGTTATGTCAGCTCCGGGTCGTGGGAGTTGGTTGACGAAATCATCGATATCGTGCAAGTACCCCATCACATCTTCCCTTGATAAGCCATAGAACCTCGGAAGTTGTTGGAATGCGTGGTTCTTGATCTCCAGATCTCGGGTTGCAGACGGAAGAACTATCGCTGGTCCCCTCATACGATCCTTGGTGGGTTGTACCCATGCCTTCAGTGGTCTAGCTTCTGCCATTCCGTCGATTTCCTTGAAGAGACTAAGTAGAGATTCAGAGAAATCGGTTTCCTCTATTTCCTCTAGTGCGCGCCTTTCAAGTAGTCGCCTTCTTTGGTGGTAGACTCTGTCGATCTCAGCAATTGAATTAGCAAGCGGTGTTCCTGCAGAACGTGTATGCGGCATACACTATCTGTGACAGACTGGGAAAAGTGATTAAAGACAAACTAGGAAAGCAGTATCAGAAAGAGATTAAAAAGGAAAACTAAAACTAAAAGAATTAGGAATCTAAAGCTGTAAATATAAACAAATTAAACAGAAAAAAGGAGTATAGTCCCCGGCAACGGCGCCAATTTGACGAACGTGTCAGATTCAGTCAAATAAATTTGTAATAGCCAAAGGCAATCCACAACTACAATGAAAACCGTAGTGTAGTAGCAGAATGACTCGAGTGTCGTTCTCTCGGGACTATACTAGCTTAATCAAATCTAATTAAGAATATATAAAACAGCAGATAGAAAGCAATAGGGGTTTTTCAAGCAGATAATGGAGGTTGGTGATAGTATGGTCCTTCTTAACATAATGGGTCGATAATCATGCATAAATTCCTCGGTCTTGCATAGAGATCTTTGAATCAATCTTGTGTCCTGTTGCAAGTATTAAGCACTACGAAGATAATAAGGGTCTGACTTGTCAACATCTAACGTCCTATTGTGTTCCGTAATCATTCAACACTATGAAGATAATTGGTCTGATTGGTCGACAAGTGTCCAAGCATGCATAATAATCAATACAACATACGAGAATTTTGGTTTCAACTGATCAACGAAATAAAGCAATGACACGGAGTATAATGCGCGATATAGCCATTAGCATGATTATCTTCCCTCGCTAAGAATTCACATACTACCACCAACGATAAATTTAGCTACTCATAATAGGCATGCAATCAATAGCAATCATAGAAGAAAACATATTGAAAGAAGAATAAAATAAGTAGATAAAAGTTGTAAGATACAAAGTTACCGAAGGTTTTCAATCTCCGGATGATTGTGGTCCTACGAGCTCCAATCTGCTATGAAAAAGTATCCCCTAAGCTATGGAACTCCCAGGACAGGCCCCGGGAAGTTCCTCCCTAAAACTATAGAGAGAGGTGAGAAAGTAGGCTTGGAAAGATATGATTTTCGGAGAGAAAACTCGCAACTATATATAGCCCCGAAATTCTTCTGGGGCGGTTCGCCCGAGTGTTGGGGCGGTTCGCCCCCAGTATTTCGCGGAATTTCCGCGTTTTTCGACGCGGATTTGGATTTCTTCACCTTTTCGGACTCGGTTTCAGACTTCTAATGGCCTTCTAACCTCCAAATTCGACCCCTAGACTCCAAATCCTATCCGGAAACCTTCAGATACTCCAAATAGGCTTCTGGAACACCAATTCCTTGTAGACTTCAATATAATTGCCCGTAAATCTCCGAATTTCAACCAAAACCTGTAAAATAAAATCTAAAGGGAAACGTGACACTATTCTAATAAAATGTACTAAAATATAGCTAAATTATCATAGAGGATAGCTAAATTAGGTGAAAAAGACTCGAATGGAAGTGTAAAATGCACATTCATCACGGGTCGATAATCATGCATAAATTCCTCGGTCTTGCATAGAGATCTTTGAATCAATCTAGTGTCATGTTGCAAATATTAAGCACTACGAAGATAATTGGTCTGACAAGTCAATCACTATTGTCCTAATGTGTTCCGTAATTATTCAACACTACGAAGATAAACTCGCGCCCAGGTCGACAAGTGTCCAATTGTGCATAATAATTAATACAACATACGAGAATTTAGGCTGTGCCTGATCAACGAAATAAAGCAATGAAACGGAGTATAATGCGCGGTATAGCCATTAGCATGATTATCTTCCCTTCACTAAGAATTCACATACTACCACCAACGATAAGTTTAGCTACTCATAATAGGCATCCAATCAACATAAATCATAGAAGAAAACATATTGAAAGATATATAAAATAAGTAGATTAAACTGTAAGATACAAGTTACCGAAGGTTGTCAATCTCCGAAGAATTGCGATCCTACGAGCTCCAATCCGCTATGATAAAGTGTCCCCTAAGCTACGAACTCCCAGGACAGGCCCCGGGAAGTTCCTACCTAAAACTACAGAGAGAGGTGAGAAAGTAGGTCTGGAAAAGTATGATTTTCGGAGAAAACTGAGCAACTACATATAGGCCTCGAATTACTGTGGGGCGGTTCGCCCCACACACCGGGCGGTTCGTCCCGGAGAGTTTTTCGCGGAATTCCGCGTTTTCGACGCGTTTTTGGATTTCTTACCCTTTTCGGACTCGGTTTCTAACTTCTAGTAGCCTTCTAACCTCCAGATTCGGCCCCTAGACTCCAAATCCTATCCGGAAACCTTCAGATACTCCAAATAGGCTTCTGGAACACCAATTCCTTGTCAACTTCAATATATTTGCCCGATAATCCTCGATTTTCACCCAAAACCTATAAAACAAAATCTAAAGGGAAACGTGACACTATTCTAAGAAAATGCATTAAAATATATCTAAATTAACATAGAGGATACCTAAAATAGGTGAAAAAGACTCGAATGAAAGTGTAAAATACACATTCATCACTTCTCCAGAGATAATGTGCCCTAAAAAGGCTACTTTATCTAGCCAAAACTCACACTTGCTGAATTTGGCATACAACTTGTTGTTCTGAAGAGTTTCCAAGACAATTCGAAGATGTTTCTCATGATCCTCTTCGGATTTCGAGTAAACGAGAATATCATCGATGAAAACAACAACAAACTGATCCAAATACGGCTAAAAAACTCGGTGCATCAAATCCATGAACACAGCTGGAGCATTCGTAAGGCCAAACGGCATCACTACAAACTCATAATGACCATACCTCGAGTTCAGAGCAGTCTTAGGTATGTCTTTTTCCCTTACCCTAACTTGATAATAGCCTTGTCGTAGATCAAGCTTCAAGTAAACCTTCGAACCCTCTAATTGATCGAAGAGTTCCTCAATACGGGGTAGGGGTACTTGTTCTTGACAGTGACTTGGTTCAGGCTTCGGTAGTCGATGCACATCCTCATACTACCATCCTTCTTCTTTACAAACAGAACCGGTGATCCCCAAGGCGAAGAACTAGGCCTCACAAAACCGTTATCAACCAGATCTTGCAGTTGAGTCTTAAGTTCTTTAAGCTCAGCAGGTGCCATTCTATAGGGTGACTTCGAAATAGGTGCGGTGCCATGTACCAGATCAATACTAAATTCCACTTCTCGTTCAGGGGGTACGGAATCCAAATTCTCTGGGAAAACACCCTTGAATTCCTTAACCACCCTAACCTCCTCGATTTTTGGTTGATCTTTAGGTTTATTGATCAGATACGCCAAAAAGCAGGTAGCACCCTTCACGTACAGCTTCCTAGCTTCCATAGCAGACAACAGAAACTTCTCATCCTTTCTCTTATCTCCTTTCCACACGACTTTCTCCTCTCCAGGTTTTCCCAGGGATATAGCCTTGGTTCAACAATCCAGCTGTGCGTAGTGCTCGGACAACCAATCCATACCAAGAATAACATCGTAGGTCGAAAGAGGTAGAAAGATAAGGTCAGCAGGGAAAGTTCTTCCTAGGATAGAAATTTCGCAACGCTCGATGAACTTCTCAGTGATTAAACTAGCTCCCAAAGGCGTACATACTTCTAAAGCGTGGGGTAAAATTTTGTACGGTAAAACGAGTGACTCAGCAAATACTTCAGCAATAAAAGAATGCGTAGCACCAGGATCAAATAAAGCTTTAGAAGAAGTTTGAGCGATCAGTAACGTACCTTCAACCACATTCGCGGCGTCAGGGAGTTCATGACCACCAATGCTGTAAACTCGGGGCTTTGCCATAGTACCCTTTACGTCATTTCTCGGAGCATAGCCTCCTGGTCTTCCCCCTTGATAATTGCATGACGGTTCGGACACTGGCTGATCTTGTGATCCTTGCTCCCACAAGCTAAACACAAGCCTTGTCTCTTCCAGCAGTTGTTCTCATCGTGATTGACTCCTCCACAGTAGTTGCAGTTTTTCCTTGCTTGGGATGACTGCCTAGACCCCCCAGTGGCATTACGGGAACGATTGTCCTGCTGATTACGGGGATACTTCGCCGGTGGTGCTTGATATCCAGTTTGATACCCACCTCGACTCTCTCTCTTGTACCCAGATTGGCTTCCACCTCCATGGTTTCCAGAAGAACTAGAGTACCTCCCCTTGCTGGAGTACGGCTTATCAGCCATCTTGATTTCTTTTAGCCCACTTTCTACCTCGGAAGCGAGTTCAACAGCCTTGAGGTAGGTAGGCATGTTGGTCCCAAACAAACTGTACCGGATCTCAGAGTTCAGACCCTTCACAAAGTGGCGCACCTTCTCCCGTTCATCGTCCGAAAAATGCGGCACATACTTCAATAGCCGGGTAAATTCTGAGTCGTAGTCGGCAACATCCATGTTCCCTTGCACCAAAGCCTGGAACTCATCTCTCTTGTTCTCGCGGACCAGGCGAGGCACGTACTTGTCCATGAAATCCTTGGTGAAGTTCTCCCAGGTGCGAGCAACTCCCTCTTGCCTCCATCTTGCATTCACGGTCCTCCACCAGTTCCTGGCGGCTCCCACGAACTGGAAAGCTGC
Source organism: Plantago ovata (assembly GCA_028274465.1). Lineage (NCBI taxonomy): Eukaryota > Viridiplantae > Streptophyta > Magnoliopsida > Lamiales > Plantaginaceae > Plantago > Plantago ovata. Next base: position 60,718,617 of record CM051457.1, read on the forward strand.
AAGCTCAATTTTCCTCTCGTTCGGATAGTGCATGATCGAGAACAAGTTCTCCATACTCTCTAACAAGAGCTCAGCCTGACGGGCATCAGGCGTTCCCTCGAACTTGTTAGGATGGAATCGAGTGAAACATTCCGCAGCTTGATCGATGGTCTGAATCGGTGGTGGTGGCGGAGGAGCTGGCTGAACAGGTGGTGCCCTAACGTGGCGAATGGTTTCGCTGAAATTTCCTAAAGCGGTGATGATGCGGTCCACTTGGTCTCCATTTTCAGCATGTTGATCATCTCCACTTCCATTGTTGCTGGTGCCACGAGTGTTTCTGCGACTCATTCTAACAGAAGGGCACTACTTAGCAGTTGATTCAACAACCTCGAATTTCTAACTTAGAAGAAGAACAGAAAAAGCAACTAAGGCAAGTACTTAATCTTCTACAACAGGTATGTAACTGAGCAGTAAAGAAAACATGCCTTGAACTTAAAAAAAAATAAAACTCAAGATCAAGAAATCAACGTAGTCTCAAATAAACCAAGCATGCAATTATTCAAAGGAAAACCAGTCTCTACTCATCTTAGCGAGTAAACAGAAAACCATAGTGTCAAGTAAACAGAAAAGCATAAACAGTTTCAGTCGGGCTGAACTAAAAAAGACTTGCTTGGCAAAAGGGGAAATTCGGTACGAACTCGAAAAGGCATCTATCCTAATAAACGTCCTCGATATCTTCTTCGAAACGTCGTTCGGGCACGTGTGCATCTTCTCCCTCTTCCTCAGAGGGGTCCTCCTCGGGTTCTTCTTTGGGTTCTTCCTCATCCTCCACTCTACGTGAAGGTCCGCAACCATCGGGAAACGTCCTCCGAGCATTCCTCTTACGAATCTTGGTGCCTAGGTTGGATGTGGTTAACGAGACAAAGCCGGAGTTCTCCTTTGCGGCGCGTAAAGCCATCTTAAGGAATCTGATCTCCGCATCCTTCGTTGCCATTTTCGTCTTGAAGCTTCATGTTTTCCAGCCAGTAGTGGTCTCGTTCGCGAACGACCCTGTCCATCACGCTTCCAGGGTAAATGCCAATGACGGGGACGGTGGTATAGGGGTTAAACTCCCCTTCGACTAGGCGGTAACGAATGACTTTCTTTTCGGTACTCATACCTATCTGTAAGCACATGCGTATTTAGCTAGTTAATAACTACGTCAAATTCAAAAGCATCCATGGAATTTCAATAATTTCAGAAACGGATCAGAAAGACGTCAGAATCAGAATAGAGAAGATGGATAAACAGTTTAAAGTTAGTACGTAAGACTCGGATTAGAAAAGTAAAAGAAAATGCAAGACCTAACCAGCGACTCGGACCCTCACACACACCCCAAAGGTCAAAAGATCCTATCCTAGCAAGCTCGAGTTTGAACTCAAGCTCTGATACCAACTGTAACGGTATTGGTTTTTAAAAACAAATAAATTTCTTGAAAAGAGAAAATCCAAAATAACTTTAAAAGTAACGGTCGGCAATAAATGCCATAACAATATTTGGCGCCATAGCGCTAACAGAATCAAGTAAAAATCCAACGGTAACTTAGAAGTCAAAAGAATAACAACTAGTGAAGAAAGTAAAAATTTTCATCTTCTTATTTAAAAAACAAATCTCCAAAGACATCCCAGACCCTTCTCTCAGTCGCTGGCATCCTACTCGCGTGCATCCTCAGTAGTATCTGGAAGGAAGGAATTTTTGAAAACAAAGAGAGCGTGAGATAAAGGATCTCTGTGAGGTTCTAAGTTAACAAAAGAAAAGTAAATAGTTTGAAAACAAAATCCTTTATAGCAGATAAAATAACAAACATAACAAATAACAAAACAGAAAGACAGAATAGATACGTCGAAGTCCGTTGGTGCAGCCCGCCTTGTTACTCCTACTCCCAGATTGCCCTTATAGCTCCCTCCAGAGGGTATACAACTCCGGACAGAAACAGAAACCCCCGTGTACTTTGGGGAAGCAGAACGTACGACCCTAATAGACCTCAGCGACTTCCGCCTCGCGCTTAAAAGGGATTAGACTAGGCAATAACCAAGCAAACCCGATAGTCCTCACTACCCAAGCCTACCTAATTACAACCTAATCGACCGGTCACACAGAAACAGACAAAACAGATACAGATACAGAACAAACAGATAAGAATAATCAAATCTCGAAACATCGAGAAGTGTTCCTGCAGAAAAGTTAATCCAGAACAGAGTAGCAACAAACAAAGATAAGTAAATAGACAAACTTAGGACTTAGTTACTTTTACGCGGAAGCATACGGTATAACAGAATATATAGTAATAGATACAGATTGTCACATAGCCTTCCAGTTTTTCGCAAATAAATAAGTTTCGGCGTGAACACTCACCTCAACTTGAAAGCAAAAGTCTTCAACGAGCAGTGAGCTTAAGAGCTAACGAACGACGGAGAACCTAAATAGAAAGTAAATAGTTACACTCTAGAAGTCGAACGAACGGAAAGTAAAAGGTCGTTATAGAAGTGGTAAAGGAGGGGTTCGAACTCGGGACCTCTAAGTTAGTCAAGTACTACCTAACCAACTAAGCTAGCAAGGCAGTCACTACAAAAGTACCAAAGCAGAAACTAGTTAACTTGAAACGTTTTCAGAAAACAGTGTTTCAATCTCTGGAAATTACTAAAGTACCCTCAGTGGTAAATTGCAAAAAGATCCTTTTTGTTTTCAGAAAGTACAAACAAGTCCAGCAGGTTCCCAAACATGCATACCAGTCCCTACAGAATTAAAAGGTTTACAAAACAGTCCTCTGTCAGTCAACTATTGTCAAAGCCTAATTGCAAAAAGGTCCTTTAGGTTTTCAGACTTTCCAAAACAGTCCACAAGGTTCAGATTATTACACTAAGGTCCAGTCAGTTTTTCAAAGTCAACAAAACCAACACGGTCAACAAACGAGGTCGAATAACAAATCCACAGTCCAACAACAGCAACAACAACTATCCTAGGTCCCGGTTCTCAGTTCAAACACGAGGTCAAAGGCAGCAGGGGTAAAATGGTCCGAAAGTAAAAGAAAGAAAAACGAAAAGAAGGACAGAGGCAGAGTAGTTACCCTTGTCGAAACTGAAACAAAACAAAGTATGTGAACCGCAAACTGTAACCGAACAACTACGAGCAATCGACCGAAATTGGACCGAACAGTAACGTGACTGAGCACGCGGAACAGATCAAGAGAGGCACGACCCTAAAACGAACGGAATTCAAACAAAACTAAGAAATCGAAAACCAAAAACTCAACCGGGATTGAATTAACCAACAGGACGGAAGCTTACCGATCAAAAACGGAATCGGAGCGGAACAGAGAGAACGAGTCGGTACGTGATGATCGCGGGATTGTCAGTTCCGGATCAGTCAAATAAATTTGTTATTTAGCCAAAGGCAATTCACAACTACAACGAAAACCGTAGTGTAGCAGTAGAATAACCTCGAATGTCGATCTCTAAGGACTATAACAAGCTTTATCAAATCTAATTTAGAATATAAAAACAGCAGACGATATAGCAAGGGTTTTTCTAACAGATAATGGAGATTGGTGATAGTATGGTCCTTCAAAGCATAACGGGTTAATAATCATGCGTAAATTCCTCGGTTTTGCATGGAGATCTTTGATCAATAATTGTCCTGTTGTAATTATCAAACACTACGAAGATATAGATAGGTCAAAGACTAATGAATTGTCCAATTGTGTTCCGTAATTATTCAACACTACGAAGATATAGATATAGATAGGTCAAGTCTATGAATTGTCCAGTTGTGTGCAATAATTAATCAACATACGAATATATAGATTCCGATAGATCAAAGAAATAAAGCAATAACACGGAGTATAATGCGCGATATAGCCATTAGCATAATTATCAACTCTTCGCTAAGAATTCACATACTATCACCAACGAGAAGTTTAGCTACTCATAGTTGTCATGCAATCAACAGAAATCATAGAAGAAAACATGTTGAAAGATATATAAAAATAAGTAGAAAAACTGTAAGATACAATGTTACCGAAGGTTGTCAGTCTCCGAAGAATCGCGATCTTACAAGCTCCAAACTGCTATGAAAAAGTATCTCCTAAGCTATGAACCCCCAGAACAGGCTCTGGGAAGTTCCTACCTAAAACTACAGAGAAAGGTGAGAGAATAGGTCTGGAAAAGTATGAATTTCGGAGAAAAACTAAGCAACTATATATAGTGTTCGAATTAGTGTGGGGCGAAGGGCCCCACACACCGGGCGAGTCGCCTGGTGTGGGGCGATTCGCCCCACATCCCGGGCAATTCGCCCGGGAGCTTTTTTCGGGATTTTGCGCGTTTTCGACGCGTTTTTGGATTTCTTCCCCTTTTCGGACTCGGTTTCTGACTTCTAGTGGCCTTCTAACCTCCAGATTCGACCCCTAGACTCCAAATTCTATCCGGAAACCTTCAGATACTCCAAATAGGCTTCTGGAACACCAATTCCTTGTCAACTTCAATATAATTGCCCGGAAATCCTCGTTTTTCAACCAAAACCTGTAAAATAAAAACTAAAGGGAAACATGACACTATTCTAATAAAATGCACTAAAATATAGCTAAATTAACATAGAGGATAACTAAAATAGGTGAAAAAGACCTAAATCAAAGTGTAAAATACACATTCATCAAACTCCCCAAACCGAACCTTTGCTTGTTCTCAAGCAACTAAGCTAGACTCTAATGCACAAAACAATGCAACACATAAAATGGAGTCTCATGCCAAATAAAATGAATTAATCTACTGAATCTATCAAATAACATATGAACAAAAACCACATAAATCAAAACATGAATATCGGTTGAAGAATGCCTCGATTGACTCATACACATCCACATAAGCACTTATGTCAAGACAAGATAGTCTCTCGTAACATTCTCTACCTGGACCTAGTCAGTGACGACGTAATGAAACATGTTAAGATACGAATGGTTGTCCCGTGCCTATGAAACTGAGGACTTACTGCTGTTCACCAAGTTAAGACTTTTCCTCAAAGAGGTCGAACCAGTACTGGCTCTCATCAAACGAAGGAGGGTTCCCTATAAATGATAACACTCCCATATTCTACCCATCTCTCAAGCAAAGCCTTAAGATTTTCACCACTTCCTGAATGGCAGGACGAGGGTGGTCTAGAACAGATGACACTCAAAAACAAAAGACAAAAAATAGAAAATTACAACACGATTATGAATATTACAAGAATTGAAAAATGAGACACAACACATTGCTAAACTGCTATTTGGCTTTGTTTTTGGGACCCTTCTTTGCTTTTTTGGGGTCTTTTCTTTTTTTTTCTTTTTTTTCTTTCCAGTTTCTTTTTTTCTCTTTTTTTCTCTTTTTTCCTGGAACTTTTCTTTTTTTTTTTTTTAGCCAGCAGTAGCACAACGAAAAGAAACAAAATGACTCACACGACTTCCCCAAACCTATTCGAAAGAATAGGCTGGAGTACAAAATTTACGAGAAAGGAAAAATAGACTTGTTGCCTCTTAGGTACATAATTACTCGGGAAAACAACCATAAGACCCTAACATGCATCATCCTATTATAAAGGCCTTCGTGAACCGCAATAGAGAAAACACCACTAAGTGATGTCGAGACTACCAAGCTTAACTAAGAGCAATACATAAATGTGACAAGCGAAGCGAGAAAAACCTCAAACAAATTCATAGAGATGAAGCATATGATTAATGGCATAGTTAGTTAATTTACCCAATAAAAAAGTTCAAAAAATTCGGCAATAAACTCCATATAAAACATGCAAGACTATCCTAGGATGAATGCAGTGAATGCAACCTAAAAAACTAAGAAAGCAGTAAAGGTGCAAATGCAAATGCAAACAAAGAACAAGATACTAATCAACACAAAGCCAAACAATACTTAACATCGCGGTTCACATCCCATCCCCCTTATGATTCTTAAGCTAGCCCCTAGCAAAAGAGAATGAGTAATAAGAAATGATACTTGATGTTACCGAACGGTTTGGCCTCGGTTGGCTGAGAGTGGACATGTGAAAAGACTAATCATCGGGATGGTAATCCCCATAAAAGTCCCTCCACATGTCAGACAGGAGTTCATTGGACTGCCGTAGAGCCTCCTGTTGCTGCTCGATGAGTTGTTGCTGCTCCCACCTTTGTTGCCTATCCTCTCGGCGATGCTCCTCGAATGTCTCCCAGTCGCGGTTGCGCTGGGCAATGTGCCCGTCGAGGTCCTGTCGTAAGGCCGCGGTACTGGCATCAACTCTATCGAAACGATCGTCGAGGTAGGCCCGGAATTCAGAGAAGTCAAATCCTCTAGACCCTTGTGGTGCTCGAGGCGGTGCATGCGGTGCTCTATGGACAAATGGAATATTCGGGATAGGGGCTTGGCCATCATCAGCCTCCATAGCATCCTCATAATCATTCTCATTATCGGAATCGCTCAGTTGGAAGGGTGCTTCCACATCAGCAGCGGCAGCCGTGGGGTTCTTCAGCTGATACCTAGCAAGCTGCACCTCAATAGTCGAGGGTGAAAGAGCAGCGACCTCGCAATCCCCCTCGTCAATGTCCTCGACCCCATGATATTTGCAGTAGGCAGTGATGAAGCTCGGAAAGATGAAGGGCTTCTTCTTCTTTTCCCAGTGGCGCTCATACTCTTCATACATGATGTGTCCGATGTCGATCCGATGTCTGTCTATCAAGTAGTAGAGGAGCTCGGCGTAATAGGGCTGTATCCATGTGCCATTCTTCCTAGGGATCAAGTTGAAGATGCAGAATTTCATCATTACCTTAGCTTCAATGCTAAGGTCGCTCTGACGGATCCGTGCAGGTTCTCCCCTGATTTCTGGATATCTGTACTCTGTGTTGCAGATCACGTCTGTAATATGTCTTCCTATCCCCCTAGAGGCCCTCGAATACAGGTAGGCATGGTCGCTCCCTGTGAACTCCTGCTGCCCAAAATGGATGAATGAAGAAATGGACTCTGGTGTCCATGGTATTATCAGGCCTCGAACTAGTACCCCATTCTTCTCCTCGAGATCAGTGAATCCAGTGTAGAATTCTTGGAGGAGGCTCACGTCGTACCCCTTGAACCTATTGGAACTATACCAAACCCAATTTTCTTCTTGATGCCAATCGGGATAGCATCCTATACCCCGCCGTTCCAGCTGCTGCCTCCGGGATATCAATCCTCCTGTCTGGAATGATCGATCTTCCCCCTTCGGCCATCTCCTCTTCGAGCCTTTATCGGACATCAATCGCAGCTAAAGACATCTCGTACATGTGGTGAGAAGGTTGAGAGCTTGATGCTACTCCCTTCCCCTTTTTGCTCGAGCCAGCTCTCCTCGATCCTCTTGGAGCCATGATTCCTACAAACAGTAATTAGTATCTTGTATGACGCAAAACAGACTTATGCATATGTAAATGTACGAGCGAACAAACGAGCAATATCTACAACAATCCAACTCCTAAAAAACCCAATGCCTAGTCTAGCTACTTCATCACGCAACATATCAATGTAACTACTACAATAACATATCACATTATGCTCTTGCTAAACAACAAATGCCTTGAATCACAAGGTTCAATCCATACCATAGTAATCAAAAATCTAACAACATAAATCCTCAACTTCATCAATCATGCATTCTACCATTACATCCACTATTATCATATCAACAAACACATGTTTAAACATGGAATGAAAGTAAAAGATACATTTCCTAACAAGATATATCATCTAATAGCAAAAAATCTCAAACCATCAAACCAAGCCTAATTGAACATGCAATTGATAATGAATAACGTTTCTAATCACATAAATCATCAACCCATACATCGTACAAGCTTAATTGAAGCATAAATCAAAAAAACCCCAAATTTGAAAAATTAGGGTTCATGTGAGATTACCTCAAATTCGAAGATTGAATGAACTAGGAAGAGATTTGTTCGGATGAAAATAAGAGCACGTAACGGGCTTCGATTGAAGCTAAAGAACACAAAATTTGGTGGAAAGACGAAGAAGTTATGAAGGTTTGAATGTATTTTGAAAATGGGGAAGTTTTTGGAGTTTAGATGAAGAAGATGGAGAAAAAATGAAGAAATGGGGAAGAACCCCGCTTTTTAACTTTTGCAGGTCGTGGGGCGAGTCGCCCCACGCCTGGGGAGAATCTGTGCATAAGGCTATTGTGCAACTGGCGGATGGATCCTTTGTGAGACCCGAAGGCGTTGTGAAGAATGTATTGGTCAAGATTGGTGAAGCTTCCGTATACACCTTTTGTAGTTATGCCGGCGTCTACACCTGGGACGGGGGATGTCATTCTCTTGGGGCGAACGTTCTTGACTAAGCTACGCTCCGTGATGGACATCTACCGAAGGACTTGCACTATTGAAGTGGGTGGCAAGCAACATGTGTTGCGAGCCATATCTGATCCACCTAATACACCTGATACTTCTCACACTGTTGACTACAGTGGTCTTAATGTCTATGTTCATTCTTATTCACAGGTTCGAGGCATGAGGAGGAGATCCATGAAGGGGAAGTCTAGTACCCTCAAGAAGAAGAGCTAGGCACAGACAGGAGTCGAGTCAAAGACTTTAAAAAATGGCACTATCCGGGAGGCAACCCGGGGTTTTTATCGCTTTCTTTACCGCTTTATTGCATGCATTCATACTTGAACAATTTGCTTTTCATATGTGAATTTGTTCGTCTCTGCGTCGTATGTGCTTATGTTATGTTTGAGTGAGATTTTTCGAGTGATTTTGTGAGAAAAATGGTTTTCGGGAACTAAAAAATCGCATTTTTTCAAAAATGTTCGTCTCCCCACCTCAGGAGGTGGGGGGCGAATCGCCCTACGAGTCCAGAGCACGCGCGCGCGCTCCTGACGCGCGGGGCGATTCGCCCCAGGCGTGGGTCGACTCGCCCCGCGACCTGCAGAAGTTAAAAAGCGGGGTTCTTCCCCATTTCTTCATTTTTTCTCCATCTTCTTCATCTAAACTCCAAAAAACTTCCCCATTTTCAAAATACATTCAAACCTTCATAACTTCTTCATCTTTCCACCAAATTTTGTGTTCTTTAGCTTCAATCGAAGCCCGTTACGTGCTCTTTCTTTTCATCTGAACAAATCTATTCCTAGTTCATTCAATCTTTGGATTTGAGGTAATCTCACATGAACCCTAATTTTTCAAATTTGGGGTTTTTTGATTTATGCTTCAATTAAGCTTGTACGATGTATGGGTTGATGATTTATGTGATTAGAAACGTTATTCATTATCAATTGCATGTTCAATTAGGCTTGGTTTGATGGTTTGAGATTTTTTGCTATTAGATGATATATCTTGTTAGGAAATGTATCTTTTACTTTCATTCCATGTTTAAACATGTGTTTGTTGATATGATAATGGTGGATGTAATGGTAGAATGCATGATTGATGAAGTTGAGGATTTATGTTGTTAGATTTTTGATTACTATGGAATGGATTGAACCTTGTGATTCAAGGCATTTGTTGTTTAGCAGGAGCATAATGTGATATGTTATTGTAGTAGTTACATTGATATGTTGCGTGATGAAGTAGCTAGACTAGGCATTGGGTTTTTGAGGAGTTGGATTGTTGTAGATATTGCTCGTTTGTTCGCTCGTACATTTACATATGCATAAGTCTGTTTTGCGTCATACAAGATACTAATTAGTGTTTGTAGGAATCATGGCTCCAAGAGGATCGAGGAGAGCTGGCTCGAGCAAAAAGGGGAAGGGAGTAGCATCAAGCTCCCAACCTTCTCACCACATGTACGAGATGTCTTTAGCTGCGATAGATGTCCGACAAAGGCTCGAAGCGGAGATGGCCGAAGGGGGAAGATCGATCATTCCAGACAGGAGGATTGATATCCTAGAGGCAGCAGCTGGAACGGCGGGGTATAGGATGCTATCCCGATTGGCATCAAGAAGGAATTGGGTTTGGTATAGTTCCAACAAGTTCAAGGGGTACGACGTGAGCCTCCTCCAAGAATTCTACACTGGATTCACTGATCTCGAGGAGAAGAATGGGGTACTAGTTCGAGGCCTGATAATACCATGGACACCAGAGTCCATTTCTTCATTCTACCATTTTGGGCAGCAGGAGTTCACAGGGAGCGACCATGCCTACTTGTATTCGAGGGCCTCTAGGGGGATAGGAAGACATATTACAGACGTGATCTGCAACAGAGAGTACAGATATCCAGAATTCAGGGGAGAACCTACACGGATCCGTCAGAGCGACCTTAGCATTGAAGCTAAGGTAATGATGAAATTCTGCATCTTCAACTTGATCCCTAGGAAGAATGACACATGGATACAGCCCTATTACGCCGAGCTCCTCTACTGCTTGATAGACAGACATCGGATCGACATCGGGCACATCATGTATGAAGAGTATGAGCGCCACTGGGAAAAGAAGAAGAAGCCCTTCATCTTTCCGAGCTTCATCACTGCCTACTGCAAATATCATGGGGTCGAGGACATTGATGAGGGGGATTGCGAGGTCGCTTCCCTTTCACCCTCGACTATTGAGGTGCAGCTTGCTAGGTATCAGCTGAAGAACCCCACGGCTGCCGCTGCTGATGTGGAAGCACCCTTCCAACCGAGCGATTCCGATAATGAGAATGATTATGAGGATGCTATGGAGGCTGATGATGGACAAGCCCCTATCCCGGATATTCCATTTGTCCATAGAGCACCGCATGCACTGCCTCGAGCACCACAAGGGTCTAGAGGATTTGACTTCTCTGAATTCCGGGCCTACCTCGACGATCGTTTCGATAGAGTTGATGCCAGTACCGCGGCCTTACGACAGGACCTCGACGGGCACATTGCCCTGCGCAACCGCGATTGGGAGACATTCGAGGAGCATCGCCGAGAGGATAGGCAACAAAGGTGGGAGCAGCAACAGCTCATCCAGCAGCAACAGGAGGCTCTACAGCAGTCCAATGAACTCATGTCTGACATGTGGAGGGACTTTTATGGGGATTACCATCCCGATGATTAGTCTTTTAACATGTCCACTCTCAGCCAACCGAGGCCAAACCGTTCGGTAACATCAAGTATCACTTCTTATTACTCATTCTCTTTTGCTAGGGGCTAGCTTAAGAATCATAAGGGGGATGGATGTGAACCGCGATGTTAAGTATTGTTCGGCTTTGTGTTGATTAGTATCTTGTTCTTTGTTTGCATTTGCATTTGCACGTTTACTGCTTTCATAGTTTTTTAGGTTGCATTCATTGCATTCATCCTAGGATAGTCTTGCATGTTTTATATGGAGTTTATTGCCGAATTTTTGAACTTTTTTATTGGGTAAATTAACTAACTATGCCATTAATCTTATGCTTCATCTCTATGAATTTGTTTGAGGTTTTTCTCGCTTGGCTTGTCACATTTATGTATTGCTCTTAGTTAAGCTTGGTAGTCTCGACATCACTTAGTGGTGTTTTCTCTACTGCGGTTCACGAAGGCCTTTATAATAGGAAGATGCATGTTAGGGTCTTATGGTTGTTTTCCCGAGTAATTATGTACCTAAGAGGCAACAAGTCTTCACCATGCTTTGAGATTGCTAAATGCCTAGGAAGGAGGTAGTGTGAGGTTGTGTGATCCTTTGTTTATAACCTATTCTTCCGAATAGGTTTGGGGAGGGGGTTACACCTTCATTAGACTTGTTTTGTGTTTTTCATTTCCGTATAGTGAGTTTATTTTTCCTTTCTCGTAAATTTTGTACTCCAACCTATTCTTTCGAATAGGTTTGGGGAAGTCGTGTGAGTCATTTTGTTTCTTTTCGTTGTGCTACTACTGGCTAAAAAAAAAGAAAAAAAAAAAGAAAGAAAAGTTCCAGGAAAAAAAAGAAACTGGAAAGAAAAAAAAGAAAAAAAAAAGAAAAGACCCCAAAAAAGCAAAGAAGGGTCCCAAAAAGAAAGCCAAATAGCAGTTTAGCAAAGTGTTGTGTCTCATTTTCCAATTCTTGTAATATTCGTAATCGTGTTGTAATTTTCTATTTTTTGTCTTTTGTTTTTGAGTGTCATCTGTTCTAGACCACCCTCGTCCTGCCATTCAGGAAGTGGTGACAATCTTAAGGCTTTGCTTGAGAGATGGGTAGAATAGGGGAGTGTTATCATTTATAGGGAACCCTCTTTCGTTTGATGAGAGCCAGTACTGGTTCGACCTCTTTGAGGAAAAGTCTTAACTTGGTGAACAGCAGTAAGTCCTCAGTTTCATAGGCACGGGACAACCATTCGTATATTAACATGTTTCATTACGTCGTCACTGACTAGGTCCAGGTAGAGAATGTTACGAGAGACTATCTTGTCTTGACATAAGTGCTTATGTGGATGTGTATGAGTCAATCGAGGTATTCTTCAACCTATATTCATGCTTTGATTTATATGGTTTTTGTTCATATGTTTTTTGATAGATTCAGTAGATTAGTTCATTTTATTTGGAATGAGACTCCATTTTATGTGTTTCATTGTTTTTTGCATTAGAGTCTAGCTTAGTTGCTTGAGGACAAGCAAAGGTTCGGTTTGGGGAGTTTGATGAATGTGTATTAAAAGCTTATCACACATAATCTCAAAAGGTATAAAACAGCACCCATAGCAAAATTCGAAGCATCACACATAATCTCAAAAGGAAGATTCCAGTCAGGCGGCACAACAATGGGAGCAGAAACAAGCTTCTCCTTAAGGGTATTAAAAGCAACTAAGCATTCATTAGAGAAATGGAAAACCACATCTTTTGCAAGCAACATACTTAAAGGTTTAGCAATTTTTGAAAAATCTTTAATAAACCTCCTATGAAAACCTACATGGCCAAGAAAAGATTGCTATTCTTTCACACAAGTAGGTGGGGGAAGTTTTTCAATGATTTCGATCTTAGCCTTGTCTACCTCAATACCTCTTTCAGAAACTACATGTCCTAGAACAATGTCTTCTCTAACCATATAATGACTCTTTTCCCAGCGTAAGGTCAAGTTGCATTCAATGCACCTTTTCAAAACAAGATCTAATCTTTGCAAGCAATCATCAAAGGAATCACCGAAAAGGGAAAAATCATCCATGAAAACTTCAACAAATTTAGTTACCATGTCAGAGAAAACAGAAAGCATGCACCTTTGAAAATTGGCGGGAGCATTGCATAGTCCAAATGGCATCCTCCTATAGGCAAATGTTCCGAATGGGCAAGTGAATGTCGTCTTCTCCTGATCTTCTGGTGCAATCGGAATCTGGTAGAAACCTGATAAACCATCAAGAAAACAATAAAACTTCCGCCCCGCAAGGCGGTTTAGCATGTCATCTATAAATGGTAAAGGGAAGTGGTCTTTCTTAGTGGCGGCATTTAATCTTCTATAGTCAATGCACATCCGCCACCCAGTGGTCTTCCTAACCGGTACCAATTCTCCCTTCTCATTCTCTTCCACCGTGACTCCTGATTTCTTAGGAACTACATGTACCGGGCTCACCCATCGACTATCAGGAATTGGGTAAATCATATCAGCATCTAGCAACTTGATCACTTCTTTCTTCACCACTTCTTGCATGGCTGGATTTATCCTTCGCTGAGGTTGCCTAACGGGTTTGGCATCCTGTTCTAGAGTGATGTTGTGCACGCACCGTGTAGGGCTAATTCCTTTGATATCATTGATCCCCCATCCTATAGCTGCGGAATTTTCCTTCAATACTTCAATCAGCTTACTCTCTTCATTGTCAGAGATATGTGAGGAAACAATTACAGGCTTCTTCTGATTTTCTCCTAAGTACACATACTTGAGGTGCGCATGAAGCGGTTTTAATTCTAAGCTAGGTTCTTCAGGAAACCCACTTTCTTCTTCTTCTTCATCTAAAGGTTCAAGTACCTCTTCTCCTGCGGGAATTTCTGGGGTGCTATCCATTATTTCAACTAGTTCCCTTGCTTCTTTGGTCATGTAGCACGTCTCAGCTTGCATTGTCAGTGCCTCCTCAAGTGGTTCACGATTACCATGGCAATGATGAAATTCGGGAATCACGGATTCGTAGTAATCGACAAATTTCAACTCCTCTGCGACTTCTTTATCTCCGATGCTACATCCTACCAACTCAATCTTCTCTCCCATTACCTCCATGGTTATTTTCCTGCCCTTAAGTTCAAGGCATGTGTTGGTAGTTGCCATGAATGGTCTCCCAAGTAGTACTACGTGCTCACGGATATGGCTCTTTCCCTCGTCCGCCGACTTCATTACTACAAAATCAGCTAGGATTATCAATTTATCCACCTTCACAAGGATGTCTTCTATTATCCCGACCGGCCTCTTCACACTTTGGTCCGCCATTTGGACGACCATATCAGTTGGTGTCAATTCTCCGAGTTCCAGGGCCTTGTACACTGAATAGGGCATTAAGTTAATGCTGGCTCCTAAGTCAAGCATTGCCTTCGTAGTTCGTCCATTCCCTAAGGCGATGTCGATGATGAAGCTTCCAGGATCCTTTTTCTTCATGGGCAATCCGGAAATTGAGTTGACCGTTTCGACCCCATTCACTTCCTTTTCTGAAGTAATCCTTTTGTTCTTGATCTCACGAAAGAATTTCGTATAAGCTGGAATGTTCTGGATTAACCCTAAGAGAGGCACATTGACTTCCACTTTTGACAGGCGTTGGAATAGGGGTGAATGTTGAATATCCTTCTTGGCTGGTTTGATCCGACTTGGGAATGGCACATGTGGCTTCGGAGGCACATATGGATTGGAAGACCTATGAAGCTCCCCTGGCGTATTAGTTCCTACCTCGACTTCGTCATCTCCTATGTCTACCACAGATGGACTTGGTTCATCATTCCTTCCCGGAACTTCTTGAGGTTCTTTGGAACTTCCGCTAACCTCTTGTTCTGTGCTCGGTCCTGTATTTTCGGTCCCAGTAGGTTCTACCCGTTTAGGACGCACGAAGTTAGGAATTTTGGTCATCTTGCCTCCACGGAGTAGTAGATTCACCTGTTCGCACTCATTCTCATTAGTAGTAACAGCTGGAAGTGGCTCGGGATCAGTTTCAGGTGTCACATCGGGAGGAATGGGGTCGTCCGATTTCCTGGAGTTGGGGGGTGATTCGCCCCTTACCTCGGGTGGTTTGCTTACTACTTCCAGGGGGTATCCTCGACTGCTTTACCGCACCTTCCACACTTCAGTAGGCTAAGCTCTTTGATAAGTTGCTCAGTTACTTCGACCGCTTCAAAAGCCTTCTCGATGCGAAGATTGTTCTCAGCTTGCCCTACGTGTGCTATCTCGAAAACACTCTCAATGGCTTTAATCCCTGCGTAAAACCCAAGTTCCTCCTTCTCACTGATATCTTCGTCCTCAGAATATCCTTCGCATAACCCATCAGTTTCGCCTTGATTTGAATATATGTTGGTGACTTCATTCGACATTATTTTCTCGGATTGTGCGGATCCATTGGCGTACTTTTGAAAGATCTTCATTGCCTCTTCAACTGTACATTCTTCTAAACCTCCACACATCCCATCCACTTGAAGCCTAACTTCATCACGTAGTCCACCAACAAAAAACCAAATCAGCTCCCCGTCATCGAAACGGTGGTGGGGGCACTCACGTTTATACAGCTCAAAACGTTCATAGGTGTCACAGAACCGCTCGTATTCTCCTTGCTTGAAGTGTTCGATCCGATTCCGTAGTGCAATCGTCTCATGGTAAGGCATGAAACGTGCCAAGAACTCCTCTACTACCTGCCTCCAGGTCCTCAGTGATCCTGGTGCTAACCTTGCTATCCATATCCTTGGTTCATATCCCAAAGCAAAAGGAAATAATTTCCTGCATAATTGAATCTCGGTGAACCCCTTTGCTGGAACTTTTGGTATTTCCTCTTCATAGGACATGATGAAGCTTATCGGATTCATATCCATTCCATCTTCGAACCTCGGTATCCTTCTCACTATAGAACTCGTTACTTCATACCCATATAACTCTTCTTTCAAGTATGTAGCTGACCCCTTTCTGATTTGGGAGAACGTAGGCGTCCAGCGAGCTTTTAAGGTCGTCATACCTGGAAATCTGTATCAGGAGTAACTCAAAACTGAAAATTAGCCTCGTTACAAATTTCGAAAATCGAGAATATTTCTAGATATCGAATACTACTAAGGCTAGGAAAGGAGAATTAGAAACAGACCAGTGAAACTAAAACTACTAGAATTAGGAATTGAATGCTGAAAATATAAACAAATTAAACAGAAAAAGGAGTATAGTCCCCGGCAACGCTCGTTCGATATCAACGGCGCCAATTTGATGATCGCGGGATTGTCAGTTCTGGATCAATCAAATAAATTTGTTATTTAGCCAAAGGCAATTCACAACTACAACGAAAACAGTAGTGTAGCAGTAGAATAACCTCGAGTGTCGATCTCTAAGGACTATAACTAGCTTTATCAAATCTAATTTAGAATATAAAAACAGCAGACGATATAGCAAAGGTTTTTCTTAACAGATAATGGAGATTGGTGATAGTATGGTCCTTCAAAGCATAACGGGTTAATAATCATGCGTAAATTCTTCGGTTTTGCATGGAGATCTTTGATTAATAAATTGTCCTGTTGTAATTATCAAACACTACGAAGATATAGATTTTCAAAGACCAATGAGTTGTCCAACTGTGTTCCGTAATTATTCAACACTACGAAGATATATATTTAAACAGGACAAAGAATTGTCCAATTGTGTGCAATAATTAATCAACATACGAAGATAAAGATTTCGCTAGATCAAACAAATAAAGCAATAACACGGAGTGTAATGCGCGATATAGCCATTAGCATAATTATCAACCCTTCGCTAAGAATTCACATACTATCACCAACGATAAGTTTAGCTACTCATAGTTGTCATGCAATCAACAAAAATCATACCACGAATGAATGAAAACATGATGAGAGATATATAAAAATAAGTAGAAAAACTGTAAGATACAATGTTACCAAAGGTTGTCAGTCTCCGAAGAATCGCGATCTTACAAGCTCCAAACTGCTATGAAAAAGTATCTCCTAAGCTATGAACCCCCAGAACAGGCTCTGGGAAGTTCCTACCTAAAACTACAGAGAAAGGTGAGAGAATAGGTCTGGAAAAGTATGAAATTCGGAGAAAAACTGAGCAACTATATATAGTGTTCGAATTTGTGTGGGGCGATTCGCCCGGGAGCAATTTTAGGGATTTTGCGCGTTTTCGACGCGTTTTTGGATTTCTTCCCCTTTTCGGACTCGTTTTCTGACTTCTAGTGGCCTTCTAACCTCCAGATTCGACCCCTAGACTCCAAATCCTATCCGGAAACCTTCAGATACTCCGAATAGGCTTCTGGAACACCAATTCCTTGTCAACTTCAATATAATTGCCCGGAAATCCTCATTTTTCAACCAAAACCTGTAAAATAAAAACTAAAGGGAAACGTGACACTATTCTAATAAAATGCACTAAAATATAGCTAAATTAACATAGAGGATAGCTGATGAACCAGAATTTTTCGGGTCCCGATTCAATCAAATAATATTTGTAATTAGCCAAAGGCAATCCACAACTACAACGAAAACCGTAGTGTAGCAGTAGAATGACTCGAGTGTCATTCTCTCAGGACTATAACTAGCTTTATCTATTTAACAAGAGAATATAAAACAGTAGACAGATAGCAAGGGGTTTTTCTAACAGATAATGGAGATTGGTGATAGTATGATCCTTCAAAGCATAACGGGTCGATAATCATGCATAAATTCCTCGGTCTTGCATAGAGATCTTTGAATCAATCTAGTGTCCTGTTGCAAATATTAAGCACTACGAAGATAATTGGTCTGACAAGTCAATTACTAATGTCCTAATGTGTTCCGTAATTATTCAACACTACGAAGATAAACTCGCGCACAGGTCGACAAGTGTCCAATTGTGCATAATAATTAATACAACATACGAGAATTTAGGTTGTGCCTGATCAACGAAATAAAGCAATGACACGGAGTATAATGCGCGATATAGCCATTAGCATGATTATCTTCCCTTCGCTAAGAATTCACATACTACCACCAAGGATAAGTTTAGCTACTCATAATAGGCATGCAATCAACAGAAATCATAGAAGAAAACATATTGAAAGATATATAAAATAAGTAGATTAAACTGTAAGATACAAGTTACCAAAGGTTGTCAATCTCCGAAGAATTGCGATCCTACGAGCTCCAATCCGCTATGAAAAAGTGTCCCCTAAGCTACGAACTCCCAGGACAGGCCCCGGGAAGTTCCTACCTAAAACTACAGAGAGAGGTGAGAAAGTAGGTCTGGAAAAGTATGATTTTTGGAGAAACCTGAGCAACTATATATAGGCCTCGAATTACTGTGGGGCGGTTCGTCCCACACACCGGGCGTTTCGCCCGGTGTGGGGCGGTTCGCCCCACCTCTGGGGCGGTTCGTCCCAGAGAGTTTTTCGCGGAATTCCGCGTTTTCGACGCATTTTTGGATTTCTTCCCCTTTTCGGACTCGGTTTCTGACTTCTAGTAGCCTTCTAACCTCCAGATTCGGCCCCTAGACTCCAAATCCTATCCGGAAACCTTCAGATACTCCAAATAGGCTTCTGGAACACCAATTCCATGTCAACTTCAATATATTTGCTCGGAAATCCTCGATTTTCACCCAAAACCTGTAAAATAAAATCTAAAGGGAAACGTGACACTATTCTAATAAAATGCATTAAAATATAGCTAGACTCTAATGCAAAAAACCTTTTTAATGCATTAAAATACTCGAATGAAAGTGTAAAATACACATTCATCAAACTCCCCAAACCGAACCTTTGCTTGTCCTCATGCAACTAAGCTAGACTCTAATGCAAAAAACATGCAAGACACAAAATGGAGTCTCATGCCAAATAAAATGAACTAATCTACTGAATCTACCAAGAAACATGTGAACAAAAACCATATAAATCAAAGCATGAATATAGGTTTAAGAATACCTCGATTGACTTATACACATCCACATAAGCACTTATGTCAAGACAAGGTAGTCTCTCGTAACATTCTCTACCTGGACCTAGTCAGTGACGACGTAATGAAGCATGCTAAGATACGAATGGTTGCCCCGTGCCTATGAAACTGAGGACTTACTGTTGTTCCACCATGTTAAGACTTTTCCTCAAAAGAGGTCGAACCAGTACTGGCTCTCATCAAACGAAGGAGGGTTCCCTATAAAAGATAACTCTCCCCTATTCTACCCATCTCTCAAGTAAAGTCTTAAGCTATTCACCACTTCCTGAATGGCAGGACGAGGGTGGTCAAGAACAGATGACACTCAAGACAAAAAAGATAAAAAATTACAACACGATTACGAACATTACAAAAAATGGAAAATAAGACTCAACACTTTGCTAAACTGCTATTAGGCTTCCTTTTTTTTGGACCCTTCTTTGCTTTTTTGGGGTCTTTTCCTTTTTTTTTTCTTTTTTTCTTTCGAGATTCTTTTTTTTTTTCTTTTTCTCTTTTTTTTCTGGAATTTTTTCTTTCTTTTTTTCGATTTTCCTAGCCAGCAATAGCATAACAAAGAGAGAAATAAAATGACTCACACGACTTCCCCAAACCTATTCGAAAGAATAGGTTGGAGCACAAAGTTTACGGAAAAGGAAAAATAAACCCACGATACGAAAATGAAAAACAGAAACAAGTCTATGATGGTGTAACCCCCTCCCCAAACCTATTCGGAAGAATAGGTTATAAACAAAGGATCACACAACCTCACACTACCTCCTTCCTAGGCATTTAGCAATCTCAAAGCATGGTGAAGACTTGTTGCCTCTTAGGTACATAATTACTCGGGAAAACAACCATAAGACCCTATCATGCATCATCCTATTATAAAGGCCTTCGTGAACCGCAGTAGAGAAAATACCACTAAGTGATGTCGAGACTACCATGCTTAACTAAGTGCAATACATAAATGTGACAAGCCAAGCGAGAAAAACCTCAAACAAATTCATAGAGATGAAGCATACGATTAATGGCATAGCTAGTTGATCTACCCAATAAAAAAGTTCAAAAAAATCGGCAATGAACTCCATATAAAACATGCAAGACTATCCTAGGATGAATGTAGTGAATGCAACCTAAAAAATCTAAGAAAGCAGTAAACGTGCAAATGCAAATGCAAACGGATAAAGCATGCGAGGTACTATACTCATCCTACCAATACCAAGCTCCAAGCTAACAACATCAGATCACTTAAATCCCATCCCTCCTCATGAAATTAACACTAGTCCCTAGCAGTTAGAAAATGAGGAAATAAGATGTGATACAAGATGTTACCCAATGGTTTGGCCTCGGTCGGCTGAGTATGTTGTTTGTGAGTTATTGGGCCTGCTCTGGGAGCCTCATATATGATCATCGGAACTTGTGGTAGTGGCGGTAGTTCCATCAATAGATCGGATAGGACCAACTCAACCATCTGTATCATCATTGTCCCTATTGTCTTCATTGTCACTACTGTCACGCACATCGTCACTGGTAGAGTTGCAGTGTCGAAGGGAATTTTCAAGATTGGGCGCCTCTGTTATGGAATCTTCCACCCGGTATCTCTCGAATAGGTTGTGAACTGTTGAAGGGGAAAGGCAAGTAGTATCAGGACTACTCCCTCCAGCGTTTTACACCCCAAGGAGGTTACAGCGAGCTGCTCGGGTATTCAGAGGTTGTCTTCCATGTTTTCCAATGTCGACCACATTCTCTACAGTTGATGCTCCCGATGTCAATATGATGCTCTCTTTAGAGGCAGGCAAGGGGCACCCCAACAAGGTGCTGGGTACCCATGTCATTATGTATTGGAACCAAGCTAGCGCTTCGGAACCTTCTAGCAACTGCGAACTCATGATTGAATCCGTCGCGGCGAGAATGTTCCGGTGCCTTCCAGTTCATTCGAACCTTGCAGTCCTTGTGATGGATTGCAGACATAATAATGGTTTCTGTTCCTTCGGTGGTGCATCAATAGGCATAGGAGTCCTTACTCCAGGTGTACTGTAGCTACTCCGCTTGGGTAATCCACGACGTTGTTGCAAAACCCCTTGGCTGGAACGCACATCCAACGAGGTCACCCTCCTTGACATGGTAGTTGTAACGGTATCGGTTTTTGAAAACAAAGTAATTTCTTGAAAAGAAAATCAAAAATAACTTTAATAGCAACGGTCGGCAATCAATGCCAAAATAATCTTTGACGCGCACAGCGCTAACAGAAACAAGTAAATATCCAACGATAACTCAAATTCAAATGAAACAACGAGTGAAGATAGTAAAAAGTTCATCTTCTTATTTTGAAATAAATTCCCAAGACACCCCAGACACTTCTCTCAGTCGCTGGCATCCTACTCGCGGACATCCTCAGCAGTATCTGGAAAGAAGGAATTTTGAAAACAAGAGAGTGTGAGATAAAGGATCTCAGTGAGGTTCTAAGTTAAAAACAGAAAGTAAACAGTTTTGTAATCAAAATCCTTTTCGGAAAAACAAACAAACAGAACATATCACATAACAGAATAACAGAACAGATAAGTTGAAGACCGTTGGTGCAGCCCGCCTTATTGCTCCTACTCCCCAGAATGCCCTTATAACTCCCTCCAGAGGGTGCACAACTCCGGACAGAAACAGAAACCCCCGTGTACTTTGGGGAAACAGAACCTACGACCCTAATAGACCTCAGCGACTTCTGCCTCGCGCCTAAAAGGGATTAGACTAGGCAATAATCAAGCAAACCTGATAGTCCTCTACTACCCAAGCCTACCTAATTACGACCTAATCGACCGGTCACACAGAAACAGAACAGATACAGAACAAACAGATACAG
This sequence comes from Plantago ovata, assembly GCA_028274465.1. Classification (NCBI taxonomy): domain Eukaryota; kingdom Viridiplantae; phylum Streptophyta; class Magnoliopsida; order Lamiales; family Plantaginaceae; genus Plantago; species Plantago ovata. The sequence continues at coordinate 60,740,476 of CM051457.1, forward strand.
ATAATCAACACCGAGAAGTGTTCCTGTAGAAAAGTTAATCCAGAACAGAGTAGCAATAAACAGAGAAAGTAAATAGTCATACTTAGGACTTAAATAGTTTTACACGGAAGCATACAGTAAAAGAGTATATGTAATAGTAGGTACAAGTTGTCACATATCCTTCCAGTTTTTCGCAAATAAATAGGTTTAGGGGTGAACACTCACCTTGAACTTTGCGAGCAACGATCCTCAAAAGCAGAGCGTATTAAGAGCTAGCGGATGGATCACCTAAACAGGAAGTGTCTAGTCACTAACTAGAAGTCGAAATGAAAGTTAAACGGATAAAAGGCGAAGGTGGGGTTCGAACTTGGGACCTCTAAGTTAGTCTCTCAACACATAACCAACTAAGCTATCAAGTCAAGTAATTTCTTACCATCAAGAGACAAAGTATTTGCACATAAAACAGTTTTCAAAGAGCTTTTAAAATTAGTCAAAGGCTTACGAAAACAATTCCCAGTAAAGCAGTACAACTGAATAAATCCTTCTCAAATACCAAAACCAGTTTAGAATGACTCAAATACTGACCAAGGTACAATTACTAAATTACCCTTCTGTTTTAAATTGCATAAAAACCCTTCTTTAAGTTTTCGAAACCAGACGAGTCCTTCAAGTTTTTAAACACACAAAACAGTCCACACAAAATACCAAGGTTTTCAGTCAAGTCCTCTGTCAGTCAACTGAGGTCAACCCACTAATTGCAGTCAAGTCCTTCTAGTTCATAAAAATCCCAAAATGACCCCAACAGAAACTATAACCTATCAAATCAGTCCAACCAAACCAAAACAGAGCTCAGGTTAGTCTCGAAAAATCCAAATCTGTCCAATTCAGTTTTACGACCTAAAAAACACGGTCAACATACACGGTCATGGTCAAACAGTCAACACAAATCCAAACCACCCTACTGTAAGTCCCGAATTCGAACAATGGTCAAAGCTAGGGTTCAGTCTAAGGTCAATAGGCACAGGGGTAAAATCGTCCATAGAAAAGAAGGAACAAAAACGGGATAGAAATTATACCTTCGGTCGGGAACAAAGTGATTCGAACTGAGAATTGAAAGGGGAAAAGAGAATAAGTTAAAACGAAATTCAAATACAAATTTAATCTGACGAACGAAACAGAGTCTAGTATTACTTATCCGAAACGAAACGGAGACAGAGCAGAATGAAATGAACTCGGAGCAGAACGAGATCGGCGGGGAACGGAGTCGGGCGTACGCGACGCGGTTCGGACAGAAGACGGCGTGGACGGTGCGGCGGCGCGGATCGACACAGATCGGCACGGCGGCGGCTCACAGACAGCAACGGAGCAGGCGGTTCGCTCCGGTTAATGGTGATGATGGGTGATGAATCGATGTTGCTAAAGGTGCTACCCGTGATGATGATGGTTAATCGATGGTGAGGTGACAAAAACGGAGCAGTACGGGCGCGGTGATGATGATGTAAATGGTGGAGCAGTGGTGGTTTCCGGTGGGTGATGAAGATGAGATGGGGAGAAGATGATGGTGGACGAGGATGACGAGGAGGCGAGAGGATGGAGTCTTCTTTGTTCTCCTCTGAGAAAAAGTAAGGGAGGAGAGTGATAGAGAGAAAAAGGAAGAAAGAAGAGGAAAAATGGAAGGAGTGTTGGTGACTTGACTAGGTTTAGGGTTGATTAAGGAGATGGGCCAAGTCTTGAGAAAGGGCCACGTAAATCGGCCAACACCAACTGGGCTCAGATAAGCCTTGCAAAGATGAATAACTCTGTCCCAGAATCGAGATGCAATTGAACCACTAACAATCAAGCCTTCTGATTCGAATCCGATAGCGCGGGAAGAAAATTAATTAAATTACCGAATAAATAATTACTCAGGTAATTAATTAATAAAAAAAGGAAAATAATTAAATAAAAATTAAATTAGAAAATACGGGATGTTACACTCCACCACCCTTAACAGAAGTTTCGTCCTCGAAACTTATCGAGCGTAGGACAACGGGAAACGGTAAAATGAAAATCTTCCACTTCAAACGCCGAATGAAAGGTCAAACTTTGCAACACAAAGTTAACAAGGTCATAACTATCCTAAGGAAAAAGGCTCACTTCTTCCACGAGCACATATATCCATAAATCCTCAATAAATAATCGATACCTTAAGCTTCAAGTGAGTCTAATCTAAAGAAAGAAGTGCAGTTTGATAAACAAACACGACTTAGAAGAGGTTTGTCCAAACGTGCGTACTTTTTGCCACATTTGCTGACCGAGCCTCATGTCCAACCCCACTGTAGACCTTCACCTTCGTTGTTGCACCATCTATTTGGTTTTTCGAAACCGTGCTACAAGGCCGTCCTTTCTTAATTAGATAGCGACGCCTCGGACATCTGTTCACCTTATAATCTTTGCTGCCACAAGCCAAACACCAACCCTTCTTCTTCCAGCAGTTGCCTTCCTCGTGAGTTGTTCCTCCACAGAAATTACACTTTATGCTAGTTGACTCTCCGGTAATATCATCGAGTTGACGGGGTCAACTTTCCCGCTGATTGCGAGGACACTTGGATGGAGACGGACAATCCTCGCCACTCACGTGATCAGAATCCCTTTTTCCAGATCGATGAGATTCATAGCTCTCAAGCTCTCCTAACCCGTTCTCCACTTCAGCAGCTCTTTCAACGGCCTTCGCGTAAGTTGACATCTCGATTCCAAACAGGTTGAACTCGATCTTAGGCTTCAATCCTCGTACAAAGCACCTCATCTTTTCCATTTCTTCATATTGGAGGTGTAGCACATACTACAACAATCTCGTGAATTTAAGATCATACTCGGACACCGTCATCTTACCTTGCCTCAACCTTTCCAACTCACTAATTCTTCTCATACGGACATTACGGGGAACATACTTGTCCACAATTTCCGTCACAAAATTCTCCCATATGTGAGGTTTTCCTTCTCTCCTCCATCGTGGATCAACGGTGACCCACCAACGGCGTGCTAGTCCATCGAGCTGAAACACTGCAAGCTCCACCATTTGTGCATCGTTGATGTGCAAGATACTAAACCAATCCTCGATGCCCTCGATTCACACTTCAGCTTTCCTTGAGTGGGGTGATCCTTCAAACCTTTTCGGGTGGAAACGAGCGAACCTCTCAGCTGCCGACAACGTTAGAGTTTGTTGATATGGCATAATTGACGGCGCGATCGCACTTGCTACTTGGCGGGAGGCATTTGAAGTTGCGACCTTCTGCTGCATCAAGTCTTGTGCAATAGCATCATTGGCGGTGTGGTTGTTGCTGCTGGTAGCGCAAGTGTTGTTCGTTGGAGCCATCCTATCGCAGTTAGTCCAAGATCAGTAACGTGATCAACGTCCTCAAGCGTGGCGTAACGTGAACTAAGGCACTAACTTAAGTCAATCTAACGTGAACGAGCAGGAGACGCGTAAAAGTAAACAAGATTACTAAAGGTCAAATTCACACTAGGGGGGTCAAAAGGAAGATAGCAACTAATCACTAAGTAAATCCTCGAGTGTGTCTAACCTAGCATGCAAGGCACACATAAATTGAAGAAGTAATGATAAAAGCATAAGTAGCAAATTCATAAGCGGCATAAAAGATTCTTAAACATTAAGCATGCAATAAAAGCGTTCTCTCATAAAGTGATCAGTCATTTGACCTCGGTTAACACGAATCACTTAAACAGTCGGCCGCCTGCCAGTGATTTATGTCGACTTTGTTTAAACAATAGATTACAGTATGACAGAACCAAACAAGAACATATGTGAACTTCGATAAGTAAAACAAATGCATAAATAAGTATTTAAACCTTAAAGCATGCAACTAATGATATTAGAGTAAATAAACATACTTTTAAACAAATACTCATGCATTTAGAAGAAACAATATTATCGCCTTAAAGAAAAGGAAAAAAGCATCAATAGGAAGCTTGTGAACTTAGTAGAAGTTAAATAGAATGAACAACAAGACAGTTTCGGAACACGGAAGACAGAACAATAGGACAGTTAACAGACGAACATGACGGTTCAGAGTTAATGCGGAAGACCAAACTTTAGAAGAGACAGAACAAAGACTACTCAATCTAATCCAGCGACTTGGACCCTCACACGCACCCCAAAGGCCAGAAGACCCTATCCTAGAAAGCTCGAGTTTGAACTCAAGCTCTGATACCAACTGTAACGGTACCGGTTTTTGAAAACAAAGTAATTTCTTGAAAAGAAAATCCAAAATAACTTTAATAGCAACGGTCGGCAATTAATGCCAGCATAATCTTTGACGCGCATAGCGCTAACAGAAACAAGTAAATATCCAACGATAACTCAAATTCAAATGAAACAACGAGTGAAGACAGTAAAAAGTTCATCTTCTTATTTTGAAATAAATTCCCAAAACACCCCAGACACTTCTCTCAGTCGCTGGCATCCTACTCGCGAACATCCTCAACAGTATCTGGAAGGAAGGAATTTTGAAAACAAGAGAGTGTGAGATAAAGGATCTCAGTGAGGTTCTAAGTTAAAAACAGAAAGTAAACAGTTTTGAAATCAAAATCCTTTTCGGAAAAACAAACAAACAGAACAGATCACATAACAGAATAACACAACAGATAAGTTGAAGACCGTTGGTGCAGCCCGCCTTATTGCTCCTACTCCCAGAATGCCCTTATAACTCCCTCCAGAGGGTGCACAACTCCGGACAGAAACAGAAACCCCCGTGTACTTTGGGAAAACAGAACCTACGACCCTAATAGACCTCAGCGACTTCTGCCTCGCGCCTAAAAGGGATTAGACTAGGCAATAATCAAGCAAACCCGATAGTCCTCTACTACCCAAGCCTACCTAATTACGACAAAATCGACCGGTCACACAGAAACAGAACAGATACAGAACAATTAGATACAAATAATCAACACTGAGAACTGTTCCTGCTAAAAAGTTAATCCAGAACAGAGTAGCAATAAACAGAGAAAGTAAATAGTCATACTTAGGACTTAAATAGTTTTACGCGGAAGCATACAGTAAAAGAGTATATGTAATAGTAGGTACAAGTTGTCACATATCCTTACAGTTTTTCGCAAATAAATAGGTTTAGGGGTGAACACTCACCTTGAACTTTGCGAGCAACGATCCTCAAAAGCAGAGCGTATTAAGAGCTAGCGGATGGATCACCTAAACAGGAAGTGTCTAGTCACTAACTAGAAGTCGAAACGAAAGTTAAACGGATAAAAGGCGAAGGTGGGGTTCGAACTTGGGACCTCTAAGTTAGTCTCTCAACACATAACCAACTAAGCTATCAAGTCAAGTAATTTCTTACCATCAAGAGACAAAGTATTTTCACATAAAACAGTTTTCAAAGAGCTTTTAAAATTAGTCAAAGTCTTACGAAAACAATTCCCAGTAAAGCAGTACAACTGAATAAATCCATCTCAAATACCAAAACCAGTTTAGAATGACTCAAATACTGACCAAGGTACAATTACTAAATTACCCTTCGGTTTTAAATTGCATAAAAACCCTTCTTTAAGTTTTCGAAACCAGACGAGTCCTTCAAGTTTTTAAACACACAAAACAGTCCACACAAAATACCAAGGTTTTCAGTCAAGTCCTCTGTCAGTCAACTGAGGTCAACCCACTAATTGCAGTCAAGTCCTTCTAGTTCATAAAAATCCCAAAATGACCCCAACAGAAACTATAACCTATCAAATCAGTCCAACCAAACCAAAACAGAGCTCAGGTCAGTCTCGAACAATCCAAATCTGTCCAATTCAGTTTTACGACCTAAAAAACACGGTCAACATACACGGTCATGGTCAAACAGTCAACACAAATCCAAACCACCCTACTGTAAGTCCCGAATTCGAACAATGGTCAAAGCTAGGGTTAGTCTAAGGTCAATAGGCATAGGGGTAAAATCGTCCATAGAAAAGAAGGAACAAAAAGGCGATAGAAATTATACCTTCGGTCGGGAACAAAGTGATTCGAACTGAGAATTGAAAGGGGAAAAGAGAATAAGTTAAAACGAAATTCAAATACAAATTTAATCTGACGAACGAAACAGAGTCTAGTATTACTTATCCGAAACGAAACGGAGACAGAGCAGAATGAAATGAACTCGGAGCAGAACGAGATCGGCGGGGAACGGAGTCGGGCGTACGCGACGCAGTTCGGACGGAAGACGGCGCGGACGGTGCGGCGGCGCGGATCGACACAGATCGGCGCGGCGGCTCACAGACAGCAACGGAGCAGGCGGTTCGCTCCGGTTAATGGTGATGATGGGTGATGAATCGATGTTGCTAAAGGTGCTACCCGTGATGATGATGGTTAATCGATGGTGAGGTGACAAAAACGGAGCAGTACGGGCGCGGTGATGATGATGTAAATGGTGGAGCAGTGGTGGTTTCCGGTGGGTGATGAAGATGAGATGGGGAGAAGATGATGGTGGACGAGGATGATGAGGAGGCGAGAGGACGGAGTCTTCTTTGTTCTCCTCTGATTCGGCCGCTGAGAAAAAGTAAGGGAGGAGAGTGATAGAGAGAAAAAGGAAGAAAGAAGAGGAAAAATGAAAGGAGTGTTGGTGACTTTGACTAGGTTTAGGGTTGATTAAGGAGATGGGCCAGTCTTGAGAAAGGGCCACGTAAATGGGCTAACACCAACTGGGCTCAGATAAGCCTTGCAAAGATGAATAACTCTGGCCCAGAATCGAGATGCAATTGAACCACTAACAATCAAGACTTCTGATTCGAATCCGATAGCGCGGGAAGAAAATTAATTAAATTACCGAATAAATAATTACTCAGGTAATTAATTAATAAAAAAAGGAAAATAATTAAATAAAAATTAAATTAGAAAATACGGGATGTTACAGTAGTGATTGTTCCCCCTCCAATTCTTCACAGCAATCATACGGGAATGCTTCTTTCCCTTGGTATGATACCTACAAACAGCAGTTAGCACCTCGTATGACACAAAACTGACTCATGCATATGCTAGTGTAAGAGCGAAACACACAAGTGATAAAATCATCAATCGAGCTCCCCAAACCGTAATGTCTAGCCTAGCTACTTCATCATGCAACATACCAACGTAACTTCTACATGCAATACATCACATTATGCTCTTACTAGACCACCAACATCCTAGATAACAAGGCTCAATTCATACCATAGCAGCGAAAAATTCTACCATCATAAATCCTCATACTCAACAATTAAGCATTCTATCGTCAAATCCACCAACATTACACCAATAAACACAATCATATGCAAGAAATCAAAGAATAAAGCATAACAAGATATATCATCTAGTAGCAAAATACCCAAATCAACAATCCAAGCAAAATTGAGCATGCAATTGATAGTAAATAACATGTCTAATCAGACAAACAACATACCCATGCATCAAATAAGCATAATTGAAGCTCAAATTAGAAAACCCCCAAATTCGAAAATTAGGGTTCTAAGGATGATACCTCAGATCTGAAAATCTAACGCATTAGGACCAAATCTGTTCGGATGGGATGATATATCATGTAATAGGCTTTGATTTAAGCTAAAGAACACCAAATTTGGTCAAGAAATGAAGAAGTTATGAAGATTTGAAGATGAAATCGCGATTTTCGGTTTTTTGGGGAGGTGGAATGAAGAAAAATGAAGAAAATGAGGTTTTGGGGAAGAAATCCGCGTTTTTGAAGTTCTGGAGCCGTGGGGCGGTTCGCCCCACATCTGGGGCGGTTCGCCCCGTGCTCCCCGATGCGGGGAGACGGTTCCTGTCGTCAGAAAATGCGGTTTTAATCCCCGAAACAAATTTTTTCAAAAACCACTTGAAAAATATCACTCAAACACAAGCATATACGACACACACATGAACAAATTCGCATACGAGAAGCAAATAGTTCAAGAATGAATGCATGCAGAAAAGCAGTAAAGAAAGCAATAAAAATTCCGGGTTGCCTCCCGAATAGCGTCATTGTTTAAAGTCTTTGACTCGACTCCTGTCTGTGCCTATCTCTTCTTTTTGCGGGTACTAGGCTTCCCCTTCGTTGATCTCCTCTCCATGCCACGAACCTGTGAATAAGAAAGAATATAGGCTGCAAGACCACAGTAGTGAGTAGTAATATCAGGCGGATCAGGTGGATCAGATATGGCTTTCAACACGTGTTGCTTGCCATCTACTTCAATAGTGCAAGTTCTTTGGTAGATATCCATCACGGAGCGTAGTTTAGTCTAGAACGTTTGCCCTAAGAGTATGACATCCCCCGTTCCAGGTGCAGATGCCGGCATAACTACAAAATTGGTGTATATAGATGCTTCACAAATCTTGACCAACACGTTTTTCACAACGCCCTCGGGTCTCATAAAGGATCCATCCGCTAGTTGCACAATAGCCCTTTGCTCAGATAGTTTTCCAAGGTTTCTCTTTTCAAACACATTCAAAGGGATTATGCTCGAGTAGGATCCCGTGTCTAGTGTGGCACGGACATCTTCAAGCTCACCAATCCCTACCTTAACATTGAAACTTCTAGGGAGTGGTTCGGGATCCTCTTGCTCCTCATCACTTGCGTCAGAACCAAGGTCCTTCTCTTCTTCCTCAGCCTGTAGAAGTTCTTCCTTCATGCAACACTCGCACTTAACAACCTTCTTGATGGTGATTTCGTCAGGTACATCACCAGCCAATGTAATGGCATTTGATTTTACAGTGTTGCTAGGCAGTTTGCCTTGCTCCCTACTTGCTACTCGATCGATCATCTCTTGCATCTTTTGATGGGCAAGCCTAGTTCTCTCTTCCAACCTATCAAGCCTTGCCCTAGTCTTCTCAGAATCTTCTTCATAACGTTTGAGAAAACTTTGTGTGTGATCAACCATCTTTTGCAAGTTCTCCATCAGTTGAGCCGTCTTCGACTTCGTTGGCTCTTTCGGAGCGGGGTTTTCGCAGTGGTCATTACCATAGTTTAGCCTACTACGGTCTTGGTTAGGTCCATAAGTTTGGTTAGCCGGTGCATATCCTTGATTGTTCCGGAATCCCCTTCTCCAAAATCCACCTCGAGGATTCCTACTGTCTTGTCCGTAGCTAACTTCTTGAGTACCAAATTCCGTAGCAAAGGCTTCTTCTTCGCCTCCTCGAGCCCAGTTGCCATCATCGTATGCCAGCTCCGATCTACACATATGAGCCCCATGCCCATAGTTCTTACATATTCGGCATACTTCGTTCGAAACAGTTGTTCCGGTGGCCCTCTCGAGGACTTGCTTCAATTCGTTGGTAAAGCACTCGAATTGATCCCCATTCCCCCTATACATAGGGGCTTCTTGAGTCGGTGGAGCTTCAGGTCCACGTCTCCTAACCATTGCTCTTGGGTCCTTGAACTGCGAACCCTTAGCAAGCCTTTCGACGGTTTCCTCCCAAATATTGCCTCGGCATTGGAAATCCACCACTTGGTGGTTCTCGAAGGTTAGTCCATTGTAGAAGTGTTGGACTAGGTCGGAAAGTTCAAAACCATGGTGAGGGCACTTGTTCGTGAGATCATGGAATCTCTCAAACGCGGTGTAGATGGTCTCATCATAGTCCTGCTTGAATCCAGTGATCTGCGCCTTAAGCGCGGTAGTCAAGGTGTGAGGGAAGTATTTCTCCATGAAAACTGAAAAAACCTTTCCCCAAGTGTCCAGCGAGTCTGCTGGAAGAGAACTTAACCATGACTTGGCTCTGTCGCCAAGTCCCATAGCAAAAACCTTCATCCTTAACTCATCCGTTGTTATGTCAGCTCCGGGTCGTGGGAGTTGGTTGACGAAATCATCGATCCGCCTAAGAAAGACAAAATACTTTCTAGTTCCTTTCCCAAAACTCCGTGTATGTAATAGAAGTTTTCGTGCAAGTACCCCATCACATCTTCCCTTGATAAGCCATAGAACCTCGGAAGTTGTTGGAATGCGTGGTTCTTGATCTCCAGATCTCGGGTTGCAGACGAAAGAACTATCGCCGGTCCCCTCATATGATCCTTGGTGGGTTGAACCCATGCCTTCAGTGGTCTAGCTTCTGCCATTCCGTCGATTTCCTTGAAAAGACTGAGTAGAGATTCAGAGAAATCGGTATCCTCTATTTCCTCTAGTGCGCGCCTTTCGAGTAGTCGCCTTCTTTGGTGGTAGACTCTGTCTATATAAGCAATTGAATCAGCAAGCGGTGTTCCTGCAGAACGTGTATGCGGCATACACTATCTGTAAGAGACTAGGAAAGCAGTATCAGAGAGAGATTAAAAAGGAAAACTAAAACTAGTAGAATTAGGAATCTAAAGCTGAAAATATAAACAAATTAAACAGAAAAAAGGAGTATAGTCCCTGGCAGCGGCGCCAATTTGATGAACCGGAATTTGTCGGGTCCCGATTGAATCAAATAATATTTGTAATTAGCCAAAGGCAATCCACAACTACAACGAAAACCGTAGTGTAGCAGTAGAATCACTCGAGTGTCGTTCTCTCAGGACTATAACTAGCTTTATCTATTTAACAAGAGAATATAAAATAGCAGACATATAGCAAGGGGTTTTTCTAACAGATAATGGAGATTGGTGATAGTATGATCCTTCAAAGCATAACGGGTCGGTAATCATGCATAAATTCCTCGGTCTTGCATAGAGATCTTTGAATCAATCTAGTGTCATGTTGCAAATATTAAGCACTACGAAGATAATTGGTCTGGCAAGTCAATTACTAATGTCCTAATGTGTTCCGTAATTATTCAACACTACGAAGATAAACTCGCGCACAGGTCGACAAGTGTCCAATTGTGCATAATAATTAATACAACATACGAGAATTTAGGTTGTGCCTGATCAACGAAATAAAGCAATGACACGGAGTATAATGCGCGATATAGCCATTAGCATGATTATCTTCCCTTCGCTAAGAATTCACATACTACCACCAACGATAAGTTTAGCTACTCATAATAGGCATGCAATCAACAGAAATCATAGAAGAAAACATATCTAAAGATATATAAAATAAGTAGATTAAACTGTAAGATACAAGTTACCGAAGGTTGTCAATCTCCGAAGAATTGCGATCCTACGAGCTCCAATCCGCTATGAAAAAGTGTCTCCTAAGCTACGAACTCCCAGGACAGGCCCCGGGAAGTTCCTACCTAAAACTACAGAGAGAGGTGAGAAAGTAGGTCTGGAAAAGTATGATTTTCGGAGAAAACTGAGCAACTATATATAGGCCTCGAATTACTGTGGGGCGGTTCGCCCCACACTCCGGGCGGTTCGCCCGGTGTGGGGCGTTTCGCCCCGGAGAGTTTTTCGCGGAATTCCGCGTTTTCGACGCGTTTTTGGATTTCTTCCCCTTTTCGGACTCGGTTTCTGACTTCTAGTAGCCTTCTAACCTCCAGATTCGGCCCCTAGACTCCAAATCCTATCCGGAAACCTTCAGATACTCCAAATAGGCTTCTGGAACACCAATTCCTTGTCAACTTCAATATATTTGCCCGGAAATCCTCGATTTTCACCCAAAACCTGTAAAATAAAATCTAAAGGGAAACGTGACACTATTCTAATAAAATTCACTAAAATATAGCTAAATTAACATAGAGGATAGCTAAAATGGGTGAAAAAGACTTGAATGAAAGTGTAAAATACACATTCATCAATAGCTAAAATAGGTGAAAAAGACTTAAATGAAAGTGTAAAATACACATTCATCAAACTCCCCAAACCGAACCTTTGCTTGTCCTCAAGCAACTAAGCTAGACTCTAATGCAAAAACAATGCAACACATAAAATGGAGTATCATGCCAAATAAAATGAACTAATCTACTGAATCTATGAAAAAACATATGAACAAAAACCATATAAATCAAAGCATGAATATAGGTTGAAGAATACCCCGATTGACTCATACACATCCACATAAGCACTTATGTCAAGACAAGATAGTCTCTCATAACATTCTCTACCTGGACCTAGTCAGTGACGACGTAATGAAGCATGCTAAGATACGAATGGTTGTCCCGTGCCTATGAAACTGAGGACTTACTGTTGTTCACCATGTTAAGACTTTCCCTCAAAGAGGTCGAACCAGTACTGGCTCTCATCAAACGAAGAAGGGTTCCCTATAAAAGATAACACTCCCCTATTCTACCTGTCTCTCAAGCAAAGTCTTAAGATATTTACCACTTCCTGAATGGAAGGACGAGGGTGGTCTAGAACAGATGACAATCAAAAACAAAAGACAAAAAATAGAAAATTACAACACGATTACGAACATTACAAGAAATGGAAAATGAGACACAACACTTTGCTAAACTGCTATTTGGCTTTCTTTTTTGGACCTCATTTGCTTTTTTGGGATCTTTTTTTCTTTTTTTTCCAGTTTCTTTTTTTCTTTTTTTCTTTTTTCCTGGAATTTTTTTTCTTTCTCTTTTTTTTTTTTTTTTTTTTTTGATTTTTTTAGCCAGCAGTAGCATAACGAAAAAGAAACAAGATGACTCACACGACTTCCCCAAACCTATTCGAAAGAATAGGTTGGAGTACAAAATTTACGGAAATGAAAAATAAACTCACAATACGGAAATGAAAAACGAAAAACAAGTCTATGATGGTGTAACCCCCTCCCCAAACCTATTCGGAAGAATAGGTTAAAAACATAGGATCACACAACCTCACACTACCTCCTTCCTAGGCATTTAGCAATCTCAAAGCATGGTGAAGACTTGTTGCCTCTTAGGTACATAATTACTCGGGAAAACAACCATAAGACCCTAACATGTATCATCCTATTATAAAGGCCTTCGTGAACCGCAGTAGAGAAAACACCACTAAGTGATGTCGAGACTACCTAGCTTAACTAAGTACAATACATAAATGTGACGAGCCAAGCGAGAAAAACCTCAAACAAATTCATAGAGATGAAGCATACGATTAATGGCATAGTTAGTTGATCTACCCAATAAAAAGCTCAAAAAATTCGGCAATAAACTCCATATAAAACAGGCAAGACTATCCTAGGATGAATGCAGTGAATGCAACCTAAAAAACTAAGAAAGCAGTAAACGTGCAAATGCAAATGCAGACTGATAAAACATGCAAGGTACTATACTCATCCTACCAATGTCAAGCTCCAAACTAACAACTCTAGTTCACTTAAATCCCATCCCCCCTCATGATATTAACGCTAGTCCCTAGCAGTAAGAAAAATGAGGAAATAAGATGTAATACTAGATGTTACCGCATGGTTTGGCCTCGGTCGGCTGAGTATGCTGCTTGTGAGTTATTGGGACTTCTCTGGGAGCCTTATAGGGTGTCATCAGGTCTTCTGGTAGGTGCGGTAGTTCCAGTTATAGGCCGGATAGGAACAACTCCTCAATCTGTATCATTATTGTCCGTATGACCTTAATTGTCACTACTGTCACGCACATCCTCACCAGTAGAGTTGCAGTGTCGAAGAGAATTTTCAAGATTGGCTGCCTCTGTTATGGAATTCTCCATCATGTAGCCCTCCAATAGGCTGTGAACCGTTGAAGGGAAAAGAGCAGTGGTATCAGAGCCTCCCTCTCCAGCGTTTTACACCCCGAGGAGGTTACAACAAGCTGCTCGGATACTCAGAAGTCTTCCACCATCTTTTCCAATGTCGACCACATTCTCTACAGTTGATGCCACCGATGTCTATATGATGCTCCCTTTAGAGGCAGTCAAGGGGCACCCCTAAGAGGGGCTGGACACCCATATCATTATGTTTTGGAACCAAGCTAGCGCTTCGGAACCTTCTAGCAACTGCGAACTCAAGATTGAATCCGTCGCGGCAAGATCGTCCCGGTGCCTTCCAGTTCACTCGAACTTTGCAGTCCTTGTGATGGATTGCTGACGTAATAATGGTTTTTGTCCCTTCGGTGGTGCATGAATAGGCATAGGAGTCCTTACTCCAGGTGTACTCTAGCTCCTCCTCTTGCATAATCCGCGACGTTGTTGCAAGAGCCCGTGGCTCGAACGCACCTCTAACGAGATCACTCTTCTTGACATGGTTGTAATCGATCCCCCTCCAATACTTTATAGTAATCATACGGGAATGCTCCTCTCTCTTTGCATGGTTCCTACAAACAACAGTTAGTACCTCGTAAGACACAAAATTGACTCATGCATATGCTAGTGTAAGAACGAAACACACAAGTGATAAAATCAACAATCGAACTCCCTAAAACCTTATGTCTAGCATAGCTTCTTCAACATGCAACATACCAATGTAACTACTACATGTAATACATCACATTATTCTCTTGCTAGACAACCAATAAACTAAATAGCTAGGCTCAATTCATACCATAGAAGCGAAAAACTCTATCAATATAAATCCTCATACTCAACAATTATGCATTCTATCATCAAATCCATCATCATTACATTAATAAACACAATCATATGTATGAATCAAAGATAAAGATATATTGCATAACAAGATATATCATCTAGTAGCAAAATTCCCAAATCAACAATCCAAGCATAATTGAGCATGCAATTGATAGTAAATAATGCTTCTAATCACACAAACAACCTACCCATGCATCATATAAGCATAATTGAAGCTCAAATTCGAAAACCCCCAAATTTGAAAAATTAGGGTTCATAAGAAGATAACTTAGATCTGAAAAACTAATGCACTAGGGTGAAATCTGTTCCGATGAAAAGATAGATCATGTAATAGGCTTCAATTGAAGCTATAGAACACTAAATTTGGTGAAGAAATGAAGAAGTTATGAAGATTTGAAGGTATTTTCGCCAAATTCGGTTTTTGGAGAGAAAGAGGTGAAGAGAATGAAGAAAATCAGCTAAAAAAGAGGAGATCCGCGTTTTTAGTCTTCAGAGGTCGTGGGGCGAGTCGCCCCATACGGGGCGATTCGCCCCTCATGGGGGGCGATTCGCCCCCCACTCCCCGATGCGGGGAGACGAAATCTTTGACAAAAAATGCGGTTTTTAATCCCCGAAACCATTTTTCTCATAAAGCCACTCGAAAAATCTCACTCGAACATAGCATAAGCACATACGACACAGAAACGAAGAAATTCACATATGAAAAGCAAATTGTTCAAGAATGAATGCATGCAAAAAAGCAGTAAAGAAAGCGATAAAAATTCTGGGTTGCCTCCCGGATAGCGTCATTGTTTAAAGTCTTTGACTCGACTCCTGTCTGCGCCTAGCTCTTCTTTTTGTGGGTACTAGACTTCCCCTTCATGGATCTCCTCCTCATGCCACGAACCTGTGAATAAGAAAGAACATAGGCTGCAAGACCACAATAGTGAGTAGTGTGAGAAGTATCAGGCGGATCAGGTGGATCAGATATGGCTTGCAACACATGTTGCTTTCCATCCACTTCAATAGTGCAAGTTCTTTGGTAGATGTCCATCACGGAGCGTAGCTTAGTCAAGAACGTTCGCCCCAAGAGAATGACATCCCCCGCCCCAGGTGTAGACGCCGGCATAACTACAAAATTGGTATATACAGAAGCTTCACCAATCTTGACCAACACATTTTTCACAACGCCTTCGGGTCTCACAAAGGATCCATCCGCCAGTTGCACAATAGCCCTATGCTCAGATAGTTTTCCAAGGCTACTCTTCTCAAACACATTCAAAGGGAGCACGTTAGAGTAGGATCTCGTCTCTAGTGTGGCACGGACATCTTCAAGCTCACCAATCCCGACCTTAACATCGAAAATTTTAGGGAGTGGCTCGGGATCCTCTTGCTCCTTTTCACTCTCGTCAGAACCAAGGTCCTTCTCTTCTTCCTTAGCCTGTGGGAGTACTTCCCCATTGCAACACTCGCACTTAGTAACCTTCTTGATGGTGATTTCAACAGGTAGATCACCCGCCAAGGTAATGGAATTCGACTTCTCAGTGTTGCTTGGCAGCTTTCCTTGCTCCCTACTTGCTCCTCGGTCGATCAACTCTTGCATCTTTTGATGGGCAAGCCTAGTGCTCTCTTCCAACCTATCAAGTCTCGCTCTAGTCTTCTCAGAATCTTCTTCATAACGTTTGAGAAAACTTTGGGTGTGATCAACCATCTTTTGCAAGTTCTCCATCAGTTGAGCCGACTTCGACTTCGGTGGCTCCTTCGAAGCGGGATTTTCGCAGTGGTCATTACCATAGTTAAGCCTACTACGGTCTTGGTTAGGACCATAAGTTTGGATAGATGGTGCATATCCTTGATTGTTTTGGAACCCTCTTCTCCAAAATCCACCTCGAGGATTCCTACCATCTTGTCCGTAGCTAGCTTCTTCAGTACCAAACTCCGTAGCAAAGGCTTCCTCTTCGCCTCCTTGAACCCAGTTGCCGTCATCATATGCAAGCTCCGATCTACACATATGAGCCCCATGCCCATAGTTCTTGCATATTCGGCAAACTTCGTTCGAAACAGTTGTTCCAGTGGCGCTCTTGAGGACTTGCTTCAACTTGTTGGTAAAGCACTCGAATTGGTCCCCATTCCCCCCATACATAGGGGCTTCTTGAGTCGGTGGAGCTTCAGGTCCACATCTCCTAACCATTGCCCTTGGGTCCTTAAACTGCGAACCCTTAGCAAGCCTTTCGAAAACTGCCCAGACGGCTGCTGCGGTTTCCTCCCAAATATTGCATCGGCATTGGAAATCCACCACTTGTTGGTTCTGGAAGGTTAGTCCATTGTAGAAGTGTTGGTTCCTCCCAAATACGTGGTTCTTGATTTCCAAATTTCGAGTTGCAGACGAAAGAACAATCGTCTGTCCCCTCATACGATCCTTGGAGGATTGAACCCATGCTTTCAGTGGTCTAGCTTCTGCCATTCCATCGATTTCCTTGAAAAGATTGTGTAGATATTCAGAGAAATCGGTATCCTCTATTTCCTCTAACTCACGCCTTTGAATAGTCGCCTTCTCTGGTGGTAGACTCTGTCGATCTCAGCAATTGAATCAGCAAGCGGTGTTCCTCTAGATCGTGTATGTGGCATACACACTATCTGTAACAGGCTAGGAAAGCAGTATCAGATAGAGATTAAAAAGGAAAACTAAAACTAATAAAACTAGGAATTGAATGCTGAAAATATAAACAAATTAAACAGAAAAAAGGAGTAGAGTCCCCGGCAACGGCGCCAATTTGATGATCGCGGGATTGTCAGTTCCGGACCAGTCAAATAAATTTGTTATTTAGCCAAAGGCAATTCACAACTACAACGAAAACCGTAGTGTAGCAGTAGAATAACCTCGACTGTCGATCTCTAAGGACTATAACTAGCTTTATCAAATCTAATTTAGAATATAAAAATAGCAGACGATATAGCAAGGGTTTTTCTAACAGATAATGGAGATTGGTGATAGTATGGTCCTTCAAAGCATAACGGGTTAATAATCATGCGTAAATTCCTCGGTTTTGCATGGAGATCTTTGATCAATAATTGTCCTGTTGTAATTATCAAACACTACGAAGATATAGATAGGTCAAAGACTAATGAATTGTCCAATTGTGTTCCGTAATTATTCAACACTACGAAGATATAGATATAGATAGGTCAAGTCTATGAATTGTCCAGTTGTGTGCAATAATTAATCAACATACGAAGATATAGATTCCGATAGATCAAAGAAATAAAGCAATAACACGGAGTATAATGCGCGATATAGCCATTAGCATAATTATCAACCCTTCGCTAAGAATTCACATACTATCACCAACGAGAAGTTTATCTACTCATAGTTGTCATGCAATCAACAGAAATCATAGAAGAAAACATGTTAAAAGATATATAAAAATAAGTAGAAAAACTGTAAGATACAATGTTACCGAAGGTTGTCAGTCTCCGAAGAATCGCGATCTTACAAGCTCCAAACTGATATGAAAAAGTATCTCCTCAGCTATGAACCCCCAGAACAGGCTCTGGGAAGTTCCTACCTAAAACTACAGAGAAAGGTGAGAGAATAGGTCTGGAAAAGTATGAATTTCGGAGAAAAACTGAGCAACTATATATACTGTTCGAATTAGTGTGGGGCGACACCGGGCGAGTCGCCTGGTGTGGGGCGATTCGCCCGGGAGCGTTTTTCGGGATTTTGCGCGTTTTCGACGCGTTTTTGGATTTCTTCCCCTTTTCGGACTCGGTTTCTGACTTCTAGTGGCCTTCTAACCTCCAGATTCGACCCTTAGACTCCAAATCCTATCCGGAAACCTTCAGATACTCCAAATAGGCTTCTGGAACACCAATTCCTTGTCAACTTCAATATAATTTCCCAGAAATCCTCGTTTTTCAACCAAAACCTGTAAAATAAAAACTAAAGGGAAACGTGACACTATTCTAATAAAATGCACTAAAATATAGCTAAATTAACATAGAGGATAGCTAAAATAGGTGAAAAAGACCTAAATGAAAGTGTAAAATACACATTCATTAGTACGGAGCTGGGCGGAGGCGGCGCGTGACGGTGGCGGCACGGTTGGGATCGGATAAGCACCGATCGAACGGCGGCGGCAGAGCTCGATCGGTGCTTGGACGGCGGCGCGGCTGAATCGACACGGGAATGAAACGGCAGCACTCGTGAAACGGAGCCTTACGGCGGACGGATCGGGGCACGGCGGACTGAATCGAAACCGGCGGCGGCGCGGACGGGAAGCAGCAGCAGCTTGCGTTTTCTTTCTCTCTGTTCTCTTCTCTCTCTCTTTTTCTTTTGTGAGGCGGATGGGAGAATGAGGGTTGGGGAGAGCCGATTTAGGGTTTAGAGGGGTTGAGGAGATGGGCCAGTCAAGGGCTAGTCAAGGGCCATGAAAACTGGGCCACGAAATCAGTCCGAAATAACCAGTCTTGCCAGCTCGGTCCAAACATAACGAGACGAATTAGCTTTACGCGAATTAACTAGTGACAAATTCGTTCACGCGGGAAGTGAATTAAATAACTACCGAATAAAATAATATACTCCGATAATTAATTAATTAAATAAATAAATTAAATAAATAAATAATTAAAAAAACGGGGTGTTACAAACACTATGCTCGATTAACTTCCCCCTGAATTTCACGCCTGAAAGGGTGTATTTTCAGTTAGAGAGGTTTGGGATGAGATAACTTGATTATAACTTATTCAGATGCAACAAGTAATCTAAGAAACGCAACTTTGAATACTTTGCAGTAAACAAGTTTGATTGTTTCTGGTGTCAAGACTTGTTCTTGTTCGAAAGAAAGAACATTTAACTAATTTCTAAGCCGTGTATGTTCTACTTCTTCACAAGTAGCTTTTTCAAGCTTTAAGTCTTGAAACGGATCAATGGCAATAAAGAGTATTGAAGGGTATGTGAGTTTAAGCACAAGTGAGAGTTTGATCACGTTGTTGACACACTTCAACTCTTTGCCGGATGACCTCCATTTATAGTGAATCAAGGGAGCCGTTTGAATTTCGAATTCTAAGGCTTTGTTCCTTAAGATGTCACTATCTTGCTTTTGTACTTTCAGCAGCGACCTTTATTTGTCTTCTAGTCTTCATGTTCTTCGCGTGCTTACTTTGCATTTAATGTTCATTGAATGAAATTCAAATATGAACGTTGGAGCGCAAATGCAAGTACTTTCAGCAAGGAGGTCACATATGTTTTTCAGCAAGTGGTCAGTCTCAGTTTCAGCAAGCACAACCTACTCTGTCGTTTAGATTTTCACTTATGCAAGCCGTTGCTGAAGTTTCCACTTTCTGAGCAACATGTGCCTTTGTAGATACCATCTTCAGAAATATTATTTAGTCTTCAGTCTTTGAATTCTTCAAGTTTCTGAACAGTTCTAAGGCTTTAATAGTTTGTTTGTGTAAACCAAGTACATCATCAGCAAATGCTTCAATAGGTTGTTTTTCTTTTCAGAAAACAAGATACATCATAAGCGATTAAAACACCTATCTAGCACCTACTCTAAGTCTTCATCAAACCTTCCTCTTTTACAATGTCCTTTAAAATTCTAAAATCCTATGGACATTAAGAGTACTAGTTACTGGACTTTCCTTAATTTAGCATGGTTAATTGCTCATCAAAATTACAAGTTTCCTAACAATGATGATGATTCCCAAGGTCCCAGTCCTGGTGCTGATGGAGTGCAACAAACAATTGCTAATCAATCTGATCAAACAAATGCTGAAAAGCATGTTGCTGAGCAACCCCCACCTCCGAGCAACCAACAAGAGTCTAATCCTGTTGTTGCTGAAAATCCAGCAACTGAACAAGTTGCTGAAAATGATGAAGAGAAAACCAGAAAGTTGGCTGAAATTGCCAAAGGGAAAAAGAAATTTTCTAATACCGAGATAGTTGCACAAGCTACTCTTGATGCCAAGGTCACTGACTCAAACCTTGAGGATGATGAAGATGAAGACTTACAAGAGCACTTGAAAATAGTAAATAGTAGACAGATTCATGTTGTTGAAACGCAACATCTGTCTATAGCTCAGTCTTCAGGATTGAAAAGCCTGGAAGATTCCTCCCTTTCACAAACTACTACTGGTGAAACTCCAGTACTTGCAAGTGTTGAGTTGCAAGTGTTTCCATCAGCAACCACTCAACCAGAAAAAACTGTGGCTGAAAATCTTGGAGAAAAGATTGTTGACTTTGACAAAGAAGATGATGTAAATTTATCTGGTTTTACGGATGATGAAGAAGAGACTTGTACTCTAAATGATAAGACTGGTGAAGTTCATAAACCAGACAATTCTAAATCATCTGATTCAGAAGACTCGACTGAGATGCATGAAATAAAAAGTCGAGAAGACCAAGTTGCCACTGAGATTAAGGCTCATGCAGTTTCTCCCACACTCGTGCCCTGTCCAAACGTGGACAAGTATACACCAAGAATCACAACACTTAGAGAAATTCATGCTAAGTTTAATGCTAAAGATGAGGAGCTTATTGCTGAAAAGCCCATGAACGTTGAAAACGTCCTCTCTGTCTTGCTGAGACGAATCACAAGTCTCACTCTAGCTCAAGCTGATATTAGCTACCATCACAAAAGCTATGAGCATGAAGCAATAAATGCTATGAGGGTTGCAATCAATGCCTCGAAAAGGGATTAGCAAGCTCTTGATCAAAAAGATCTTGAATCAAAGCAAGTTGCTGCTGACATAAGAAGCATACGAGATGGTTTAAAAATAAGAAGCATACGAAAAGAACAGTCCACATATGCCAAAGATCAGCAAACCATGGTGCTTAACTATAATAGTTTGAAGTCACCTGCTGATCATCTTAATGAGTTCTTCTCCACCCATGTTTTGATGATACGCAATCCACGGCTAAGGGGGAAGAAAGACAACGAAAGAAAAGCACAAAGGACTTGCCTCCTACTGCTCCCACCTTCTCCTTACTGGGACTACTAGGACCTATAGAACCAATTGCTGAAATGCAAGGTTCAGGACCTCAGAAAAGAGTTGAGACAGAAACTGAAAGGAGTCCAGCAAAAGCTGCGAAGAAAAGGAAAACCGCTGCTAACACTCCTGATTTTTGTAAGGATGATGTAACCGTGCATACTACTGATGATGATAGTGATGACAATCCTCCCCCAAGAAAAGATGCCTTAAAGGTCAAGCCAATCAATGTTGTTACTCAATCTGGCCATTCCAAACACTTCTCTTATGAAACCGAATCTACAGTAAAGAATGATAGAGAAAATTCAAGGGCAAGAAGAAGGAAGCAAAGAGATGCAAAGAAGAAGTTGCTGATTCTCTCCTTGGATTAGGCATTGAGTACACAAAAACAAGCAATGAAGAAACCACTCAAAATTTTGTGAGAAAACATAAGGGTTTTTGGATACTCAAGCTTGAAGACCTATTGGCCAATGAATACTTTCTCACAACTGTACTGAACCAAATGTACAACTGGAACGTGCTGAAGCTGGAAAGAATGAAAGATATGAATCTCCTCTGAACATCAATGATGGAAGAGTGTGGATAGATGCTGAAGTTGAAATCAGAAGGGTAGCTTTCAAGAAAAAGCTCAATGACAATCAAAATTACTTCAAACCTTTGGATGTGGTAAACTTCTATGACCCTTTGATAAAAAAGACAAGAAGAAAACTTCATCTGATTCCATACAACTTCTTCTATCTGACTGAGGAAGATCTGAAAGAAGATCTGCGCTGGCTGAGAAAAATTCACATAGAACCCATCTCTGATCTTCAGCTTGAACATGCTAGCAACTGGGGTTTGTACTTATGGACTGAGTTCTACAAAATCGAACTTCCCCATGATAACTACATCATGCTATGCAAGCTCTGCAGAGAGAAACAATTGCAAGTCAGAAAGCTTCTTGAAGACTATGAAGCTAACTGCATTGAGTTTCCAAAGATTGTTGAAGCCAGTGTGAATGAGATTCTCAAGGAACGTTCCAAACTATGATCTCAGAAAGCTTAGATTTTCCTGTGTTTTGAACGTTGTTTGCTTAGTTATGTATATCCTTTCTTGTAAACTTACATCGAAAGATAACTATCAGCAATCAAGTGCTTTTGCTTACTCTTATATTTCTCATTATGCAATTTACTTATGCTTTCCGTTTGATTATTTCAAGTATTATTGCATATTTCTTCTAATTTATTCAAACATCAGAAACCGTATAAAGAGTTATAATTAATTTAGCCATGTGATGAATGTGTATTTTACACTTTCATTTGAGTCTTTTTCACCTATTTTAGCTATCCTCTATGTTAATTTAGCTATATTTTAGTGCATTTTATTAGAATAGAGTCACGTTTCCCTTTAGTCTTTATTTTACAGGTTTTGGTTGAAAACCGAGGATTTCCGGGCAATTATATTGAAGTAGACAAGGAATTGGTGTTCCAGAAGCCTAATTGGAGTATCTAAAGGTTTCCGGATAGGATTTGAAGTCTAGGGGTCGAATCTGGAGGCTAGAAGGCCACTAGAAGTCAGAAACCGAGTCCGAAAAGGGGAAGAAATCCAAAAACGCGTCGAAAAACGCGTATCTAGCCGAGTTTTACTCCCGGGCGAATCGCCCGGGATGTGGGGCGAATCGCCCCACACCAGGCGAATCGCCCGGTGTGTGGGGCCCTTCGCCCCACACAATTCGTAGCCTATATATAGTTGCTCAGTTTTTCTCCGTTTTTCATACTTTTCCAGACCTTTTCTCTCACCTTTCTCTGTAGTCTTAGGTAGAATTCCCCAGAGCCTATTCTGGGGTTCATAGCTTAGGAGATACTTTTTCTTAGCAGTTTGGAGCTTGTAAGATCGCGATTCTTCGGAGATTGACAACCTTCGGTAACATTGTATCTTATAGTTTTTCTACTTATTTTTATATATCTTTCAACATGTTTTCTTCTATGATTTCTGTTGATTGCATGACAACTATGAGTACCTAAACTTCTCGTTGGTGATAGTATGTGAATTCTTGGCTAAGGGTTAATAATTATGCTAATGGCTATATCGCGCATTATACTCTGAGTTATTGCTTTATTTCTTTGATCTATCTAAATCTCTATCTTCGTATTGTTGATTAATTACTGAATACAATTGGACAATTCATTGGTCTTTGACTTATCTAAATCTATATCTTCGTAGTGTTTAGTAATTAGAACTGGACAATTCATTGATCAAGGATCTCTATGCAAAACCGAGGAATTTATGCATGATTATTAACCCGTTATGCTTTGAAGGACCATACTATCACCAATCTCCATTATCTGTTAAGAAAACCTTTGCTAAACCGTCTGCTGTTTTATATTCTAAATTAGATTAGATAAAGCTAGTTATAGTCCTTAGAGATCGACACTCGAGGTTATTCTACTGCTACACTACGGTTTTCGTTGTAGTTGTGAATTGCCTTTGGCTAAATACAAATTTATTTGATTAAGTTGGAACTCGACAATCCAACGCGTTCATCAAAATTGGCGCCGTTACCGGGGACTATACTCCTTTTTTCTGTTTAATTTGTTTATATTTTCAGCATTCAATTCCTAGTTCTAGTAGTTTTAGTTTTCCTTTTTAATCTCTATCTGATACTCCTTTCCTAGTTTGTTACAGATAGTGTATGCCACATACACGATCTAAAGGAACACCCCTTGCTAATTCAATTGCTGAGATCGACAGAGTCTACCACCAAAGAAGGCGACTACTTCAAAGGCGTGCACTAGAGGAAATAGAGGATACCGATTTCTCTGAATCTCTACACAGTCTTTTCAAGAAAATCGACGGAATGGCAGAAGCTAGACGACTGAAGGCATGGGTTCAACCCTCCAAGGATCGTATGAGGGGACCGGCGATTGTTCTTTCGTCTGCAACTCGAGATCTGGAAATCAAGAACCACGCATTCCAACAACTTCCGAGGTTCTATGGCTTAGCAAGGGAAGATGTGATGGGGTACTTGCACGATATTGATGATTTCGTCAACCAACTCCCACGACCCGGAGCTGAAATAACAACGGATGAGTTGCGGATGAAGGTTTTTGCTATGGGACTTGGTGACAGAGCCAAGTCATGGTTGAATTCTCTACCAGCAGGCTCGCTGGACACTTGGGAGAAGATTTTTTCAGCTTTCATGGAAAAATACTTCCCTCACACCTTGACTACCGCGCTAAAGGCGCAAATCACTGGATTCAAACAGGACTATGATGAGACCATCTACACCGCGTTTGAGAGGTTCCAAGATCTCACGAACAAGTGCCCTCACCATGGTTTTGAGCTTTCTGACCTAGTCCAACACTTCTACAATGGACTAACCTTCGAGAACCAACAAGTGGTGGATTTCCAATGCCGAGGCAATATTTGGGAGGAAACCGCAGAAGCCGTCTGGGAAGTCTTCGAAAGGCTTGCTAAGGGTTCGCAGTTCAAGGACCCAAGAGCGATGGTTAGGAGACGTGGACCTGAAGCCCCTATGTATAGGGGGAATGGGGATCAATTCGAGTGCTTTACCAACGAATTGAAGCAAGTCATCAAGAGCGCCACTGGAACAACTATTTCGAACGAAGTTTGCCGAATATGCAAGAACTATGGGCATGGGCTCATATGTGTAGATCGGAGCTTGCGTATGATGATGGCAACTGGGTTCAAGGAGGCGAAGAGGAAGCCTTTGCTGCGGAGTTTGGTACTCAAGAAGCTAGCTACGGACAAGATGGTAGGAATCCTCGAGGTGAATTTTGGAGAAGAGGGTTCCGAAACAATCAAGGATATGCACCGGCTAGCCAAACTTATGGCCCCAACCAAGACCGTAGTAGGCTTAACTATGGTAATGATCACTGCGAAAACCCCGCTCCGAAAGAGCAACCGAAGTCGAAGTCGGCTCAACTGATGGAGAACTTGCAAAAGATGGTTGATCACACCCAAAGTTTTCTCAAACGTTATGAAGAAGATTCTGAGAAGACTAGGGCAAGGCTTGATAGGTTGGAAGAGAGCACTAGGCTTACCTAACAAAAGATGCAAGAGTTGATCGACCGACGAGCAAGTAGGGAGCAAGGCAAGCGTCCTAGCAACACTGAGAAGTCGATGTCCATTACCTTGGCGGGTGATCTACCTGTTGAAATCACCATCAAGAAGGTTGCTACGTGCGAGTGTTGCAAGGGGGAAGTGCCCCCACAGGCTAAGGAAGAAGAGAAGGGCCTTGGTTCTGACGAGAGTGAAGAGGAGCAAGAGGATCCCGAGCCACTCCCTCAAAGTTTCGATGTTAAGGTCGGGATTGGTGAGCTTGAAGATATCCGTGCCACACTAGACACGGGATCCTACTCTAATGTGCTCCCTATGAATGTGTTTGAGAAGAGTAGCCTTGAAAAACTATCTGAGCATAAGGCTATTGTGCAACTGGCGGATGGATCCTTTGTGAGACCCGAAGGTGTTGTGAAGAATGTATTGGTCAAGATTGGTGAAGCTTCTATATACACCAATTTCGTAGTTATGCCGGCGTCTACACCTGGGACGAGGGATGTCGTTCTCTTGGGGCGAACGTTTTTGACTAAGCTACGCACCGTGATAGACATCTACCGAAGGACTTGCACTATTGAGGTGGATGGCAAGCGACATGTGTTGCGAGCCATATCTGATCCACCTGATACTTCTCACACTATTAACTACTATGGTCTTGCTGCCTATGTTCATTCTTATTCACAGGTTCGTGGCATGAGGAGAAGATCCATGAAGGGGAAGTCTAGTACCCTCAAGAAGAAGAGCTAGGCGCAGACAGGAGTCGAGTCAAAGTCTTTAAACAATGGCGCTATCCGGGAGGCAACCCAGAGTTTTATCGCTTTTTTACCACTTTATTGCATGCATTCATACTTGAACAATTTGCTTTTCATATGTGAATTTGTTCGTCTCTGTGTCGTATGTGCTTATGTTATGTTTGAGTGAGATTTTTCGAGTGGTTTTATGAGAAAAATGGTTTTTGGGGACTTAAAAACCGCGTTTTTTCAAAAAGTTTCTTCTCCCCACCTCAGGAGGTGGGGGGCGAATCGCCCCACGAGTCCAGAGAGCGCCGCGCTCTCTGGACGCGCGGGGCAATTCGCCCCAGGCGTGGGGCGACTCGCCCCGCGACTCTGCAGAACAAAAAACGGGGAGCTTCCCCATTTCCCTCATTTTTCTCCATCTTCTTCATCTAACTCCAAAAAATTATCCATTTTTCAAAATATCTCCAATCCTTCATAACTAGGGTTGTGCATGGTGCGGATCGGATCAAAACCGATCCGAATTTCGGATTGATCCGATCCGAACAATGAAGTTTTCCTCGATCCAAAATCCGATCCGAAATTTTGAATCGGTTTCGGATTGATCCGAAAATAATCGGATCGGATTCGGATTAATCCGAATAATCCAAAAATTATTTAAAAATAAAAAAAAATCTTCGTTTTATCACAGAACAATCACCGAACAAGAAGAAGAAACAGTATTTCATCCAAAAATAAGCAATTACAACAAATTGAATTACTAAAACAGCAGAAATAACCCTAATGTCCTCGTCCAGATCCAATCCCCACCTCACCGCTACATCACTCTCATCTTCAACGGCGCCGATCCGCTCTTCTCTTTGGAATCGGATGAGGCTCCACCACCAGTGCACTCTTCTTTGTTGTCTGGGCACTCTGCACCTCGAAGCACCTTTGAGTATGCTTGGATACGTGTTGATTCCTTCAAATGACCTCAAGTTGCTGCTGCTAAGATGATGAAGTTGTTGTTGCTGCTCATTAATAAATAAAGGGGTGGTTTGATGATTTGGTTTCACTTATACTAATAGTATAAAGGGACAAATTGGAGTGTAAGAGGGATAGAAAACAAATGAAGGAGGAATTCAAGAGATGGCGATAAGAGAAACAAAGAAATATTGGAGTGGGGCGGAGGAAATGGGCAAATGGGTATGGGATTTTAGGGTTACTCTATATATAGTATTCAATAATATATATTTAAATATATATATATATATATATATATATATATATATATTGATCGGATCGGATTAATCCGATAATCCACGGATTTTAATCCGATCCGAAAATCGAAAATACTAAAACTAGTGATCCGAAATCCATTCCGAAAATTCGGATCGGATCGGTTTGGGCTCGGATTGTCGGATTTTCAGATCGGTTTTTCGATTTCGGATTTTATGCCCACCCCTATTCATAACTTCTTCATATTACCATCAAATTGTGTGTTCTTTAGCTTCAATCGAAGCCCGTTACGTGCTCTTTCTTTTCATCCGAACAAATTTCTTCCTAGCTCATTCAATCTTCAGATTTGAGGTAATCTCACATGAACCCTAATTTTTCAAATTTGGGGGTTTTTTGATTTATGCTTCAGTTAAGCTTGTATGATGTATGGGTTGATGACTTGTGTGATTAGAAACATTATTCATTATCAATTGCATGTTCAATTAGGCTTGGTTTGTTGGTTTGAGATTTTTACTATTAGATGATATATCTTGTGAGAAAATGTATCTTTTACTTTCATTCCATGTTTAAACATGTGTTTGTTGATATGATAATGATGGATGTAATGGTAGAATGCATGATTGATGAAGGTGAGGATTTATGATGTTAGATTTTTGTTACTATGGTATGAATTGAGCTTTGTGATTCAAGGAATTTGTTGTCTAGCAAGAGCATAATGTGATATGTGATTGTAGTAGTTACATTGATATGTTGCGTGATGAAGTAGCTAGACTAGGCATTGGGCTTTTGAGGAGTTCGATTGTTGTAGATATCGCTCATTTGTTCGCTCGTACATTTACATATGCATAAGTCTGTTTTGTGTTGATTGGTATCTTATTTTTTGTTTGCATTTGCACGTTTACCGCTTTCTTAGTTTTTAGGTTGCATTCACTACATTCATCCTAGGATAGTCTTGCATGTTTTATATGGAGTTTATTGTCAAATTTGTTGACCTTTTTTATTGGGTAGATCAACTAATTATGCCATTAATCATATGCTTCATCTCTATGAATTTGTTTGAGTTTTTCCTCGCTTGGCTTGTCACATTTATGTATTGCACTTAGTTAAGCTTGGTAGTCTCTACATCACTTAGTGGTGTTTTCTCTACTGCGGTTCACGAAGGCCTTTATAATAGGATGGTGCATGTTAGGGTCTTATGGTTGTTTTCCCGAGTAATTATGTACCTAAGAGGCAACAAGTCTTCACCATGCTTTGAGATTGCTAAATGCCTAGGAAGGAGGTAGTGTGAGGTTGTGTAATCCTTTATTTGCAACATATTCTTTCGAATAGGTTTGGGGAGAGGGTTACACTTGTTTTTCGTTTTTCATTTCTGTGTTGTGAGTTTATTTTTCCTTTCTCGTAAATTTTGTACTCCAACCTATTCTTTCGAATAGGTTTCGGAAAGTCGTTTGTGAGTCATTTTGTTTCTTTTTCGTTGTGCTACTGCTGGCTAAAAAAAATCAAAAAAAAAGAAAAATTCCAGGAAAAAAGAAAGTGGAAAGAAAAAAAAGAAAAAAAAAGAGAAAAGACCACAAAAGAGCAAAGAAGAGTTCAAAAAAAGAAAAGCCAAATAGCAGTTTAGCAAAGTGTTGTGTCTCATTTTCCAATTCTTGTAATGTTCGTAATCGTGTTGTAATTTTCTATTTTTGTCTTTTGTTTTTTAGTGTCATCTGTTCTAGACCACCCTCGTCCTGCCATTCAGGAAGTGGTGAAAATCTTAAGGCTTTGCTTGAGAGATGGGTAGAATAGGGGAGTGTTATCTTTTATAGGGAACCCTCCTTCGTTTGATGAGAGCCAGTACTGGTTCGACCTCTTTGAGGAAAAGTCTTAACTTGGTGAACAATAGTAAGTCCTCAGTTTCATAGGCACGGGACAACCATTGGTATCTTAACATGTTTCATTACGTCGTCACTGACTAGGTCCAGGTAAAGAATGTTACGAGAGGCTATCTTGTCTTAACATAAGTGCTTATGTGGATGTGTATGAGTCAATCGAGGCACTCTTCAACCTATATTCATGTTTTGATTTATATGGTTCTTGTTCATATGTTTTTTGATAGATTCAATAGATTAGTTCATTTTATTTTGCATGAGACTCCATTTTTTGTGTTGCATTGTTTTTTGCATTAGAGTCTAGCTTAGTTGCTTGAGAACAAGCTAATGGTCGATTTGGGGAGTTTGATCAATGTGTATTTTACACTTTCATTTGAGTCTTTTTCACCTATTTTAGCTATCATCTATGTTAATTTATCTATATTTTAGTGCATTTTACTAGAATAGTGTCACGTTTCCCTTCAGTCTTTATTTTACAGGTTTTGGTTGAAAAACGAGGATTTCCGGGCAATTATATTGAAGTAGACAAGGAATTGGTGTTCCAGAAGCCTAATTGGAGTATCTAAAGGTTTCCGAATAGGATTTGAAGTCTAGGGGTCGAATCTGGAGGCTAGAAGGCAACTAGAAGTCAGAAACCGAGTTCAAAAAGGGGAAGAAATCCAAAAACGCGTCGAAAATGCATATCTGGCCAAGTTTTACTCCCGGGCGAATCGCCCGGGATGTGGGACCCTTCGTCCCACACAATTCGTAGCCTATATATAGTTGCTTAGTTTTTCTCCGTTATTCATATTTTTCCAGACCTTTTCTCTCACCTTTCTCTGTAGTTTTAGGTAGGAATTCCCCAGAGCCTGTTCTGGGGGTTCATAGCTTAGGAGATACTTTTTCTTAGCAGTTTGGAGCTTGTAAGATCGCGATTCTTCGGAGATTGACAACCTTCGGTAACATTGTATCTTACAGTTTTTCTACTTATTTTTATATATCTTTCAACATGTTTTCTTCTATGATTTCTGTTGATTGCATGACAACTATGAGTAGCTAAACTTCTCGTTGGTGATAGTATGTGAATTCTGATTAATAATTATGCTAATGGCTATATCGCGCATTATACTCTGAGTTATTGCTTTATTTCTTTGATCTATCTAAATCTCTATCTTCGTATTGTTGATTAATTACTGAACACAATTCGACAATTCATCGTTCTTTGACCTATCTAAATCTATATCTTCGTAGTGTTTAGTAATTACAACTGGACAATTCATTGATCAAGGATCTCTATGCAAAACCGAGGAATTTATGCATGATTATTATCTCGTTATGCTTTGAAGGACCATACTATCACCAATCTCCATTATCTGTTAAGAAAAACCTTTGCTAAACCGTCTGCTGTTTTATATTCTAAATTAGATTAGATAAAGCTAGTTATAGTACTTAGAGATCGACACTCGAGGTTATTCTACTGCTACACTACGGTTTTCGTTGTAGTTGGAACTCGACAATCCAACGCGTTCATCACCATGGATTGATAACATAAAATCGAGGTTATTCTACTGCTACACTACGATTTTCGTTGTAGTTGGAACTCGACAATCCAACACGTTCATCACCATGAATTGATAACATAAAAAAGAGGAAATTTGTTAGGAAATTTGTAATTTTGATGAGCAATTAACCATGGTAAATTAATTAAAGTCCAGTAACTAGTACTCTTAAGGTCCATAGAAATTTAGAATTTTAAAGACATTGTAAAAGAGAAATGTTTGTTGAAAGACTTACTGTAGGTACTAGTTAGGTTCTTATGCTTGTTGATGATGTACTTTGTTTACAAAAACAATCTATTGAAGACCTAGAACCGCTCAGAAAGTTGAAGACTTGAAGATTGAAGACTTAGAAGATTTTTGAGAAAGGTATCTACAAAGGCACATGTTATCTCAGAAAGTGAGTAACTTAGCAATCAGATAGTTTAAGTGAAAATCTATATGGCAGAGTAGGTTCAACTTTTTGAACTGAGATTGCTTGCTGACTGAAACATATGGGACCGGCCATGCTAATCACTTGCATTTGCGCACCAACGTTCACATTTGAATTCAAAGAGCATTAAATGCTATATCACGCGTTCTGAAGACTGAAGACTAGAAGACACGCCGCTGACAGTGAAAACACAAATAGTGACATCTCTGAGTAGAAGGGTGTGTCAACAACGTGATCAAACTCTCTCTTGTGCTTACAACCTTCAAACTCTCTCTACTCTTAACTGCGTACTGATAAGTTCCAAGACTTAAAGCTTGAAACCAAATCTACTTGTGAAGAAGTAGAATACAAAGCTAAGAAATAAGAAATTAGTTAAGTGTTCTTTCCTCTGAACAAGAACAAATCTTGATCACACCAAGACACCAAGAAATAACATACTTGCTTATTGCAAAATATTGCTGAGTTGAGTTTCTCAGATTACTAGTGTTAATTGAAAAGTTAATTCCAGTGATCTCTACCCAAACCTCTCTAACTGATAAAAACCACATTTCAGGCCTGTTTGTTAGGGGGAACTAACACTACAAGAAAAGAGGAGAATATCGACGGATGCCATCCGTAGCTATTCAGGCCCGATCCGTGCTATCAGGGCTAAGCGACGGGCCAACCGTCGCTAAATAGGACGTCGCGAAAAGTAGCGTCGCTAATCTCTTTAGCGACGGATCGCGCCTATCCGTCACAAATTAGCGACATAAAAATATATCTGTCTCTCAATTTGTCAACGCAAATTGATCCGTCGCTAAGTACTTGGAAACGTGGCACGGCTGACGCTGTTCATACATAGAGACGGGTAAATATCATATGGTACCCCTACTGGGACACCTCTTTGCATCTACCACTCCGTTAATCCCAGAATTACATATAGCCCCATTTCCCCCATTTTGTGTTGACCAAAAAAAGCGGCACTGTTCATTCCAGTTCATCCAAACGCGGCCTTAGCTCCAAAAAAGAAAAATTAAGTTTTTAATACCCTTTAACTATTCTTATTTTTATTTTTATTTTTTCTTTTCCCATCTTCTTCTTCATCGATTCCGGTACCGACGTCGGAGCAGCTCCAAATTTAAATAGCTCCAAATCGGAGCTGTACAGCTCCAAATTTAGCTCCGATCCGGAGCTGTTAAACAGCTCCAGTTAACAGCTCCAAACCGGAGCTGTACAGCTCCGATTAAAAGCTCCAGTTCCAGAGCTGTTAACAGTTCCGAATCGGAGCGGTAACAAATCCGATCTGGAGCTGTTTAACAGCTCCGAATCTGGACCTTTTACAGCTCCGGTTTGGAGCTGTTTAACAGCTCCGGTTTGGAGCTACAAATTGCAGCTCCAAATCGATCGGAACTTTTTTTTTTTTTTTTTTTTTTAATAATTTAGGACTATATTGAAATATATTTTTTATAGGGTTTGTTTTTAAATAAATTTTTAGACCATTTTGAAATATTATAAAATTACGTGGGTTCGTTTTTAAATAAATAGTATTGAGTTTGTAAAAATGAAAATATTTGAGTTAAAAATGTAATAAACAAAATCTCAAATTGTTTGGTCAACTTAAAACTCTAATAATTATTGACTAAGGATAAGAAAGTAATTTCAATGAATAAGTTCACGAAAGTCAAGTTCGTGGATCCAAATATAATTAATTTCATCTAGGTAGGGTATGGATGTAAACTCCGAACTAAGGGGGCCTCGATCTAATTAAAAACACTAACAGGGGTACCATATGCAAATGACTCACATAGAGACCGGATAATTTGTTAGAGACGGATAAGCTCATCCGTCTCTAAATCTGAATTTTTTTAAAAAAATTATAAATTTTTGTCTCTTTTAATTTATTTAATTCACCTACAATATAATAAAATATAAAATAGAGTTTTTTTTAAATACATAAGGGGTGTTGCGAGAATCGAACTGGCGACCTCTCGCATATTTAGCGAGAATCATACCACAAGACCATACACCCATTTTCTACACGAAAAATAATTAAGAAACATACTAATAGAAAAGTATTTACATAAAATAAAAGATATATATCCACAATCCACAATATAAATTATTAGTTGAAAATAACACAATACTCCAGTGCTAGGTTTTGCTAAGATAAGCCTAGTCAATGAATTCAAAAATCAATATCTAATCATGTGAGAACAAGGAGATAATAGATTCAACATTTCAAAAGATAACAGTGTTCATCTCTAAAAAAGAATACCAGTGTAAATGATTTACTTGATCAAGTGTATGCAAAGTAAATTACTCCAATAACAAACACCAAGTCTGGGCAGAGAGAGCATATAAATAGGAACACTGAGACCCCATCGAATTGTAAGATAGACAATCTAGCTACCTAACTAGCCACTTGCTCTTCTCCTGGGCAACTCAAGGAAGGGATAAACTCGATAAATGCTATATCACATTAATATATACGATCTAACAATTTCAATACATCTTGCTTTTCTCATAGCCTTTAAGCTCAAACTTCTTAAACTTGGTCTAATAAGTTACCTGTATGTCTAATGAAACTTGAAACACTTATCCAAACCTGAAATTTTCCCAGTAAGTTTGATGAGTGGCAGCCTTTCTCTTGCAATTTCTGCCCATAACAAGTCATTTGCTGGGGGACTGGTGTGAATCTCCTGTCAAACACATAATAAGTCAGTAAATAAAAATGACATTAGATTAATTGCATCCTATCAAATAGAAACAAAGCGAATTCACCAAACAGTGAGAGTTCAACGGGTATTTTCAGAAAATCCATACAAAACATACAAAGATAACCAAACATCACATAGTACATAAAGAATAGAAAGAATATCAACAATACTAGTAGTTTTAGCTCATGACAAGACTGTATTACCTGCGAATTGACATTGATTTCTCCAAGGGTAGCCAAAAGCATTGCAAGCTCAGTTTCCTTGGCAATTATAGACTGATGAAGACGAGCCTTGGCATTGGAAGCCCCATCAATCTTTCTTCTATAGATGTCAAAGCACTCTTGCTCAAGCTCCAATAACATCCTATCTTTATCAGCTTCAGTCTCACCGATTTCATCATTTCAGGAGTATGGACCAAGCCAACAAGGGGTCCAGGTGTAAATATCTCTAAAAATGAAGCAACAAAGTCAAAAGAAAAGACCCTGATCTTAAGTCACAAGCATGTAATACTAGCAGCAGCAGCAGTAGCAACTAGAGCCTCATCCAACAATTAGCAGTTCTTATTATATAGTGAACTTAATATGGAGATTAAACATATACTTGATTTGTAACTTCAATAAAGAATGGAGCTTAAGTAAATACAAATGTGGATATGTGGATACAAATACAGAATGGAGCCAAAATGCTTCCACATAATCAATAGAACAGAGATCATATTGATTACATTAGACACATAACAATCAGCAGAACCAACATACAGGTCAAGACTTAACTTTTAGATGCTAGTAAATGATGCCCCAAGAAAACTAATAGAAATATGCATATCATATTGGTAATTAAAGAAACAAAGATTCAATCTTGAGCTAAATTGAACCACCATTAATCTTAAAGTGACATAATGAAAATCATCAAGAAATTCAATTGTGACCGGGAGTATACATATAACAAAACTAAACTAGTACAACCCTAAATCCTTAATTACTCTCGTAAAACAAAAATAACCATGGCATCATAATAATCCAAAATCAGAATGACACAAATTCAAGTCCCACTTCATATATATTAATGGAAAAAAAGTAAAAAATAAAATAAAATAACAATTGGAACGTTAAAATGAACCCATATGGTTTAGAGTGAAATACCAGCTGAAAGGCATATCTGATTTTTGGTAGCTGAGTGAACCGAAAATTCTCCAATTTTTTTGATAATGGTCAGAATCTGCCAATCATCATCACTAAAAATCAACGAGAAATTAAATTGAAAAAAAAACCCTAAAAACTAGGGTTCATGTTAAATACCTTTGAATTCGAGTGGAGTAGTGAAGATGGAGATAATAGAAGTTGACGAGAGGCGGAATTGAGCTCTACAATGGTGGTGGCAGTGGTTTGCCGCCCGATTGAAATGGTGGTGGTGGCAGAGAACGAGGGAATTGAAGACGAAGATTTTGTGGTGATGGTAGCAGAGACGAATGGAGATGATTCCGGTGGTGGTTGGAGTGGTTGTTCGTGACGGCGGTGAAAGTCGAAGATAGCTCCGGTAGATAGTCGGTGGTGAGCGGGGGTGGAAGATGGAGAAAAGAGATAGAGGAGAGAAGGGAGAAGAAAGCAAATGATCTAATCTCTATATTCGTTTTTCCTTTTTTTTTAATAGCGACAAATGTACCTATCCCTCCCTAAATCTTTATTTACTGAATTTGTTTCTCTTTTATTTAAATCTGGTCAACTAAATTTAGAGACGGATAGATATTAGAGACGGATAAATTTGGATGTTTTCTTTTAGTGTAATCAGGCAGAGTTTTGCTGATTAAGTGTCCCAAGTTTAGTGGAGAACAAGGTTACCGTTCTCTACTTAGGTTGGAAACAAAGCAAGGGTGTTTTAGTTTCTGGGAATTCTAGTGTGTAGGTGTTGTAAGGAAACTCATCATCTGACATAGTGAATTCAGTCCTAGAAAGGACAAAGTGGATTAGTTGAGGGATTACGCAACCATCAGATACCACTATAAAAGTGTTTATGTGATTTACTTTCTGCATTTTACTTTCAGCAAGTCACTTCGTTTTCACTGCATTTTATGTTTACTTGCTGAGTTTGATTTCTGCCAAAGCATTTATTGTAAAAAGACTTCCGCACTCTGAACCTAAGTACCAGCAACCTCATTAATGAAAAGTAATAAGTCCTTGTTGAAAAAGTTATAGACACGAAAACGTTTTAAAGACTAGTAACCCCCCCCCCCTCTCTAGTCTTTACTTTGTTAGGAAACTTGTAATTTTGATGAACAGATTACCATGCTAAATTAAGAACAGTCCAGTGATTAGTACTCTTAGGGTCCATAGGAAATTAGAATTTTAAAGGACATTGTAGAAGAGGAACATCTGCTGAAGACTTAGTATAGGTACTAGATAGGTTCTTTTGCTTGCTGATGATGTACGTTGTTTGCTGAAACAATCTATTGAAGTATAAGAACCACTCAAAAGACTTGAAGAACTTGAAGATTTGAAGACAAGAAGACTTGAAGTTTGCTGAGATTTGGTATCTATATAAGGCAGATAGTAAGTTAACTAAAGTACACATTTCAGCAAAGCAGAAAACACAAGTGTTAAACTTGAGACTATTGAGCTGATACAACGTGCAAAAGTAACTACATGTGACCTTACTTGCTGAAGTAGTACTTTCATTTGAGCTCCAAGTTTCAAACGTTGAAACAGGTCAAAGAGCATTAAATGAAAAGCATGGCATTCTGAAAAAGTTGAACACGCTGCTGACTGTACCTTCATAGCAAGATAGTGACATTTTCTGGATCCGGCTTAGAATTTTAAAATTCAAACGGCACCAAGAAATCACTATAAATAGAGACCCTTAGGAAGTGCAAGAAAGTGTGTCAATAACGTGATCTTACACTCACTTGTGCTTTCAAACTCGCATCTTTCTTAAGCTCACTACTGTCTAAAGATCCGACCCAAGACTTAAGTTTGAAACAAAGGCTACTTGTGAAGAAGTAGAACTTTGGCTAAGAAATTAGTTAAGTGTTCTTTCTTTTGAATAAGAAATAGTCTTGACACCCAGAAACGATATACTTATAACTGAAAAGTTATTCAGTTGAGTTTTCCAAGATTACTTGGTATTAGCTGAAAAGTTAATCTCATTGTGATCTTCACCCAAAACCTCTCTAACTGATAAAACACCCTTTTATAGGCGTGGAATTCAGGGGGAACTAATCAAGCAAGGATTTACTTATAAGTGTTCCAAGTTTGGTGGAGAACAAGGTTTTAGTTCTCAGGATAGGTTGGAAACAAAGCAAGGGTGCTTTGGTTTCTGGAATTCCAGTAGATTAGGTGTTGTAAGAAACCTCATCATCTATCTTAGTGAATTCAGTCCTAGCAGGGACAAAGTGGACTAGTTGAGGGATACGCCACCCTCAAATACCACTATAAAGTGTTTGTGTGATTTACTTACTACATTACTTTTCAGCAAAGCTTTATTTTAGTTACTGCAGAATCTTTCAAAAAGCTATCACTCAGCAGACTTGGTTTAAAATTATTTTGTTTAACCTGTTGAGTTGTTGTTTTGTCAAAAGTACTTAATTTCAAAAGACTTCCGTTCTCTGATTATTTAAGTATTAGCAAAGCTTATTACTGAACAAGTATTAAGCTCCTTGCTGAGAAACTGTTTTAAGTATCAACATAAGCTCTTTACTAAAAAGTAAAAGCACCTTGCTGAGAAAGTTTTAGACGACGAAAAAGTTTTAGAGACTATTCACCCCCCCTCTAGTCTCTACTTGTTGTCTAAAGGGACCAACAAGTGGTATCAGAGCAGGAGGTTCATTCCTTCTGCACTGAACCTAGATCCATTTTAAGTGCTTTCCATAAATCACTTACGCTTGATCAAGGTTGGTAGTTTGTTTCTTTATACAGGAGGTCTTTAGGAGAAGCTCCATTGTTGAAGCTGGAAAACTATGAGAAATGGCGAAACAATATGATGCTACATCTTGAGGCCATATGTGATGAAATGGTGATTGTCATAAATGATGGTCCAATCAAGATCACTAAAGTTGAGAGAAGTTTTCCTCACAAAACCACAGATACTGCTGGAAAGGAAACCGTTTTAGGTGAACCTGTTGACACAATCGTACCAAAATCAAGAGAGGAATGGACTTCTGATGAAGCCAAGAGATTTCGTCTTGATGGCCAAGCAAGAAACATTATTATCCGGTCAACTCCTGACACCATACAGTTTAAAATGTGGGGTGCAAAGACTGTTAAGGAAGCTTGGAAAATGATCCAAGATATTTGTGTTGGATCTGACAAAACCAAGGAAAACAAACTCGAAGTATTGAAGTTGAAATTTCAAAACTCTAAACAAGGTACTGCTGAGTCACTAAAGACTTGGATTTTAGGTTCACAACTCTTGTGAGTGAAATGGCTGCCTTAGGTGCTGGAAACTTCTATTCAGATTCTGAGAAAGTGTGAACCATCATCAGAAGTTTTAATTAAGAATGGATCTACACTCAGAATTTCTATTACAA
Source organism: Plantago ovata (assembly GCA_028274465.1). NCBI lineage: Eukaryota > Viridiplantae > Streptophyta > Magnoliopsida > Lamiales > Plantaginaceae > Plantago > Plantago ovata. The sequence continues at coordinate 60,778,867 of CM051457.1, forward strand.
TCAAGGAATGCCTAATATTACTCCAACGGAGTTGTTCTCTCACCTTGCTGCTGTAAACTATGTGACAAAGCAAAGAGAAATGTGTCTGCTGAAAAATCGCAGAACATTGCTCTTGCTGCTAAGGCTTCATCTTCTGAAAAGAAGGATGAAAAAGAGTCGGCTGATGAAAGTGCTTTGGCTGTTAAAAACATGATAAAATTCATCAGCAAAGAGCTTGAAAGAAGAAAAGCAAAGGAGAAGCTGAAAAAGCATCTTGACAACAACTACTACAAGTACAAGATAGATGCTAGCTTGCTAAATAAGCAAGCTCAGCCTACCTCTTACTCTGAAGAACCATCAATAGGAAATGATCTTTGTTTCTACTGCAAGAAACCTGGTCATTTCAAAGCCAAGTGTCCCTTGCTGAAAGGCAAGACTGCTGACAAAAGAAAGAAGTTCAATAAGACCATGATTGTTGAAGAAAAGAAGAAGCTTCAAGCTAAGATTAATGCCCTATGCATAGATACTAGCACTGAAGAAAGTGAGGAAGAAGACTCAGACATTGAAGAAGAATCAACCATGGATGTTGAATTTGGAAAGGAAGTATGTGGAATTGCTATGGAAGCATTTCCAGACGTGTCAAACATGGAATTCTGTCTTATGGCGGATCAGGTAATTTCTCCTAACACAGATTCAGATTCAGATGATGAAAATGAAATTGATCTTGAAAAGATACAAGGAGAAATTGAAAGATTTGAGAAAACTCTGAGCAAACAGCAAGAGAAATTACAGAATGCTGAATCTCTGACCAAGCAAACTACTGAAAAGTATGTCTTGCTGAAATCTGAGTCAGAAAGAAAAGATGCTGAAGTATTGCATCTTAAGAAACTACTTGCTCAAGCTACAAAGAAGAACACTCAATTGTCAAACGAGTTGAAAGAATATCAATCTTCAATTATGAAGTTACTTGCTGAAATACAAGAACTGAAAAAGATGAAAGTCAATTTCAAATCTTATGCGAATGCTAGTGTTAGGAAACTTGTAATTTTGATGAGCAATTAACCATGCTAAATTAAGAAAAGTCTAGTAACTAGTACTCTTAAGGTCCATATGAATTTAGAATTCTAAAGGACATTGTAAAAGAGGAACGTTTGCTAAAGACTTAAATTAGGTACTAGTTACGTACTTTAAACCGCTTATGATGTATCTTGTTTTCTGAAAAGAAAAACAACCTATTGAAGCATTTGCTGATGATGTACTTTGTTTACACAAACAAACTATTGAAGCATTAGAACCGTTCAGAAACTTGAAGAATTCGAAGACTGAAGACTAAAGAAGATTTCTGAAGATGGTATCTACAAAGGCACATGTTGCTCAGAAAGTGGAAACTTCAGCAACAGCTTGGATAAGTGAAAATCTATATGACAGAGTAGGTTGTGCTTGCTGAAACTGAGACTGACCACTTGCTGAAATACATATGTGACCTCCTTGCTGAAAGTACTTGCATTTGCGCTCCAACGTTCATATTTGAATTTCATTCAAATGAACATTAAATGCAACGTAAGCACGCGAAGAACATGAAGACTAGAAGAAAGATAAAGGACGCTGCTGAAAGTTGATGAAAGCGGTTTGTCAGACTCGATTAATCAAGTAAATTTGTATTTAGCCAAAGGCAATTCACAACTACAACGAAAACCGTAGTGTAGCAGTAGAATAACCTCGAGTGTCGATCTCTAAGGACTATAACTAGCTTTATCTAATTTAACTTGAGAATATAAAATAACAGACGACTTAGCAAAGGTTTTTCTTAACAGATAATGGAGATTGGTGATAGTATGGTCATTCAAAGCATAACGGGTTAATAATCATGCATAAATTCCTCGGTTTTGCATGGAGATCTTTGATCAATGAATTGTCCAGTTGTAATTATTCAACACTACAAAGATATAGATTCAGATAGATCAAAAGATCAATGAATTGTCCAATTATGTTCAATGATTATTCAACAATACGAAGATAGAGATTTAGATAGATTAAAGAAATAAAGCAATAACTCAGAGTATAATGCGCGATATAGCCATTAGCATAATTATCAACCCTTCGCTAAGAAATCACATACTATCACCAACGAGAAGTTTAGCTACTCATAGTTGTCATGCAATCAACATAAATCATACCACGAATGAATGAAAACATGATGAAAGATATATAAAAATAAGTAGAAAAACTGTAAGATACAATGTTACCGAAGGTTGTCAATCTCCGAAGAATCGCGATCTTACAAGCTCCAAACTGCTAAGAAAAAGTATCTCCTAAGCTAAGAACCCCTAGAACAGGCTCTGGGAAATTCCTACCTAAAAACTACAGAGAAAGGTGAGAGAAAAGGTCTGGAAAAGTATGAAAAACGGAGAAAAACTGAGCAACTATATATAGGCTTCGAATTGTGTGGGGCGAAGGGCCCCACACACCGGGCGATTCGCCCCACATCCCGGGCGATTCGCCCGGGAGTAAATTTCGGCCAGATACGCGTTTTCGACGCCTTTTTGGATTTCTTCCCCTTTTTGGACTCGGTTTCTGACTTCTAGTGACCTTCTAGCCTCCAGATTAGGTCCCTAGACTTCAAATCCTATTCGGAATGTTTCAGATACTCCAATTAGGCTTCTGGAACACCAATTCCTTGTCCACTTCAATATATTTGCCCGGAAAACCTCGTTTTTCAACCAAAACCTGTAAAATAAAAACTAAAGGGAAACGTGAAACTATTCTAATAAAATGCACTAAAATATAGCTAAATTAACATAGAGGATAGCTAAAATAGGTGAAAAAGACTCAAATGAAAGTGTAAAATACACATTCATCAAACTCCCCAAACCGAACCTTTGCTTGTCCTCAAGCAACTAAGCTAGATGCTAATGCAAAAAACAATGCAACACACAAAATGGAATCTCATGCCAAATAAAATGAACTAATCTACCGAATCTATCAAAAAACATATGAACAAGAACCATATAAATCAAAACATGAATATTGGTTGAAGAATGCCTCGATTGACTCATACACACTCACATAAGCACTTATGTCAAGACAAGATAGTCTCTCGTAACATTCTCTAACTGGACCTAGTCAGTGACGACGTAGTGAAACATGTTAAGATACGAATGGTTGTCCCGTGCCTATGAAACTGAGGACTTACTACTGTTCACCAAGTTAAGACTTTTCCTCAAAGAGGTCGAACCAATACTGGCTCTCATCAAATGAAGGAGGGTTCCCTATAAAAGATAACACTCCTCTATTCTACCCATCTCTCAAGTAAAGTCTTAAGCTATTCACCACTTCCTGAATGGCAGGACGAGGGTGGTCTAGAACAGATGACACTCAAAAACAAAAGAAAAGATAGAAAATTACAACACGATTACGAACATTACAAAAATTGGAAAATGAGACACAACACTTTGCTAAACTTATTTTTGGATTTCTTTTTTGGACCCTTCCTTGCTTTTTTGGGGTCTTTTCTTTTTTTCCTTTTTTTTCTTTCCAGTTTCTTTTTTCTTTTTTTTCCTGGAATTTTTTCTTTTTCTCTTTCTTTTTTTTCGATTTTTTTTAGCCAGCAGTAGCACAACTAAAAAGAAACAATAACACACAAACGACCTCCCCAAACCTATTCGAAAGAATAGGTTGGAGTACAAAATTTACGAAAAATGAAAAATAAATTCACAACACAGAATTGAAAAACGAAAAACGAGTCTAATGATAGTGTAACCCCCTCCCCAAACCTATTCGAAAGAATAGGTTGCAAACAAAGGATCACACAACCTCACACTACCTCCTTCCTAGGCATTTAGCAGTCTCAAAGCATGGTGAAGACTCGTTGCCTCTTAGGTACATAATTACTCGGGAAAACAACTATAAGACCCTAACATGCATCATCCTATTATAAAGGCCTTCGTGAACCGCAGTAGAGATAACACCACTAAGTGATGTCGAGACTACCAAGCTTAACTAAGTGCAGTACATAAATGTGAGAAGCCAAGCGAGAAAAACCTCAAACAAATTCATAGAGATGAAGCATATGATTGATGGCATAGTTAGTTAATCTACCCAATAAAAAAGTTCAAAAAATTCGGCAATAAACTCCATATAAAACATGCAAGACTATCCTAGGATGAATGAAGTGTATGCAACCTAAAAACCTAAGAAAGCAGTAAACGTGCAAATGCAAATGCAAAAAATTTCACGAGTTTATCATAAGCAAGATAAGTATAGAGATAACCAGCGATAACCCCCCTCCCCAAACCTGAACGTCGTCGCTCGTCCCGAACGTCGAAAGTGGATTCAAGGTGAGAGCTAATACTTGTATACGTGACCTATAATACTCAATCAAAACAACAAAACACACTAACCTTTAGTGGAGGCGGTAAGGGTAAGCTCAAGGTGATCAACCTCCCTTTGATCACTAGATATCTCGAAGTATGGCTTCACTCGCTGGCCATTCACCTTGAAGGTATTGCCCGTCTTTGGATCAAAGAGTTTTACAGCTCCATGAGGAGCAACTTCGATAATTTCGTACGGTCCATCCCAACGAGTACGGAGCTTTCCAGGAAATAGTCGAAGGCGAGAATTAAATACCAAAGCTTTTTGCCCAGGAATCAATTCCTTACGTACTATACCACGATCATGATACTTCTTAGTACGTTCCTTGTAGATTCTGGCATTTTCATAAGCACCTAGTCGTAATTCATCAAGCTCATCTAGTTGCAACAATCGCTCCTCACCAGCTTTTCCCATATCAAGATTGAGTGCCTTTATAGCCCAATATGCCTTGTGCTCCAGTTCTACGGGAAGATGACATGCTTTCCCATACACTAGTCTGTACGGAGTGGTCCCGATCACCGTCTTGTAGCTAGTCCTGTATGCCCAAAGTGCATCATTCAATTTTCCTGCCCAATCTTTCCTACTAGGCTTCACTACTCGCTCCAGGATCTTCTTAATTTGACGGTTGCTGACTTCGACTTGTCCGGATGTCTGTGGGTGATATGGTGTAGAGACACTATGGTGGACACTGTATCTCTTAAGAAGGGAGGCAAACGTTCTATTGACGAAGTGTGACCCTCCATCACTGCTGATTGTCCTAGGGCACCCAAATCTAGAGAATATTACCTCCTTTAAGAACTTCATAACCACCGCTCCGTCATTTGTTTTCGTAGGAATTGCCTCCACCCATTTTGTCACATAATCCACCGCAACAAGAATGTATACATAGCCTCCACTTGATGGAAATGGTCCCATGAAATCAATCCCCCATACATCGGAAGGTTCTACCACTAGATTCCCTTGAAGGGGCATTTCGTCTTTCTTGCCAATACTACCACCTCGTTGACATGGGTCACAATTCTTCACAAAACTTCGAGCATCTCGGTATATCGTTGGCCAGAAAACCCCTGCTTGCAGTACCTTGCGAGCTGTTTTCAAGCCACTATAGTGTCCCCCACAATTAAGCTCATGGCAATGACTCAACACACTTTGTTGCTCTTCTTGTGGCACGCATCTCCTTAGAATCCCATCAGCTCCTTCTTTGAATAGATGCGGATCATCCCATATGTAAGTCCTGCAACGCTTGGCAAGGGCTCTCTTGTCTGAGGCTGAAAAGTTAGTGGGGCAAACATTCATAGCCAAATAGTTTACAATATCAGCATACCAAGGCTCTTCATCAGCCTTCATTAGGTGCTCATCCGGGAGGTCCTCATTGATGGGTATCGAATCAACAGGGATATTAGGTATTCTAGACAAATGATCGGCTACTAAATTCTTCCTACCAGCTCTATCCACTATGGTCAAATCAAAGTCTTGCAGCAAAAGGACCCAACGGATTAACCTAGGCTTAGAATCTTTCTTAGCTATCAAATGTCTCAAAGCAGCATGATCAGTATGGACATTCACAGGATGGCCAATTAAATAAGACCTAAACTTTTGTAAAGCAAAGACAACAGCTAAAAATTCCTTTTCACTAGTTGTATAATTAACTTGCGCAGAGTCTAGAGTCTTACTAACATAATAAACCACACGATACTGCTTATCAACTTTTTGGCATAAAACAGCACCCATAGCAAAATTCGAAGCATCACACATAATCTCAAAAGGAAGATTCCAATCAGACGGCACAACAATGGGAGAAGAAACAAGCTTTTCCTTAAGGGTATTAAAAGCAACTAAGCATTCATTAGAGAAATGGAAAACCACATCTTTTGCAAGCAAGCTACTTAAAGGTTTAGCAATTTTCGAAAAGTCTTTAATAAACCTCCTATGAAATCCTACATGGCCAAGAAAATATTGCAATTCTTTCACACAAGTAGGAGGGGGAAGTTTTTCAATGATTTCGATCTTAGCCTTGTCTACCTCAATACCTCTTTCAGAAACTACATGTCCTAGAACAATGCCTTCTCTAACCATGTAATGACTCTTCTCCCAGCTTAAGGTCAAATTGCATTCAATGCACCTTTCCAAAACAAGATCTAATCTTTGCAAGCATTCATCAAACGAATCACCAAAAAGGGAAAAATCATCCATGAAAACTTCAACAAATTTAATTACCATGTCAGAGAAAACAGAAAGCATGCACCTTTGAAAAGTGGCGAGAGCGTTGCATAGTCCGAATGGCATCCTCCTATAGGCAAATGTTCCGAATGGGCAAGTGAATGTCGTCTTCTCCTGATCCTCCGGTGCAATCGGAATCTGGTAGAAACCTGATAAACCATCAAGAAAACAATAAAACTTCCGCCCCGCAAGGCGGTTTAGCATGTCATCTATAAATGGTAAAGGGAAGTGGTCTTTCTTAGTGGCGGCATTTAATCTTCTATAGTCAATGCACATCCACCATCCAGTGGTCTTCGTAACCGGTACCAACTCTCCCTTCTCATTCTCTTCCACCGTGACTCCTGATTTCTTGGGGACTACATGTACCAGGCTCACCCATCGACTATCAGGGATGGGGTAAATCATATCGGCATCTAGCAACTTGATCACTTCTTTCTTTACCACTTCTTGCATGGCTGGATTTATCCTTCGCTGAGGTTGCCTAACGGGTTTGGCATCTTGTTCTAGAGTGATGTTGTGCACACACCGTGTAGGGCTAATTCATTTGATATCACTAATCCCCCATCCTATAGCTGCAGAATTCTCTTTCAATACTTCAATCAGCCTGCTTTCTTCATTGTTGGATAGATGTGAGGAGACTATGACAGGCTTCTTCTGATTTTCTCCTAAGTACACATACTTGAGGTGCGCAGGAAGTGGTTTGAATTCTGAGCTAGGCTCTTCAGGAAATCTACTTTCTTCCTCTTCTTCATCCAAAGGTTCAAGTACCTCCTCTCCTGCAGGAATTTCTGGGGTGCTATCCATTATTTCAACTAGTTCCCTTCCTTCCTCGGTCATGTAGCACGTCTCAGTTTGCATGGTCAGTGCCTCCTCAAGTGGTTCACGATTATCATGGCAATGATGAAATTCGGAAATCACCTACTCATAGCAATCGACAAATTTTAACTCTTCCGCGACTTCCTTATCTCCGATGCTACATCCTACCAACTCAATCTTCTCGCCCATTACCTCCATGGTTATTTTCTTGCCCTTAAGTTCAAGGCATGTTTTGGTAGTCGCCATGAACGGTCTCCCAAGTAGTACTACGTGCTCACGAATATGGCTCTTTCCCTTGTCTGCAGACTTCATTACTACAAAATCAGCTGGGATTATCAATTTGTCCACCTTCACAAGGATGTCTTCTATTATCCCGACCGGCCTCTTCACACTTTGGTCTGCCATTTGGACGACCATATCAGTTGGTGTCAATTCTCCGAGTTCCAGGGCCTTGTACACCGAATAGGGCATTAAGTTAATGCTAGCTCCTAAGTCAAGCATTGCCTTCGTAGTTCGTCCATTCCCTAAGGCGATGTCGATGATGAAACTTCCAGGATCCGTTTTCTTTAAGGGTAATCCGGCAATTGAGTTGACCGTTTCAACCCCATTCACTTCCTTTCCTGAAGTAACCCTTTTGTTCTTGATCTCACGAAAGAATTTCGTATAAGCTGGAATGTTTTGGATTAACTCCAAGAGAGGCACATTGACTTCTACTTTTGACAGGCGTTGGAATAGGGGTGATTCTTGAATATCCTTCTTGGCTGGCTTGATCCGACTTGGGAATGGTACATGTGGCTTTGGAGGCACATATGGGTTAGAAGATTTGTGAAGTTCCCCTGGCATACGAGTTCCTACCTCGACTTCGTCACCACCTATGTCTTCCACAGATGGTCTTGGTTCATCATTCCTTCCCGGAACTTCTTGAGGTTCTTTGGAACTTCCGCTAACCTCTTGTTCTGTGCTTGGTCCTGTATTTTTCAGTCCCAGTAGATTCTACCCGTTTAGGACGCACGAAGTTAGGGATTTTGGTCATCTTGCCTCCACGGAGTAGTAGATTCACCTCTTCGCACTCATTCTCCTTGGTAGTAACAGCTGGAAGTGGCACGGGATCAGTTTCAAGTGTCGCATCGGGAGAACTGGGATCGTCCAATTCCCTGGAGTTGGGGGGCGATTCGCCCCCTACCTCGGGTGGTTCGCTCACTATTTCCAAGGGGGTGTCCTCGACTGCTTTGCCGCACCTTTCGCACTTCAACAGGCTAATCTCCTTGATAAGTTGCTTAGTTACTTCGACCGCTTCAAAAGCCTTTTCGATGCGAAGATTGTTCTCAGCTTGCCCTGCGTGTGCTATCTCGAAAACACTCTCAATGGCTTTAATTCCTGCGTAAAACGCAAGTTCCTCCTCCTCACTGATGTCTTCGTCCTCAGAATATCCTTTGCATAACCCGTCAGTTTCGCCTTGATTTGAATATATGTTGGTGACTTCATTCGACATTATTTTCTCGGATTGTGCGGATCCATTGGCGTACTTTTGAAAGACCTTCACTGCCTCTTCAACTGTACATTCTTCTAAACCTCCACACATCCCATCCACTTGAAGCCTAAATTCATCACGTAGTCCACCAACAAAAAACCAAATCAGCTCCCCGTCGTCGAAACGGTGGTGGGGGCACTCACGTTTATACAGCTCAAAACGTCCATAGGTGTCACAGAACCGCTCGTATTCTCCTTGCTTGAAGTGTTCGATCCGATTCCGCAGTGCAATCGTCTCATGGTAAGGCATGAAACGTGCCAAGAACTCCTCTACTACTTGGCTCCAGGTTCTCAGTGATCCTGGTGCTAACCTTGCTATCCAAATCCTTGGTTCATATCCCAGAGCAAAAGAAAATAATTTCCTGCATAATTGGTCCTCGGTGAACCCCTTTGCTGGAACTTTTGCTATTTCTTCCTCATAGGACCTGATGAAGCTTAACGGATTCATCCCCACTCCATCTTCGAACCTCAGAATCCTTCTCACTACACAACTCGTTACCTCATACCCTGATAACTCTTCTTCCAAGTATATAGCTGACCCTTTCCTGACTTGCGAGAACGTAGGTGTCAAGCGAGCTTTTAAGGTCGTCATACCTGGAAATCTGGAACAGGAGTAACTCAAAACTGAAAATTAGCCTCGTTAGAAATCTCTAAGATCAAGAAAATTTCTAAAAATCGAATACTACTAAGACTAGGAAAGGAGTATCAGAGAGAGATTAAATAGGAAAACTAAAATCTACTAGAACTAGGAATTGAATGCTGAAAATATAAACAAATTAAACAGAAAAAAGGAGTATATTCCCCGGCAGCGGCGCCAATTTGATGAAAGCGGTTTGTCAAACTCGATTAATCAAATAAATTTGTATTTAGCCAAAGGCAATTCACAACTACAACGAAAACCGTAGTGTAGCAGTAGAATAACCTCGAGTGTCGATCTCTAAGGACTATAACTAGCTTTATCTAATTTAACTTGAGAATATAAAATAGCAGACGACTTAGCAAAGGTTTTTCTTAACAGATAATGGAGATTGGTGATAGTATGGTCATTCAAAGCATAACGGGTTAATAATCATGCATAAAGTCCTCGGTTTTGCATGGAGATCTTTGATCAATGAATTCTCCAGTTGTAATTATTCAACACTACAAAGATATAGATTTAGATAGATCAAAAGATCAATGAATTGTCCAATTGTGTTCAATGATTATTCAACAATACGAAGATAGAGATTTAGATTGATCAAAGAAATAAAGCAATAACTCAGAGTATAATGCGCGATATAGCCATTAGCATAATTATCAACCCTTCGCAAAGAAATCACATACTATCACCAACGAGAAGTTTAGCTACTCATAGTTGTCATGCAATCAACATAAATCATACCACGAATGAATGAAAACATGATGAAAGATATATAAAAATAAGTAGAAAAACTGTAAGATACAATGTTACCGAAGGTTGTCAATCTCCGAAGAATCGCGATCTTACAAGCTCCAAACTGCTAAAAAAAAGTATCTCCTAAGCTAAGAACCCCAGAACAGGCTCTGGGAAATTCCTACCTAAAACTACAGAGAAACGTGAGAGAAAAGGTATGGAAAAGTATGAAAAACGGAGAAAAACTGAGCAACTATATATACGCTTCGAATTGTGTGGGGCGAAGGGCCCCAAACACCGGGCGATTCGCCTGGTGTGGGGCGATTCGCCCCACATCCCGGGCGATTCGCCCGGGAGTAAATTTCGGCCAGATACGCGTTGTTGGATTTCTTCCCCTTTTCGGACTCGGTTTCTGACTTCTAGTGACCTTCTAGCCTCCAGATTCGGTCCCTAGACTTCAAATCCTATCCGGAATCTTTCAGATACTCCAATTAGGCTTATGGAACACCAATTCCTTGTCCACTTCAATATATTTGCCCAGAAAACCTCATTTTTCAACCAAAACCTGTAAAATAAAAACTAAAGGGAAACGTGACACTATTCTAATAAAATTCACTAAAATATAGCTAAATTAACATAGAGGATAGCTAAAATAGGTGAAAAAGACTCAAATGATAGTGTAAAATACACATTCATCAAAAGTACAAAAGCAAGATAGTGACATCTTAAGGAACAAAGCCTTAGAATTCGAAATTCAAACGGCTCCCTTGATTCACTATAAATAGAGGTCATCCGGCAAAGAGTTGAAGTGTGTCAACAACGTGATCAAACTCTCACTTGTTCTTA